>JAUCNO010001819.1:15991776-16015309 GCA_032353835.1 Enteromius viviparus
ACCAAGATGGCGGCCGCGTTGACGCATCGTTCCTATGGACAGCAGCGTCAAAGGGCCTATCTAGTCAGTATACATATATCCATTTTTTTACAGTCTATGGGTGAAACATGCAGTAAAGCATGTAAAAATGGTGTTGCACAAAAAGTGCCTATGCATATGTTTTGGGTTGGGTTTAACATTTAAAAGTGATGAAATAGTATATTATTTGGTTATATTTAATGTTTTTTAGCCAAATTGTGCAACCCTACAAGGAAAGGAAATGCCATATAGCTTTGAATGAGGGGAAAACGATATATGAAATTAAATATCAATGTAAAGTTTCCCACTAGAAAAAAAAAAAGTTTAGATGACCTTGGCAAAAGGTTTGTCCTGCTCAAGCTTTATCACACATGGCAAGGTTTTTTTTTTCTTTCACTTGAACCGGAAGCTAAGACATGTCTTATGATTTTCACCCAGTGGGAGATAAAACTGGTGGGGAAAAAATGTACAGTCTGCCTGATGAAGAATGGAAACTTGTGCAAGAGGTGTGTGTGGAAAAAATACAGAAAAGAAGTCCTTTAAGACTGGACAAGTTTTCTTCACAGATCCCCAGTTTGAAATAACTCCACATGAGGCAGGCAGGAGTGTTTGCGGATGCTTCCAGTTTTGGCAGTCAGTTTAAAAACTGCAAAAAGGCTAAGGATCAGTCTGACACTGACATACTGTTCTTGCAGTGCACTCTATTACAGTGCTGAGAGTCCATCTAACTGGTGCATGTGTCAGGAACAGACAAACAAGAATAAACATTATTATAATAAATATAAAATAAAAGACATCCACACAACCGGATTCTATCATTAAAAACCTTTGCTAAAGGAATGCAGCACATAGCTTGTTTATCCCTGTAATGTTTTAGAAATGCATAAATATATGGAAGTGATATTAACAGTAACACAATTAACAGATTTGGCCTTTCCTATTTTTGCTTTCACGGCCCTGCATTTCAAGTAGAATCTCGATTCATATTTGTTGCATTACTCACTAACTTGTTTAGATTCCTGCCTCCACAAGAACAGTCATTTGGACTTAAAAACAAAAAACTAATAGGCTTTTCATATGCTTTCCTAATACGTTACAGATATTACTTAACGTGTCAATGCAGTAGACTTTTAATAATAAAAACACTTTTATAATCTGTCAGGATCTAATAAATCAACTTTTATATGATCCTTGAGAAAGAAAAAAAAGAAAAAGAAACCAGTTCTCATTTAAATTGCATCATGACATTAAAAGGAAGCTATGGCATCCTTCATTTTTTTCTGTTTTACATTCTACACATTGTGACAGAATAATTATTAGTAACATACAGTATCTGCCATGTAATTTAAACTTCAACTTGTTAGAAAAAAGGCATTATATATGGACATATTTAACGTTTTTATTTACAGTTTGAGCTGTAAGACAAGCGTTCACCTCCATTTATGTATGTGATTTATCTAGTACTAACATTAGAATAGTCATTTTTCCCACTAATGATCATTCCCACCCATGCTTTTTGATATAACATGATAGCTTTCCTGAGCAGTGACTTGATATTAGAATCAGACTACAAAAAATATGCAGAGGAACCTTGTATATTTAATAAATACAGTTAAAAATTCAGTTCTTTTCATTTTTCAACTTTCATTTGAAATTAGAACTGAAGGTATATGTGAGCAAAACTGCTGAAAGCTTCAGCCGCATTATTCCAAAATTATATTATCATTGACAAGTCTGCTTTCTCTCCAAAAATCCATGAACAGATATATTTGAAAAATTGGCTTTACACAACAAGACACTGCATGTAAACTTCAACCTGATGTTACTCTGAACCTCAAGCATGATTGGTGGAGCAATTTCAAGGAGGTCAAATGGTTTCACAAGCAACTACCCATGTCTCTAAATGAAGAAACCGTTAAATATGGGCCATTAATTAGACAGATTTAAAATTAATTAGTAAACAGGAGGCAGAGCATGACAGGGAGTGCAGTGGGACGGGCAAATGTGTGTTGAGGAAGCAGAACAAGACGCCAGAACCACATCACAAGATGCAGGCCGAGATACTGACAGGAGAAGAGCTTGGTAAGGAGGAGAGAACGAAGACATGACAGAGGGCTTAATCACAAGCCTATTTAAGCAGGGCGCTACGCCTAAACAAACAGAGCTGCAGTCCCAAGAGAGAGAGAGAGAGAAAATGTGCAAAATGCAGAAAGCTAAGATTAACTTTGATTATGCATAACCCTACACCTTCACAACTTACACAAGTAGAGTAAATCTATTATTGATTAGTGATAGAGCCAATCACCAATCATATTTCCTTATTGTTCCTTGTTCTCCTAAATATATTTAAGTGACATTAATTGTATTTTGTGGTAGTTTTTATTTATTTAGTATATCAAGTTACTGTAAGTAAATCGTATCTATGTTATTGTAATTCACTATATTGTGTACATGCCACTTGGCTCATTAATTAATACATTTACTGCTTTGTACCAGCATTGCAACAAACATGACTGGCATGCCTCCACCTTGGAAACTGAGTTTAAAGAAAAGTTTCTTTATTTTTTTTTTGTATTTAAGATTAAAGACAAATGTATTCAAATTGCAAAAATCATGATGAATCATGCTTTATTGAATTCATCTTTTCCTCCCATTTATGCATGGATTCCTGCATTCTTTTTTTCATTATAACTGCAAACATTTATTGTGTTGGCACTTATTGTACATCTGTACAGTTTGAAATTGCAGATCCTAAAAGATGCATTTGACACAAGCCAAGGTAAAATCAAACTAAAATGTTTCCAATAAACAGGCTGAAAACATGCAAGAACACTTAAAATGATAATGGTGAATAATCTTTATCATATCCACCAAACAATGACTTTATTATTAACCGAACATTCTGTGCACAGATTTTCAAAGGGACCCAGGTGCACAATAACACTGACAGGAGAACCAGATCAGCTGAAAGAATATATCCCAGAGTCAACTAATTGCATCCACCATCACACCTTTCTATATTACATGAGACCTTTGGCACTGTCCTCTCAGTACAGACCAATAAGAAGCACGCTGAGCCCAAGGGTCACACAAGCTTTGGCAGGACGATGAATTGCTGACACCTTCCTGCCCCTCTGAGCTGCCCCTCTGCCATCACATTAGAGGAGACACATCATTTCATCACCCCACCGGCGGCCCCTTTACCTCACGCTTTCAACTACTAAACTTTTAACCAGAACCTGCCTCATCTACATCTGGCCTCTGACCCCCAGCACCAACCTGCCCGCTGAAGATGAATCACTGCATCTACTGAAGAGCTCATTGAACATGCTGAGATTCTAGAACTGTTCCTTTGCTTCATCTTTGATCTTTGACTCTTCTTCAGCAGGTGAGCGCTCAGAAATCTGAAATGGAGGCATGTTAAGTACACTAGTAGTTAACATTCCCATTTAACTCATCATCAGCACTGATGGCCCAAGCAGTGGAGGAAAGAGATATCTGTTGAAAAGCAAGATTCCAGAGAGTGCCAAAGCTCACATTGATCTCTCCTTCAGGACACATTACTGTCAGCTCGCCAGAATCTGATCTGCAGAGCCAGGACTGTTTAGACTCAATGGACACAAAAGCACCCAAAGAGCTCCGTCAACTGCCTCCTATCTTTTCCTCAGAGATCTGCCACGAAATCACTGCACTCAAATTTTTGCAGCAATCACCGCATTGTGTTTGATATTCAGATTCATCTTTAGATCTCTCCTCCTCTTTCCTCCAAAGACAAAGACACATCCTCAAAACACAACAGGGAGCCCTGCAGAATAAAGCACTCATACAGAACACAACTTATTGATTGATGTTTGTTGGCAAGAGATGAGAAAATGTATATGAGAAGATGCTACTACAGGGCACTGAAAGGACTCTCACCAGATTTAGTCGTAAGATCTAAACTCCATGTAAGAGTAGTTGTTGGTTTTTTGTTTGTTTTTTTCCTGTGAGTTTAAAACAACCATTTGACCAAAAAAAAAGTAGGTTTATAGGATATACTCAACATATAATATTTCTGACATAATTATTCATAACCACCCACAGAATTTACAAAACGTGTTTAAAAGTCCACATTTTAGTGTTAACAGTGTTAATGTCAAAAATTAATGGATTTATATTTACTGAGTAATCCAGTATTTTGTAGATGGAGGACAAAATGGCAATTTCCAAATGTAATTTAGAGCCAAATTACAGGGGGGTAAAAAATACTTCAGAAAGATGGCAGCATCATCATGTTATATATACATTGAGATCAGTCTGTTAATTAAATCTATTGACTTTAGCAAACTGTGTTGCATTGTGTGCCAATGATGACCATTCAAAATAGGATAGGGGAAACAGCACTATTCAAGTTTGCATGCTTGTAATTCAAATACTAAATACATATTAATGCCCTTGAAGGGTCTTAATAAACTGTCCCTTTGGCATCTTTGGAATATAGTATGTATATATATATATATATATATATATATATATAGTAAATTGTTAAACACATTTTCAGTGGTCAAAAACCAAATGTGGGTCAATTAGTAAAACTATGATACTTTTTCTTTTAAAGAGAAGTTTCTGAGGAACAACACAAATATGACTGCTGCTATAGTTTTAGTGTAAATTCTGTAGCACAACAGCTCTGCTAATAAAATTATCCTGGACGTTAAATATATAAAACGCACTCATGTCTGATACAGGCCACTGTGTGTACGATATCAAATTATATCCAGAAACATGTTTGGCATCGCTTATCATTTTATATATTGTTAAATGACAAAACAGGCACTGCCATTTTTTTACAGTAAATAAAGATATACTTATAAAGACCAAGCACACATGCACTCTTTATACTTTGCTTTAGTCTTGTTGTTGTGCTTATGTTTGTACAGTATGAGTGTGTATGCACATGCGCATTATGTCTCTGCAATAACATCAAACCCGCACTCCTCCTCAAACAAGAGTAATGCTGAGACTAAATGGTCGTAACACATTTCTTAACCCTTTACTCCAAAGCGTCAAGCTGTGAAATTCCCCCATTTAGCTGCCCTAAACAAAAGGTCATTGCCCTCTGCAATCTGTGCAGGTGATGAAAACTATTTCCTGAGCTGCTGATAAACACTACTGATAAGTTCTTGGATGAAAAAGAAGAGAGATAGGGAAAAGAGAAAAAAGGCTCAGAATAAAAAAAAACATCACTCCATTTTAGGAACTGAGCTTTAAAAGTGGTACAATAACACATTCCATAACACATCTGTATCCCACATTTTGACACTTGTTTATCACCACGGATTACTGATACTGACAAGTAATTTGAAAATAGGAAATATTCAAGGTCCCACTTTATATTAAGTGTCCCTAATACATGTGTACTAACATAGTAACTAGATGTGTATGTAGTATGTAAACACAGTGTAAGCACACACCGGTACATAGTATCTACAGCTGTAATATTTCTGTAACTACACACATGTAATGACCCTCAGAATGGTGTGTGTAACTACAAAGGTGTAACAGGACATTGGTAACAACACTTTTTTCACTTCACTAAGTAGTCATGTAACAGGAATTACATCTGCATTTTGTAACAGCAGTGTGCATAAGAGTAACTGGAACAGGGGGTGATTTTTGCGTAGGTTTAGGGATATGTAGAGTAGGTGGAGTTGGTGCACCTCTGTAATATCAGTGTATATACATTGTAACTCCTCGGGAACTGTTCACTTAATATATAGTGTAACATTGTGGACACCAACCACAATTTATATGTAAACCATTATTTACTGCCTGCTGCTGTAACATCAGAGTAATTACATGCTAAATCCATACCAATTGTCTATTAAATATAAATTGTAACACTTTATTTGCTTTATTTGTTAGTCCTGTTACATATTTGTACTTACACATACCATTTTAAGGGTTGTTTCATGTGTGAAGTTACAGAGATATTACAGCTGTAGATACTATGTATGTACGGTGTGTACTTACACTGTGGTTACATACTACATACACATCAAGTTACTATGTTAGTACACAGGTATTAGGGACACTTAATACAAAGTGGGACTCATTTATATAAGTATATATATACTATTTTTTTTCTTATTGCCTTACTCATTTTGTCCTTCTATTTATAAAAATGGCTGCTTAATATGCACCAGATTTCAAAAGCACAGAAAATACACATAAAAATCAGCATGGTAGCAAAGGCCTCCAACTGTTAAGTTGAAATACCCTCATCCGAGGAACCGCCATCACAATTAACCTTGAGGTCCGTATGACGCAGAACACTTTAAGATAATTTAAAAAGAAATAAAGAAATTTAAAACAGAACATAGCAAAGCCTTATCAATGCAGTTCAGTGGCAGCATTATGTCGCTGTATGATAAACGAATAAGCATTTGAGAAAATTGCATTCATTTTACATTTGCGCTTCAGCAAATGTAAACCACAGAAATAAACTGTTGTTTTTCCAGATTTTATGGAAATGGCGCCGTATTTAATGTGACACACTTCTGAGCATGAACCCTGAGAGAGCATGATGAGCAAATAATGCTTGATTAGCTGGTGCACTGACAGACTCCAAACAAAGACTTTGTACAGTGCTAAACAAATATACACAACCGCCTCATGCATTACTCACACAGATTGGCTGTTTGTTTTCTTCTGCATAATTGGCAGGATATAAGAAACAGTGGTACTGCAAAAGCTTTAATGCACAACTCTGTGGCAATCACTTAATAACGTCCTACACTATAAAAGATGTTTTTTTTTTTTTTGCTTTTATAGTTGTTTTTTGGGTTTTTCTCCAGAAAAATTGTGCAAGTTCGCATTCTTAATAAACCCATCTGATTATACGCATACATATTTTGCATGTTATCAAAAAATAAACTTAGACTTAGCTGTTGTTATTGATTCTATTGGGACGTCTACCAGAAGTTAAGCTAGGGCCACAAAAGTACACATGCGCAGCAACGTTTGTTCATGTTGTCGTTGAAACCGCCTTCCATCGGCATCTACCTCATGAAGACCAACGATCGGAAAAATATTAAGTAAGATTTTTGGCACAGAAACAGTCGGTCATACATCCAAATTATGCCCATGCTTATTAAACATAAAACTTTATAACAGTTCAATACATTTAATGCCTATGTATTTGTTTTTAATCTTTGTTTTCTAGATCTTAATGCAGTATCTTTACATTTAAATGCTCAATGTTTCAATATTTTTGCTAAATAATGTATCCCTGAACATCCTTTTAAGAGTATCTTCTTAACCCTACACATGATAACAATCACTTGGGGGCACTTGGGGTTAGATGCATTAACATGTAGAGCTGCACCAGCTGACGAACAGAAAGAAAAAAGGCAGGGGATAAACGCTCCATGTTGTCCAAGCCTGTTCCTCATCAATCTCCCGCATCCCAGAAAGATCACGTGAGCATCAGAGTTGAGCCCCTGCAGTGACACTATCTTCCTGTAGGCAGAAACCAATTTCTGTTCAGAGCTCAGCAAACCCAGATGCAATTTGAAGATGGGAAGATTTCTTCGAGTGGGCACGACCAAATACTTTCCATTTCTCAAATTACAAGTTTGACATTTGAGAGATTTACTAACAGTGCGTTCTCTCACTTTTCTCCTCCTGTTTTTATCAGACAATTTTTTGACATGCTTAATGGATGCCGCTAGCAATTCCCAACAAGAGGCAAAAAACACCTCTCCTCCAAACACCCTAACCTCTCGCCATCTTGTTCGCTCTCTGAAGACGTGCATTCAAAAATTTCATGTGTGAAAACATCTCCAAAGGAGATCGCTGAGAATACAAAAGCTGACAATATGAAAAAAAAGAGTCAGAGGCCTTGGGTTCTCATATTTGCTGAAAATGGGGCTGGATAGTGGTCTAACCCTTCACGCTACACTGGCATTTTGAAAAATGCATTGAAACCTGCAGGCCAAAGGCCCTTTTTTCTTATTTTGATGTATGATAAATGGATTCCACTAAGAAATTTCTGCGACTATTTTCACATTACATCCCAACCTTTCCACAACACTCTCATCTCATCAACTTCGCAGTCACTGGTGTAAAAGACAATCGGAAAGTGTATCAGAAAGAATGCTTTCCTCATTCCGATATGCAGAGGGGGGAACATGATTTGCCCTAACCTCTCTATGTTCTGCGTCTGTGTGAACCCTTGTGACTACAAATGTAAGGAAACTGTGCTGGAAGCCCAGTGATTTTCTATGCTTGTGGTCACACTGTAATTTATCTTTGCCCAGTGCAGAGAAGGCCTTCATTACCCAGAGACCACCAGCATTGACCAGAACCTTTTTCTTCATCATTGCAGACCAGCCTTTTGCTGAAGGGAGAAATGCACAATGAACTTACAAAGGGTAGATCTATACAGAACAAAGGTTATCAACAGTAGCTTAAAAAAGATGTTGTTGCTTATATATTTTTATTTGGATATTTTCTGAGACCGGAAATAACTGAGGAACAAATAACAGAGCAGAGCATGACTTTCTCTCATACTTTGGCCTACAGCCGTATCTATAACATCTTGCCGTTTTAATGGGTTTTGCAGTCTAAGTGATTATTGCTTTCTCCTTTTACTTCTAGCAATTTACAAGCCCAGATGGGTGAGGAATTACCTGAAGTGCATAAAATGCAAAGTCTGCTTATCCCCGTCTAATGTTTAATTGAACATGATTTCATTTTTCATTCCACCAAATGCAAAGTACAATAACACTAGCTTGGCTCTATGAAATTGCTTAATGACCTCTGCTTTTGTCCCCTTTATTACCGTGGAAATGACTTATGAGTACATAATTGCTTTTTTTGGTTGAAAGAACATTAATGTGGGAGAAAAAGACAGAAAGATGCTCACAGCCATATCCAAACATAAACAAGGGGCACTCTCTATTTCTTTATTTTACATATGTCATTTAATCAATTTGATTTTGGCTTAGTGATAAGACATAATTGCTAAAAAAATGCACTAAAATACACTAACAATTTAATTGAGAATGAAACAAATTTCTTAAATCATAAGAAGGTTTAAATGGGACTTTAACATCCATCTTAAATGCAATCGTGAGCAAAATCAGACATTTAGTATTGATGGAACTTTTACAACATTTAAGACTCACACCCATTAACATAATTAACAAAACAAGTCTGTTTATCAAAAGTTTGCATATTGTGCACAGAACTGGCAGGCACTAAAAGTATTTGGCATTTGGAATGAACCAACTATGGTTTTGTTTAGAGAGTAGCCTACATAGTTACAACAATAATCTCAGCATAACCATATTACCACTATACTCTTCCAGCACACCCAGCAACAGTTAGCACAGATATAAACATTATTAATGACATACGTTTATAAATATAATTAAAACTGCAGTACGTTGATAAATAGACTGGAATGGAACGTATAGATAAGTGAGTGAATGAACCCAGTACCATTTGCTGTAACCTATCAAGTTCCATTTGCTTCTGAAAAACCAATAGTTTGCAAAATGGTGCCATGGGGTGAAGTAATTTAAGATCTTTGGAGTACAAGCGAGACTATTTGAAACGGAGTTCAACAGTTCGTAAAGCAGGTTGTTTTAAATGCCTTACATATAAGTTTTGCTCTTGTCTGACAGACAGCAAATAAATGCTAACCCTTAGCGACTGGCTGTAAAATCTCAAGGTTATGTTATTCAGTCTTTGTGTTTGACCGTGGAAACTGTGAAACTGTTTTCAGGTTGATTCAATCAACCAGGGAGTAACAGAAACTCAATTTGCTGTGGTGCTATTAAACTGCTGACGTGAGACAGGGGAATTGTCCTATCTGCTTTTACAGAATGAGATGTTTAACGGTGGGTAGAAGTTCTCCAACTTTCTCCAGTAAACATGACTGAGCAAAACAAATGTATAAAAACCATATGGAAGTAGTTGACAATAAATTACCATCTTTCTCTCTCTCTATCTCTTTCTCTCTCTCTATCTCTCACTCCCTTGAAATGAAGTAACTTACAAATGAATTATCTCAGAAACCATTGCTTACTGTGTATAATTTAATTGTGAAACCCATTATAATAATATTATAATGGAAAATATAATATTTTTATAATGGATTTTTATGGTTACCAGTAGTGCAATGCCATAACACTTTAAACAAAAGTGTGAAATATATCACATCTTAAGCTACTGTATGTGCTGAGTGGCAGGAGTCCCACAGAGCTTCATTGTCCTGACTGTAAATGGAGCTGGCAAAATGGAAGTGTGGACACTGTTTCAATGTCCAGGGAGCTTCGGCCTAGACTTGAACCTCTTTGAGATCATGCTGGGCATGAGACAGCATAGATTACAGCTGTTATTAGAGACACCTCTTTTATCTCATCAGGAGCATGGCAGGGGGCCTTAATTTCTTAGTGCCAGGCTATGTCTCTTGTGTAAGGTGAACAATATTGTTAAATGTGTTAACCTCACTAGCTCTGTTCCAAAACTTAGCAAGCTGTACAGCTTATATAAGCATCTTACTTTAAAGCAGATATTAAATGAAAATGAAAATAAAAGCTACGCATGAAATCGCAAACAAGTCATAAACATATACAACACAAGCAACTGGGGAAATGCTTTTTGTGCAATTTCTGTGCAATATACATTCAATACTGACTTAGAATCTTGCCAAAAAGTCAACATACAACACCAATTCCTTTGCACCATTAATCTTTATTGTTGTCAAATGTTGACAAATTTTGACACATGCTTTGGAATTGTAGATAAACTGTATATTTTTTCTGTATTTATAATGATACATGTTTATAATGTTTCCCTGTAGTTTGTCTAGACTAGCCAGCTGAAGTGACAGAGCGCCAATGTTGCCAATAACACAATCAGACCAGCAATAAAGTTACCCTTTCAGTCGAATCACTTTGACATTACATATAGAAACTCGCCAGAGAGACCAATTGCCTTTGAGCTTTATAAAAAAAGGCCAATGAATATTAGCATGCACTTGATTGTGATACATATAAGGGGGCACGACCCAGCTTACACAAAAAAAATTATTTGTTTAGGAAACACAAACGTCCGTGGGCCCCTCTCCCCCTCTCGATTATCATACAATGGTTCAGTCCGCCCAAATTGTATTCAGGCAACACAAACAGCTTGACTTCACTTATAGCGCAGGCAGAATATCATGTTGACTAAAGAGGAAGTGAAAATGTCTTAACAATCAGTCCGCCCAAATTGTATTTTTGAAAAATTATAGTTTTTGGTGCTTCGTGTCAGCAGTAATAATTAACAAACAGACATGAATCGAGCAAATCATGAACCTCTGGCTAGGCTTAAGATTTAGTCTCAGATGTAGTTATACGCCGAGATGGTGTATGCAACGTGTATAAATTATATGCTTGGTTTAAAGCACATTTTACGTCCAGCCTAGTCTTACGATCAGGTGTACGTCCAGCTGGTTCAACCGGCCCAATTATACGTTTAAATTTTGTGGTTAAAATGACTGCTGATGGCCGTTCTAGTGGAAAGAGTAACTCAGACTCATCTATGTTATACCTTGGCCATTATTTGATATAGTATATTATACAAGTTCTGCTTAAATTATTACAAATTTTATATGGCCATTTCGTTTTATGGTTGTGTTTTCTTGCTGATATTTTTTTTCACCACAGATTCCTGTTTTTTAAAAAATAAAATGTTTCAATATATTTGTTTTTTAAAAAAGTAACCGTTAGCCAGCCCACTGTTGTCTGTGAGTTATCATGACACCTGAAAAATCAGCTGCTGGAGAGGAGAGGACGTGTCTGATATTTCTCAGTTTTTCTTCGGTAATACCTCATAAAAGTTTAACAGCTGCCTCAAATTTGTTAAGTAACATTATCTACAGTCTACTTAAGTGATTTTGTTAATATTTATACCTTTGTTATGATGGTATTTTTCCTTTATTATCTGAAATGTCTGCTAGCAAAGGTTACGCTGGCATATCTATTTAATGATGCTGTGTAACTTACGGGACATCTTTAATGCTTTCATTCACTGTATATCCTGAATTTTTATTAATAATTTGAGTGTATTTTACTGTTTATGTCTGTGTGTTTTTCAAAATAAATAAACTGAATTCATTTCGAGTGACTACTCGACTTGACTACAGAGACCGTCTCTGCATTTGATAAATAAAGTTTAATTCTCGTCATAATACATTACCATTACTCTGTTGTTCTATTTGATAATGTTCAGTGCTTTGCTACAATCTGTATTGTTATATAAATAAAAGTGACTTGACTTGACTTGACTAGAAAATGAATAAAAGAAAAAGAAAATAGCACCAACTGATCAGCACAATACTATTAATGCATGATGTTGCCACAACGTCCCCCTTACGAACTGTCAACGTAACGAAGTTACATCATGGCGACGTATAGGCACCTTTCACTTTTCCGGTTGCCATGATGTTATTAGTTACGTCACTATGACGAAACTTTGGTCAACAAATTAGTTGCAGTTACGGAGCTGGAGATCCCCTTGCCTGTACTGAAGTTGACAGTTGATCTACTGAAAAGAGTTCCTGCGATCTTTTGCTCTCTCGTCTGGCAGCGTTTACTACGGCACCTCAGCCATTTGAGTCTTCAGGTCAACTGAAAGAAGGGCAAACTCTCCCCAGTCCAGAGGATCTCTTATCTCGGTATGGAGTTGGACTCGAAAATGGAGTTTAAATGACTCCCCGCCTTACCGAGCGCGCGCAGGCCATGTTGAAATGCATAGATACTTTCTGGCACAAAACACCGTTCCGCTCAAAACTTTTCAGAGGCTCCTGGGGCATATGGCAGCTGCAGCCACGGTCATGCCGCTGGGCTTGCTTCATATGAGACTGCTTCAGCGATGGTTACACGATTGAGTCCCGAGATGGGCATGGCACCGTGGCACACTCCAGATTGGCGTTTCCCCCACAGTGTCATCGCCTATTCAACCCGTGGACTAACCCTGCTTTCCTTTGGGTCGGAGTACCCCTGGTTCAGGTGTCCAGGCATGTCGTGGTCAACACGGATGCCTCTTTCACAGGTTGGGGTGCTGTGTGCAACCGGCAGGCAGATTCAGGCCCCTGGACAGGCACCCGGCTGCTTTGGCATATCAGTTGCCTTGAGTTGTTAGTAGTACTTTTGGCCCTGCGTCGCTTTCTTCCGATGGTCTGTCACAAGCACGTGCTGGTCCGGACGAACAACACAACGGTCGTTGCTTACAACAACAAACAAGGTGGTCTATGCTCCTGCTGCATGTCATAACCCCTCCTGCCATCTGCTCCTGTCGAGTCACAAGCGGCAGAAATCGCTGTGAATCTTTATTTGCTATGGTGGACGGCAGAAAGGGAATACTGTTTCCAAACAGAGGTTGGCTCATTGGGTAGTTGAAGCCATCTCCCTGGCCTATCTATACCAGGGAGAGCCTTGCCCCTTAGGACTGGGACTGGGACTAGCTCACTCAACAAGGAGTGTGGCTTCGTTCTATGCATTGGCTCATGGTGCCTCTCTAGCAGATATCTGTAGGGCTGTGGGCTGGGCGACACCAAACATCTTTGCCAGGTTCTACGACCTCCGTGTAGAGGCTGTGTCCTCCCGTGTCTTCACTGAAGACAGCAGGTGAGCGGGAGGCCAGCAGGTGTCGTGGGCCTCAAGGGTCGTGGCCTGTTCCATGGGTGTTGCCATATGTAACGTCGAAGTGATTCAACTGAAAGGGTAACGTCTAGGTTACAAACGTAACCCACGTTCCCTGAAGGAGGGAATGGAGACGTTACACTTTCATCTGCAACGACTCTGAGGTTGCGCTGACACAGGCTTGACTCTTCAGCAAAAACCAGCATGTGAACTCCGCTCGTGCCCTTCTTATATTCAAGCAGTGATGAGGTGCACCTGAGCACAATTAAGTGCTCGCCGATATTCTTTGGCCTTTTGTATTAAGCTCAAAGGCAATTGGTCTCTCTGGGGAGTTCCCATATGTAACGTCGCCGTTCCCTCCTTCAGTGAACGTGGGTTACGTTCGTAACCTAGAGGTCTCTCTCTAAGCTCAAGACTTACTATGTACTGAATTAATTATCCTATTCTGCAAAATCCTCAATATCCAACAGAGTTTAATCTCACCGGATTCTGCTGCAGTATTCCATCAAATCCAAAGGATTTCTTTAGGACACTTGTATTTCTCTTAACAGTATAAATTTCAAGCAGGCTTTATGCTATACCTTTTTACTCTCTTTCTTTAATAAAGGACTGCAGTGGTATGCATCTGACAGAAATGGAAAAATGTATGAAATACAATATTCTCTAATCAGCTAAACCTAATTTAGTTGTCTTAGTTTCATATAACATTGATGGGTTTATATATTATTATTATTATTCCTTTTCTTTCTTTTTTTTATTCTACGTCTAAGATGTACTTTAAAAGTTTGTTCTAATTACTAATGAGTAAATTCCTCATGTTAACAAACAGTTACAACTCTTTATTGGCTTTATAAAGCATATGGTGTAGTCACAAACATTCAAATTCCAGCTTCTTAAGTAGGAGTTATTATTTTTATAGTCAAAATCCAAGAAAAGTTTCATGGGTACATCAATGTATTGATCTTTTTACTTCTCTACAGTACTCTTAAAACAACTGTTGAAGTATATTTCTGAATTTATAGAGTATCTATATTGATTAGATGCATTATAAACAGAAGACCACACAGTCAATTCAGGGTCACTTTCCTCCTCCTTTTACATCTTCAAACAGTCTGAACGGAAAATTAATGACAGAAGAAAACACTCTTGGCTAATAAAAGGATGTGCTTTGCCTGGTGAAACTCTTATCTAAATATGATTAACTTCGCTCTACTGCTGTGGTTGGCAATGAATGTCAGCCCACTGATTAAAGGGGACACACATAAAACAGCTCTGCTACCTGGTAGGATGTAGGCAAAGGCTGTTTTTCTCTTTTCTTTTTCATCTGTATGGTGTACAAGCTCTTCATTACTTCCCAGACCATGAAGACAGAGTGCTCACCTTTTAACAAGCCCCTGTAAATGTCAAGCTTCAATTTGAGAGGAATACTCTTCAGACAGGGGTGATTCTGCAAGGCACTCACAAAATCAGACTGCAAATCATTCTTTTAATGCTCTCCATTTCAAATGTGAGGAGGAAAAAGCATGAGAGCATTTCAAATTATAAAGATGCCATTGGCTAAAACCCCATCGGTTGACCCTTCGCTGTGACTGTTCTCAAATAAGAACATTGATCCAGAGAAAGCATGTCATGCACTGCTACTGTGAGATGCTGGAGATGGGGGATGACTGAAACCAAAAGCTAGTATATGTCATGCTTCTTAATATTAAAGCCAAGACAGCTTTCCAGAGACTTCAAAATGACTTTGAAACTTAGGTGTGCTTTTAAATTTTAGGGGGACATGGATAATGCAAACAAATGAAGGTGAGACTTTCAGTTGTTTAAACAAGAGTTTTGTTTTGTTTGTATTTTTCTTTATAAATCTTTGTATATATATTTTTTCTTTATAAATCTTTGTATATGGCTTGTTAATGCTGTTGCGTGTAGCAAGACATGGAGGCAGACTCAGGAGTGTGATAATAATAATCCAACTAAGTCACAGGGTAGACAAAGCAGGTTCATGCACACAGGAAATAACCTTAATACCAGACAGCACGACTGACGTGGACTGACTCACGTGGGAAAAGAAAAGTATCTTGCAAGAAAGTTTTTTTTATTTTTTTTTATTGCTAAATTCAACATCATACAGATAGCACAAAAAACTAATTATCCACAAAACTGACATTTGAACAGACAATAACAAGAAAGCAAAAAACTCTTTAAAGAAAGAAAAGGAAGAAAAAAAAGGGGAAAAAATTAAGGATAGCCTACACAAAACGTCTAAGTGCAACGCAAATACCCACAGTTTTCATAGCTTTCTTATTAGCAGATTCAGAAATCAGATTCAAGTAATTCTCCATGTCATTCTTGCAAGAAAGTGCCTACGACGATTTACATGTGTGTGTGCATGGCTGTGGTCATCATTCGTGTGTTAATTGCTGTGTATGTTCTTCGCGACGTATGAAGAACGGACCCCAGGGCATTACAGCTGGTGGATAGTGGACATTATTTTAAAGCTCCGTAAATTGGATATATCTGCAAGCACTGCAATGTAAAACGTTTTAGGTTACACATGTAACCCTAGTTCCTCGAAAGGAACGAGATGCTATGGAGAACACCTTCAGCGTGATGGCTCTGAATCGTGTGTACAATCAAACCTATGAAATAGTGACATCATTGGCCAGAAAGTATAAAGCACGTAGAATGTGACCGGCATTCAGCTCCTTGTCATGAAGCAAACCCGGCAGGGATGCTGGAAGTGTGGCAATGAGACGCTGTGTCTCGATCCTTCGAGGAACTAGGGTTCCATGTGTAGCCTGAGACATTCCTCTTCAGGAACTCGAGCTGCGAGATGCTATGGGGAACGAGATGCCCATGCCCCCACACTTGCAAGTCCCTGCCCAGTGTGTGTGCCTACTTACCAGAGCACTGCAGCACCATGTGTGGCTTGCAAGTCCAGTCCATAAAACCGGACAAAATGTGAGAGGTGGACCACCCCGCAGCCCCACAGATCTCCTCCAATAAAACCCCGAAAGCAGGGCCTTGGAGGATCCACCTGCTCAAGGTCATGTAGTTCCATTCCTGTTGGCCGGGCTTTGAACGAAGGCGGGTTGAAAGCCTGCAGTACGACTGGCTGTGGTGTGGCCGTAGGGACCTTCGGGGTGTAACCCGCTCACAGGTACAAGAACACCTTAGCCATGCCAGGGACAAACTTGAGGTGGGAAAGGGCCACCGAGAGTGCTTGAAGGTCACCTACTCTCCTCAGAGAACAGAGTGCCAGCAACAGTGTGGTCTTGATTGTAAGCATATGATCAGAGATCTCCTCCTCCTATGGGCTCAAAGGGCGGCCCACAGAGGGCCTGTAACACCACAGCTACTGTAGGTCCCAAGTTGAAACACAAGAACGTACTGGAGGCCTCAACCTCAGTGCACAGTGGAGGAGCATATAACCAAGGGGTCTCTCCCCACTGTATGTCCATCAAGAGAGACGTGGTAGGCCGATACTGCCACCACATAAACCTTCAAGGTGGAGTGGTTGACTAGCACTGTACCAACCGAGCAGATCCAGTCCAGATCAGGGTGCTCTCTAAACCAGGAAGTGAAAAGCTTCCACTTGAAGGCATACAGCTTCCTCATAGATGGAGCTCTGAACTGGAGGATTGTCTCCACAACCTCAGTTAAAAGACCAGAAGCTATGAGCTGCGTCCCTTTAGAGGCCATACCCACAGCTTCCACAACTCCGGACGAGGGTGCACTATGGTGTCCCCCGTTTGTGAGAGGAGGTCCCCCCTAATATGAATCTCCCACGGGAGCCATCTAGGAGGGACATCAGGTCTGAGAACCATACTCGTCCCCTGCCAGAACGGCGCCACAAGTAGGAGACTGACCTCGTCTCAGTGCGTGAAACATGGCCAACATTTTCAGGCAGTTGATGTGCCACGTGAGATGATGACCACTCCACAGACCGCAGGCCGAGTGGCCACTCATGACCACTCCCCAACCAGTGAGGGACACATCCGTTGCTAGCATTACACAGGCAACACAGAGTTCCCAGCACTGGGCCCTGATGCAGGAACCCAGATTCCCTCCACATGTCTAAGGCTCATACAGCTCGGCGTGACACTTTGACCATGCAAAGGGGATTCCCACTCAGAGAAATACCCTTGTTCCTGAGCCACCACTGTAGGGGTCTCATGTACAGCAGGCCAAGAGGTAAGACATTGGACGCAGCTGCCATAAGGCCCAGCAGTGAAACCGCTTGACAGTGAGTGACCCGCCTTCTCTCACTAAAGCGACTGCAGTGCGGATCGACTCGATCCGAACAGGTGTCATACGAGCCTGCATCGTAGTCAAATCCCACACAACACCCAGATAAGTGGTTCCCTGTGCTGGAGAAAGCACACTTTTCTTGACGTTCAGCCCCAAATGTTCCATGTGAGCGAGGACTGAGCTCTGAGGCTCGTCTATGTAGTTGAGTATGCGAATGCCCTAAAACCTTAGCGGAGCCAGTGCAGCATATACACACTTTGTGAACGTGCAGGGTGAGAGAGAGAGACCAAAGGGGAGAACCCGATACCGTGCTCTTTCATCCCCGCTACATTACCATAAAAATAAGATGCGGGGACCAAGAGACGGGCCGAGTATGGTCTGTTCCATGATCTCGCCACCTCCGTTTGGAGATCGGGGAAAAACGGCAGGCTCCGCCTTGAAGGTGGTGGCCAAGCACGCAGGAAACGCACTGGAAGCCACTTAAGGTGCGAGCAATCAGTTCTCTCTCGAGCTGATGCATTGTGCTCCGATCCCAGGCAAGCTACACATAAATCGTGCATGTTACACGGCAAAATAAATCTTTTGCATGGGTAAGCACATGCTCAATAATGTGACTCACCCTCGCCCCTTTCAATCTTTCTGCTTACTTTTGACTTTTTTTATTTGTTTTAAACAGAACAGGAGACACTTTCCTTTTTTTCGCATACACACACAGAGCTTTGCTGAATGACAAAAATCTGAATTCCGGTCACATTCCACATGCTTTATACTTCTTGGCTGATGACGTCACCCGTCTATAACGTCTCAGCATTTCTTTGGTCTGATTGCACACACAATTCAGAGCCGTTATGCTGAAGGCATTTCCCATAGCGTTCCTGAAGAGGTGGAAACTTGGCATTCAGTCAGTCAGTCAGTCAGTTATTTACGTTATAATTTAGAAATATTGCTTTAGAGGACATGTGTTAACCACACTGAAGGCATTTAGGTTAGTTTTATGTTGCAATAAACTTGTGGATATATCTGATTTACGGAGCTTCAAAATAATGTCCACTATCCACCATCATTACCAAGCTTGGAAAAGACAGGCTAAATAAAAAAAGAAAAAACTGTGATTGTGTTCGTCTCAAAGAAGTCATATACACCTCGGATTGCTTGGGGGTGTGGAGTTCATGATTTAATTCTCCTTTTTGGGTGAAGTATTCCTGTTGATGAACCGAGCCTATAATAAATTATAACGCCAAATTTTATTGTAAGTAAAGGTAATTGTAACAGGGGAAACAGTAATTTGTTGGATTCTTTGTTACCAGACAAATCATATATTTTTTATTGGTCTGGTTTCTGAAGAATGCATATGTATTTAAGGAGAAACAAACACATTCAAACAACAAATATAGCATAATGACAAAAAATTTGAAGTGATCAGGTGCGATGTCCGTTGCAGCACCATTCTCCAGTGACATCATTGCACTAATCAGCAGATTACAGAATGTAGAGATGCAACAGGGAGAGAAGTCAAGAAAAAGTAAAGAGGCTAAATTTCTCAATTTTCTGCAAACTTCTAGCAAGAACCCTGCTGCATAGTCAGAATGATTTGTTATCCTGTCACTGTTTGAGAACATGAGAAAGAAATGAAAAGAGTATATAAGGACTCTTATATAAAGACTCCCACATACTGTACATCAAATCTGTAACTCTTTTCACTGTTTACTAGATCTACTAAAGTATATGCTTTAATATTGTTTGTGTGAGACATCCATAGGTCTTGGACTTTTAATTGTAAAAATGTTTTGATGGTTTTGGAGAAATCAGGACCAAATGTTGAACCTTACGTTCTGAATCCCACTAGTACAAGAGCTTCAGAATGGAATAATAGCATGCTGTGTACTACATACTGTGCACAACATACTTTACACTGCTTGCTATTTTAAAATAATAGGTAAAACAGTAGGCGTTCTGCAAAGATGAACTGTTCAAAGTGATGTATACTACAGTGTTGGCACGTCTGCATTGTATATTGCATTTTTTTTTTGTTGTTGTTGTTTTGTTTTGATTTTAATATCAAAATATTTAAGCTTTTTTGGTTTTTAAATTATATCACAATATTTACCCTTATTTAGTTTCCAAACTGATGATTTTAGTTTTATGCAAAGGCTACTTCAACATTAAGCAATAAATTATATTTTTTTAAAGAATTTTGACCTAAACACTTTACCTAAACACAGTCAAAACAGAACCATTTTAAAACAATGCAAAACACAATTGTTCCTTAATGTAAGCATGACTCAGCAGACAGTGAATCCATTCGCAACGATTTATTCACGTTATCATAATCAAACATGCTATGGTCATCCGGGGCAGACATGATCAGGAAAGACAAGGCAAAACAGTACCGTGAAACAGGCGAAAGTTCGGGGTATCCAGCAGGGTTCGTAAACAAAGTCCAGGCAAGGGTTCAGGGCAACAGGCAATAATCAAAAGTCCAGGTCCAGGCACAGGTCGGGGCAACAAGCAAGAATCAGAGATGAAATAAACAATCCAAATGTACACAGAGAAGTCAGTCCGAAAGATAATCCAAGAAACGCTCAGAGTTGACGATAACGATCAAAACTTCGCATCGAACTGTGGTGCGCAGATCCCTTAAATAGAACAGATAATGCCGAACACCTGTGGCGGAAATCCTCGCAGGTGTATCGGCCAAAACAGGTCCGGGTGGGAACTAGTATTCGGGGGACTGTTCCCGCTGATGACGGTCGGACAGCGCCACAGAGGTCCGTTCGGTTACACTTAAGGATATAAGGATTTTTAAACAAATTATTTGAGTAAATTATTCAATGACACTTAACACAAAGACTAACAGTTTATCTGGATATATGAGAGAAATAATTAGCCAACAAATGATTTTAATCAGTTTTAAAATTACAAGATTTGCAAACCTGCAAACGGTATAAAGTGTCCACAATGGCATTCCAATTTAAAGTTATGCGGAATTTTAGCTGTAGAAAAGAGAAAAAAAAGAACTAATTGATGGACTCAGTTCAGACTGGATGGGTTAGAAGGAATGTACAGAACTGTGCATCATCATTAAGTCAGTCAATATGCTGGGCAAGTGCTCCTCTACTCAATTTCTGCAACACTTTTGCCACATCATGTTATGAATAATACATGGCTGTATATTTGGGCTGAAGAAAATCCAGAAAAGTAAATCTGCAGGGAGAGGCGCTATCGGTTTTTCAGTTGCAACACTTTATCATTGCAACTGCTGACTGAGCATACTGAAAAAAAAAAATGTATTATGCGCATGTAAACAAATGAGGTGGCAAAAATTAAATGATCAAATGAAGTACCTTTTGTCATGATCAAAATTACTACCTAAAGATATTTTTAACAGTCTAGCAAAATAAACATTCTATTGGCCACCAACCTACTGTTCAAAACCAAACCATTAGCTTTTAAATTGTGCATTTGAGTCTGCAAGTTAAATTCAGAGAGAAGTAATGTACAGAAACTGCTCATTTGTTGAGCAGCAAAATGTCACATTGGATAACAGGTCAATGGCTGCTTTTATCTAGTTTAGTAAGTCCTGCATTAGCATTTCTGCACTAAAAGGCATTTATATTAAAAAGGTCAAAAGGTTTTCAGTCCCTATAAATAGAACATCAATGTCTACATTTGCTGTGCACAGAGCGTTAAACAGCAATACACTTCAGCTGCGATTTTATTCTGATGAGAGTAGTTGAACTCTTTAACCTGAAAGCACTGAATATCACAATAAATACTGTACAGACCAACATAATCAAGTATATGAATTTGTTATGCATTGTCAGTTATCATATGTGGAGAATATCTTCTTTTAATTGTTTGCAATGAAGAGTTAAAATCCAAGTATAGCATTGCACAATAATGAATATTTATTTATTTACTTATTTAAATGTGTTCCTGTTGCTATATTATGTTGTTCTAACCTCAAAACACTGTTATCACAGTACACTGAACTAATAAACTAGTGACTTATTTATTGAGATATTTGCCTTGTAGCTCTGTGTATCGCTCTTCAGATGTAGTAAACTTGCTAATTAACTGACCTGGGGCAAGAGTCCCATGAAACAAAAATCAAGATGAAAGACCAGCAAGGCAAAACTGGCAAGGCTGTTTCAGCAGATGTATATTTATGTAATTTTTAGGTTTTAAGTTTCAGGGTTTAGCGTAGGTGGCACATTATTATCAAACATTTTAGGGCAACTCACAAGACATTTCATTTCTGAACTGCGGCAAAACATTACCGCCAACATAAAAATCATTGCCAGATTCACACTCATCAGATTTGGACAAAATTTTACAAGTTTTTGAATCACTTACTTGCAAAAAGCACTTAATATCACTTAGCAGAAATGTTGCCACTGACAATGATTCAATTTTGCTTTTTCCTAGAGCTACATGAACATCAGTTATTTTTTATTATTTGTTTTAATGGAATAATTATTATTTATTTTTTTATTTTTTGGACAATCACTTTAAATAATGTTGAGTATAATGTAAAGAACAGAACATTTGGTTCTTATTTGCATAAAAGCTCATTAAAAAGCCTTTATTTCTTGAAAGACTCATACCACTATACTTCTATAAAAGAACACACATATATATATAGTTTTAAATGAACAACCAGCAGGAACAGGCAGGCTCTTAGTGTTTCAAAGCCCTTGATCTCATTATTCAAAAGGTTAATTCCTGTTTCATCCACATACTGCAGTCACACTCTTAAGCAGTCCCTTGTTTCTTTGGCTGCCTCAGTATCCACTGAGCCATTGTTTACAGAAGAGATTAAATTTAGTCTTGTTTCCCTGTGTTTATCTCGCCGTCTCACTGTTTGTCTTTTTAGGCACGGACGTGACTATGAATTACCTTAAGGAGCAACAGAGAGAAATGAACAGCCATTTTTATGTTATGACATGAGATGTGAGCATTATGTGCGCTCTAGAAACACTGGCATCACTCCAAACTCTCACACTCCCCAAACACACGCAAAACAAACTCCCGTGAGGATAGTTTCTGTGCTGAGACAAAGCATAATACTGGCTCTCAGGCAGCACAGCTGTACTGCAGCCACATGTATACGACATATGGTAATAAAATGTAGCAGTCTTGAGAGTGCAGATACTATAACTGGCATGCATAATTTGTACAAATGGTTTTAATTTATCCAGGTTAGGATTAATGGGAGGGAAAAATGACTCAAGTTTTAAATCACACACCATATGTTTTGTTGGGCTCAAAAGTCTCTCTTAGACATTTTGTTATCATAGTCAAAATTAAGATTGACTGTCTGGTTAGGACACTAATTGCTACAAGCTAACACTGTTACCAGACAACCTTTTATCTCAATGAAAGGAATGTTTTATGTGTATAGTGGCATCACACAAGTATGCTACCTGTTCTCATTGCATAAACATATCTTCTGTGCATTTTTAACTGAGATATGTAGTACATACCAACAAGAACATATCACTGCAGTAAACCATAGACTGTAAAAAAAATGGACGTAGTGTCCGTGATGTCACTCGTAGGTTTCTGAAGAGCGTTTTTGAAGCCTAAAG
>JAUCNO010001819.1:16015409-16029161 GCA_032353835.1 Enteromius viviparus
GAGCCAGCCTCCAGCGGCTAGTCGATGAATTGCAGTTTTAATCACTTCCGTGTTGGTTTCACTAGAGGGAGCGGGAGTTTGAACTCCGACACCCTTTAATCCTTTTCACACAAATGTGAGAGATTTGATTAATAAAGCTTAATTATCACACAATTACTTGAAGAATATCATGTAATGACTTCAAAACAATGTCAATATTACAAAATATTTTTTAAAAGATGTTTTTTAAGGTTAGTATCACAAATATCCAGCTTCACGTCAATGGGTTTTCATAGACGGTAGGTTTATTTGGTCCAGTAGCTTGCGGAGTACAGGGACAAAGCAAGTCGCACCGGTTAGAATCTTGTGTAACTACAGTTTGACATTTCAATTCTGAACTGCCACAATACATACCTATATCAACGTAATAAAAAGACCAGGTTGCTAGTATTCATGGAAGGAAGTATTGTTTAGGCTCTTTTGCATCAAATTTGGTTATTTGGTTATTGAATTTTGATTTTAAACGGCAGATATATCGGCTATATTTGATGTGAAAGACCTTAAGCAGAACGTACAGTCTGCTTCACCATAATGCAGTGTTGTTTAGCTGCAGTGGCTCTTAAGAGTGCAGGGTGCTAATACTTCATGTCAAAGGAGCCCGCCTCCTCCACAGATGTGATTACAGCCTTTTGTGATCCTCGTGTCTATAACATTCAGTCATTCGCCTCCCCCTGGAGACAGTAGTTGTGTGATTCAGTAGAGCATCCTCTGAACTCCAGCCTACATCACCTAATGACATTTTAATGACTATATGCGTCTTTGTATCTCTTTGAAAATGCAGAGAACAGCATATAGCGTCACGTGTCAACCCACTCAGATCCAAAATGTTGAAGCAAGGTGTGCTATTAAACTATACACACCTCTCATCTCATACTTGGCTGTGCTCTTGTGGAAGAGGTCTGCTGAAAATAAGTGTTCTTCAAGACCTGGCTGTCATAAGAAGTGTGAGAAGCTAAAAGTCTATGAGAGGAGCAATTCGTGGAGGGCTCTGCAGTGGATTTTTCCAGTGTCAGCGAAGCAGACATCTCTGGAGTATGCTGTCGTTGTCACCTTACAGGTCAATGGCCTGGGGCACACTAACACGGACAGAAACACTCAGAGAAAGCTCATCGATTTCCAGGTGATGTTTCAGGACATTGATCCAGACAGATTGGGCTGCATTTGTGTCCCTGCAGACTGTGAGGAGTGTGAAGACAAGCGTACTAGCTGTTACTGTATGTACTCGTTAGTTCCGGTACTCTGGTTGATAGGAACAGTGGAATTTCTGAAATTATGTTACTATCTATTGTTTGTAACATTCTGCCTTTTTTGTGTTTGATCTTTAAAGTGGCAGGAATTTTTCAGCAAGTCTTTCTGCAGATTATATTGTGACAATTAGGTGGTGACAAGTGACAATCTTTTTTAGGGAGTCCCTGAATCATTAATTCAACTAATACATTAAAAAATGCTGATGCATTGAGGACCAGACAAATGACTGTTGTTGCATCAGAAATCATATACTTGCCTACTACAAAAGAGTATGTAAAAATAGGATATATCCAAATTTACACTATTAATTTAAGTCTGCAAAATACATGGATTGCCTACTATTTGAGCCAGTCCTCCAACAAAAATATTACTCTATAGGTAATTTGTGCAAGCATTTTTATGACCTATATTTACATTTTAAAGTTATGCCCCCTCTAGTGGGAGTAAACATAATAATAATATTGTGTCAAATGAAATTACGTATGTATGTCATTACCAATCAAAATGCATGTTTATTTTAATGCAATCTGTGGACTTCACCAACCTCACTGTTATTTTTACATGTTTTACTAGATAATTTATATGAATGACCACATATAAACCACTCCTAAACCGACCCCTTACAGAAATAGTGCAAAATCATGTTTTATAATATTTTATGCACATGCATACTGGGATTGAACCAGTAATCGCATGATCACATGATTACAAGCGAACATCACTCAATGCGCTACCAGTCCTATTGTTGATAGGGGCGCAAATGTAGTACAGTATATGCTCTGATGGGTCATATTTTAGGGATTTGGACACATGGCCTAAACAGGTATATTGGTTGGAGGACAATTTGCAGTGAAGTGATAAAACTGTAACAGTCCAGCTGGATACATATTGGTTAAATCTAGAATTATTTATTGATGTCCTTAAATTTCTCATGGATGAGCTGCTTGCATTGTTGAATGCTTTAAACCTCTTTACCAACTGTGTTCTAAATGAGAATGTTTATTTCACAAGCTTTCTTTTCACAGTCTCTAAGCAACTGAAATTGAAATTAAATGTTCACATGCATATGTGACTCTTGAGAATCTTGAGAAAAAGAACAGGCTCCCACAGAAGCACTAAAGCTTCATCCTTTTTTTACATCAAGGTATAAAATTGTTGCTTGCATCTCCACTGGGTTTATGTGTCCTTTGAGTGAACAAACCTTTCTTCTTTAACCTGTGGCCCTTTAATCATAGGTACAAATCCTTAAATTTATTATTATTAAAATAAGCATGTGAACAAAAGCAAAGTCTCAGCACAAACAAGCAGAGTATATCTTTTATTTCCTTTCCACTTGAAGCACTGAAGCTCTTTTAGCTGATTCCTACTGACTGATTCATCATATGTTGTGCTTTACTTAATTGCCATAGCTGCAAAGGACAGAGGGGGCACAAAAATTCCCCACATTGGCCTCTTATTAAATTATATTTTGTGTCCTCTACCAGTTAGCCACGTCCTTTTATAGTTTGGCTTTCATGATGCTATTTGCCGGAATGTCTGTCCTCCTGCACAAGATGGAATTCTCTGTGAGACACTGGCAAAAAGTGAAAAAAATCACTTCATTTTCCCTGTAATAGACACGCCCCATACCATAAAATTATCTCTCATGGAGAACAAAACGTATTATATTTGATTCTCTGAGTGCTGAGCTGGGAATATTTGCATTATGGAGAAGAGTGCAGCAAGCCAGGTTTCCTTGAATGAACTCAGATTTAGGACATTAAAACTGAGACCTAGGACATGAGGACAAAGGTATAAGAGTGTAATCTTCAGATTGAATGCTCTTCTATTTCCTTAATGGATTTACAAGTGACTTTGAAAATTGCATTAGTTGTTGGTCCAGAGTATGTTTGACTAGTTTTCTGTATGTGTGACATCCCGCGGATTATAAGCAAATCCTTTTCTGCCCGATTCATTCTGGTGGGACCTTATGACCGGGCTGCAAACCTGAAAATAAATCATTCTGAAAGACTTAATAGCATCAAGCACCCTGATTATTAAAAACAATGCACTGATGCCATTACTAGGTGAGGAAGAAAAATAAAAATAAAGGTTCTTATAAATAATTATTCTAACCCTACCAGTCTACTAATACTCTGCTAGCACTCTATTGAGAGTTAGTAGATATGTAGGTGCAATGTTACTTATAATCTGCAGAATACGCTAAAGGGACCATCAAAATAAAGTGAAACCCATATTTTTGATTTAATAGAAGAAGCTTTTAGACATACTTTTTTTATTATAATTGCTAATTTAACAGACAACTCTGTTGCAAAGTTATGTGGATCCTGTCACTGTTTAAAGTGCCCTGTCAAACATCGTTCACTGTTAACATTTCACATTTCATTTCATACCGGATCAGGGAGAAATGAAGCAGCGTTTTGATCTGCCAGTCTGGGGTCTTTCAAGCGGAGAGCTCTCCTCATGTGTTTGCATAATGATGCATTTGAAAGTTAATGTAAACATATCTTGATAAAATTTCACAATGTTGTTGAGAATGAAATATAGGCTAATGTAGATAGCATTGGATAAGTAGTTAATATTAATCACTGAAATCCCTTTATTTAACCTCACATATCTGCCACATGTAGTTTTAACACTTATCTGCCACATAGGCTATAATTTTTTAACACTTTCTATCTCATACTTGTAGTTATAACCAAAAACTCAGCTGTGGGCTATATTAGGATGCATTAATCTCCATTTTAAACTGCAGAAATAGTAAACCACCTGGCTACCTTTGCGATACTTTATTCAACATACAATGATTTGGGAAATGCTAACTCTAATTTTGGATACTATTTAGGATATATAATATATAAATTGTGACACAGCAATAACCTTTTAAATACACATGAGGCTAAATCAAAAGACAATGGCAAATATGTATTAAGAAAGCGCAGAGTTCATTTAGATGTGTACGGTGTGTGGACCTCAAATTCAGTGCAATCAAAGCAAAACTGATATGACGATATGACCAGTAATGTATTATGAGCTTGTACAGAAACATAGGTAACATAATTGTGACCTATAAGTAATAATTTGGATATTCCACAAAGAGTATTCATTTTTCATCATTATTTAAAAAAAGAGAGAGAGATTATTAAGTTAATGATTGATAGAAGCCACTATGCTTCAAACTTATATTTCTACTTGTAAGACATGATCAAACCACATACATCCTGGCCACAGGATCCAGTTATCCATTTCACCCATTCACCTTCATCTGCTCAACCCTCAGCACCTGAATCTCAGATCTCACTAACAGATAGAAAGAGGATAGTTCTCTGAAAAATGCTGTCATCAGTTACTTACAATCATGCCATCTTCACTTATGACTTTTTCTTTCATCTGTGGAACACAAAAGAAGATACTTTTAAGAGTGTTTAAATTGTTTCATCTATAGGATGAAAGTCTGTGGTCTCCATGCCCAGAGAGACCAAATTGACTCCCACTGTATGAATCGCAATGTTGTGATTGTCTGGTCGCATTCTGATCGAAGCATTTAGGAGCACAGAAATTCACTTGTGTTATGATTTCTCTAGACCTTACCAGTGAACACAAAAAAGTGCTGTTCACACAGGCAATGATATTTCATCTTTTTACTGGTAAAGCATCATTCACACATCAGTTTCAAAATAACAGCACATTTTGTGACATCACTTGTAAACATACACGGTCAGAATGTTTTGTGGAACATTCATGGATCATGCAGGCCCAGAGACATCATATTAGACAACTTCAAACCAAACTGCACAGAACAGAGTAAATGTATCATCTACATCAGAATGTTACAAAGCCCAGACTAGATATCTTATATCAGTGTGTTCTGAGATCAAGCTCATACCAGTATCTTGTCCTGTGTTCACACAGAGCATATTACCAGTCATTTACTGGTAATTTTACAATTTCTCATACTGGTAAATAGCAGAATGAATTCAATGGTATTTTTGAGAAATCTTGTTCACACACAATCTCTTAAGGGTAATTTATTGGTAATTTACCAGTAAAGACTGTGAGAAAGGACACTGGATTGCAGTTGTAATATAGCATCATGCTCTCTTGCAATTCTACAAATAATACATATAACATACAGCATGCAATAGATATCTACTTCAATTTGCTGCAACACTCAAATCCTGCAGATTGAAAGCTTGCATTATTTTTTTCAGTATTATACTGGCCACACATCTTCATGTGATACCAATTCACAAAACACGAAAGTGGTAAAAAACATTGTGGAATTTGCATGAGCTTGTGTTTTCTTTCTCCCACATTTGCATGTGTGTAAGTGAAAGTCAGTGGAACTGATCGGCACTTTAGTAGACACGTGCATGTTGGTTTCCATGTTTTATGAGGACGTTCCTATAGTTTTTATACAGTACAAACAGAATTTTCTATACCCTTACCCCAACACCATACCTAAAGCTACACATGACATAAAACTTTCATTCTGTTTATAAGCTGTTTTCCTCTCAAGGACAAAAAGGAGAAAAAAGGACAAGGCCCACCAAGGACAAAGATTTTGGATATTGTACTGATGAACACATACACACTTTTTTCACTCTTGGTATTTAATTCAAATATCAACTGTTTGTACATCTTATACCACACTACTTTATCTGATAAAGTAGTGTGGTATAACACTACTTTGTGCACTAATGAGCTATAACTGACGAAAATAACCATCGTTTTACCCTTCTCAGAATTTGCACTCCACAGCAGTAGTTGCTCTTCATCTTGTCGCATTGGAAGTTCAGTCTCAGTACTCCAAAATATTCTCAACACACACACTTTTGTAGTAATAAAGCATCTGTGAAAGACACAAATGTGTATGTAAATGCAACATGTTCCTATTTTGGTCCAGACAAAATTGTACGAGCAGAACCGTCTTTTAGGATTTCAAAAATACGTCTCACGGAGCTGTATTTATTCCACAAGCACAACAGGCAGAGGCAATTTAGTAAGCTTAGCCCTGAGGAGCATATGAAATCTCCCAGTGCAGCTGCATGCTGTGTCAGATCTCTCATCCTAATGATGAGCAGTCCATAGAGGAGTGCTCTGAGCAGAAGCTAGAAATATCCCTGTCTCACTCTGCCAGGGCTCAATATGTCACCACGGAAAGGAGAGGAGAGACTGGGCAGGGGGTGTAAAACTGACCACTTCTCTGCATGAGAAGTGGGCCGCGACTCCGCAGCTCTGCATCCCCTAAACACACGCTGATTAACGCTCGGACAATGGGAGGCCGTGGAGGCCATGAAAGGCTTAGCGAGACATGTCGGCCAGCGACTCGGTGACTTATGGCGTTATATTTTTAAATTGCCCTCTCCAGAGCGTCTGATAAATCAACACACAGGTCATTAAATGGTTCATTATCCTCCTAATGTGATTCATCGGTGGCAGAGGCACGGACCGCATTGACGGGCCGGCGAGCACCTCGGGCAGCGGCTCCGAGCTGAGCTGGAAGACAGGAGATGGCCCCCTCATGCTGATTTATGATGTTCAGAAGCAGAACACCGATGGAGAGGTCGGTCAGATGGTGCACAGGTCAGCGGATGAGTTAGTGGAAACACTTCTTATTTTTGCAACGCACACATACTGGCTTTTATCTGTTAAATATGGACTCAGGAACAGTAACGTTATATGTGTGCTGTAACGGCACTTTGATACAGACAAGCAGACACATAAACCTTGCTTTGCCTGAAGATATGACTCTGCTCAACAGAACACAGTGGAAAGGACCTGATTTTAGCAGTTCTTGTACTGTTTTAGATATGACTGAAAAAAAATGACAGATTTCTTCCATTTGTAAATAACCAGTGTGGTCATGGTCTCTGCTGTGTATGGTAGTGTATTGTGTCGCAATTTAAACAGCCTGCCACCGCTTACAGGAAAAAGCAGCTCTTTTAGGCATTCAAACATTCTGGTGCCATTAGATCATTTGGCGCATGCCAAAAGCACCAATTAGTGCGTGTTTTAACTCACTATCACAGAGATCACATCATTTCTTAGTGGCTGTGGCCGTTATGAAGTCTGTGTGTTTGCTTTTCTGACACAAACACATAGAAATGAACTGTGCACAAAATAGAAGGCAAATGCAGACAGCAATCACATCACCAGTCTGATCTCATTAGTATTCATAGGTAAGGATGCATACAGTACAATACATAACCCAATGTAATATTCTGCATCGAACATATTACACTCCTCAAAAACTAAAATGAAAAATATATGAAAAAATAAATTTTAGGTCATATACCTCTTATTGCTAAATAATTACAATGATCTATGTTGTATCTTAAAAGAAATCAAAATATTCCCCCCAATAATTGTATTTGTTCCAAGAAACCTACAAAAATAAAATCAATTATACAATTTTAACATATACAAATTCCAACGGCATCCAAAGAAATGCATTAGAAACATAATCTCTTTTAGAAAAGAAACAAATGTGTAAAATCAGGCCTAAACCGGGATACACATGCAAATCATTATTTATTTGCTTTGTGTTAACATCAAAACCAATGTCTTCCTTCTTTCTATCGACTCTGCAGTTCATAGCACAGACAAAGTGACAATTTTTTTGCATTTAATCACCCTCTAAACTCCAAAGTATGGAGTGCTACTCGATTCAGGGAATGTCCTGCATTAGAAAGTGGCGCTCTAAGGAGCAGTCAACCTTCAAAATCATGCGAGGCTTCCCTGTCTGGAGAGGCTGTAATAGAGGCTGGTCATTATTTGGTGCTACTCTGGATTTTTAAGCGAGCGGTTAGGCAGTATAATTTTAAGAAGACATACAAGTTATTGTGGGAGTAAAAAGTTGAATTAAGATGTTCCCTGGCAGCCATCTGCACATTGGCAATTTCACCCCAGAAATATTACCTATTAGTATTAGGAAACATTAGAATTGGCTTCTGAATACAAATGTAAGTGTGCTCGCTAGTCAGGGACACTTATAATCGATTTGCCTCTTAAAACTTCTACCTGGAATAATTGTCACAGTAACATAGTATACACGCTTAACAGCAATTCAGTTTGTTAAGAAAACGTCAGCCAAGGGTGATTCAGCACTGAAAATAAGGAACACTGGATATTGCATTTTCACTCAAACAGGCGACGAAAGCTTGTTTACCCAAGAAAATAAAGATTATTTACAAGTTCATTTTGTCAATGGAGCAACATCTTTACATTGCAGGAAAGAATCTTATTATGTTTCCAATTGCAAATTCTGAGCACTATAGATTAAATTAACGCTACTTGATCCCCCGATATGGGCGAGTCTATGCTTGTAGCTAAAAATCAGAGCAATGCCTTAAAAACAGTCAAACCAATGTGGGACACAATGTCTTTGACAGAGTAATTCAGTTAGATTACTAAATCTTGAATTTCCAGGTGGTTAACTGATGTGCGTGTCAGTGCGCATAAAATAGCATATAGCATATGTTACCTACAATTCTGATTTGGGCAGCTAACTTACCCTCCACACCTCGATGATGTGCCTGCGTCCCATATCTAATTCTTACTTACAGTACATGCTATTCCCACAAAGCAAATTTGAAGCCAATTCTCAGAGGTACACTAGTAAATGGTCCGTGTGAGTAATAAGGAAGCTCTCACATCTATGCATATTTAAGAAAGTTATATATTGCATCTGTCACCTTGACTAGATGAGGCACATTATTCCAAAATGTCATGCAAATTCCTTTTATCCAGTTTCTCTTTATAGAGTCAAATGAGAAGAGAGCTTTCCTACCACTGTCACAATTTCTTTTCGTCCATGAGTGGGACATTTATTCAAAGCATGCCGCACATTTCTCGCTCACTCTCAATTTTCATTATTTGCTCTATTTCAGATTTGTGACTCAAAGCATCATCCTGCATATTAAGAGGCTGCAAATACTGCCTGCATTGTATGTAACAGTAAATTCCAATCAGCCAAGAGCCCTTATCTACAAGCCAACAACCTGAGGGATAATACTCTCTTCCACATCCCACCCTCCTCTACTCACTTTCCCTCATTTTCCTATTATTTATTTAAACCTGTCTCCAAATATTCTTTTTGTAACTATTTGCATCTAAACAAAGTGCACATCCATTTTCAGTTTCAGCATTGCCGTCTAAAAGTGGAACTGTCTTTTCAAAATGAACATTTAGGATGTTCCAATGGTGCTTTTTAAGACCATCTAATAAATAACTAACTGCAGGGCTCAACCATAAGGATTGCCTGCTGGCCGTAACCAGTAAGAGATAAAATTTGGCCAGCAGATGGAACTGTCACTAAATAAAGGTTTATTTTTGTTGATCTTGTGCATACATTTTTATGCCTTGCAAATAGTGTACTGGAGTAAGGGGCTGCTGTAAATTCAGTTTGAGCATAATAAATGACATTTTAAAATAAATTAAAATGGAAAAGTTTTCTGAAAATCACTGTTCTTATTTTTGATCAAATAAATAGCCTAAACACCTTTGTTTCTGTGGTCTTGCTTTGTTGTTGTTGTTTGGCACCAATGTAATGTTATCTAATAAACGTTTCTTACGAGGAGATGGAGTATGTTGTGTGTGCTGGGTGCACCTGTGAAAGCTCACAGTTTCCTATGTGAGGAGGAAATATTGTTGCATCTATTCGTTTTCTGTTTCAGGTGTGGACGCTTGCAGTCTCGCGCTGCGTCGCAAATCATTCTGATTTGAAACTAAAAGACAGAAAACAAACGTTTTGACATGCTGAGAGATAAACAGAAGTATGTGTGTAAGAAAATATCATATGTGGTGTTCAATAATAAATGAAGCAGCGGATGATAAGCTTTCCTCTGCTATTCTAAAGCACTATTCTACATGGCCATATTCTACACCCCTTTGTTAATGGAACATAAAGTAAGAATTTTCAGTAGGCCTATGAATCATCAACCTCTATAACAGTAGAGTTATTTAGCAAATGGTAAGGTACTACTGGCTTTGTAAAACTTCACCTTAGATTAGCCACTGTCACCTTCTGGGAGTAGGGGCAGACAAATAATAGGATGAGGTAGTGGTAGTGCTCACACTTTCTTAAGTAATGGAGTGTTCAGATGCAGCAAGGCCACATGTGAGCCACTGTAAATGACTTCTCAGCAACACAGAAGCCAATCTCTTTTAGAGCATTTACCCACATTGCAACAAAGGAAGTGATGCAGTTCATTCATGCTGGGGCAGAGACAGGAGAATGCATTGTGGCAGGAGTGTGTCGCTCGCTCTGGCTGTTTCGCCTCTCAGTCTCACATCTCAATTTATCAAAGGAACTTTGAGTATCCAGGGCACAGAGCGGAGGCAATGAGAAACTATGTACCTAATGACCTAACAAAAAAGCTGAGTCATAGAAATGAAAAAGAGGAGAAAGGAAGAGAAAAGAAAGAGAAAAAACGCAGGATGGGACGATGTGTTCGGCAACTGAAATTATTCAGAATTAAATATCCAAAAAAGCACTGTTGGTGTTTGGCCGAATAAGTTAAAATGCAAAATAAATTTTGCCAAACAATGACGTTTTTAATGACGCGATCAAATAGTAACCCGCGTAGAGTGAGAGTGTGATTTGATTTATTTCTCTGAAAAGCAACACAAAATAGTAAAAAGCAAATTTTTACAATTTAATTATTATATTGGTGAAAAAATAATAATTGGAAAAAATTGCTAAACACCGCTTCGGTATTCGGCCTTCGGCCAAGCATTTCATTATTATTTGGCTTCGGATTCGGTGAAGAATTTCATTTCGGTGCATCCCTATTAAAAAGATTCAAATTCTGTTATTATTTACTCACCTTTGTTTTTGTTCCAAAACTATGATTTTTACTACTTCTGAAAAATAAGATATTTTTGTATGTTTTTATGTTTTTTCATACAGTGAAAGATTGTGGGGTGCAATGCTGTTTTGAACCCTACTGACTTGGATTCAATGGATAAAAAAACATTTTCTTTAAAATATGTTCTTTTGTGCTTCACAGAATAAAAATAAATAAAGTAAAAGGTTATTCAGATTTTTAGCAGCATGAAGGAAATTAAACAATGACACAATTATTATTATTTTGTATGAACCATCCCATTAATGACATCAACTTATTTATCTATTTCAAAGAATAAGTTCACCCCAAAATGTTAATTTTGTCATCAGTTGTTCACCCACCCATTACAGCTTTGTTCTTGTGCTGAACAAAAGAAGGGCTTTGGTAATCCAAATGGAAATCAATGGATACCATCAACTGTTGGATTACCAGCATTCTTCAAAATATCTTCTTGTATGTTCAATCTTAGAAAGAAACGGTAACACTTGCTTTACAGTTACACCTATTATTTGCTTTTTAGCATGCATATTACTAGAATATTAGTCAATTATTAATATCATAACTGAGGCTCCTGCACTGCCTCCTCCGGATCACCAGAGGGAACCCTGACCAGAGCACTAACCAGTATTCAGGCTCCCATTCCCACAATGCCTTTTACCTGGAACTAAACACACACACCTGCACCTCATCACCACATCCACTTACTGATCACACAAACACATAAAAGCCAGATCCAAACGACATTCGGCGCGAAGTCTTGATTTGCCACGGCTGTGCGTTTCTCTAAGTGAATTTGACTGTTTACTCCCTTACTGTTTGTTTGCTGCCCGCCTTGACCTTGCCTTCTCCCTTTGAACTGTGATTGTTTGCTGCCTGCCCTGAACTCTCCCCATGTACCTCGACTCTGATTCTGGTTTGCCTCCATTGCACTGTTTTACGGTTTCTGACTCAGCCTGTACGACTACTCTATTAAAGATACTGCAAATGGATCCCTCTCTGCCTGGTCCTTCTTCACAATTAATGCCTTACTATACATGACCTTATTCTACGTTTCTACTATTACCCAATACCTAAACTTAACAACTATTACAACTATAGTAGTATTACATTACTACTGTACTAACTACTCGTAAGTAGCAAATTAAAATTTATTGAGGGAAAAGTCATAGTTAATAGTTAACAAGTGTTACCTAAAGTGTACACGATGGCAAGTTTTTTCTCTGTTGGATGAACTATCGATTTAATTTTATCTCACTGCCAAGAAGTTGTACATTCGAAATGTTTGTCCATGTAACTAGAGTCTTAAGTCACACAGCACAGCACTCGTTACATTTAACATGCAGCACTCATGTTTTTCAGTAAAGCTCTGGGCCACAAGATAACTATGAGAAGATGAAGCCTCAGCAGAGCTTAGAAACATTAACATGTCTTTCCTCTTTTCAGACACTGTGACGCTTCAAGCCACTCTCCCATGGGCAGTGCACTGGAGACTGAAAGAAATGACAAAACTCAGATAGACTGAGTGGTCGTCTCTCTTGTGGGAGTGAGAAGAGCTGTCTCTCTACAGGGACAGCTTAAAGCAGAGTCCTCCTGATCTGCCCTGTCTTTATCACTACCATATCTCAGCCCTCATCTAAAATGACACAGGCTACAATTTCCTTTACCAACAGGGTTTGAACTCCCTGAAATCATCCAAAGCACCATCAATTCATTCTCTACTAAAGTGGTGTTACGATTTATAATCAGAAGTGTAATATAGCAGAGATTTTAGGAACTTTATTGCTTGCTTGTTTGTAAACAGAAGCTGATTATATACTTCTGATGCAGTGTTATTTGAACTAAATGGCAATCAGTGGCAAACTTGATTTCTGCTGTTAAAAAGAGGTAATCTGGTAGTCTACAGAAAATCTATGACAAGTTAGCACTGGAGATTTATTTTTTGATGAGTAAAATAGACTGTGCTGATGATGGTGCAACGCAAAATTCTGAATTGGGTCACTTTCAGTCCAAATTTCAACTTGGTCACATTCCCCCAGTGTGGTGATAAAGTTGGATGTGCCAGCTTAGGCTGCTGGATGGCGCTCCAGCGCCAATCGAACTCTTTGTGTTTCTGTCTTTGTTTTCAAGTCTGGACCTTTGTCAATGAACTCATGTCTCTGTCCATCTTGTCTGTTGTTATGGTTTCCCATTTATGTCTCCGCCCATCTCGTTCGTTGCCATAGTGTTTCATTCAAGTCTTTACCCAGTTACCTAATGATCATGTGTATTTAAATCCCCGGATGTCTTTGTGTAGTCGCAGTTCATTGCTATCTGTTATGTATGACGCTAGGAGTGTTAGTTTGGAGTTTTCCTGTATTAGTGTTTTTTGTTTCCTCGAGTTACCTGTTCTGGATCTTACCGTTGTCGACCTCGCCTGTTCCCAGACTCTCGCTCTCGTCCTGTCCCTCTGGATACTGTTCGCTTCTCGTCTGACTCACGCACGGACTCTGGTTACTCTATTGCAGGGGTGTCAAACTCAGTTCCTAGAGGGCTGGAGCCCTGCAGAGTTTAGTTCCAACCCTGCTACAACACACATAATATGCAGTTTTGAAGGACTTGATTAGTTGGATCAGGT
>JAUCNO010001819.1:16060953-16078555 GCA_032353835.1 Enteromius viviparus
TATATATATATATATATATATATATTTTTTTTTTTTTTTTTTTTTTTTTTACATGTTATATGTTGAAAACAGTTGTGTTTTGATTCCCCAGAATTTACAAAGCAAAATAATTATAACAATAATAGTAATAAAATTTTACAATTTACAAAAATGTGTTAAATATATTCATAGTGCATTTTCATCATATCTTCTGCTGAGTTCATGCACTATGCATCACCGATCTGCTTGTAAATATGTGTACCAAAAGTTTTCGCAAGGTGTAAAAAGGCCTTTACTTTTAAGAGCACCAAATGTATCTGAATGTACTGAGAAGGATGAGCACATTGAAGTAAAAAAAAACAAGAAGTTCATTTCTCTCAAGGCTCATAATTCCGTGCTTTGTCGGTGGCATGTCTAAACAGAAGGTGATGGTTTCCTGACCTCAGAAGGGCCTGTGGTTGTCGTCCACCTTGAGCCTTTGAGTCTAGCTCCAGCAGATGGTGAAGGACTCTCGGTGCTGACACCTTAATGAGAGCAAATGAAAGGAAATATCAGTGGGCACAAAAAACCATGCTAGGAGACAATCTGCAACAATTAGAGCCAAAAGAATCTGGAATAGAGTGTTTGTGCTACAATTGTCCCTGCTTGGGGGCAATTTAAAAAAAATAATAATCATAAATAAATAAACAGTTTTGCAGAAATAGCACATTGCTTGTTCAAGCAATTAACTTTCCCCATTAAAGACTAGATTCAAGAATACATCTGTTTGCACATTGTTTCAAATGAATTTCAAAATATTAAATAACAGTTGCAGCAACACTATGGAGCAGTTATAGTTACACAATCCTAAAGCTGTTGTATAGTAACGCTGAATACCACCTGAGACAAAGAGGCCAACAATAAGTCAGACATAATAAGAATCCCATGGCTCACCGCTTCCCCACACCGCATGTATTGTGGCCAAACTCCAAAAACATATAAACACACAACCCAGCAAGCTTGGACTTTTATCAGCAGCTCTGCAGGCCTAGAGATGTTCAATATCCGTTTTGGTGGTAAAGCAAATGTTTTATATAACTGTTGGCTGGACTGTTTGTAAGAGCCTTGGCAAGATCACATCATGGGTCCCATAATGTGTACACTTGGGTGGAAGTTTGTTTCGAGCAAAAGATCCAATGTAAACAAAAAGAAATAAATTTATGTGCAAAATAGAATAAAGGCCACAATAAAAACTGATTTTGTTCAAGTAAATGCTTAAACTGGGTATAGGAATGGAAGAATTAGCGCTAAAAGAGCAGGTAATTTTAGAATGGCTAGCTTGCAAGTGAATTGCTTGGGTTTTAAACTCAACTTTTTTTTTTCAACAAGTTTTTTCTTTTGTATCCAGAGAAAAATCTTAAACTTTGACAGGCTATGTTTCTTCTATGCAAAAGGGCCATTAAAGCACATTTAAATAGAACAGAAAAAAATAAAATAACCACAAAGTAAGCCTTTCCATTTATCCTTCATTTCTGTTGAATGTGAGCACTGAATATTTTCGAGCATGGTGTAGAATGAATAAATAATGCAGATTTCTCGGTTTCTATTATTGTTTCACAGGTAGCTGCTTTTAGTTATGCTGTTGTTATATTTGCTGTCACTTTCAGTTATTTGTCATGTGGTGATATTCAGGACTGTTTTAACTAATGTGCTCTCTGTATGTCAACACTATTGGGTTACTGTTGGGTTTGTTATCTGACTAATCATTCACATGAACCACGTGGCAAAGCAAAACTGGAGCAATCCCATTCCAATCGACTCACTTCATGGAAATTGATTTGACTTCATAACATAGTATGCACAATTGGTATTGGCATTAGTGGAAGTGTCTTAGCATGGTTCAAATCATGCTTATCTGACCACTATCAGTTTGTTGCAGTGAATGAGGACGTATCATATTGATCACAAGTGCAATAAGTGAGTACTTCAAGGCTCAGTACTAGGGCCGTTACTTTTTACGCTTTACATGTTACCCTTGGGAGATATTATCAGGAAACATGGTGTTGGCATTCTCTGTTATGCTGATGATACTCAGCTCTATATTTCTTCTCTGCCAGGTGAAACACACCAAATTGAAAAACTAACAGAATGCATAGCTGATATAAAAAAAAAAATGGATGGCAATTAACTTATTACTGTTAAATTCTGACAAAACAGATGTGTTAATTATTGGACCTAAAAACCCCTCAGGTAATAATCTAGAACACTGTCTTACACTTGATAGCTGTTCTGTCACTTCTTCTTCATTAGTTAGGAAACTAGGTGTGCTGTTTAAGAGCAATCTTTCATTTAAAAGCCATGTTTCTAGTATCTGTAAAACTGCATTATTCCATCCCAAGAAAGGAAAGGAAAGGAAAGGACATGACGTGTGGCCAAGTATGTTGGCCCATACTCGGAATTTGTGCTCTGCATTTAACCCATCCAAGTGCACACACACAGTAGTGAGAAGTGAACACGCACACACAAACACTGTGAACACACACCCAGAGCAGTGGGCAGCCATATTGCTATCGTTGCAGCGCCTGGGGAGCAGTTGGGGGATCGGTGCCTTGCTCAAGGGACTCACCTCAGTCGTGGTATTGAGGGTGGAGACAGCGCTGTTATTCACTCCCTCCACCTTCAATCCCTGCCGGAGCTGGGACTCAAACCTCAAATGCAGAAATGTTAATTCATGCGTTTATGACCTTGAGGTTAGATTATTGTAATGCTTTATTGGATGGTTGTTCTGCACGCTTGATACATAGACTTCAGCTAGTTCAAAGTGCAGCAGCTAGAGTAGAACTCTTACCAGAACGAGGAAGTATGAGCATATTAGCCCGGTTCTGTCAACACTGCACTTGTTCCCTATCAAACATCGTATAGATTTTAAAATTTTGTTAATTACTTACAAAGCCCTGAATGGTTTAGCTCCTCAGTACTTGAGCGAGCTCTTAGCACATTATAGTCCTCCACGTCTGCTGCGTACTCAAAACTCTGGCCATTTGATAATACCCGGATCAAAATCTAATGCAAGTGGCAGATCTTTTTCCTATTTACTGTAGCACCCAAACTCTAGAACAAATTACCTAATACTGTTCAGGAGGCAGGCACACTGTCAGTTTAAATTTAGATTAAAGACACATCTCTTTACTCTGGCTTACACATAACACACTGATACACATTTATTAATCAAATCCATTAAATGATTGTTAGGCTGCATTAATAAGATCAGCCAGAACCGGGAACACTCCCCTTAACACACGATTAACCATTACATAGTAAAAAGAATGGCATCTACGTGAATATTAGTCCTTCTGTCTCTTATTCTTTTCCTCAGTTCGTATCCAAATTAAGATAGAATCGCTGGAGTAAAGGCTTTATTTACAACAGATAATTAGAAAAACAAAAGAGAAAACAAGAATGCAATAAAGAAAATGCAATATAGGTGTTATTATGAGAAAATACTAAGTATACAAACAAAGCCACAAAAGAAAACAAAGTAATTTAATCTGCCTGGTCTTTCCACTTTATTAGAATAAGACATGGGCAAAAACAAAGGCAGGTCAAACAGCAAACAGGTATATCATAGGCAAAACTTAAAAGCAATGGAAGCAGATGGGATCAATCGGCGGCAAACGTTATCCAGAGAGTGAGGCAGAGGAATAATCTGGTAAACGTACAATAATCTAGACAGGTGCAAACACCGAGTCCAAAACGACAAGACTAGGCTTAATCCAGAACAGATGATAAATCCGGGGCAGACTGAAGACGAGGCAAATATGTTGGCCTGGATGCAGCTGTGCAGTCAGGTGAGTGTGTAATTGAATGCAGGGGAAACCAATTTGTGCAATGGATTATGAGAAATTAAGTCTAGGGTGATATGCAATAGTCTGTGCAGTCTGATACTCCATGTGGTGAACAAGGACATCTTGTGGTAAACAAAGGAAGTTCATTGACCAAATTCAAGACATAAACCAGGGTTTGACTGCACTGGGAATGGTAGGATGCCTTGTCCCATGTGATCACATATACTGGCATAAGTGGTCTCCCACATGTCTTGTTTCTCTGGCACCAAATCTTCTAAAATCACCAGTTTTTACTGTACACTTTTACTGTATATCATATGGTTGCGCGATAAAAAGAACCTCAACACGGAGTGGGTTTCCTAGATGGGAATCAGCATTCATTTCTATATTTGAATAACTTCAATCAGCTGTTTCTCATTAGCAATAGAATTAAATGCAGAGGACAATATGAACAGCTGTTCACTTTGACCTCAAAGTTAGGTTTAGAGAATGATGTGGTCCCACTGTATTTTTTTGTAACTTATTTTAACTACTTACAAAATCAATTGGAACAGTGCACTTAGTGTTGACTCACTGCTGACCCATTCTTAAACTTACCCATACCGCCAAACTTGTCTCTAACCTTACCCGTAACCTGCCTAAGTAGCACCAACAGTGTTTTGCAATACAATATGAGCACAAGTACATATTAAGCCCACCTAACAGAAAGTGGGACCAATGGTGTTATTCTCATCCACACTTATATACTATCAGCTACAACTAATGTATTTATGTTTGCCTTCTGTGTTTTCCTAATGCAATTTGAGCATAATATTTATACAGGTTCTCCACCTGCTACTCCAGAAAGCTTCCAGACTCACATATGTAAATAAATGTACATGAACGTATCTTTTTTTTTATTTTGCGTCTCTGATGTTGAATCACCTGCCATGCTTCCTTTCAGCTGCTATGAAAAGATCAAGTGTCTGAATATAGATGAACACACCATTTCACAAAGGCCTCTGAATTGATGGGAGCACTAGGTAACCACTTATAACTTACAAGACAGGCCAATTCTTACTGCTACACCACAATGGAGGAAAAAGAAAAATTCTGCTAAATACAATAGCTCTTGGTGCTCATGTCATGATTATTAGGTCTGTGCTGGCCGGTTACTATGGAGGCAAACATTCAGTGAAATCATTAGTTCTAATGCAAAGGCTGTTAATTATTAATTATCTTAAATCCTGCAATCATTAAATGGTTGGAATTAATTTAGGTCTTACACAATCATATCTCTCATGTGACATACTCATTAGCTTGTTATAAATGGATGTTATGCACTGCATTTTTTTGTTGCATTTAAAAAAATAGACAAAATCATTGCATGATGAAATTAATAAGTGCAATGTGTTTTAGCTCCAGCAGAAACCTACAGAATAAATCTGGCAAAAATGGTGCAACAGTAAGAGGCAAGAGCTTCAAAGAGCATGAGACACAACATTGATTTCTGCTTTTTGATACGTGTCAAAAATCATATTTGGGTTCTTCAGACAGACAGCAAGGGAGAGATAAGAATGAAAGAATTTCATAAAGCTATGAGATGAATAAAGGTAAAGGGCAAGTGTTTGAGTTTGGTTAGGTATATAACATCCAAAATCTAATGAAAAAGAATTCCTTTTCTCATCTTCCTTCCCTGTTGTGCAAGTTTCTTCTGATATTCCTATGCAAAATTGATTCATTATTTGGCATTTCAGTCAAAAGATATTTTTGTCAGACAGTAAACATTATTTAGCAAGTAAAAAAATGCTTGTACACAGGCATGTTATTACTTGCAAAATCTTAGTTGTGTGGTTCTTCAAAGAGGCCTGGTCTAACCTAACTATCATTCAAATATTGAAATATTAGATCACAATTTCTGTGCCCAAAAGTCACAGCTTCAATTATAGTGCGTGAGGCACTGAATCTCTCAGGAGCCCTTCAATATTCTTGTCAAATTTTCTCCTGACGCTGACAATAAGCTGACACTCACTTGACAGAAAATCGGTGATAGATAAGTTATACAAGAACTCTTCATTACAAAATATTAAGACCTGGAATCTGACAGATTGACAAAGTCATCTACTTCAAAAAACCTTTAAAAAAAGGAGTCAGATTGAAGAAATAAAAAACGTTACAGCACTCAAGACAGCCTATGAAGAGGGGAAAAAAATATATTATTTGTGAGAGGATGGGTACTGTAGATTCCAGAGCCAAACTCATTGAACTCACAGCGTGAGCAGTAATGGAAGTATACACATTTTTCCGCCATTCTCGGTTGCTGTCCGTCCTCAGAGATGATGAAGAGAGGTGCTGATGGAGAAAATGGTCAGGGAGGTGGTGTTGAGGGGGTGTGCATGTCGATAGCATCCAAAACACACTGGCAAAAAAGAAAGAATATGAGCAGACAATTACAGCCTTTAATCCTGAACAACAGAATCAGACCTCCTGCCTCGTCCTGCGCAGAGTGACAGATGGTGTGAGATATTGCAGTCATTAAAGCACGGGAACTCTGGCAAAGTGATCCTCCAAGTGTGTGCAGACTTCATTGATCCAGGTGCGAGCAACACGTCCAGCTTCAAAACCTTACACCTGACCCCTCGATCTAATAATAGAGAGCGAGCTGTGATGGAGGGCACGAGAGAAGTGCAACTTGAGCCTCTCCTGGAAGAATCGATTTAGTATCATCTCTTGCTGTTCGCATTTCTAGCTGCAAATGTAATATATTCAGATTTGTGCCTGCTGGATTAGGGTGGATAAGGTTTTCTTTTTTTAAACCCTTCAATGGTGTTATTGCTTTGTCTTGTACTCTGACTCCAAATAATGGAGTGAAGTCACTTATCTTGAGTGGCTCCTTTACAGATTTGGCAATAACAGTCTGCTGACTGGACGCTTGAGCCAATATGGAGATTTAAATGAAGGAGTCCATTGAGGGCTCAAACCTCTCATCCACTTTGGCCTGGAGATAATGGGCCTGCCATCTGTGACAGGTTCTTTCAGAGCTAAATACTGATCGCAACTCAACCATACATTTCATGAGGAACTGATGCCCCGTTCGATTTTTTGGCTTACAATGCATGATAACAAGACAAATTGATTTGTAACTTGTCTGAATTCATGGTATTTATAAAGCCATCTAAATGTTAAATATAATGGTAGCCTATGCTGTTCTAGATAGCTGTCTGACAAGAAATTATTGAGCAAAGTAAAAATGTTAACAAATCAAATGTACTTGGGACAACATACCAGACATTGTTTTCAAGTAGGAGATGGGAAAAATCCAACTTCCAAGTTGTCTGGAACCCAGATTTGTAGCGATAGCCAAAAATGCATTGTATAGGTCAAAATGCATTTCCAAAATCATCAGGATATTGAGTAAAGATCATGTTCTGTGAAGAAATTTAGTAAATTTCCCGCTGTAAATATCAAAACTTTTTTGATTATTTATTAGTAATATGCATTTTCATAGTTTTATCTCAGCCAAATATTGTCCTATCTAACAAACCATACATCAGTGGGAAGCTTATTTATTCAGATAAAAATAAAAGCTCAATTTCAGTTAGTTTGGGTTGTTTCGTCTTTTTGCTCCATCGGAAATGATTCCAAATGCAATCGCAGCAGGAGTAACACGCAGTAGTGGCATTTCCTTTCTGAGCGATGTAATCTGTAGAGTCAGAAACCATCACTACAGACTGAACGTCTGGAATATGCTCGAATATAGACGAGCTGAGTAATACAAATGTTGGAAAGTTTAGCATTTCATACTTGAGTATTGAAACTAACTTCCAGTTTGCCTTCTTCATAACACTACTAAGGGTCAGAACATTAACTTACCTGACAAATTAGAATTTACAATCATTGTTAAAGGTCAAGCAACTACACAGAGGAAGTAAAACCATCTGACAAAAGCATGTATTCCTGACATTATCAGAGCGGTCAGTCTTCTATCCACGTTTCCTTAGATCTCTCTAGCCCAGAGTCAACACATTTGTCCAGTTTTAATAGAGTTCAGCTAAAAGGTAGTCAGGAGACCAATAAACGTTTATTTCTGTCAAAACTTTACAAAACACACTCCACACTTCTCACTCCACTAAGGAGCTTTTAAATAACAGCATCCTAGAAAAGTCCAACCTCAAGAGAAGGACTTTGCTCCCTGACATTTAATTAAGAGACAGCTCTGCTAATTAACAAAACCGTATTCACCACTATCTTGTATTTGAAGTGTACACGAGCAGCGAGCTTCTCTAGCATTCATATGCAGCATCACAAACTCTGGAAGGTGAAACACTCATTGTCACAAATTAATGAGCAACTGGTATATTGTAGGTCACCTTAGTTTTGAGGCAGAAGACAGAAAAACAAGGAGAGGGTGGTGATGTTTACAGTCATAGGGGACACAACTAACTGCACCTTCACTGGCTTTGACAGTCGCCCTTACCTTCAACAATGGATGCTGGCATTGTTGCCTGGACCGCTCGCTGGTCTGAAGGACAACGCATCAAAATGGGACACTTTTTAGAGTCCTCTATGGCTGCAAGCTCTTGCTTTAGTCTGTCCAGACTGTGACACCTCTTTTGAAGATAAAACAATTGGCACAAAAGAAGCCTGTCACTTCTTTTACCCTCTATTTCTGGTGCATCTAAAATATGCCAGAAGAATCAGTAGAAGGAAAAAAGAAATCAATAATCCCTGGGTCCTTATTCCCCCTTCAAAAAGAAATGTGTATACACTTTTTTTTTTTTATCATTGATTCCACTCAAAGACTTTGACCTATACAACAAACAGACTTCTTATGAAACTGAAAAAAAAAACTTATGGACGTCTAATAATAAACAGGAAGAGAATTCTCCTTAAGAAAAAAAAAACTCGCCTTTCCTAAATGCACACTTTAGATAGAAGTTAAAGGCAACAGGTCCTATGCAAGTGCAAAGTCTAAAGAGGCACATTTAATTAAGATTCATAAATTAATTTGATGTAAAACTGAATTTGACATGGTGCTATGAGGAGGATATAAGGATGGATAACTCTGAAAAGACAAACCATTAACATTATTTAATTGTTCTTCATCTCATTTCCTCTAATGAATGTGTATTGTTATATTTCACATTCAAGCACTTTAAATATTTAATTATGACTTTTTGCTGTTATTTTTTTTTACCCACTTAAAATGAAGGCCTTGCAGCTGGTTTGGAGAGCAAGTTCGGCTAATGCATGACCAAAACTATATTTTTTGACAGGGCATGCTGAATTATGTAAATAATCAGAAGGTATACATTAGGAAATGGTTTACCTTTGTTTTTCTTTGGATTAATCAAAGTGAATTTAATCAATGAGAATTAAGTTATCCAGAAGGGAACTAGCAAAACCAGTAACTCTTACTCTATAAAGTAAACAACAAAGCAGATTTGCACCATTTGGGACAATAAAACAACTTTATTTCTACACGATATAGAGAGACAAATAAGGAGGGGAAAATGTTCCTACTCTTCAGTTGACAATGCTTTTTAGTGATATGAACTAGAATGTGAACAAAATGTGAACTCTCTCAAAACAAAACGTGTCTTTGAACAGATTTTTTCTTAAACATTACGTGGTATAAAAAAAATGTATAATAATAATCCAAGGTGCTGCTTTTTTGTGTTATGATATGCACAAGTGTGTCAGTGATAAAAAAAAAAAAGAATACGATAAACAAAAACTCCATTCAAAAAGGCACAGGATAAAAATGGAAACTTTAAAAGACTACACATTTAATTCATTTTGCCATTTCACTCATAAAGTAATTAATGAAAGTAAACTTGCAGCAACATTGAAGAAATACAGAATAAATAATTAAACAGTAAAGTGTGTCTGTGCATGCTTGCTGTAGAGAAGCCTTCAGTACAGGAAAGTACCAAAGCTTCCCTTTCCATTGTGCTTGAATTGATTTCCATGAATGGTAATGAACATTTCCTGTGAGAGAAGATTCTCATCAGCCTGCATGGCCCCTAGTGCTTTCATCCGGCTCTTCTGAAGCCCATGCTTCTTGGCTGATGTGGCAACCAACTCTTGCTTGATGGCATCATTTCCCTCAGTGGAGTCTGGAGGAACGGAGTGGCCATGTTTGATGACTGGGCACTCTTCCTCCACGACAATGGCAGGCACATCATCATCTCCACCACCATCATCATCATCATCATCTATATCGGCCTCTGATTGTACTTCTGTGTCCTCAGTTTCTTTCTCATCTGACAAAACAGAAGAGGCACACAACAGGCTTCAGAACACATTTAGTTTTTAGTTATTTAGCGTTTCCATTTTTAATCTAAAGCTTAAATCTAATAAAAAAGCTGAGCAAATGAAAATTTAAAGGCAACTAGCTTCAGCACAGTTCTCTCAACTTATTTGATTTTAAACTCAAATCTGCTGAAGCTAGTTGCCTTCAAATTTTAATTGGCTCAGCTTTTTTATTAGATTTTAGCTTTAGATTAAAAATGCAAACGCTGAACAATTCAAAGTTTTCTCAACAGCAATACATAACTAGAAAACAGTTTCAGTGGAACAAACACAGATTAGCGTCGGTTGTGACGCATGAACAGTTCAGATACAGTCGTGCAGGTTTGGAATAACATGAGTGAAAGCAAATGACACAATTTTCATTTTTGAGTGAATTATTCCTTTAATTCCTCACCGGAAAGCAGGAAGCACAGACTGATGTGTCAACACAAAGCGCTCTCATTCACCCTTCCAGCAGGGAGCAATATGAATGGTTATAGTCAGCCAGAAAATGATAGGGTACAATAAAAGGATGTGTTTGAAACATCTACGACTCTCCCTAAATGGAGGGGCTCTGCACTCAAACTAAACCCTGCTGTTCCTGGCAAACAAAGTCATTAATGACACAAAGAACAATTACACTGTAAAACTAGACTGAGAGACGTTCATTTTCTTATATAGGAGAAAATATCTTTAGGAAAGTCAGCAGCCAAACTCAGGGTAGAATAAAACTTTTTATTCTCTTTGCTTTGAGACCTGCAAGTAAGAACTATGCTACACCCTACACTTATTACATATTTAATTTAAATGGATTTATCTTAATACAATTGGATTTGCAATCTAAAGTACTCCAAACCTGGCAAGACAAAGATGGCTAAATATCACCCCCTGCGTATTTCACCTGTATAATAATATAATAATGTGCAACATCTTTTATTTAAAAAGAAAACATGTCGACCGAAACTATTTAAATTGCACTTTCTTTTCAAGTAAGAAAGGTTTCAGTGCCGAAAAGTCACTATGCCAATGCATCTTACAGACAAAGGCAGACGGTGAGCGGAGGAAACAAAGGAACCAGAGGGAAAAGTAAGGTCTACTTTTATTTTGAAGCCCAGATGCCTTCTGCTGAGCATAATTCAGAAATTAAGCATATACTGCATTCACAGCTGCCCTTCATTGAATGTGAAGCGTATTTCTGAATACGTTCTTTCCTTTTCTCAAAATGGAGCTGGCTGAGAGAGGGAGGGGGGGAAGCCAATCCTGCTGAAGAAAAGTACCGTGGGGATGACAGTCATTACAGACAGGCCTTTCAACAGCCCCAGGGGGGTATTTTTAACAAAAATTTTATGCAAGCGAATATATTTTCACAGATATTACCGCAGGAGAAAGTAGAGCACTTTTCTCATAGTCCTGCGGGTTCCTTCGCAAGCTATATAGACGTGTGGCGTATGCAGGCATGCACAGAACCATTTACAGTAATGGGGAGACTGGTTGTGGCCTATTTAATTTGCGGTAAAGAAGATGAGATGTGTGAAAGCTGAAAACTTCAAGGTTACACTATTCCCCATACAAGCAAGCAAAAACATCCAGCAGACAAAAAAAAATATTTCAGCGATTATACATGGAGGCCCTGGACACATGAATGTATTATTTATGTACTGCATTATTTGCAAGTTCAAGCACGTTTCATATTTTCCAGTAAACTGCAAGAAAATTCAGCATAAATTATATGAATTAAAGTTTTTTTGTGTTGTTTAAAACCTAAAATGCAGTTGTGTTTTAATAAAAAAATAGTTACATATACAATAAATGTACAATAAATTAATAAATAATTATCATTAACCATACTACCAACAGTTCATAGTAACTACGTTTGTAAAATAAAAATATATATATAAAATAAAATTAAAATAAATAATCAAAGAACTCCATATATTTACTCATACAAGTCATTTCTGAAGCCATACAGTTGATCGGACTTACAAACTGGACTGGTTCTTAGGTCTTAGGTAACTGTAGTGATTCTCAGGTCAACACCTGACTGAGACCAGTTATCAATAAATAACTATTTTAATGCATTATTTCACAAATTCTGACTCATACTGATAATTGTGTTATGGTTGATAAGTTTAGTGAGAGAACTACAGGAGCTTTGTGATTTGATGAAAATAAATTAATATAAAAGCCATTTTTTTAAATAAAAGAACATAATACAAACACTTTATTTGTTTTACTGCATGTCATATGGCACCTGTGAACCACAAACATGCAAATGTGAAATCTGAAAACTTAGTTTGGGAATCAATGACTGTATTATTATTATATATATTTTTTTAATCAATTTATTAATTATTAAAAATTCTGAACAATATATAATATATTATGTATTAGTATTTAAAGACAAAACAATGCACCAAAATTACACATTACATCTCAACTCTCAAGTATCGCATAATTTTATTAGTCTATCATGGATCTCTAAGTGTTGTGTCATTCAGTAGTTCGACAAGCTGGTCAGTTGCTATACAAAAAAAGTGTGAACAATCTGATAAAAAAAATAAGTATAAGTAACATACTACTTTAGTAATAAAAAATGGGGGACATTTTTCATTTTGGATGAACAATCCCTATAAAGCTTGAAGCAATTTGTCTTGACAAATCCTAGAGGCGTTAGCGTTTCTACTACTTCAGGTGCTGCTAGGTACTTCAATATAAGTGCCCTTGATGAACTAGCTGGTGTTAATTTGAGAACATGTCCTGCTGCTGATGAACTAAGGTGGCAGAAGCAGACAGAAGAAGAAAAGGGCACCTGCGGCATTGGGCTCTGCGGGCAGTTCCTCCACGGTAGCTTCACCTGGCTTGACCAAGATAACAGCGTAGCCCTGATTGTTGTGGATCACGTTATTCACCATGGTGATTTTAGGCATGGCGTCCAACTCGTCTGCAAAATCCTGCCAAAGGGGAAGCAGGGGGTGGTAAACACGCAGCATGCTACACAAATGAACATGTGCACGCACACTCTCACATCATTTTCTGGCCTAAGAAAAGCGAGGAAGAATAAGAGACTGAGGTTGGGAAGGCGCAGCATGTACACAAATGCACAAAGCTTTAGGAAGGCAGATAAAATCCAATTATTCCACCGGAGTTAATTACGGAAAAATCCTTTCGGGATGCTGCTACCTGTGTGTGAATCTAATTTGCTCTCAGGTGAAACACTAACACTGACTTGAGCTGAAGTATTATGTGAAGGCTTCCTCTAGACACGCTTTCTCAAATGAAGCAAAACTGGCAACATTTTCCACAAGGATTCAAGTGTACAACTCCAGGGTGCTCACTGGCTTTTCTAAGATTTCCTCTGAACTGTGTGAGCATACTGACCTCTGGTGACACGGCTTAAAGCTGTTACCATCAAAGACGCCCCACGGTGGCCAACGAAGTCCCACTCCACTAACACACTAAAGAGGCCAACCTCCCTGGAGGTCTTCTAAATGCATTAATCCACTAGATCATTAATACGATACCAAGACAGCTCTAAAATGCGCCTCTGTAGGGTCAGGTAAGATACTTGCTGTTGCCTCGGCAACGATTAGCAGTAACCAGGAGCCAGACGAGCTAATCTATAGGAGTTTAGAAGAGCAGAACCTCATCCATCTTCCTCACCTTAATCAGGATCCCCTCCTTGCAGTGATGGATGCCATTCCCCACCAGACTACATACACTCCCAGGGTAGATCTCCACACCAGCACCCTAGAGCACAGCAACCATCAGAACGATAACGGTATTGGTCAATGAAGAAGAGGCTCTTTAGTAAAAATGGCCGGTGGTAAATCAGTTTAAGAACACTGCTGGCAAGACTTTTCACATCTCTATATAATAACCACTGCAAAGAATAGATTGTAGGGCAATACATTCATTTTTATAAGCGAAGAAGTCATTTTATATTTTAGTGAGGTACCGTGTGCCAGTGCAGCTCACCTTGGAGCCGTACAGGTCGCACATGTTCATGCAGAGCTGGGCCGCCGATCGCACAATCACACCTGTGGTCTCACACTGCATCACACAATTTTCCATTTCCAGCTTCCCCTGGCGAACACCTGATGAAAGATAAAGGGTGACAAATCGAAAAGACATTGGAGGACGGTGACAGGACATGCAAGGAGGAAAAGTTTTTGGTCACGTATAAAGATACCGAGGTTATATTGAATATAAGCAATATAAAATTAAATAACAGTGGCCATATCAAAAGGATTTTTCCAAAAGGGAAACAGATGTCATCTTGATTTCAGAGTATGAAAATGTTAAGGCAGATAGCCTCTTGTATTTAATGTTTTATTTATATTTGTGAACCACTTCAACTTTAAACGTTGATTATGCAGTGATTATGAAATTATATGATATATATATTTATGTTTGTTTATCTTTTTATAAGTTTAAAAAGCATCCCTTAGTGGCAATTTTTTAATGAGGTTTAAAAACGTTATTTTTATTGTAAATCTATGAGGGTAATCTATTGCTGTTCTTTTACTAATAATTGTTATTATGGTGAATACACCCTATTGTTTAAAAGTTTGGGGTCAGTACAAGTTTCTTATGCTCACCAAACATACATTCATTTGATCCGGATTACAGGAAAATATTGTGGAAAAAGAAAAAAGGAAATAGTATCACATGTTTAAAAAGATATTTACTTGACTTTATTTTAATGTGTTTTTAAAAATGTAATACGCTTCCTATATTTTCAGCAGCCATTACTCCAGTCTTTAGAGCATTGATCTCAAACTCAATTCCCAGAGGGCCACAGCTCTGCTCAGTTTATCTTTAACCCTAATCAAACACACAAATCAAACAGCGACAAGTGACAAATCTAGGGACTTCTTGTACAAGCTTCAGCGAGTCTCTGGTAGTGCCACTCTTATAAAATAAGTCTATGGTTGTCTTTAGTTAGACAGTCTTACTCGCACTGCATTGTAGGAAAAAGTAAGACGCTGAACAGCTTAAACAAATGGCCGACAGTTTTCCTTTGCAGAAAATATTTGCATATTGGAGGAATATAATGCTGCTGAATCAATTTTAATGAACAAATTTAGCGACTACAATTCAAACAATAAAAAACACGAGGCTTGGGCCACAATTACAGATAAAGTAAATAGTAAATAGGCTTCAGCTGCTAATCTACTTGTAAGTCAAATGCTAGTTGTTGAATTACATGTCTTGGAAATCTCAATTTTTCAAACAGTTCCTTTTCAGAAATGACCGGCGGGGGATGTGAACCGTCTTTGAAAACCCTTTCTCTTCTTATTGCACGTTCATAAAACCAAAGATTACAATTTGCCATAGCACAAGACAAACAAAACTCTGGCCACTTTCCTGAATCTGGCACAGTTATGGGATAATCAGTCTTACTTTTTAGTCTTAAATTAGACCAGTCTAAGATTTTATGCATCTGGCTAACAAAGTTAAGACCAGTCTTAAAGAAAAAAATTAGACAACTTACTTGTAAGACTAGTCTAAAAACGTTTTATACAACCGGCCCCTGGTCTCATAAAAAATATATACCTATCTGCACTTTTTGTGCAAGATTGGTTTTTTGTGCCTAATTGCATGTTTTAAAGAGAAATGTCCACTGAATGTTGCTAAAACACAGGTTCAATATGTGAACCCTATAACATTTTTATTACATTGATATAGGTACGTATTACAGCAATTCAAAACTGAAATATCCCTGGACTTTTGTTAACAGTTAATGCTCTATCTTGTTGGAAATGTGCCCTACACCAGATACAACCCTAAACCTACCTGTGCTTATAAATATAAAAAGGCGTTTATTGATGCAACCGTGTCATTTTGATTTACTTTTACACAGATTTGAAATGTTTTGTCAAACCGTAGTTACACGTGATTCAACTCTCAAGTACAATATATCTCTGTACTCCTTGAGCTATTGAACTAACCTACTGTCTATGAAAATCCATAGATATGAAGCTGGATATGTGTGATGCTAATGTTCAAAAGCATCAGTTTTTAAATATCAAAAGCATCAGTTATTAATACTGTTTGTAAGTGATTATATTCTTCAAGGAATTGTGTTAAAATTACACCTTATTCATTTGTGTGAAAAGGGATAAAAGGTGTCAGAGTTTTATTGCCTTTAGTGCTTATTTCTTTTGGAAACTGCAGTGATATGTACTTATTGGTACGTATTTCGTGTCTCACTAAAAAGTGTTTTCCAAGGTACATTTATGCCGTGAGACCAATTTACATTCATAACAAACATATATTTTTATCATCAAAGTAACAGTGAGCTCATAGACACAGAGAACTCACTGGACTGATCAAATCTTTAGATAGAAAATAGGCAGTGGGCTTTGTTAAAGGGATAATATGAAGAAAAAAGAATGAAAAAAGAGATAGGTGAAGAGAATCCCCCGCAGTGTGCCCTTCATGTGGTCCTGAGAGCTCACACTCTTAATGGGAGTAAATGTTGCCCTGTCTGACTTCCACTCAAAACTCTTCCACTCGCCCCCATCAAAGACCCCTGCTGTACTGTCAGACAGAAAGTGTGTGTGTGTGTGTTTGTGTAAGTAAGCAAATTGCTGTAAGGGGTCAGGCATGACCATTGGACACTGAGTGTGTGACCGCCCGCAGTGCCAAAAGCCTTCCACTCCGCTAAATCAGAGCTTGTATATTTGTTTAAGTTGCATGATTCATGAAGGGTGACATGGTATTGGCACAGCATGGGGAACTGTCTGGTTGTGATGTGTGTGTTAAAGAGACTGCTGAGGTCACAAGGTGAAGGCGACATTATTGCTGTCATCTCTGTTATTAAAAGGTGTCTCCCACTTTCTGAGTAAACACGTATACATTGAAAACAAAAAACTGGTACATAAAGAATTTTCACTCAGAAATTGATGTTAAATTTCACAAACTGTTCACTGAAATGTTGCAAAGAAAAAATACCGAAAATGGTACATGGAAATCACAGACTTCCGGTGATAAGAATCGAAACTCAAACGTAGTTGAGAAAACTAGTACCCCCCGAATAGGGCTTAAGGATGATGATGATGTGAAGAATCTGTGGTTATAATTATTTTTTTTACACAGAACGTGCAGTGCTCATTTATTTAAGTCAATGCCTTGTGAAAAATCTATTTGTGGCAACCAATCAAAACAGACTTCGCCAATCAGAGCAGTGTTGGCTTATGGCTTAAGGGAGGAGTTTACAGACCTTAACATTCAAATTGATTCAAACAAACCGTATTGAAGTCATTGCAAAATTATTCTAATATTAAATGCATATTCTGAGAAAAATACAATGTTTTATGACCTTGATGCATTTAAACCTTTTGTAGGGGACCTCAACCCAGTATTATTACATGTTAAAATACCATATTACCTGCTCTTTAACAGTACAAGCAGCAAAGGTGTGAAGGTCCTATTATGGTGTTTTATTAAGGCAGTGGTTCTCAACCCTGGTCCTGGCGCCCCCCTGCTCTGCGTATTTTGCATCTCTCTCTTTGTTAACGCAC
>JAUCNO010001819.1:16078655-16089414 GCA_032353835.1 Enteromius viviparus
TTGGTTTCCATGGCAACATAGATTGTAAGGAAAAGTTAGCCATGGGGTAATCAGTCTTACTTTTTAGTCTTAAATTAAACGAGTCTAAGATTTTATGCAACTGACTTACAAAATTAAGACCAGTCTTAAAAAAAAAAAATTAGACGACTTGTAAGACTAGTCTAAAAATGTTTTTTTTTTTTTTTTTTTATACAAATTGCTATATCGTGATATATATTGTTATCGAGGTAGAAAATTGCTTCTACCGTGATAGAAGATTTTGGTTATATCGCCCACCCCTAATGTCAAATAAACGTCAGCTAATTCTCATTAATATTCACAACTACATGTCTAGTAACTCTCAGAGTAGACTGTTACGGTAGGTTTAGGACTAGTAGAAGGAGTTGACATATACTTGCAAAGTTTCTGATAGTCTGTATAGTATGTTGTGGAAACATCAAAATAAGGTGTTAGAAGATATTAAACAGTCTAATACTCTAATGACCGCTAGTTGACATGTAGTTGCAAGTTTCTTACGATTAGTAGAATATCTAAAGTGGACTATCGTAAATAAAGTGTTACCAAAATTTCTTAATATTATCATTGTTGTTAATAGTTGTGCTACAGCCCCTTAAACAATTTAATGCATCCTTGCTGCATAAATATAAAATCTCAATAGGGAACATATTGTTTTGGAATCCAGGAAGGCATCCAGTGGATAATAAACAAGCCTGTTACTCTGATCGGATCAGAAATCCCACAGGAAGCAAACCTTTAGTGTAGCCGCACACAGGGATACAGATGTAAAGTCTCACTAGGCTAGGCATGCCAGAATGGCTTACCAATGAAATGACAAGAAAAACATGAGATGACTCTCCTGTTACTGTAGAGGCCAAATCAGTGTCTGGAAGTGCATGTCAGGTCTCTGTTGAACATACCGCTGTCCATCCAACAGCAGCAGTCTGTCAAGACACTTCGACAAACAGCAGGAAAGAAGGGAAAGAAGCAGGACAATTTTCCTTTGAAACTCACACAAGATGCCTTCAATGGCGTCGCGCTGTATGAACTTTAGATTCAAGAGTTTGACGTTTGCTCCTGTTGACTCCACAAAGGCGTCACCCTTGTTACGCTTCTCGATCACCACCTCATCCGGCAGACCGTATCCTGAGGGAAGACAGAAGAGAAATGGCTCAAAAAAAAAAAAAAAAAAAAAAAATTGCTTTTATGTCCAACCCATACATTTTGTAGCCAAAGCAACTTACAAAGAGCAAAAAAAACATGTATGCGACAAAATAAAATACAATGACATTTTATTAAAATCACTGCATGTACATTTAAGGTTGCTTGTGTCTCTTTTAAATAACACAAAAAAATAGCCCTGTTATAAAACAAGCTGGTAATAGCATAGCTTCACCGGTAACAAGAACCCGTTAAAATTGCACTCTTTGAATAAAACATTTTCTGAACCTGCATGACAAAAAATGCTGAAGGGATATTGACAGGCCCTTAACCCTGATGGATCACTGTCATTTACCACTAGGCCTTCCATCCAGGAAAGAACATCTCATTATAGAAAAAGCCTCTCCATAAAGGACCTAATTCTCTATGGAAATTAGACCGTCTCTGGGGCCAGACGCATGGTTTCCAAGTAACAATGTGGCTAAATGACCATCAACAAGCGTGTTGAGTTTATAGCAGCCGGCAGACTGATGACTGAGAGGTCAGCTTAGCACCATCTCAGTTTGAGATAGTGGTGGCAGGTCAGCGAGAGCAGCGGTTCAAAGCCGCAGAGTTTGACAGCCCGGCTTCATTACACACTGCTTTCTGACAGATGGTCCTGAAGCAGGTTTCTTCCAGAGTTTTCTAACAATGCCCAGATGAACTTGAGCGCCCTGGTCAGCTCTCACACGCTTCTTTCAAATGCCAAAGGCTGAATATAGACCAATAAGGTCACAGCACCATCCTCCCTTCCACGTCTGCAGGTAACAACAGTGGATTTGCTGGACGATCTCACCGTAATTGACAGCAGTGGGACGCTTCGAATTGGAAAACCAGCGACCGTACTTCCTGCACTTCGAAATGTAAGGTCTCAATGACTCAATCACTTCTAAAAACATGCAAAACTATTTAGAGCTCCTTCAAATAATCTTGGCGATAAAGCCGTAGCCTGAGACAGAGGCATGTGTGACGTTTTCGCTAAATATCAAAGACCTTTAGCGCGGGGAGCCGAGTTCTTTTGTGGTAATCTGGCAGTGGTCTAATTGAGTTGCTCTTCTCCTGTAGTAGAGCCAGCAGCTGCCTGTGCGTTATCTCCTCTTTCAGGGCTTCCCTGACGCTGCAGGAGGGACTGCCAAGCACACAAAACCTCCATATTTAAACAGCGTCCTCCAGGCCCTCTTTCCTCTTCCCCATTTGACTTCATCACTATCTGACTTTGCAGGTCGTCCATTTGCATAAAGAGACTCGACCCTGACCCTTTGCTCTCTCTGCTCGCCTGCCTCCACATTCCTCATGCATTAATTTCCACCCCCCATCATTGAAAGGTGGTTATTGCGCCATCGAGCTCAATTACCTCGGCAGGCTTTCTAATATCAGACGTCGACTGCTGTGTTCGTTTTATACACGTCCAGGGAACCATTTTGACAAACAAGGCCCGGTGCCAGACTATTGACTTAGTGTTATGAAGCATGCTGTATCACAAAGCTTTATTAAAGGGGAAAAGAACAGTACAAAATACAGGTGATTTTCTCTGTTTTAGACGGAGGTAGATGAAGAAAAAAGAAAAAGTACTTCCCAAATCAATAGGATGATAAAGGTCAATGTCTCTACTGACATTCGTGCTTTCTAAAAGGTTTGCCCAGTTATAGCTGCAGTGATGTAGTTTTGTAGAAAGCAACGTTTAAAAGTAAGGCATTATATTATTGCATTACCCCATAAAAAAGTAACATATTTTTTTACTTAGATACTCTTTATGGAACGTAATGCTTTAGATTACTTGTACTCATCTAGCTTGGGCTTGTTTAATTATTCTTTTATAAGCAACAACAACAAAAGTTGCATTTTTGGTAAATGTAAAGTCCCTTTTACACAAATTGTGAAATTAATAAGCCTCCGGCTGAAGGAAGCGTCTCTGCCTCTGCACGTCACTCCCAATTTCTCAACATGAGACAGGAGAGGTGTCTGAGAAAACAAAGTAACTTGCGATACTACTTAATAATAGTAACGTTTGTTGTAAATTTATAAGCAATGAATTAATACTACTTACCTAAAGAAGCAATCTGATAGCTTAGTGCTAGACCCAATAATGATTGTCACTAAGTTTTAAAGGGATAGTTAATTCATTACTTTTTTTTGTCACTGCCCTCCTCACATTTTTTTTTATTATTTTGGAGACTCATTTCAATTTTTCAAAGAAAAGAGAGAAAAAGTCACGGATCTGTTACAACGAAGTTGATTAAACAGTATTTTAAATTTTACCCTCCTGTGGAGTTAATAAGCCTGCTCCATTTTTGTTAGGGGTCAAATAGAAAAAGCAAAGTTAGATGCGCAGACTCAAAATAAAAGCTTTTCATAGCCACTTGTAGTTACTATTTGCAAGTGAATATAACACATGACTGCAGGTGACAATAAGTGTTAATAGCTAAATTAATGTGCATTGTATTTATTGCTATTTGCACGTAACACAAAACCTTTTCTTACAATGCACTCTTCCTCTGCTCTGAAACTCTGTGAGGATAAAATATGTTTCCTACAGTGCTGAGACAGACTAGCAATCGAGCTCAAAAACATTTGAGACTGAATTATCCCTGAATAATTCACAAGATAAGGATGCCTTCAATTTCTCATATAGTTTACATAGTCTTTTTCCGTAACTCTAGTTTTTCAAAATGATTTTTGGCAAGTTGCTTGGAAACCAATCAGTATCAATTTAAAGGGTCAGGAAATGCTCCTCTTTTTTTTTTTGTATGTTCACATATGTACAGGTTGCACATCAATGAAAGCAATGGCATTCATTTTGTCTATTATTAATGGTAATCTTTTCCATTTCCTTTGGAGTTGTTTTGTCAGTATTTCTCAGTATTCTCAGTATTTCTCAGTATTATTATTTATGGGAATTAAGTATTATGATCCAAGCGCTGTGCATTACAACTGAGAATTCAAATCTCATGAAACTTTGTGCTGTCAGTTCATCTCTGTAAACATGACTGTAACCATATTTAATATAGAACAACACGAGAGAGAGCGATTTCTGCACTGAACATTGTCATGGGTTTATACAATGACATAGACCACAAATTCAAAGAAGAGTAAACAATTAAGTAAATATGCCTTCATGGTATACGTTCTAAAAATGGTAATATTAATTTGTATGTAGAATAACCGTGTTGTAGGTCTGTGTTTTATTGTTTGCTTTCTCCCCTCTTCATGCCCACCCTTCCACAGCTTTGCACTCTCATTTCTGGAGTCTTTTTCAAATCTAAGGCGTTAAAGACCAGAGCTGCAACAGGGGACACTTTATGCCTTAACATCATTGTAGGCACAAAGTGTTATGAATCCTATGTCAACAATAGTCGAGGTCAGTTCAGATAAACATGCACATGGTGAATCATGTGATTACCTTCAACCTCGATGGAGTCAACAATACTGATGGAGCTGGTGATGCTGTAAAGGCCAGGGCATACGATGACCACATCCCCCTCATAGCACGCATTGACCGCAAGCACCGGGTCACTGTGAAACTGAGGTCAAAACACACACATCATTAGTCCAACTCAAATCATCTTTGTCCTGAAAGCCAATGAAATCTGAATTTAAAATAGTGAGTAGGGGGAAAAATAGAAACACAAAAAAATATAAAGTGAATGCGTCTCAGTGGGGTTGAGTTGAGGTATCTGATCACACACATGCGCACCATTTTTACAAGTTCTTGAGGGATAAGCTATCTCCCAGAACAAGAGAGATCAAACATGAGCTAGCGAGTGAACAAATCATTCCAAATCCTGCATTACAGCACCTTGATATATTAGTGATCAGACCGTCCTAACAACGTTCCACACAAGCCGCTCTTTAATCTTACCATCAGGCCAAGCGAGCGAGAACACGTGAGATTTTACTAGCAAAATTATTCACCGAGTCCTAGTGGTCATAAAATTATACTAGCACGAACGAAATCGATGATTTGATTTTTTTCCTGAGAGCTCTGAGGCAGCCAGCGCTCTCAGGCAGATATTAACCTTTAGGAGGTAAACCCAGGAAATTAAAAGACAGTGATCAGAGGCTGTGGGAGAAAGAGAGCAGGGCATTAATATCAGCATTTGGGGAGGATTTGCACTCTACCTTTCCTGTCTGAAACTACTTTATTTAAACGATCAGACCATCCTCCATCCATATTCAGCTCCCAGAATAGCGGAAGTGACCTTTTCCAGTTCAAATACCATATTTCCCACTCAAATGTCTTGTCATGGCTTGAAACTAGGCTTAGCTCAGAATGCAAGCAAAAGTGGACCAAATCCTCTTCTTTCTGCTCATGTGTGACTCAAATCTGCCTTTTTTTTTCTTGTGAACAACACAATCTACACTCAATCCTATTTTTTATTTGGGTCGCTGCATTATGCAGTCTTAAATAGATAGAGGTCTTGATACTGGTCTCGCAATGCAACCTCAGTCCAAACAGTCATATCAGAATTCATACTGACGCAAGTTGCATAAATTCTCCCATAAAATATTTGACAGAGTAACACTTTATAATAACTAATTTGATAACACTAGTCAACAATAGTGAACTAATAATGAACAATATATTGTTACAGCATTTATTGACCTTTGTTAATATTGATGAAAAAGTTAATGTTTGTTAACAGTGCAACGTTATCAAACTTTTGAACTGTACTGGTAAAGATTAACATTAATGAAATACATAAATGCTGTAGAAGAACAGATCATTTTTAGTTCATGTTAAGGTATTAATACATAAAACCTTATAGTAAAATGATTGAACATACAGGAAGTTCTTTTGTCACTCAGTTAAATGAACAACATCTGAGAAAATAGCGTATATACACTATCTGTCACCATAGAACTTATATGCAAGTAAAACTTTTTAGGGGTAAAATTATAAATATATATTAAAACAAAAACACTTTCCTCTTTTCTGTTCATCTTTGCCCTCATTACAGACTATACACAAGAACGTGTGACAACTTTGTTATTATTATTTTGCATTTATACACATACACACACACACAACATCTGGACTGTAAAAGGAAGAACCCAAATGCTTCTTGTTCACATGCACACATAAAAAGCACTACGGCTAAAGTGTGAACAATTCTCTACAGTTCACCATTTCACAGTCCAGATATCATAAACCTCTTCTAATATCCCCACTGACAAAGCCAGTACAGGAGAAAACAATACCATTTTCCAGAAAAGGTGAACACAAGGTCTTTTGACCAGCATGCAACTGTGTCATAAAAAAAGAGAAGGGGTTATCCACACACCTGAACTTCAAACTCTTCACTTGAATAGTGGGACATCAGTTTGTCAGTTATCAAGCTTTGAAGCTGGTGAACTGTGGCCGAGGCAGATACTAAGTGAACCACTCGGCCGCCAGCGGGACGTGGCCCCTTTGCCCTGCATGACTGCTGACCGGAGTTCACTTTGTAGCCCAGAACATACCTGCAAAGGACACACAGGTGGAATGGGTGAACGACCCAAGGAACCAACAGGCACACTCTCTCAAACACAGCTGTTTGCATTGACATGTCTTCGATCCCATCTGGAATCTGGTAACTAGGAAAGACTGATTATAGAGCAGTGCGTATCGATCGAGTCAATACTTCAAAAAGCGTGAATGCCTGATTGCAATATTAAACTCATTATGTTACTCTCCTGATTAATTTGTGTTTGAGTAGCAAAGCCATGTTGAGGGTACATATGTACAAACCCCTCTCGATCTCAACACGCGCAGCAGAAATAATCACCTGAGCAGTGGGTTTTCAATAATACGCAGCTTGCGTTTAAGTGCTTCCAGCTGCTCATACAGACGCAGTCCTTCCACCATGGATACATTGTCTTGCTCAGACTCCGAGTCGCTGTCCAGGCCACTTCTTAGGCTGGAAAATTCCTGAAACTTCTTAAAGCAGAGTGCTAGTGTCGAGTGATACTCTGCTACAAGACCAGCTGGAACACGATCCTCCAAGATATCATAGTACCTGTGGAAAATACATGGAGGGGGAGATGAATATGGATATGAGCACACTGAAAATCCTGTACTTATTAAAAGTGATAAAGTGTAATTTCTGCATAAATAGTCCAAAAAGTACAGCAATCAAACTTAAATAATTTAATAAAATGTCACAATGGTACCATTAGACTCATTTATTTGTGACATCAAAATATTAGATATCCTGTGCTTAGATCAAATAGCAATAAAAAGTACATTTATTTGCATTACTTCAAGCCATTTATATTGTTGTCTTATAATAAACTGTTCATTAGTGAGTACACACTGCCACCTGGTGGTCGGAGCTTCTTTACAGTAGCCACAGAGCCACTGGGATAACACTTAGATTTATTCAGTGTTATGCGGTCATGCTTCAGGGGATGAGACAGGACACACAGAGGACACTTACAGCCTAAGACGAGGCTCCACACACCGAACAAAGTAATCAAAGTCATCGTCCTCATCTTCCTCATCCCACTTCCTCCAGATATGCTTATAGAAAAACCTGTGGGGATTAGACAGAAACGTGCAAGAGTGAATGTCGGAGAAAGTCAGTGTGTGTGTGGGGGGGGGGTCTCTATGTGAGAGTGATAGGAAAACCTGCATAACCAGTCAGTTCATATAATAGAGGAACCTTTTCAGAATCGTAAACCGGTATACAACATTGTGATAACTGTATTTTTAGTCAACCTGATTTTATTGTGTGTGAGTATATGCCTTTCAAATCATTTACTTCCTACTATACATTATGTAAGGAATAATTGACAACGGGCCGTTGAATTATTAGAAAAATAATGCACACCCGAGGTGGTGATGCGGTCACAGTGCGAAGTGGAGTGGCCGTTACACCTCGGGTGTGCATTATTTTTCTAATAATTTAATAAATAAATAATTGCACACCGCAGAACGTTTGTCAGCCAATCAGATTCAAGCATTCAACGGCCCCGTAGTATAAACTGATATATTCTACTACTGTTCAGTGTTATTTCATGTTTGCTGTTCTACCAACATAAAACTGAATAGCATGGCTGTAAATCTTTAAAGGGCTAACAAACCTGAGGTGTTCAAGGGCCAAAGCAGTCTGATCAAAATCCCCGGATTCATCATAGACAACCAAGAGATCGAGAAGAGGCACTTTATGAAGTGTAGCCTCCAGCAAGACCTTCATAGACTCTTCAGTAAGATCACAGCCTCTGGTCTCACACTCCATCGGCAGCACCAGCTCCACCTTTGCCTTCAGCTCCTTACAATCGACATCTACAACCTACAACAACAACACTCAGCTTTCTAAACACTCCTTTAGAGCGCCTTGCGAAGATGAATTAATAGCGTTAACTTTTCATGTTTTAACTGTAAATACCAGAAAGAGTGTGCTATAATAACTTACTTCAACCAGCACATCGAACACATCGGTATGCCATATGGCTTGCCAGTCACATGGCTCCACTATCTTCTCCAGGTACTCAGCTGTGAAGGCTTCAACTTCAGATGTTTTACAGTCACCTGTCAAACAACTCCGGTTTATAAACACACTTATATTAACTCATTTACTACTGCGGGTGTCTGCCAGAAGTGTTTGGATGCTTACCAAGCATGTAATCTTGATACGCTTTGAATCTCTCATAGTACAAAAGATGGTCTGTCTGGAAGCTGTCCGGCAGTTTTCCGTGTCCTAGCCTCTCTGCTCGCTGTAGATGAGTACATGGTCTCTCATCAGCATTCAGATAATGGGTGCCGCTGTCATCGTCATCGTCATCATCATCATCTTCTGCCTGAAATAACCCTGAAAACAATATGCATCAGCAATGGAAGTTTAATAAAGTGGCCTACACACTAACATCAAATATCTAAACAAAAGAAACCTATTTTGGAAATTTTGATATTAAACAAATTAACAACCAAATAAACAAACAGCATTCTCGAAGCCAGACACTGGATCTATATTTTTATGTAACGTTAACTGACATATAAAGTAACATTATACGTTATATCGGAGAGATCACGCAGAAATCAAAGTTAGATCCATACACCGTGTAAACATCACAAACCTTTAGAAACCCGACTGTGGTTTGGTCTGATCTCATCGCAGACAGTGTCTGCCTCTATTTCTGTCTGTTGGTTGACATTATGATCGTGATTATTTGTAGGGTCTTCGCTGGTCAGTGTGATAACGATTTCTACGCTGTTTTCCGCTTCGGCGTTCCTCGGCTCCTCCGGCTTTGAACACACAAGCTCCTCAGACATCACTGCAGTTTAAAACGTCGATTTAGTAAACGATGGATGAATATCAATAAAAGTGTTTAGTTAACAAACGTTAAAGTTGTTAACTGTCGGTCTCCTCCCTCCACTTGTAACTATTTTCAAACGCTGCCCGGGCGGAGCAGAAGAGGCCAATAAGCCGACGGGGCGGAGCAAACCGACAGACTCTTAAAGTCGCAGGAATTGGAAATCTAAACATAGCTTATAGATCTCACTGTGAATGATGTATTCTATCATTCTATCATTTATTCTGGGAAATATTATTTTTTACCTCATGAAAATTAAATGACCAATGAAAATTATGTCAGCTGAATGTTTTCTTTCGAGACAGTAAAGCTCTGTCTGCACATCTGTTTCATAGTGACTTCACAGTGACAGAGAAGTATAATATACCATATAAAAAACATAATTCATCTTCCAAGTGTTATCTATTTTATTATTTTACACTGTAAATCTATGGTGAATGATGCCGTGCTCGATTGCTCCGGTGTGAATCTGTGATCAGCTCGTCTGTCCTGTCTGTCAGCACGTGTGGTTTTAGAGTAGCAGTGTCATTTGGATCCTGTGTGTTTTTGAACTATGGAAAGTAAGTGTGGTGATGATTTTGTATTTCTTACAATTCTATGAATGTATTATTGTTTAATTAATTGTGTTGCGATCATTTTGGATTCCGTTTCCATGCCAAACTCAAAAACACGGTCATTTACTCGCCTTTAGCCAAAACAAAGCAAACGGAGCCTCATATATAACGTTAATATGTCTAACTTAACACTGTTTTAACTATTTTCACTTTCCCAGGCCTGCTGCAATCCCGACTCCCATCAGAACAAAGCGACATTTTGGGAGTGAAGGTGACTGACGTTAATTACCATTAGCGTTATTTGGGACATTCTAAAACGCTTAACGTGAAAAACACTTAATGTGGCTTAAAGCACCTAAAAACCGACGAGGGAACCCCAAATTTCTGTCAAACCTTCCTTGTAATAATCTCTAACTACTGTCAAAAGAACGATTCCATATTCGACAGATAAAGTGAAAAAAATCTCGTTAAGCGTTTTCTCCCCCATAGACGTCTATCATAAGCAAACAGCTTCACGGACGCTTCCTAACAACTACTAAGAGAAACCAAACTTGTGTCAAAATGTATTTATAGTAAACACTTGCCACTGTCAAAAGAACAAGCTCCTATTCCGGGTATAAAGTGAATCATTTCACGTTTAAGTGTTCACCCCTATAGATCCATTAGAAAACAGCTTAACGTGGTTTAACATACTTTAACAACAACCAGGGAAAACA
>JAUCNO010001819.1:16089514-16108040 GCA_032353835.1 Enteromius viviparus
ACCCCTGCGAGCTGCTCTGCACATGCTCTAAGTACGCGCCCAGGGATGCCGTCTGGTCCAGCAGCCTTGCGCGCGTTAATATACCGGGTGGACCTCCGAGTAGTCCCCCTAAGAAACCCCCTCCGCCAGCAACAACAGCTCCTTTGGCTGAGTTGTGTAGAGTCACTTTAATCTGCCTGTTCTCCGATATCTTACAGCAGAGCGCCATTACATCATCTATTTGACGGCTCATTGTGTTGTTCAGAGACTGCCTGAGGAGAAACATGAATCAAAGTGCTGACTATTCTCGAATGTAAGAAGATTTAACACTGCACAGAATCTTAGACTCGTTTATAAACAACGGTTTCTGTCAGACCAACAGCCTTTAACTAAAACAAACTAAAGTAAATAAAAGCTGAATTAAAACAAGTTCGGCTACATAAAGTGTGTAAATTTAATAGCCTGCGCCTGCTTTGCAATATTTCGTTTTGTTAAACAATATTAGCCTACCTTTTTGTTTTCTTGGACTTACTTTCGGTTTGAGGCATCAGTGACATCACACTTCCGCGTCTCCTCCACTGCTTTGTGCTGGCCCTTTAATTTCTGTTATGCTTTTGATACTTTTCATAATATCTTTAATTCATCTCGGAGCATCGCCTAAATGTAATGTCACTGTGATGAGAAACTGCTAAACAAACTCTGCAGTCGGCTACTTTTTCCACCTGTTGGCCAAAATAGGAACAGCACCCTGATAAAAATCAAGGTAACCTTTTTTTTTTTTTTAATCTTTGCTTTTAACTCTACATAACAAAAACTAACAAAAGCTCAAACCATCAACATAAATGCTTTTAGAAATTCACATGCAGCACATGCACAAATACATAGGCTACATATGCATACACATAAATAAAAATAATCAAACTACAGTTACATAAATAAACAAAACACTTCCTACTTTTTCACCTTCATATCTTTTCTCTTGAAATGTAATCCCATGGTAACTTTAGGCTACACCTTTTAATGTTGGACCCTCCAACATTATGAATTTTTAAAAAAGAATAATTTAATAAATAAAAAAAGGTCCTGCGACATTCCTTTGAGATTTTGGCTCATATTGAAATCATAGCATTGTTGCTGCACATCCATTATGCAGATCCCTGATTCCACTGCTACATATTTGATCAAGATCTGGTGGAGTATAGTAAACTCAGTGTCATGTTTGAGAAACCAGTTTGAAGCGAATTGAGCTTTGTGGTATCCTCAGCCTGAGTTTCCTGTTCCATCTGCTGCAAGATTCAATGTGTTTTGCATTTAAAGATACTCTTCTGTATTAGGCTACCTCAGTTGTAACGAGAAGATATTATTGTTTTAGTTCAAGTTGTTGCCTTTCCACTCAAACCAGTTTGTCCAATCCTCTCTGACCTCTGGCATCAACAAGGTGTTTTCACCCACATAATTGGTGCTTTTGATGGATCTTTGTTTGTCGGTTTTTTTGTGAAACAATAATTCATTCTTTACTTTTGTATTTTGATCTTGTTTGGCACATTTTGGTCTTGCGATAAAAAAACACACATTTACACGGTCATTTTTATGCTTTTCTTTATGCATTGATTGACACCTACATTGATACAGTGACACCTACATTAGCTTACACACTTTGCATTGATGACATGAATGACAAGAGGATGTATGCCTATTTTTCGGTTTTCTAGCCTAAACACATAGGCCTCTCTGGCAGAGTGACATACACAATAGTGTGTTTCATTTACAAACATATGACATAAAATTTGCAAATAAATCACAATTAGCTTTTCGTTAAGCATTGAAACTAATCCTGTAACACATAAGCCAGTGTTTCAACCATGGTCTTCTGACGATAATTTATTTAAAAACTAGTATGCAGATTTAAATGCCATATACACACACAATCATACAAAAAAGAAAAGTAGATCATAAAGTTATAAAAACTAATTAATTGGCTAAACTTAATATCCCCCAAGTAAAAGAGAATGAATGCATTAAAGAGAAAATCTTAAGCGATTCCTCTCCAGAGGTCAGTCTGCATACTGCACATCAGCTTTGAGTTGGTTTTTGGTATAATTGAGTACGGCACCCAGCACCTGTTCGTGTAGAGTGGCGTTTCCATTAACTGTAGCGATTAGCTGAGTAACATCAGTCCAGTTTAGTGTGCCCAGTATAGCCATGACATCAGAGTATAGTTGCTCCTGCTGTGTAGGAGCCATTTCCATGAGGATCTCAGGAAGAGGCCTGAACTGGCCGCTGGTCATCCATCCCCCCAGCGCACCTCCCACAGCAGCACCTGGGGTAATAAATAAATAAAATAATACTATAGCAACATCTTGCGGTTAAAACGTGAACTAGACGAACTGAAGAGGCAAAACAACGCATAAACATACCGACAGCTATACCGGCTGGACCACCGAGCAGCCCTCCAACAAAAGCAGTCCCTCCAGCAACCGCAGCTCCCTTCGCCGAGTTTTTAAATGCTGCCTTTACCTTTTTATTCGCGGAGACTTCACAGCAAAGTTTCATTATATCATTTTTTCGATTAGCCATTTTGGGTAGTGTTATAAAACCTGCTGATAAACAGCGAAAATCTCTCACACAAATGCAGAAAAAAAGGGAAAAGACACCGTCAATGAAACGCCAACATTTCTTTAATTATTCTGTTTTCTGAGGCACTCTTATGTGTTTGAAAAATACAGGAAGCGCTGTAGCATATAAAATCATACAGCTTAACGTAAACATGTTTAACATTTTCAGTTCTTACCTCAGTGTCTTGAACTAGTACACGTTCTTAGCAAGTTCAAGTTACTTTCGGTCTCATATGTACTTCCGTGCTATGCTCAGCTTTTCATTTGTGTTCGTAGGCGCGCGACGCATAATTATTTCAAATTAGTTGAATACTTATTACATTTGTGTGATAAACTATCCAGAATACAATTCACAGAACAGGCCACATATTAACCTGCTTTATTGTAATGTATTTATTTTTTTGTTCGCATACGGTTATAGTTATTGCTTTTTAAAGATGAAAAAGAAAAAAACAGAAACACATGACATGAAGCAGGATTGAGAACCACTTGTGACATCAACTCTCTAGCGGTCAGTTTCCATACTGCACTTCAGCCTTGAGCTCTTTTGTGGCATAAGTGAATATAGCAGCAAGCACTTGCTCTTGCAGACTGGCACTGCCCATAACCAGAACAATGAGGCCAGCCAGGTCTGTCCAGTCCAGCGTGCCCAATGCACCCATGACATCAGAGTACAGTGTCTCTTTATATTTTGGAGGCAGCTCCTTGATGATCTCAGGAAGAGGTTTGAATTGGCCACTGGTCATCCAAGTTCCCAAGAGACCTCCCAAAGTACCACCTATAAAACGGTATATTAAGAGATGCACAGAATACGATTAATTAGCTTTGTTCGTAAGATTAAAAAGCTATAGCTTTATTACAAGTTTTAAATAACCATATGCTCAAATAAAGTGTTGTGCTTTGTTAAACATATATAAAACTGAACTTCTAACTTTAAAGTAAAAACATTAAGGCTATAAAGGATGTATGTTTATTATATTTATATATTTTTAATATGCATAGACCTATTTTAATTTATCATTTGTTATCATATATTTGACCTATTTTTGTGTTGATAGATTGCCTTATACTAAAGGCAAAAATGTTTGCACTAGACTGTTAAAAATGATATTATAACACCACCCTGTGATGAAAGTAGACGAAAGTTCGTGGATTGCATGGAAAACAGAGGCATGATCTTACCAACAGCTATTCCGGCTGGGCCTCCAACCATTCCCCCTACAAAAGCACCTCCACCAGCCGCTGCAGCTCCCTTTCCAGAGCTCTTCACGGCTGCTTTCATCTTCCTGCTGGCTGAGACCTCACAGCAAAGCTGCATAACATCATCCACTCGACTGCTCATTGTGATGTCAAGAGAAACCTGGAAATAAACACTAATGGATCATTTGCCCTTTTACACACAAATGAGAAGAACAGAAAGGCACGCTGATATGCAGACATAAATGATGTACTTTAATCAGTGAGTTGCCCATTCACATGCAACATCTCAGAACATTAGCAACTATTTCAAATGATTTCATGATACGCTCATTTAATTGCTCACAATAATACAGCCTTCATTTAGGTTTCACTGTTCTGCGAGCAAACAATGGAAAAATAAGTATTACATTAAAGGCACGTTTTAGAAATTTGTTAAAAATGCTACATTATTGATTAAACAACTTTATCTTTAAAATAAATATAATTATAAGTTAGGCTATAAGTTTTATATATATATATATATATATGATACATTTATAATGTATCACTTTTAGATAATTTTGTCACTTAGTGATTTGATAAACATTGGAATTCATTTTTAAAAAGCTTACCTTTTCTTCTTGAAAGAGGAGCTAGAAGACGCCTGTTTCAGTCACTCTGGGTGAAATCAGTGAGGGATTGCTCAAGCACATTTCCACACTTCCGCAGTCTGTTCATCTGATGTAGTAGAGTCGAATGACTTGTGGGCCCCCAGCCACCTTGCTTAACTTGTGACAATATTAAGTAGGCATGGTATTGAAAAAATTTGTAACCAGACTGTTTTGGGTCACCACTGACCATGGCAGTCAATGGTGACCGAAACAGCCTTTTTTAGTTTGGAACTAGCCTACTTGAGGGTGAATAAAAAAGTATTTACACCATTATGGTTATATGAATCCTAAACAGGCTCAATAAAAAGAATGACAAACTTTGAAACAAAATGGCACACTCTTAAGTTCTGAATTTTATACATTGACTCGGTTTGTTAGCTTGCTGTTATATTGTGCAACACCATGACCATTCATTTGGACATGTTTTTGAAAAAAAAAAAAAAAAAAAATGTTTTAATTCGTTTGAACCATAAAACCATCTACAGCAAATATGTTAGAAACACTCTTTTTCTAAAAGCTGCCACCATTTATTAAAAAAAAAAAAAAAAAAAAACTTATTTAATTACTTAAAGTAAAATGTTCTTATTATAATGAGCAGGGTAGGGCAATGTCATTTGTTAACGGATAAAACCGTAAAATAGACTGTAATAACATGATTAAGATATGAGTCAGATGTATAAACTATTATATTATTTTCATTTTGAGAGTGGCTTTCTTTTTCTACTGCTGTTTGATTCAATTGTATAATGTAGTCGGCAGCAGCAGGTTTACACGTTAAGTGAGTGCGTAACGTTACATAAACCCACGGCTTTCAAAAACTGGACAAGGCTTGAAAACACAAGCAAATAATAAATCTCGTGATAATGCATCAGTGACATTTCCTTAAACACTCCTTGGACTCTTCAGAGTCCGAAAGCTTTGAGTCGGTGACAAGTCCGAGTCTGTACTCGAGACCGGACTCGAGGAGTACCCCAACTCTAATTCTTGAGCGTTGAGATATCTGTGAACAACTGTGGGACATGTAGTATGTAAACAAGAACATCCGCATGTGCGAGTAGCCGTGGGCGGAGCCTGTCGACGTCAGGCGGAGTACAGTCAAGAACAAGGGGGAGGAGCCTCGGATACATAAACAAGTCCAGACTGTACACCGACAGGAGCGACTTCGACACAATAAAGATAAAACAGAAGCATTCAAGCTGCAACGGTACTTTTCTGACAGGTTGGAAAATCTTAAACATTGTTATAACGCCTTTTACAAATTTCTTTGTAGTTTAAAGTTTAACCTGTAAATGTGTTTTGTTCCTTGAGAAAACTATACTGATATGCACCGTTAAATTACGCTGATTGTTTTTTATATATTAAAGATTAAAATATTTTTAAACACTGTTTAATTCTTTATTAAAATGCTCCATTGAAACTTTCTGAAAGACAATAGATAGACAAAAGCAAAAGTAGTTTGTTATTTTGTTGTTTATTAATGTTGGTAGTTTATTCGATAATGCGGGTAACTATCCGTATGTTTATGGTAGAGTTATTTTGGTAACGTTAGATACGAAGAAACTTACAGTCAGCGCTTGATTGTAAACAAGTCTAGATGCTTTACATGGTCAGGGCTACAGCTGATCACTCCTTTCTGTCCCACTTCACTGACGTGTATTGTGGATAATTTTAGGGTATTATTAATACACATAAACAGTGTTTAGTTTTTGACTGATGACTTAAAAAACAAAAGTACAGCAACCTATAAACTCGTAAGAAAAAAGAAGGAAAAAAAACACCGTAAGCGAACCAGCATTCCTTTTGTTTAATCACTAAAATTTCTATATAAACCTTATTTATATTCAAAAGGGTCTTACATGATGTCCTGATGGTCGTCTGGTGTGTAAAAATTAGTTAAGTTTGTGAGTTAGTTAAATGCTATTCAAACCTAAAAAAATGGCAGTTTTGTGTCTGTAACCTGGGCACATATCAGTTTTTGCCTTTAGCAGAGCAGGATGACATGCCTCCACATATCTTATCCTGTACAGGAGTATTGATGATCTGATGCTGATTCATATATGAATATAGTCTAAAATAGAACTAAATTTAGAAAGGAATTCCAGACAATGTTAAAAATAAGTCATCTGTGGAAAAGAACACCATGTCTCAGTTCAAGCAACTGATACGTGTCAAGTGCATTAGCTGGACCAGGCCAGCAGAACATGACCTTATTACCTAGAGCTGTCTACAGTGTCTGATGCAACACCTGAAACACTTCGCACGTTACTTTGCATCAACTAGTTCCAACAGAAAGAAAGATACTCGCATGCAAGATATGCTCATTTCAATATCTTACTGCAAGGAAAATATTGCATTGGGAGTCGTTTCCACTAGAGGGCAACATAACTCTGTATTGATATATTTTTTAACAGATAGCAGTCTGACAAAGCCATACAGAAAATGATCAGTAGAATCCTTGCCCAGCTGGTAGGAAGAGAGGAGAAAAACATCGAGGTTGCAGAGGAAACTGATAGCTCTGCAAACCTCCTCGAGGTTGATGATGGAGAATGGGTTATTATAAAAATACACGGTGAGTTGTTTTGATTATACTTTTTGATAAAAGGGGACAGATTTTTACAGTACAGTAATTTTTGGGTATACTGATGTAAATAGAAATAACATCATAGCAGCCTTAAAGTGTCATTAATTCAATTTCTAGACTGTTTTATAGCAGACTATATATTTAATAGTGGATATACAAAGGAAACAACGCTCATATTTCCTGACTATATCCTACTCTGGTTTTATTGCATACACTTGATCTTCTTTACAGTCAAAAACTTTAAATTAGTTATCTTCCTTGTGGTAAACACCTCTGTGTAATATGTATCCCTTGTATTAAATGGCTTACTCACTAAAGTAATGCTATTGAATTGAAGTCATTTCTGCTTCCAGCAGAGAATCAGTCACTTGGTTCCACTGACACAAACGTTCTTGAGAACCTGTTGATCGAGCACCCCAGCATGTCTGTATACCAAATGAGGCGCGATCAGGAAGACTCCGGCTCAGATGAAGAAACAGAGGACACGCCAAGGTACAACAACTTTTTTAGCGGGTATCATTTCTAGTGCTAATATTGTTAAAACTTAAAATTACATATTCATACACCATATTGTTCAATATTTGGAAGTCAGTAAGATTTTTTTGGTAAAGTCTCGTGCACAAAAAGACTGATGTAAAAAAATAACTGTAAAACATCAAATGTCATTTATTCCTTGCAAAAGATGTTTATGTAATTCTTCAGTCTTCATTGTCTAATGATACTTCAGAAATAAATGTAATATACTGGTTTGGAAACATTTCTTATTAAAACAGGTCTGCTTAATTTAGACAGTTGTTAATAATAATAATAATAACTCTGGATTTTTATTATTTATATTTTTAAACACGTTTTTGTTATGTTTTATTGTATTAGCTGGCTAGTGTTTTTAGTACTTTTTTACCTGTTTAAAATAACTAAACTGATTTGATTTAGATTAATTGGAAAATCATTTGAAAAACAGTTTTTGCAATAGTGTGTGTGCAATATGTGCGTTTATGTTTTCATGGAAAATTTTATTTTATTATACATTTTAAAATAATTATTCTTATTTTAAATATTAATCTTTATTGTCACTTCTAATTTAATGCATCCTTACTGAATAAAATTATTAACCTAAACCTTAAATCTTACATGGTAGTGTAAATGAGATGTGTACGACATTATCTATTAAACAATATTTTTAAATACACACTCACAAGCTATGTCTGTCGCAATCCATATAGGCCACATTTTGGGCTCCAGGCAAATGCACAGAAGTTATACCCAAATAATATGAAGAAAACAAATCCATTGATGTCACACTGACATGTAACCTATATATCCATGTTGTAACTGTGGTTATGTTGGCTTGTGATTTGTCAATCTACCCCTTTAGGCCTGTGCCAATCAGACGTCACGTTTCTTGGCGGTTAGCTGCATGGGGCAGCCCCTTGCCCTGCAGCACCATTCTGGTCTCAGTGCAGCGTGCCAAAGTCTATAATGAGCGCAGAAAGCTGACCCGTGGTGCCCTCAACAGGCAGAACCTTGCAAGAACACGTTATTCACCTTCAGAGCGACGGTTTGGCTTCTTCAAACAGCCCACTCAGCGCCTGTACAACTATTGAGAGAAATCATTTGCATCTGAAACTACTGAACAACCAGCCTTGTGAAAAATGAATAGTCGTTTTAAAGGGGTTTGCAAATTGTGCCAAGAAACCATTCCCCTGTGAGACTCGTAAGGATAAAGAAAAACGTTTCGATACATGCAGTGTGTTATTATCTTAGGGATAAAGTCTCACTTATGGTCTGACACTGAAATAACTCTGAAAAGCATGTGTTACAAAACTGCAAGTGAGCTGCATTAATAGTCAAGGATTTTAAGGTTTTTTAACAGTGTAGTGTTGTTTGTGTGCTTCTATTTTAGCTTAGATGTGACTGGTGCATGCATGTTAAAACGTTCAGTGTTGAAGCCAAAAAATACACTGTACTTTTTTACATCATCACATATTAAACCCTAATGTTACTCACATGACAAAGTGATATTCTGTGATTTAGTGCCAGTGATTTATATTGTTACAACTGCTATTTGACTTTGTATATTTAAATGCCTTTTTGGTGTTGCTTTATTTTTTATCTTCAAGAATGTATTTGATAAAACCTTTAAAAAAAAGTGAAAAATAAATATTTTATCTTCACATTGTTCATATTTGTTTATTTTATTTTTTGTCCAATCTGAGTTACAACAGTTACTCCCGAAGTTTGTGCATCTTCCCCATGAACCTTTTGACTCTCTCAGTTTCCACACCATTTGCCCAGTAACCTCCTTTCTTGAAATGGGAGCCAATGATCATGGCGCTTGCTTGAAGGTAGTGCTCCACATTATCATGGGTAACACCAGAGCCGATGAGAACAGGGATCCGGACAGACTGGGTAACCTCTGTTACACAAACAGGGCTCAGAAAACGGGTCAGCAAAACATGAGTGCAAGAACATCTTTCTGCTACACGCATGCATAAAAATACAAAAACATGTTGTTCCTTCATTGTAATGAGGATTCTGGCAGACTGTGGCTCATCCTCCATCTGACAGCTTCCTCAGTCCAATGGATCAGAACTAAGGGAGGCAATAGGCACAAGTCCAAAGTAGGCAGCAGGGCAGTGGCAGACTAGGCTGGGCCTAGTTTTCATGCCTATGTTTACAGCCTTCCATGATCACCAGCCATCTGGAAGTAGGATTTAAAATAGCTGGCAGTGCTGGTGTCTATATTAGCCCATACAAGGCCACTGATTTTGAGACCGTGTGGCATCCTTTCTGCCCAAAGGACACCACTGTTTTTAAGGATTTACACACCTGGCTGATGGGCTCCATTAGATATTAAAAGCAGATTAACCTCTAAATTAGCAGGTTAACCTCGGAATGGGACTGAACACTGAGTCCGAATCACAAAAGTGCTTTAGACCAAAGTGCATTAGTGTTAAAGCTGGACAGCTTTATTTTAAAATAACTGTTTTCTATTTCAATATATTTTAGTTATTAATTGCTGTGGTTGCAAAGCTGAATCCAGCAGCTATTACACCAGTCTCCTGTGTTACATGATCCTCAAGAAATTATGTGAATTTGCTGCTCAACATAATTTTTCTTTTTTTTTTTATTTTATAATCAAGGCTGAAAATGGTTGTGCAGTATAATATTTTGTGGAAAGGTGATATTTTCTTCAGCATTCTTTGATGTGTAGTAAGTTCAAAAGCATTGTATTTTATCAATGTTAACTCCTTACTAATATTTTTGTGTAAAAGTATTTTCTAAATAAAACACGTTAAAGACATAGACATACAACATAGAAAAGCAAAAGGCTAAAGTCCTATCAACTCAGGCATCATACTGGTCACATGAAAGCCCCTGAAAATTGTTTGTGCATATGTGGCACTGTATATATGTTGTTGACCTATATATCAAATAGGTTAAACAGCAGACTGTCTTTTTTTCAGTAAATTTATTTTTTTCTTTTCATGTATGATAAACTGATCACAATAAGATACGCCGACGAATGATGCATCAGTACATTTCTCAACTGACAATAGGGTTAGATTTTATTTTTAGAGATGTTTGAAAGCTGCAGACAAATGTCAGGATGCCATGATATAAGCTGGTTTATCCTGTGGCAGGTCAAAGTAGAAACGCTAAAACATGGGGAAATGTTTTCCTCAAAGATACCTTACAATACACGTTACCAAAGAGTTCTGTTCAAAACAAGAGCTGTCCTTTAAACTTCCTATTTATTTGTTTTCAACACTGATACTAAGAAGAAATGTTTTGAGCACCAAAAAGGTATATTAGAAACATTTCTGAAAGCTCATGTGACACTGAAGACTGAAGAAATGATAGCTGAAAATTCACCTTTGCCATCAAAGAGAAAAAAAAGAAACATTTATTTAAAAAGTTATTTTAAATTGTGATAATATTGCATGTTATTACTCTTACACTGTATTTTTGATCAAATAAATGCAGGCTTGGTGAGCATAATAAGCATAAAAACATTTAAAAAAATAATTTTCTGCATAGAATAATATAAGAGGATATACTAAATATCATCACCATTTACTTAATGATATGATACAGAGGGTGTAGTATGTCACATAAAAGTACACACACCCCTTTTCCAGTCAAATCAAAGTGTATCAAGCCATTAGGCTGCCAGACTCACCCCTCAGTTCCTCTGGATCAGCCTGCGCTCCAGTGGCAGTGCCTGTGACAATGACTCCATCAGAGAGAAAAAACTCAGCTGCTTGGGCCGTCTCAGCTATGCTGACATCTGAAGTTAGAGCATGAGCACTGCAATGAGAGTTTTCAAATATGTGATCATGTGACGCAACAACACAGAAACCGCCGCGCTCTGTTGTGCCTCTTTTTTAGAGCCCTGTGGCCAGCCAGCATACCTGTGCTTCTTTTTGATGTCTGTAAAGATCTGAATATGCTCTGCTCCAATGCTTCTGCGGTAGCGCAGCAGTTCACCAGCACAAGCATTTAACAGGCCTTCATCTGCAACATGTGAGAAAACAAACCCCTCTGCACGGATGAAATCCAGCCCTGTGGGGAAGTTAATATTCATTAAATATCTTGTCAGATGATACTTGGGTTTGAAATGGCATTCGTGATGGCTTGTACAGTCATGCGAACACCTGAGGCCAGGGCAACAGCCAAGGCTGATTGGTTTGCAGCTGAGAGAATCTGAACACCAAGTGGCCAAGATGGATACAGGCCTCTGACTGCTGCACACACAGCTGTCATGGATGCACACACTTCTGGACCCACTTCAAGTGTGTATGGAGTATCGTGCATGTTTTCAATGACCAGCCCATCCTGCCATAGACAGAATTGTGTGAAATTAGCAATTACATGAGCACACTGGCCAGAAACATAACAGACAAAGGCAAAATCTAAAGTATAATATATACAAGACTGTTTTAGTGTCATTTCGTTCAGTCACATTTAAGAACAAAATGGTAAAATGCCTCATAAGAACGCTGGGTATGAGCCTTGCAGGCATCCGTACTGGCTAGAAGAGACGAGCCTTTTCTTACTCGTTTCAACCAGTCGGTTCTTTTGAACAGCTCGTTTAAAAGAACCGATTGAAAAGTTCTTACTTTCCAACAAAGCCATAACGATATTACATTAGTAAAGCCGTTTGCTGAAATGTAATGTTCATGTTTAACAGCAAAAAACGATACATTTACTGATGTTTAGTCCAACGATGGATGCTGTTGTGTTTATTGCTTGCTAGTTCTTTAAAGTGGACCGCTTGTGATTGACTGTCATTGTTTTTTCCTTCTTTAGATGAAATAAAATAATTCGAAAAGTGATTTCATTCAAGGATATCGTTCCTCTGTTATCATAAAGTAGCGTTAGTTTGGACTTTACATCGTCAACATAATTAAAACACTGATTAATCATTTTGATTGTGTATTTTAAGGAACATTTCACCCCATTAGTCCAATCCTATGTGTAAAGGCTTGTGTGTTCTTGATTATTCGGACATGTGGAAGACGATTCTGGGTTCAAGTGACTCGAGAAAACGCTCGAACACAATCTCAGGGGTTCATGAATCGTTTAAAAGCGATACCAAGATCCGAGGCTATTGATTGAAAATATTCAAATGAGTCGCCACGAATCAAGCACTGCTAATACTTAGGCTATTATTATAATACACTTAAGAATTATTTATGGTTTATATAATTATCGGATGATGCATAGGCTACATTTCACTTATATTGAACACATACGAGGCCTGCGCGGTGGTACATTTCCGCCTCTCGACATGCCGTCTCTGTGATCTCAGAGATAGTTGTGCGGTTCAAAGGGGTTCCTGCCAAATAAACGAAGAGTTCAGTATTTGACCTCTGTTAAGTTTGCACGTGTGACATGCGTTAACGTTACCTGGCAAAGCTCCGACGTGAATCATGCCTATGACATTTGATTTCAAGCGCCCGAAAAGATTGAAAAACTTCATTTCTCAAGCGAACAGACCCAGATGTGTGTATTTTCAGTCATGTGACTGGTCAAAGGTTATATTGCTGATAGAAAGTGTGAATCTAATGACAACACCCAAGCTACATAAGACTTTTTTTAACACGCAATATCTGATAATACAATTGTTAATATATACGCTGCTGTATATTGTAGTATAGTGCATTTCTAAGGGGGCGCCAGTCAATATAGTGAAACTGATTTGCCTGCTCAACCCAGTAGCAGGAACTGGCCCAAAAACTGCGCTATATCACCCTGACAACCCTTGACATCTCAAACGGCCACCCCAGCACAGCTAAAACATTGCATTTTGCATGTCGCTAACATAACGCCGGGATAAAATCCAACTATTTAGCCCAAACACTCGGATTGTTTACTTCTTGAGCCTGCTAGCCATGTGCTCAACCTACTTCCGCTACCTCGACGCCGCCCCCCAAGTGACGTCAGCAAACACGCGCCTCAACTTTGCCGGCAAAATGTTCACGTTTCTAAACTTAGTTTTATTGACATTACATATTTGAAGCACAACGTCGGGATTTCCTTTGCTCACTCACTGCTGGTGTCAGTCCTCCAGTGTTACCGATCGCAGGGCTTCGCTGCAGTTATAACGGAGCGGGGATTTTAAATGACCCGCGTTGACGGCCCCTTTTAACGACTGCTGGCGGGTTATAAGACAAGGCGCAAAAGTACTGGCGCCAGCTCAGAGCGAGCGGACTGCGGAACACATCACAGCTTAGCCATATGCTGCCTGCTAACAGATTATTACAGCGATTTTACTAAATAATGCCTTGTCTAACACCATCCTAACTTTTGCATTCGAGGACATCCTTGGAGAAAAGGCGTTTTCAGAGAGCATCACTATAAGGTACGTGCATTGCACAATGCCGGGGTTATTGTAAAAGATCGCTAAAAGTAACATTAAACACGTGAGATGCATTGAAAGTGTTCGGGGAAGCACGTTTGGGAATATCGGATTGCAGAGACCCCAGTTTGTTACTTTAAGCTTCTCGGAGAGCGGGTTCAATGAAATGAGGAATAATGATTGGCTCGGCCATTTTCTGACTCCCATGGGTAGAGCTAAGCAAACGTGTAGTTTTAACACAAATGACAAAAATAGGGGCATACGCTGGGTCTGCTTTGAAAATGTAGACTGTGAAGTGCATATATCTGGAGTTTTGAAGTGATTAGTTGTGTTTCTCGTGTAGTTTTGACCTCTTGAACATTGTGCCCAGATCTACTTCCCCGCGCCCAAAGCGCTTTGTGAAGACTTCACATGAGGGGGGTTGGGATTAAACGCCACAAATCGGACATTTTTATAAAGTAACATTTTTATATTTTAGGCTCTCGACACTCAAGGAGGTCACACGCGGGGATATCATGCCAAGCAAGAAAGTGTAAGTTTCGGTTTCGTGTCTTTTTAAGGCGATTTTGACCATCGGTGTGCATGGAAAAGTTGCAGCAGCGAGTTAGCCCACTTAGTGACTTCCACGGAGTTTCAGGCCAATGTGGAAATGTAACACTTTTTTTCTCTCGATGCAGGCTACGAACAGAACAGGTTAACACTACAGATGAAGCTTCTACAACTATTTCAGTGCGTCCCAGGAAGAGGAAAGCAGACGTGGCTATTGTAAGGACACGGTTCTTAAACTATTGCTTTCATACTAAGAACCTTTGAAAGATTTAAAAGACTACATTTTTAATTTACAGCATTTACAAGATCCAGATGAAGAGCTCACAGAGATGACAAGAAAGAAACCATGTGCATCCCAGGTATGAATGAGTCACGACTGGTGTGTGTGTGTTTCCATAGGCCTCACCAGGCATGGCTTATCAGTGACCTTAAAGTATTTTCACTTTTATTTCAATCTCTTCCATAGACTGTGAAGTGCTATATAACGGGATTAGCGTGTGGGATGTACTGAAAGTAGCCAGTTTTGTCTGTGATTTTTAATCTATACATAGATTTTGATCCTAATATTGTTGTGGACCGTGTGACTATTTGTGGATGGTGCGAGGCAGAGTTGTAATTACATATTTAAATGTTAAGTTCAAAGGTTTTAAGGGAATAAAAGATATACAGAGCAAAGTTTGTTTAGCTACTTACTACTGTCCTTATCTTCACTGTTAAAAACTGAAGTGTCGCACTGGAGTTCACGTTTGGTTCCTGTAAACGATATCTGCCTGTTTTTATATTTTTGACAGACCACTGAGGCAGATCAGTCTAAAAATGACAATTTAAAACATTTTATCAACAATGTCTAAGCTGGTCACAGCCCTGTATGATATAGTTACCTTTGTATTGTGAGTGGTTAGGGTTAATATTACTGATTGAATTTGCATCAAGCTGTTATTGTGTCATCAGAAGGTTCTTTTCAAAAAGCCTTTAAAGCTTGTCCTAGTTTCAGAAGGCGGGCTGTTGTATTTGTTTATATCGGTTAGAGCTCTTACCCTTTTTTTTCTTCTCTTGTTCTCCTGCACAGGCCTGCTGGAATCCCGACACAGGTTACACAAGCCCATGCAGGCGGATCCCCACACCTGATGAAGTCGAGGAACCGGTTGCTGTTGGCAGCGTGGGATTCACACAGTATGCCTCAAAAAACATTTTCATCACCCCTACGCGCTCTACCCCTCTGCCGCCCCTCTGGTGAGAGATTTGTGACTTCTTCACCTTTTAGCTATTTTACATTGACACGCATTGCCAGCAAAATATCTTGTCTGGCAAGAGGCTTTAATACGATCTCAATTACTGTCCTGTGGAGTTAACACTCTAGAGATTTGTCAGCATTGATCTCTTTATTCATTCAGAAAATGTTGCTTTTTATGTCAGTTGTGTTTTAGAACATTACATGCATTAACTTTTAATATTGGTCATTTACATAGCTGGGCAAGCAAAGAGGAGGTGTGGGACAACCTGCTCAGAAAAGACAAACTCTACCTGCGAGATACACAAGTTATGGAGAGACATCCAAATCTTCAATCCAAAATGAGAGCGATTCTGCTGGATTGGCTAATGGAGGTTAGTAATCTTTGTTTAACCGTTCACACATCTTAATCTAATCTCATTAAGAGGGGTGGGGACTCCAAAAGTTCCTTCATTCTTGTTTAAACCAAGTTGTTTACAGAACTTGGAGAACAGCCTTTTCTTATAATTAAAAACTAACTACAAGTACAGCGCAAAGTACACTTTTTGCTTTTGATTCCTGATCAACACATGCAGACATTTCATGCTTATTCAGTGTTAAGATATCTTTGTATGTTTAAACTGCAGTTGTGTATGTCTCTTATGCTGCCTTCAAGGGGCTATTGGAGTTATCATGAATGAGTTTCCTAATTAGACGGTTAAGAGATGAGCCATAAACTTTAAATATGGCAGATGAGAGAAACCTAGCATTAGTACTGTAAAGGTACTTCAATGTGAGTTGTCTTGGACGGAGAGAGCGTCGAGGAGAGTTGAAATCAGGTCAAATTTATGGTAATGAGCTATGACTCGGCGGCGGCCACCAATCAGATTGTAACGGTCCACTGCTTTAGCAGATTCCAGGTAACGTAGTCCTGTAAACTTTGGTTCCGACCCTATTAGTTCTATTATTAGTTAGCACCACCAATAACTTATACCCTCCTTGTGGTCAGTCTGCAGAAGATTAACAGGTTTGTTTGATTTGCAGCCCCTTTAAATACAAGAAAAGCATTCAGTCTACTCAAAAACTTGAACGAACAAACTCGTAGGCTAATTAAAACTTCAGAAGAAAGAAGTTTCCAGTGGCACATGAAGGCTGCATTAACCTTCACACAAGTCTGTTATTGCTGTGCCTAGTATTTGTGTATTCTCAATTTAAATTAACCTGCCTGTTGATTTATGATATTTGTCATTGGGGCTGGGGCTACATCTCATCTCATCATTAAAGACGGTTCGTTGATTAGCGGGGAAAACTTCATCAGCTGTTTTTAAAAAGAACGCCAGCTTATAAACAGAGCCGTAGATCACTGAGAAGTTTTGCAGGTGATTCAATGCGCAGCTTCTCAATTATCTACGGCTCTGTTTATCCGTCTTTACTGACGATATGTGCATAATATATCGTACGAAAAATATCCCCATGCCCTATTTGTCATATGTATTCATACTGAGAATTTTTGGCGGCTGCGTATCATTTCAGATACATGTAACATGGCTTGCTCTCCTATCAGATGTGTCCTTTAGTTCAGACCTATTTTACTAATCTTACAACTGTGTGTAAAGGCCTGTCATAACAGCCTAACAAAACATCACAGTAGTTCTTACTAAAGTACATGTTGCGTTCAAAAGAGAAGGCAATCTATTCTCTCACTTACAACGACTGCAGTACAAAGTATATGAAGCTTTTTTTATTTTTATATTTTTTTTTAAGCAGTATTGTTGCACCCCTAAATCGAATGCATATGCATAAAGCAGAATTGAATAAAAAAAAAATTCAAATGAATAGTGTTGTGTGGTGACTTCTGTCACTCATTGACATCTGCTTTTTATTTCAGGTTTGTGAGGTATACAAGTTACACCGAGAGACATTTTACTTGGGTCAGGATTACTTCGATCGCTTCATGGCCACACAAGACAACGTTCTCAAAACAACACTACAGCTTATAGGCATCTCCTGTCTCTTCATCGCTGCCAAAATGGAGGTGTGTTTTACTTTCTGTTGGCCTTATGTTTCGGTATGTTATAAGCGTGAAACGTAATTTATACTTATGTCTTTCCAAAGGAAATTTATCCTCCTAAGGTGCATCAGTTTGCCTACGTTACTGATGGGGCCTGCACAGAGGATGACATTCTAAGCATGGAGATTATCATCATGAAGGTATGTTATCTTCATATCATCATGTAATCTCAGTACTGCAGCCCTGCTGCTTGTATGATGTATTGGACCACTCTTTACAATGTTTGTTGTTTCTCAGGAGTTGAATTGGAGTTTGAGTCCTTTAACCCCAGTGGCTTGGCTCAACATCTACATGCAGATGGCTTATCTAAAGGAGGCTGCTGAAGTTCTCATGGCCCAGTACCCACAGGCTACGTTTGTGCAGATTGCAGAAGTAAGATGGCACAATTAATCACATTAAAATCACAATATGGTGTGGCTATATTTACCGCAAAAGGCTCTGGTTCAATTAAATTGATATTCTGCACATGTTGTGTCTGCAGTGTGAAGGCTTTAAACGGTTACACAGGCTACTGATTTTGGCTTTAAAGCTGCTTGCAGTATATGAATGCACCCTACAAACTCCGTCTGTAGAGCTGCACTGAAAATGTGCTTAAAAAGCCTAATCCACCCCAAAATCATGTCATTTACCAGCTCTCATGTCACTTTAAACAACAGAACTCACCCAGATTGCTTTTTAAAAATAGTGTAACTCCAGACATTGTGCACTTGCTTGATGTAAGCCTGTTTAACTGGCCAATAAACACAAACCAGACTTGTTTTTTTTTTTTTTTATGATTTACTTGCTGTGAGTTGAATTTCTATTAT
>JAUCNO010001819.1:16108140-16121581 GCA_032353835.1 Enteromius viviparus
CAAATAGTGATTAATCATGATTAATCCACTGAAAATCCTGATTAATTTGATTAAAATTTTTAATCATTTGACAGCCCATAAATATATATATATATATATATATATATAATTTTTTTTTAACCTACATGACTGTTGGTGTTTTCCAAATAAAACGATAAAAAAAGAATAATTGCACTTGCTTGATGTAAGCCTGTTTAACTGTCCAATAAACACAAACCAGACTTGTTTTTTTTTTTTTTATGATTTACTTGCTGTGAGTTGAATTTCTATTATTCATTTTTTTTAGCTTTTGGACCTGTGTATACTGGATGTAAGAAGTCTGGAGTTCTCTTATGGCCTTCTTGCAGCTTCTGCACTCTTCCACTTCTCTTCTCTAGAGCTAGTGATGAAAGTTTCAGGTATTACATTTTAATTATTTTTGGTGTGAATTTCTTCTTAATGGCTTTTTTCAGCGTTTGCATCACAGTTGACTTAAGGAATGGGAAGTGACGATTTTTATTTGGTTTTAGGGCTTAAGTGGTGTGACTTGGAGGAGTGTGTGAGATGGATGGTCCCTTTCGCCATGTCAATCCGTGAAGCAGGCAGCTCAGCCCTCAAGACATTCAAAGGAATAGCAGCAGATGACATGCACAATATCCAGACCCATGTGCCTTATTTGGAATGGCTGGTGAGTTTACTTGGCTTTGAATTTGAAGTTTGTCTTAAATTGTGTTATAGTCCTCATTCATTTGTGTTAAATATATATCTGTGTATTCATGTACAGACAAAATTGGGCTTAAACCGTAGCATCTCTTGTTCTTACTACAGAATTTTGCATAAATTTTCCCCAGCCGCAACATTTGTTTCTTTCACTTCCTCTGGCCTGAAGTTTTCTTGTTTCTTGTCTTATTTTTCAGGGAAGGGTGCATTCGTATCAGCTAGTGGACATTGAGAGCAGTCAGAGGTCTCCGGTTCCCTCTGGAGTGCTCACACCACCACCCAGCAGCGAGAAGCCCGAGAGCACAGTCTCCTGACTTTGTTAATGTATGGAATAGGACACAACCCAAATTGATGAATTTTAAATGAAAATCAATGGCATTACAGCTTGAACCCAAGCATCGATTCACATGCGTCTGCGTAAGACTCAAGACCAAAAAGTCTTATGCTTCTTAATTTTATTTTATTTTTTTCTCCATGTGAGACTTGAATTTTTATTTTACTTTTTTAAATGGTCCAAAGGTTTGGTGTTGTTTTTTTTTTTTTTTTTAGTTTACTAATGTAGACTACCTGCCAAAATCTCAGAGCTGCTACTGGCTCTGATTGCTGCTAAAAGAGGGTGGGACTGGAGCAGATGGAAAGATGACCGCAGAGATCCCCACACAAATATGGGCATGGGTTTCTGTGGCTCGGGTTGCCATTTGGACCAGCAAAATCCTGACAGGTTGTCGTAGGGACTCGAGTCTCCAATGCCAGAAAGGACCAGAGAAATCACCAGCTTCAGAAGCTGGGACTCAGATTTTATATTTAAGATTTTCTTCTGGTTGCCTCCCAAGTGTTTGTAACCAAATTTGACCATTCTCTTTTTACATTTATTTTTTTTTTTTAAACAAGATGCTGCTACACTTCTCTATCATATGTCTAAATAAAGCCGCTGTCTCAGACAGTTTTTAAGTATACCAAGCTGATTCGTTTCTTAATTTGTGTAATTTGCTACTAATTGTGACTTAGTTTTTGTGGACGACATACATAATTTTCATGGAAGTTTTTACAATTATGTATTCGGCAATAAAACAAGACCGAAGAGCAACTCCAGAAATAATGGTAGGCAACAAGGCTACATTTAACTTAATTCGAAAACTCTCAAGGATGTTTAATTTGATGCACATGTAAAGAAGCAGCCTAATTTAGCTGTTAACAGAACTGGAATAATTGAATTATGAACAGCCCTAAATCTAAGTTGATCTGATTATTAATGAGCTATCCATGCAGTTTGGGGGAAGGAATGTGCACACACAGGCTCTTTTACAACACAAATCAAAAATAGCGGATGCACTGAATTGCAGCATCACGTATGAAATCTATGAAACGTCACAAAATGGTGAACAAGGTCTGTAATGGCTGTCTCACTCGTGCATCTACATACACAGTGCCCTCTGCTTGCAGTCTGAGAACGAGTGTTACGGAGAGACCTAGAACATGATCCACTAGATGTCAGTGTGATGCTTTGTCTGTCACGATCAGAAGGCTGGACTTGAGGTCTGTGAGCTCCTCAACAGCTGCTGCTGAGACGAGGGTAATTCATTACATAGCACACTGACAATCGCTCTGCTGCCTTGGTCTGGCAGTGTTTGGGTGCTGTGCTGGTGACTGGAATCTGCTTAAGGCAATTTTGGTTTTGGCTTTATTATTTCAGTTATTGAAAATGGCAAACTGCTGAATACGCTTTGCATTATTTCAACGAAACATTACATGCATACATTGTTTCGATACATACTAATCTCAAACAATGACCATTGTGTAGCATACAATCCAGTCCGAGGTAACTACAAAAACCTCATGTTCAATGGCAGATTGAGCAGCTGATAACAAAAGGGATTTGGAGATGAAAGGAATGGAAGCTTCTCAACCTGAATCATCAACTCCTAGCAGCTTTTTGTCCCTCATTCTAAGCTCTTAACCTTCCTCAGGTTGACAGTGAATGGAGTCCCACGTCACTGGTCTGTATTTAACAATGTGGCAGCAGGATGGCTACCATGCAGTCTCTTAAAAGAGCTGTATGGAGGTCAACATTGAAGAGGAGGAGGGGTCTTCCCCCAGCAGACAGACCCTGGGGCCCGGGGGCCCTCAGGCAGGCAACAGCGCAACAGCTGTTATGTGCTCAATAGCCCCTTTTGTTCTCTCCGCACAGACGCTGGTGGCAGCAGCAGCAGGTGCCCATTGGATGATCTCCCAGCCACCACCGCCAAAAGTCACACCTAGTCGGAGCTCTGTGTCCCCTGTCTGCCACTAATATTCATAATGCCATGACTACCGTGACGCCATCCAATAAAGAGTTCTCGAAGTTCTGGTTAAAACATATGAGAACTGGTTTCAGAGCTGATTGTATTGTTTGGTGTTTTTAAGATGAAGAATGTTTCATAGCTATAATGTGTTAGATATTTCAGGCACCGACATGACAATTATTATTGTGACAACTGTGACTAAAAAGCACTAGAAAGCTTATTTTACTACGAAGACTATAAACACTAATATTTACTTTCATTCATATAAAAAAGAAATAAAAAAATAGATTACACAATAAAAATATATTTCATTGTCACCATTTCACCAAACTGAAATAAATAGAGCATTCTGTGAGCTTTGCAGTCCCAGTTGCCAGTCATGCCTTTTAAAAATGCAACAAAATTCAAGATCTCTATTTTATTGTCTGCAATATTGGACTTTTTTTATTTTTTGTTTTTTATTTATTGGACCATTTTATAACTAAGACACTGAACACTTATATAAATATGTAACAAGTATATAAAGTGGCTACGGAAAGTGTTCAGACCCACCTATATTTTTTTCACTCTTTGTTATATTGCAGCCATTTGCTAAAATCATTTAAGTTCATTTTTTCCCCTCATTAATGTACACACAGCACCCCATATTGACAGAAAAACAAAGAATTGTTGACATTTTTGCAGATTGATTCAAAACGAAAAACTGAAATATAAAATGGTCCAAAGTATTCAGACCCTTTGCTCAGTATTTACTAGAATCACATTTGATCTAATACAGCTTTGAGTCTTTTTGAGAAAGTCTTTCACACCTGGATTTGGGGATCCTCTGGCATTCCTCTTTGCAGATCATCTCCAGTTCTGTCAGGTTGGATGGTAAACGTTGGTGAACAACCATTTTTAGGTCTCTTCAGATATGCTTAATTGGGTTTATATCAGGGCTCTGGCTGGGCCATTCAAAAACAGTCACAGAGCTGTTGTGAAGTCACTCCTTTATTATATTATCTGTGTGGTTAGGGTCATTGTCCTGTTGGAAAGTAAACCTTTGGCCCAGTCTGAGGTCCTGAGCACTCTGGAGAAGGTTTTGGTTTTGGTCCAGGATATCCCTGTATTAGTAGTATATTGTATTAGTAGTATAAGTAATTACAATATTCATCTTTCCCTCTATTGAAACCATTCGTCCTGTCCCTGCAGCAGAAAAACTCCCCCACAGCATGATGCTGCTTCACTGTTGGGACTGTATTGGACAGGTGATGAGCAGTGGCTGGTTTTCTCCACAAATGCTACTTAGATTTAAGGCCAAAAAGTACTATCTTGGTCTCGTTAGACTAGAGAATCTTATTTCTCACAATCTTGGTTTCCTTTAGGTGTTTTTTTTTAGCAAGCTCCATGCAGGCTTTCATAAGTCTTGCACTAAGGAGAGGCTTCTGTCGGGCCACTCTGCCATAAAGCCCCGACTGCTGAAGGGCTCCAGTGATGGTTGACTTTCCACAACTTCCTCCCATCTCCTGACTGCATCTCTGGATCTCAGCCACAGTTTTTCCTTACCTTTCTCACCAAGGCTCTTCTCCCCCGATAGCTCTGTTTGGTCGGAAGGCCAGCTTTAGGAAGGGTTCTGGTCATCCCAAACATCTTCCATTTAAGGATTATGTGCTCTTAGAAACCTTAAGTTCAGCAGAATTGTTTTTTTGTAACCTTGGCCAGACCCATGCCTTGCTACAATTCTGTCTCTGAGCTCTTCAGGCAGTTCCTTTGACCTCATGATTCTCATTTGTTCTGACATGCATTGTGAGCTGTATGTTATAGGTGCATGGCTTTCCTAATCAAGTCATATCAGTATAATCAAACACAGCTGGACTCAAATGAAGGTGTAGAACCATCTCAAGGATGATCAGAAGAAATGGACCTGAGTTAAATATATGAGTGTCACAGCAAAGGGTCTGAATACTTAGGAGCATGTGATATTTTTTTTTATATAAATCTACAAAAATGTCAACAATTCTGTGTTTTTCTGACAATATGGGGTGTTGTGTGTGCATTAATGAGATAATTTCTTTTTTTCTTTTTTTTTTTTTTTAGCAAATGGCTCCAATATAACAAAGAGTGAACAATTCAAGGGGGTCTGAATACTTTCCGTACCCACTGTATATCTTGTCAGTGTCAACATTGCCATTTTTAGCATATCACATGGCGATGGATACAACAGAATGAAATAAATTAATGAAAACAACAGTGACAAATATCATAAGCAGACAACTGTATCACAAAGTACAGAGTAGGAACAGTTAAATAAGTAAAGTAATTTACTAAGTGAATAATATATACAGTTACTAGTATGTGAAAACAATATATACAGCATTGTACATCATAGATAATATTTTGAATAAGGTAAAATTATGTTAGTTACATCTTTGGTTGATAGGTAATTTTGAGCTTGTTTAAAATGTCTAAAACGTGTGAAAATCCCTCCACTGCAGTAGAAGAATGAGCTTCTTTTCAGACTAACAATAGGGTCATCTTTCCAGTCCTTGAGTGAATTGCTTGTTTGTAATTGTTAATTGAGTAGTTCAGGTGCTGTCAGGGTTGAAATGTATAATCAGCCTACATGCATTAATGAGTTTGCGTTGTGTTGCTCTGTCTCCTGTACGACACAGGGCGGGGAGTAAATTGTTTTAGATAATTCATTTAGATGACTCAGTTTTAGGCAAAATAAACGTGCTTTTCTCGGGTTGTTAGTGAGCCATCTTCATCAAAAGCCCCCTACGGTTCATAGAGGTAGCGGGGGCTAAAAAGCTATATTCACACAACTTTTCTTCAGTTCGAATGAGAAAATGTAATCTTCGTCGCCTCATTTTCACTGAGAACAGTTCAACTAATGGGGTAGAAGTGATTGTGTTTTCTTTTAATACAATATTGTTATAATAAAAGGAAAAACATAATTAAGTGGGTCTTTTTATTTTATAGTTTGCAGTACAGTCTTATAATAATCCTTATCTCCCAAAAATGTCTTTATTAATATATATATATATATACTATGTATTGTACTGTGTATAGCATGATAAATAAAATAAACATAATACATGCTTATTCAAGTTTACCAGCATAATCCCAGTTGCCAGTCACAACATGCTTTTAAAATGGATTGTAAAATAATAAGAATAATAAGAATTATAATAAAGCATACTTCATTGCCCCTATTCGGATATTATAATATTATACATATGCTAATATACAAAACAACAACTATAACAATTTTGTAATTTGCATATTAATATATTTTGTGAATTATTGTTATTATTCTTGTATAGAACCAAGAAAAAAATTAAAACAACAAAAGGCCTACATTTACAAAAGGCCTACTTCGCATTTACATCTTTCGTTAAAAGGCATTTATTAAAACACTAGACTGTTTAAAAGTAAAATATCAGTTTCAGTTTCACCACCCTTAAGTGAACTGTGAGCTGTCAAACTCGACTGTCACGGAAGCTTTCCAGCCAAACCACGTGGCAGCAACTGTTTACACACGTGATTTGCAGAGTGACGCCCACCTGACGTCATCAACAAAAGTCAAAAATGGGCGCGGTTTGAACGCAACTCAGCGTGTCATGCGCAGAAGAAATGTGCAAGAAATGTTTTTTTTTTAAATACCAGGTTAGTTTCAATTATTGTTATCAAATAATATGTATTGTGTTTAAGTAGACTCACCCTGAGTCAGTCCGCGTCAAGCGTGTTCATTATTTTTTAATGTACGTTATATTTTCCACTGAGATTTTTTTATTAGAGACATTTAGGCAAACTTTACATGCAAACTGCAATTCAGCAACTTCACTTACTTGCATTGTTCGTTATAATAAGCAAGATTAACCACATTTCAGAATTTATTAAGTTTCTCCCCTTCAGTTCATGCGGCATGTCTTGGATTGAAATGACGAGTAACTTAAATATTTAATCCTGGTATGTAAAATGAAATTAGCCCACATTTTATTAAAATACACTAGCATTACAAATGCTTGAAATGGTATATAATATTGTATATATGTATATAGAAATAAGTAACCCACATATTGTTTAGTTTATGATAAGAGGGAATATGAGAATTCCTTTTAACTTAATGTTACTGGAATTCTGCTTAATTTAAATTCGACCTGAAAGTGTGCATCCTGTGTGCTACTTCAATTCAAAAGCTGCACAACTCTGATCATGAGGAAACGTCTGAATGAGTAATATTCTGTAAAATATTTTCGTGTGCTGTGAAAGGATGCTGTTAGGCTTTGAAGTCATACTCACTTCTGTCTTGTCATATGCAAAGCTCCTGTACAGACTGTACAGACTAGAGTTTGACATATATTAGCATATTGGCCTTAGTCAGAGTTGCTCCATATTTCATTTTTTGACAGAAATGAAAAGGCAGCTATGAGGGATAAAAATACAGTGAGCGATCGGCTCAATCAATAGAAGTACAATGCGGCATATCGTACTGATGTTTAACAACACAGCCTAATAATTGTTCAGCTTCTGAAATGTCTTTATTATTTAAAAAAAAAATAAGGCAAAAACTCCATACAGCAAAACGTTGCGAGCTGTGAAAAACAATAACAGCAGTTGCGGCCTTTGCACTTGATCACATTTATTTGCATGGCATAATTTAATTTAATTGTGTCGTATTTACAAGATACACATAAATCTCTGCACCATTAAAATGTGCTACACTTTTCATAGCCTTGAAGACTGCAGCGTCAGAGAGAGTGTGGATTTAGTGAGCGTTAAGAGACCTGAGCTTTGGCAGTTTTTAGACCGTTTTACACACTTAGCCTACTTCATATAACACAGACAAACTCACAAGTGCCCAAGACCTTAAGTGTGTGTTTTGGGACAGGCCCAAAGTCTGCCTTGTTTTATGCTTATTTGATCTTGTCTGCCCCCTCGCTCTCATACTCCCCCTCCTGTTCATACAGAAAATACACCCACAGACTGCAGTGGAAACCAACGTGGGGGTGTTTGCGGTAAAACATGATCTGGAAAAGGATGCCATGTAAGTCACAAATACCAATTGTTTTAAGCACAAACCATATTCTTAAATCTGTCAGCTTGACATGTTTCTGATGCGTCTCCACAATAGCTGTTCTCAATCTCAGCTGTTTTTCTCTAAACAGTTACACGTTCTTATGAAGCTTAAGAGCCGCAGAACAACCGTTAAGCCTGGTTTTAAACATGTGCAGTGCTTCAATATTGAATACAGGAGATGTTTGTGCATGTGTCAGATTTCTTCATTTGCATGCTATTTGCTTGTGAATGAATTGCATATGTCTGGGTGAGTTTGCGTTTGCCGCCCCCTTATGGTTGAGTAGACAAACTGCTCCACTGATCCGGCATCAGCTGGGCTGAGCTCACCCCAGCTGTCTCTGGGCGCTGCTCCCAGTCTATTTAAAACAAGAAGAGGAGGGTGAATATAATCAGGGCTCATCTTTGTTGTATATCAGATTAAGAGGAACCCTTCGTCTGTTCTATGGGGGTGGACAGTAATTTTGCTGTTTTGTTTGACTGCAAGACAGCATGATATTTCAAAAGTATACAGACAATTGGAAATCTTTTTGCCGCAGAATGAACAATTTGCGGTTCGGTGTTCAGCATCCTTATGCTGATTTCTTTTTATGCTTAAGCGTTTAGAGTAAAAAGATTTGCGTGGTTTGTGGAAGTCTGAAAATAAATGATCTGATGTCTGAGCGGCAATTAAATTTCCTAAGAACGCGGAGGCTCCCACCCTTACGCCCAGATTACCTGATAATAAGGAACATTGGGAAAGATCTGTGTAATGTAATTATGTGTGTTTTACTGTAATTGTTGTGCTTGATAGCTTCAGAAAGAAGCTGCGGGCTTTTCGATTTATTTGTGTTTAGATCATTGGGGACCTCTGTTCCTTTTAGGTATTATGCTGCTTTGGCTGTGTGTGTGTGTCAAGTATGAGGGCCGTTTCCTGTCGACTCTGCCGCGTGTATTCTCTGTTCATTGTAATGCCTTTAATTAAAGTGATTTTATTCACAGGCACACAGCTGGCATCGGCGACTTTCCATTAGGCATCTGAGTGGCCGCCTCGCTGGTGGGAGGACCCGCACTGGGGCCGCTTCCTGGGGAACACAATACTAGTTTCATCTCCCCTCTGAGTTTGTTGTGTGTTTTGAATTTATTAATCATTGATTTTAATGCGTGCCTCTTGACAGTGGCAGCTACCCATGCATTAATTAATTCCTGAGATCCTCTTTTACAAAATGGCATTTAGAAACAATGCAGGGTCGGCCAGGGTTGCCTCTGACCTATAAAGAGATGTGCTGAATGCGAAATGTCAAAATTTGCTTTTATTTGTTCGTCGTTGTGGCGCTTCTTCACAGGTTTTATTGGCTCTTTTTTATGTAGATGGCACAGCGATATAAAGGCCTATTTTTGTAGCCATTGAAATAGCAGTAAATAAAGTTCTTTATGTTTCTGCTGCTCTTTAGGCTCAGGCGTTTCACTGAGAACGCTTCTTAAACTCACCTGCTTTGCATGTGCTGGCAAGCAGTCAATCGTCGAGCGAATTGTTGGTCTTAAGTTGCGAAGAAAGGTGCTTTGGGCTGACAATAGCTAGACTGTGTTTATCCGTTCAGGTCTTAAGGAAGTATGTTAAAAAATTGCCTTCAGTGAATTGTGTGGATTAAAAAGACAGATTAGATCTGAAAGGATGCATAAGGGAGCCGAATTTGAATTTGGAGCAGGATTTGAATGCATTCAAAGTCGCTTTATTTTTTTATTTATCGAAGAAGGGGGGAAAACACTTATTCATCCATTTAAATGAGTAAATAGTCTGTGCGCTCGAAAAGATAAAAGCTGTGCTCATAATCCGTATTGACACTCAGAGATGCGGAAAGGAAGATTCCTAAGACCCATCCGCACCCTGCCCCGCTGAAAGGGCCTGATCCTCATTCAGGAGGCAGACCTAATGCTAAAGATTTCCTGACAGATTTCTTTCACCGGATTGATCAGGACATGTTGCAAGTAAGCGAGCGCGCCCAGAGAGACGTTTAGGAGGGCGTTCGGTTAGCAGGTGCTTATCACTTGTCTTGAGGAGCTTCTACCAGCCGCAGAGAGTGCGATTGTGTTTGAAGGTGTTTGTTGTGCTTATGTGGGAGACGATTGGTTGTCCTGAGACGAAAGACTCGCAGATGTCTTCTTTATTCTGGAGAGCTTAAAGTCACAGTTTATCGTTTACTCACCCTCAGTCCGTTCCAAACCTGTTTAACTTTTTTGGTTTTGTAGAAAAACTTTTTGTCGTTATATAAGGAAAGCCAAAACATCCCAAATGGACCTCGTGATAAAGAGGCCACCTGGTTTTGATTCTGAATGCGACCTCCCTCCCTTACAAAATAATGTTATCAGAGAACCAATTCTTCCTTGTGCAAGCTCAATCACAACTCTTTTCAAACTTAATTTGTAGCAAAAGTATATATGTAAGCTTGGTGCACCAAAGTACTCGCACGGGTATATTTGTAGCAATAGCCAAAAAATACATTTGACAAGTTCACTCTTCTCATTAGTAAATAAAGCAAATTTGGCGTGCTGTCCAAGGAGCGAGCTGAGAGAATCGTCAGACTCCGAACCCTAGAGGTTTGAACCCTAAGCGGAGTTTAGTGGTTCCTGTCCGGCTCGATCTCCTCATGCCCCCCCCAGAGGAAGACGTGGAGTTTAGGAGGAGATGGGGAAGTGGGTGGGGAGGTTCAGGGGTGCATGAAAGTGAGATGTTAAGGAAAGGGAAACTGGTTTATTTATAGTAGGAAAGAGGATTATGATTGGCGGACTCAAACGAGGTGATTGATTAGGTGATGCGGTGCCAGCAGTGATTGATCCGTCCAGCGCTCCTCCTGAAACTTTGTTATTATCATTCACTAAAAATCATTAGAATATTACGTCAAGATCATGTTCCATGAAGATATTTTATAAACTTCCAATCATATATCAAAACTTAATTTTTAAATAGTAATATGCAAATATTTTAGTGCTGTCAAACGATTAATCCCATCCAAAATAAAGGATTTTGTTTACATAAATGTGTGTTATGTTATGTATATTTATTATGTAGTCTATATGTAAATAAAAACGCATGCATGTTTATATTAAATAAATTGTTTACGTTTATATATTTAATATATTTATATATAATAACACTTATATGAATAAATATAATATAAAAATAAAATATAAAAATATTCTCAAAATATATACTGTATGTGTGTGTTTTTATAAAGAAGATGCACTGGGGGCTGTTCCATAAACCAAGATTAGAGTATAAGCCGGGCTTATTTCAGTTGATTTATTGCCAGTTAATTTCTATTAAAATAAGTCAGACTATCTGCCATAAGCCTGGCTTATTTGGTAAACTTGTTTTATGGAACAGGCCCCTGGACATTTACAGAACCATTTTGAACCATTGTTTGCTAGATTTTATTTTATTTTTTTAAATCATCAACAATCAATCAACAAGTTTAACACAAGATAGGGTAAAGCAAAAACAAACAAACAAACAAAAGGTCTGGCAAAGAGGTATATGATTTAATTCAGTCCAGCTTTCCACAGGCATGAAAAAACTTTTGCAATCAAAGCTTCCGATGAAATCACAAAAATGGAATAGAGATGGAAAAAGTCTTTTTCTCCAGCTCACTTTTTAAATCGTTATTTTTATGCCTTTATTTATCTTTTTTTCTGCTGAAGGCTTCTTACAGCACACCACAGGAAGATATGTGATGATATTTTGAGGGCTTCTTTTTTAATGTCAGATTTTCAGGAAATGCTTAAAGTTGGACAGGTCATTTACACTACATTATGATATGATATGATAGACACTTCTTTCTTTCTACTAGCTATGTAACTTTGTAACTACGTGTATTGTTTTGTTATAATGAGAATTATTTGACAACTACTGTATATTAAATTTTCATATCAGATTTACAAATAAAAAATAATTTTTACAGTATAAAAAAAAAATTTGCAGGAAAGATCATTGTTATGTAATATTGAGGATGGAGTAAAGCACTGTACATTCACTGACCTAGAATCCCTACCGGTACTGAGATGTTAACCAAGAAATACAATATCATCATCAGACAAATCAGAATCAAAAATGAAAATAATTGCTGCTTGATAAAGTGGCAGACTGAAAAATTAGTTTCACTTCATGAAGCAATGCCAGGATTTGTGTAATCTATATGGTATCTTGTTTTACTTCAAAAAAAAAAAAAAAAAAAAGTTCTTTCACTTCAACAACAGTTGTTCAATTGCTGCTGATACTGTAGCTCAGCATATAATGCAAAGAAGTCATAGATATAAAGATACGGCTTTATTTTAAAAGGGAAAGGTGTTTTGGGGGGGATCTGCAATCAATAGCACGTTCAGGGGGAGGAGGCCTTAATATATAATGATGCTTTAATATATAAGACAAACAGACAGGCAGACAGATAGATGCAGGGTAACAACTACTGTAAATAATTGAAAAAACAAACAAACATATTGTTAGTTGTACATTCAAATCATGTCTGCATGAGCATGAGAAAATGTATCCACACTTGTAACCTTGGTTACCTGTAGGTAGGGAGATGCTGATTTGAAATGCCATGGGAATGCCTTCCGTTTGACCATGCTCTGAATCACATGTGTAATCAGACCAATGGATGGGTAATTTTCTAAAAGTCAGCAGGTATGCATTCCTTTACTAAATCTTTAAACAACCCATACATTTGTTTTTTAATTGCAACTTAATTTAATTCTAAACTGGCTTCTAATTGTTTGTTATGTAACTGGCATAATACAACTTTACCTGACCAATAATAAATTGTTATATTTGGCTTATTCTGATCGCTTCTGAACTATTTTCTTCAAGTAGATTATTGTAATCGAGCATTTCCACAAATCTGTGTCCAGATCAGAGCACATTTAAGTACCAACGGTTAGCAGGGGGCTGGCCATTAAAGGGATCTTTTGCTGTCTGTCACTCGCCAAACATGTCATAGTTTTAGTGATTATGGGGAAATTTTTATATTTATAAATGCATGCAGGGGTGCCGGGTGAAGGTATTTAATCACAATATGACCTCTGCGTTAGAATGAAAGTGTAACGAAGGGAGCGAAGCAGACAATCGGATCCATATGCAGAGTGTGTGTTTATTAAAGGCAGAATCAAACAGGCGAATGGTCAACAACGGCCTACGGGAACAACAAGGGCAAATCCAAAAACACAGTCCAGAAACCAGAGCAAGAAGTCGGGCGATCAACAAACAAAGTCCAGGGGAAGAGACGAGAAATGTAGTCCAAAACAAACGAGGTCAGCAACGGGAAATCCAGGTAGGCAAAACAAAGACACGGAAAAGACGCTTACAAAGGCAGGACGAACCATACACAATGATGAGCGACTAACAATCGGAAACAGGGGTGTATTTATAC
>JAUCNO010001819.1:16121681-16141319 GCA_032353835.1 Enteromius viviparus
TATTTAAACATAGAGTGGATCACACAGGAGGGTTGGAGTCCAGGTGGAGGTGAGTGATATCCAGGGAGTGAGAGGAGAGGTGAACCAAACGTCTTGGGATGGTCTGGGATTCCAGGGAGTGAGAGGAGAGGTGAACCAAACGTCTTGGGATGGTCTGGGATTCCAGAGGAGTGGAGGAGGTCTGGAACTTAGGAAGCACAACACACAGCACAGCAATAGAGAAAGAGGGTGCAGGTGATTGTGATGATCTTGATGGCTAAGGCTCCCTGACACTAGGGGCTGCTCCATGATGCCCCTCTATCTCGATCTACCCAGGATCATTCCTCCAGGCCGTATCCTTCCCAGTCAACAAGACATTCCAACTGGCTACCTCGTTGCCGAGAACTCAGGATCTCCTTGACCTGGAAGATGGCTGCGTCGTCTAGGCACTCAGGGGAAGGAGGTGTGGCCATTTGGGTGGTTACTATGACAGAGAAGGAGACAGGCTTGAGTAGTAAAATATGGAAAGTGGGATAAATGCGATACCTGACCAGGAGTCTCATACGGTAGGTGACCTCATTGACCTGTCTCTGTACCTCGAAAAGGTAGCATGTAGCAGGGTCTCAGCTCAATGTAGCTAACGACAGCACAAGAGGAGACAGAAGTCCCTGGTGGAGAGCCATACCCAATCACCCAGGCAGTACTGGGGTGGCTGGGAGCATCAGGCGTTTGCAAAGAACTTATGTCTCCGCACTGCCCGTTGAAGATGGATATGTGCTGAATCCCACACCCTCTCACTCTCACAAAATCAGTAGTCCACAGCTGAAACCGTCAATGGCTCTCCCGTCCAAGGGAAGAGCGGGGGCTGATAGCCGAGCATGTACTGAAAGGGGGTTAACCCCATGGTGGACTGGTGCAGAGAATTCTGGGCGTACTCAACCCAGGGTTGATATCGGTTCCAGCTGTACTGGTCCTCAGAGCAGTATGGTGGTGATAGCCTGAGGAAAGACAGACAGTGACTCCTAATCCTAATTTGAAGAATGCTTTCCATCTGTCAACGGTGGTTAACGTCCAACAAAAAGGACAAGGCTTTAGTGTGCATTGTCAATTGAAACATACAACATTCAGATCACTTTTATACACTGGTATAAATTATAATGAAGACAAATACATTGTGCCTGTGCATCTATGATTTTTCTTCCAACAAAAAAGATATTTTTATATATATTATAGCTTCCAGTTCATCTGCAATAAAGTAGGCAAACGCCACGTGATCTGCCATGTTTGAGGAAGCAACGAGATCCCCGCCATGTCCGACTTCACGGCTCCGTTTTTTTAGCTCCTCCCCGACTGCTTTCGGCTAATCTCGCCGATCGGTCTGCGCAGCGCAGCATGAACTCGAACGCACCTATTTTCTTGCCGCATGAACTCGAACGCACCTATTATGTAAACACATTTTTTTTTATTTTGAAAGCGATAAATAATTTGACAGCACTAAGATATGAAGAGTTAATTTGCAAAATAACGATAAACGCACTTAAAAAAAAGAAGAAAAAAAAGCCGGTATTGTCCACTTTTGAAGGTATCGCGAGTTCACGTTTTCAGCCGACAAGCGCCCTTGGTTTCGAACAGAAGCCGATAAATCAGCGAATCAGCACGCTGTGTGGAGGACAGGTGACGAGGCTGAAGACGCGCTAGCTGGAAGAGTTTCGTCAAAACTGACTAAAGGTGATTGAGGATGTAAAATGAAAATAAAAACTGAAACTTTTTCACAGAAACTTTCAAAAGCAGCGCATTTTTGTGCAGAGGGATAAATTCAGTGTATTATGTGTAAGTTAATCACATCCATATCGAGTCACTGATCATAACTAACGTTACAGCAATAACGCTTGTCGGGCATCTACGTTGTCATCTGAGGAGATTACAGACTAAACGATTGATTTTGTTTAAATGTGGAGTTATCTGCTTTTGCCAAAAAAGACTGTTGTAGGGTGTCCAAAGGGAAATTTTTCCCTGAACGCATCCTCGCCAGGATTTTTATATTGCTATGATTCAAAATACCTCGAGAGCGTTTTGAAAACATAAAGCATCTTTGTCATACACTGATCGGTCTGCTCACGCAAACAAAGCCAAAGCCTAGAGTTTTAAGGGCAATAAATCTTGGCCAGGACGTGTCTGGGGAAAAACGTGGTATTTGTCATGCTAGAGTCAGACTGTTGGGAGTTATCAGCTTTTGTTATTAAACAAACTCTTAATATATTAAAAAGCACATTAATTTAGCCTATACTTTAATTTAGTAAATTACTGAACTGAAAGCAAAACAACTCAACTGCAGTTTGATTGATATTACTTGGATTGTGCAAAACAAATAAAATTAAATAATAATAGCCTAATAAAAAATATCTTTATGACTGGTTTTGAGGTCATGTTTTTTCATTGTCCATTCTAATTAATCTCAATCAAACTAAAGTTGTTAGTGTGTATTTATTTATTTTTATTTAATACATTTTTCTTTTTCCATATTATACACATGTATAAGTAGTTTACAGATCATGGTGAACCTACTGTAACTTCTTTTGGCACGATTTGCGTGATACATCGTCTGATTGGTGAACAATTTGATGTTGTTTTCCCCCCCCCTCTATCAGGAACTGCTGTTAACATTATTTAAAAATAATAAAATAATGCAGGCTGATGACTTTAACAAAAGCATGTGCCATCAATGAACAGCCTTGTAGCTCACAGCAGGTCTGTTTTTAAAGGTTTAAAAGTTATTGTTTAAAATCAATCCCTGTGGGAAGGAAACAAATAGGATTTTTAATTCTAGAAACAGACTGCTTCACTGTGTTGACTTTCATTGTAAGGCAAAAGAAAACAAAATCTTTGAAACATACTGCAAAATATTTTCTTTTGTGTTCCACAGAAGAAGAAAAAAGCCAGGTTTGCAAAGTTTCGTAACGAACTAATGCCACAAACGTGTGAAGGATTCTCTCAGGAACTGTGCACCGAATGACATCATCACAAACAGCCGTTTTCGCAGTGTGCTCCTGTCCTTACCGTTTTCCCACTCTTATGTGTTTAAGGACCCCCTAAGCACTGCTAGCCACAAAGCCTAAACGATGCTGCCCTTTCTTTTTTCCCTCCATCCGTAAAGAGGGAAGAGCAGAGGCAAAGCACAAGAGAGAAAGACTGAGCCATCGATCAGTGCCGATCGTTACCCGGCCCCGCACCCTGCCTCTCATTGTTTTTTATCTTGTCTCTCAAGCAGGGTGAACCCTTGTTGCCATGGCATCCCCCACACATTGGCGATGGCACTTCAACCCTTTAGCTTAATGATCTCTTGGCTGATAGCCTACTTGTCAGGCTGACTCGCTCTGTCAAGAAGCAAGGAGGATGTTTAAATCGCTAGCATAACCATAACATCTCCTTACAAGCCATTTCCACTTTACTTTCACAAAAGCGGGGCATCTAACCACCCCCTTCCCTCCAGTCGCGCGCACGTATATAGGCCCGCATTGATTATTTATTTCAGACTCCTTGTAGTTCACCATTGTACGGGTCTCCCGATGCCGAGTGAAATCTTATTTTACATGGAATGAAGCCAATTTCCATTCATTCGGTGTCTTTTTTGTTTTTTAGTCATTACTTTAAACCATCACAGTGCTGGCAGATCAGAGCCGGGTGAAGGATTACCGTTCATATAAATAGCTGGCATTGATTCGGCAAAAAGAGAGACTTCTCTGTCATTATGGAGACAGAAAATCCTAATTTAGAAATGTGAACAAAAACGCTGAGCGTTCAATTCAATTCAGTAATCCTCCATATTGCATGAAATCAGAGGTGTCGTGTTACAATGCGCAGTTTAAGTCAGTGTGGAGATTTAGACAAAAGGTAGCGCCTGGGGCTATATCATGATGTACTGAGCTAGAAAATGTGTTCTTAGTCAGTGTTTCATTTCATCTCATTCAATTTTTTTTTCATATTTGGAAGTACCCTCTCTGTTACCTTTTTATTGCGGTATATGTACAGATCTCATTTAAATGTATGCGGTTAAGGCCTTTAATATTGAATCAGAGACACAGAACCGTGGATAGGCCCTCGTTAATTAACGTATTTTCCTTTTCTGTCTCGCTCACTGTTGCTTTCTCATTGTGTCTTTCAGGCGTGCCTAATCGTACATGACTTTGAGGAGACGACGTGCGCTACAATCCCAGCACGTCGTATTTGAATATGGACAGAAACAGATCAGACATTAGCAACTGCTATTGATCCTCAAATAGGGGCCGAGCTGTCTGTTTTGAACGCTGCTGCCCGGTCGATCCCATCTGACCTACTGTTCACAAGGTAAAAAAAAAAAGAGAAAACAAAACGGGGAAGATTCTGCTCGTAATTGGGTTGCGGCAGCAGTTGCTATTTTCATCGACATGAGAGGCTCATCATCTCCAATAACCAGAATCACAAGATGGAGAGTTCAGCCTCTCGTTGTTCAGCTGTGTTGTGCTAAACTGATGTTAGAAAGCTGATAGTGTTCTCTTTGAGGAGGTTTAAGAGTTGTGTTGTGTTGGGTATATTTTCAATGAATGCAATTAAAAGTCCACATATTCTGATATGCTCACCAAGGCTGCATATATTTGTTGAAAAATACAGTAAAGTAGTAATATTGGGAGATATTTTTACTGTTTAAAATCATTGTTTTCTATTTATGCGATTTATTCGGGAAAGCTACATTTCCAGCAGCCATTACTGCATTACTTCACAGTCACATGATTCTAATATGTTGTTATGGTACTTTCTTATTGTTACAACTGTGCAGCTTAAAGGAAAATGCCACTTTTTTTTAAGTTGAATTGAGTTTTTTTTTGTAGCTTAGCAGATCATTGAATCGGATTACACTGTTAACATCACGCTCAAAAATGACCAAACAATTTAGATATGTTTCCTATTAAAGCTTGACTCTTCTATTTTTATATTGTGTATTAAGACTAATGCAAAATAAAAAGTTGTGATTTTCTAGGCTGATATAACTAGGAACATTTCTCTAATTCCAGCTTTGAAAATCTGAATTTGGATTTTTATATCGGTCTTAGTATACAATTTAACTTTAGAAGAGTCAAGTTTTAAATAAGGAAATATATCTAAATTGTTTGGTCCCTTTGAGCTCGATGCTAACGGTCTAATCCGATTCAATGATCTATGCTAAGCTATGCTAAAAGTGCTAGACCCGGAGATCGGCTGAATGGATTCAAAAACGGTAAAACTCAACTGTTTAACTCAAGAAGAGTTGGAAAATTATGAATTAAAAAAAAAAAAGAAAAAGTGAAAACCTTTACTTTTAAAACCTTACTTTTTTCAGGATTCTTTAAATTCAAAAGAACAGTATTTATTTATTATTTAAACCTAAAGTATAACTGGATAGTAAATTAATAATTAATGCAAATGCATCTTAACTATGATAATTAACATAACAAATATGTACATCACTCTGGCAACATGCTACAAAAGTACAGACGCATTACACTGAGGTATTAATAAGATGCATATCAAAGTTTCCACACAAACCACCCTTGGCAAAATGTCATAAAATGAAAATAATTTGCAATGCTGGAATAATACTATTGGTTATCATGTTAAAAAGCACACAGCTTATTTGAAATATTTCTGTTTCTTCATGCTTGACAGGTCTTCATGCATGTCAAGTGTTGGCCACCTGATTTCCTACCAGCTGTTGTTATTTATGTATGCATTTTAAATTTGTCCGAGCGCACATCTTCAGATTTTAGTCCTTCCTCTCTGATGCAATGTAAATATTAATGCTATGAAATATGCCTGCCTACAGCTTAGGTAAGGATTATTTAAAGTCGGCTTCAAATTTCCATTCGTATCCTTTGGTATAAATGCATGCGCTACTTGCAGGTCTGTGGGATTCCTCTATCTTGGACTTTTTGGACCATAGCACACAAATACATCAAATGTTTCATTTTAGTAGATCATGGAATAAACCCAGCGTGTTAAAATGCCCTGATTTACTGCTGCTGTTATCCAGGACGCTCAAGACAGGGGCTACACATCTCTGTTGCTTTATTGCATTGGCCATGTGCAAGCCTTGCATGAGCTGAAGCACCGAACCTTTTTATGCACCCCACTGGTTAGTTGTGATTTTCTCACAAACAAATGTGCAGTTTCTTCTTACACCCTTGGACCCAGGATTCTTTGACTTATGAGATGATCAGTTGCGAGTTACCAATATCTTCAGTTCTAAATGTGTATCTTGAAATTGTGATATTTGTGAGCAGAAAATTTGTCATTCAGCACAAATGTTCCTCATTTAGTGTTTTTTTTTAAATTTGAAGTGTGATAACTACTTACACTGTGTATATAGTGTGTGTGTATATATATATATATATATATATATATATATTACAAAACCCCTCTTATTTAACATTGCTTTCTTTGTAAGGTGCGAATATGGGCAACGTTGCGTCATCCAGCTTCACCACGTCCCTTCATCCAGCTTCACCACGTCCCTTTGAGCTCCTGTGATGTCCAGAGCTGATTATGAATAGTCTGTCAGGCATAGAGTTGAATAAAGTCAATAAGGAATAACTTCTCCCATTACTATTTGAGGCAGTTAGATGATGGATGCCTTGCATTTACCGCTAAGCGCTATCTAAAGCACTTATAGCCACTTTTCAACCCCCAGACAAGACAAAAGTAAGCTTGACTTTTTATCTGCTTTTATCCCAGTGCATACTTGCCGCCTTTAAAAAAAATCCGTTTTACTATTTTATCCTCCCATAATGTAATATGGTGAGCCAAGCACTTCCTGCATATCATAAGGTATTGAAAGGTACAATTGAATTAGACTAAAGAGCTCTGAAGAATGGAGGGTACTCACATTCTCTTTTTTTGCTGTAAATTGACACTGAAATGGTCTGTCTCACGCCCTCTCAGATGGATAACTTGCATATTAACTGGCTTGAAGCAAATTGTGTCAAAATGGGGCAGAATGCAGTAAATGAGATATCTATCGCTTCAGATCGCATTTCCTCTCATCAGTGGCCTTCTTTATTTCCTCACTCCCGTTAATGGGAGTTTATGACGTCTGCTGATGACCTGACCTTGACTCCCCTTCCACGGCAAATGTACTTTGTTCCACAGAACTAGAGCACAGTTAGTATCCGCCAAATGAGGCGTGTAATTTGTGTTGCTAAACATCCCGCTTCTGACACCTGTGAACTAGTTAAATCAAGGAGGCAAGCACTTACGCCTTTTCTGACATTGACGTCTTTCAGCGTATATTTTTCCAAGTCTTAGACATAATCGGGGGGGCCTCTCGTCAGATTGAGACTGTCTGGGAATATCTAACGCTCCCAAAAAAGAAAAGCTTTGAATATACATACGATTAATAATTAATTCCATACTTTATTCCCCTTTGAAAGTTATTATGCAGAATAAATATTTCATTTGAGTACAAGTCTTACATGACAAGTGCGCAAAGAGAAGGGATAGTAATGGCACGCGGTTTGACAAGTCTGTGTAGGATTGCGGTCTGAGAGTTGGCCTCCCTTTCTTATAAATATAGCATTTAAGAGACGCCTCTATTTTTGGTCATTTCCCATGAATGAATTCCCTTTTCTGGCTATTTAAACATTAGTGGCACAGAGTGTTTTCCGAGCCCGTATGCATCAGTCGACCGCGAGGGTTGTGTTATTAGCCAGCTTGAAGCGGAGCGTCTCTCCCTCATGAATTGGTGAAGTTATTCCAACTTTAAATGGCTTGATTTCCAATGATACGGTTTTTGTGTTCGTAAATGTGACAAGGGTTCCTTCTGTTTGAACTGGCTTGTTGTCTGTTGTTATCTGTCTTACACCTCCTGATCCATCTGTCTTTCCTCCTCCTCTGCCTCTCTGTCTCCATCTTCTCTCTCTCTTTCTCTCCCCCATTTCCTGATGTGCCGCAGAGAGACACAATTATCCACTTCATTTGAGTCGCCGTGATAATGGTTGGCCCAGCCCTCTCGGGGAAATAGGTAGCAGTAATTGTGAATGGTGTAATGAGTGTGGAATTGTGAGCGTGCTGGGTGACACCATTAGAATCGACCCGCTCCTGACCTCAACCCCAACAACAAGTGAGACCCCCCCAGCCCTCAAAGCACAGCAACCGCACCGCAGCCATTTCACTTCTCGGACAATTAATCCCAGCCTTCCTTCCATTTGTATTCCCACTGTTCCTCTCCTTCTCACCTCCTCTCCACTATGAATTTTGACACACTTAACTGGGCTTTTATCAAGTGCAGTGCAATAAATCAGACAGGATGTGACTTTTCGAGTCCCAGGGTTCCTGCCGCCATGGAAAACAATTGAAAGATCAGGGGATTTTTAAGATTGTGGTTTCCGTGCTTGGAAAAAGAATAGAAATAAATGAAATGATAACACTTTGATAACAAATTTAGGTAGTTTTAATGAAGTAGGCAGTGCACAGTAATTTTTGATGTTGATTTTGACATACACTGTTGTTCAAAGGTTTGGGGTCTGTAAGTCTGTTATACTCAATAAAGCTGTAAGTATAAACAGTAATGTTGTGAAATAGCAAAACAACTATTAATATCTGTTTTATACTTTTTTTTATTGTTTTATTTTTTTAAATGTGTTCATATAATGGCAAAGCTAATTTTTCGGCAGCCATTACTTCAGTCTTGATCAGCATGTCTAATTATTGTTACAGTTGAAATTGATTATGCTGCTAAATATTTCTTTCGAAACTGTGATTTTTATTATTTTTTTTAGGCTCTTTAGTTTTTTTTTTTAGTTTTAGTAGAAGAGCATTTACTATTTATCAATAATTTTCAATTAAAACAAATAGATAAAAAATAATTGTATTAAAATAAATCAATAGACCTAAATATATACATATATTTATTTATTATTTATTTATTATTATGGTCTCATTTTATATAGCGAGAAAATAAATGGACCTTATTTTCTCGCTATTAACAAACCAGTAACTACGACTTTAGCCTCAATAAACATCTACTTTTCTGCTAATTTAGCATTAAAATTAGTTATTGGGTGAGTTTAGGTATGTATATGGTCATGCAAAATATGTGCTTTCTAGGTAGTTATAAACAGCCAATGTGTTTATAATGGACATGCTAGCAAGCAACTAGTCGATACAGTGAATTAGTCCCTATACTAAAGTGTTACTATATTTATTAATTATTAATTAGATTATAATTCATGATTTAAGTTATAAATTAATTAAATGCATGGTATATTTATAAATGAACATTAATATTAATATCACAGAGATTAATATGAGGCTGTAAACAGTTGTTAATTAATAAAAAAAAAAAAAAAATGTTAACAGCTGAACCTCTTTGCAGTTGAATACAGTAATAAAGACCAACAAGAACAGCAATGGTCAAAAGGTGTTGGACCGCTGTAGGCCACGAAGAAACAAGAGTGCTGCTGGAGGCACGAGTTACAGGTTGTTACCAGTTGCTGCATTGCATCTGACAAAAAGAGGATGATACGCCTCCCTCCAGCCTCCATTTAATCCTGCTGTAGGGTTTCTATTCACCTTTACCTTCCGAAAGCTTCTCCCGCTGCTTTCAGCTGCACGCTACAGCATGTAAGTGAATCCGTGTAAGATTTCACCGTCGGAGTAGCTTTCCCGTTACTCAGAGGCGCTGACACCTTTGCACCTGCAAGCAGACAGGTGAGCGGAGCGCTGCGACGTGCCCCAATTATCCACCGTGGCAGTGCGTCAGTGAATGATCTGGCTGGAGAGAACGGTGGGGTGCTGGGGAACCGCAGGGGGCCTCCTGACCTGAGGTGCTATTAATCTGGGTGCAGAACAGCTGAGAAACAGCTCCACTTGTGTGTTTGATGAGCCGCTTATCATGGAGCCCCGCTGCTTCTGAGTGCGGATGTGTTGGGCTCTCTTTTAAAAATGCTTTGTATTAATTAACCCCCTACCCACGGCTCCCCTGTTCAGGCTGATCTCCGCTTGGCTTTTGTTCTTAATGTAGTAACTTGAGGTGAGCGCGTGAAGAGTAACCGAATGCAGCGATGGTTTGAATTCGGGAGACTTGAGCCAGTTTGTGTCAGTAGTTCCAGTTTCATTTCGGGATTATATAGCGCTCTTTCAGTGCGTTTGACTTCTCAAATCCTTCAGTACTTTATTTTTTACATCCAATTATCATTAAATTGCCATTAAAAGAACAGTGATCGGGGCTTGTCAGATGCCTAAACCATTCCCATGATTTCATATTCCTTTTGCTCAGCAAAACAGCTTTTGCTTGTGTGGAATGCTTTTGTGAATCAGGCCCATTTTCTCAGCCTTAATTAAGGGCAGACAACAGGGCCTGTCTTGTAAAACTCAGCTGTACACTTAAACCAGCTGTCACAAAGCTGACATCAGTGTCTTAAATCCCCGGCGAGCAGGCCAGCGGTGACAGCGTTGTGGAAGAAATGTCCTTTGGTGGAAAGCATGATGTAGTCTTAAAGTAAAGCCGTGGCATCTCGTGGCAGCCACTAGCCTTTTCGCTTTTAATGAGAAGTCCGTATCTGATTACGAGGACACAGATATCCGCCGAACTATTCAATATCATGAATAGAAATACTATGAAACTGGAATTAATGTGTGACCTTTGTATAATAACATTTAATTTTGACTGTTTGAACGGAAGCTTAAAGGTGATCTGGACTGCCCTGCGAGGACTAAAAGAGATTTTCGCTATAAAATTGGTTTCAAGGAAAGGTGGTGCTAAGTCCACCCATACGATTTTTTATATTTATTACCGGCCAATTTTATTATAGATGAAATTAAAGAGAAGGGAAGGGGAAACGAGCCAGACTTAAACTTCTGTTGTCTGCTTAAGCGTCAAAGCTCAGTAAGCGGTGACTGTCATCCACTAGCTTTCATTTTCCATTTACTTTCTATAAATAAGAAATATTTGCATTATTGTAAAATGTAGGAATGTATTGTAGGAAGAAAAAATGGAATGCTACTGTAATTTATTTTTTAAAAACACGTATGCTCACCAAGGCTTTTTTTAATTTGATCACAAATACTGTTAAAGACAGTACTTTAGAATAAGCAACACTTATTCACTATGACTTTTCCCTCAATAAATTGCTAATTTGCTGCTAATTAATAGTAATGTGGTTTTAGTTTAGGTATTGGGTAGAATAAGGCATTAATATGTGCTTAATTAGTATTAGTAAATGGCTAATAATATAGTAATATGCAGGCTAATGAGCAACTAATTAACATACCCTAAACTAAAGTGTTACATTTGTAGTATATTTATACTGTTCTGGTAAAGCTGAATTTCAGTAGTCATTACTTAGTCTTCAGTGTTACATGATTCTTCAGAAGTCTAATATATGGATATGTTGATTTGGTGCTTAGGAAACAGTTATCGATATCAGTGCTGAAATATAAATCTTTAGTATCTTTAGGAAAAAGGAAAGAAAAGGACATGACATGTGGCCAGGTATGGTTTCCCATACTAGGAATTTATGCTCTGCGTTTAACCCGTCCAAGTGCACACACACAGCTGTGAGAAGTAAACAACCACACATGCACCGTGAACACACACCCGAACAATGGACAGCCTCAGCTACGACCTTTTTTTTACAAGTCCAACTCCCTATCCATGACTGCCCCCATAGTATGTACTAATATACTGTATTTAATATGTCCTTACTGGAGAGAAAAAAAGGATCCATGTACTTAAATACTGAACCCAACTATTTGAACAGTAATGAAGTTACTTTACGGGACTCTCATAAGTAGATCTATTTATTTTGTTATTCTAAAAACAGTAAAAGTGCATTCAAAGCATTTTTAAACACACTCTGAATGCACATTAAGTTGTTTTGGATGTCATGTATTCTGTGTATGAGTATTTATGTTCCCTGGAAATCTAACCCATGACCTTGGTGTTGCTAGCACTGTACCAGTTGACTTACAGAGGCTGAGAACAGAGGATAAAGGGTGAGAGATGGGGAGGAAAGAGTCAGAGGGAGGTGGAAACTAGGAGACAGAGATGGAAGGGGACCGAGAGGTAGACATCTGCTGTCCAGCTGAGCCACCCTCACATTAACTCACTCAAGTGCACACTCTCATTGTCACACTTTCCCAAGGGCCCCTGATATCTAGGTCTGGGGACGGGGAAAGTGTATTTCAGTCACGCACAAAGACAAGCAACAACTAGGCTCTCTCTCTCACACACACACACTGAAACTTAATTACACTTGGCCACAGCATCATTTATCCACCTCTTTTTTAAGATGGCACACCGTACCTTCAAAGTTCCCTCTTCCACCCAGCAGATGGCGCTGTTGTCACTGCTTTTCAGGCACCTGTGGGAAAGGCAGCTGAAATGCCAGCAAAGCCTACAGGGGAGGGTTAAGGATTACTCCTAAAATCACACTCAAATGCCGTTAGCTGAGTAAAGAGAGCTTATTGTTCCCTCAAAGTTTACATGTCAAGGTCATTAGTGAGTCGAGCTCATAGATTTTAGCTTGATGCCATCTTACACTAAGCTGCTCCGCACAATTCCCCAACCATATGTGTGTGTGATCGGGGGTGTGCGACATCATCTAAATAAATCATGCTAAATCATTGTATTCTCAACAGGCTGCCATTGCTTGCCAGCAGTTCTCTTCCTTTCGTTGCCTCAGCCGCGTTCAAACACCACTTCGCCTCCTAAAAACTGCCGAGGAGGACCGAAAGCCGTCCGTGTGTGAACGGCCCCTGTCGAAGCACGGGTGCACGCACACAGACGCATGGCGTTTCTGTGGATTTAAATGCGGTCGGGCACATTATCAGGCTGTGTTCAGTCAAGCTCAAACATTCCATAACCTCAACCTTCTCCCTGACCCCTCCCTGCTTTTAACAACTGCCGACATAGTTTTGTGCTGTTATGTGATCATGCTCGGATGAAATCTGTCAAACAGCCCCCTGAGTTATTAGGCTGTCTACGTCTGACCTTTCCGCAATCAAAGATATATGACTTAAGGGCTCAGATTTGCCATGGCAACGGGTCCAATTTGCCGCCGTGAGAAAAGGTCTAATTGTTGCAGAAATTTAATGATCTAGCGCGACATCGGGGGCTGTGAGATTTTATGAACTGTTTACGCTATAATTTTCTTTTGTTAATGCATTCCCTGCTTAACCCTTCCACTGCCGGCCGCCTGGAGGGAGAAGGGGGGTGTTCGGAGCAGGGGGAAAGGGAAGCATGCTGTGTATTAGGAGGGGAGGTCTGTGCATGTTTGTATGCGTGCGTGTACTTCAACCTGTTTGCAGATCTGCCGTTTAGAAGGTAAAAATAGGGCAGCTCGGTTTCCACCAAAAAGCTCGGTATTATCGCTCCGCCAATGTAGACATCAGTAATATATTCTACAAGGTCAAAGACAACTGAAATTAAAATGTCTAATCAGTTAATTTGTTTTATTGCGAGGGACCGCTGTGTGATTGGACACAGGCGAGGCGGGCGAGAGATAGATGGAGGGAGTGCAGATGCTTAGATATGCACACTGATATTTTGACTGCTCTTGATGTGGGGAAGTATGGCCGTGTTATTCTGTCATTGAATGTTGATGAACCTCCAACTCCTCTCTCTCTCTCTCTTTCTCTCTCTGTCTGTCTTTTTGTTTTCCGCCCTTTCCCTCTTTCATTTCTTTCCATTCTATGTTACATTCATACAAGACTGATTTTATTAGTTTGCCGAAATAGACTTATATTTTATATCTCATTAAATATTCAAAATAAATGCAGCATATTTGATACGTTCATACATATTCAGATTCAGTAACAAGGATCAGAATATTTTGATTGAGCCTATACAGCGAAGAATATTTTGAATTTTCTTTTTGCGTGCTGATAATTCCATTCAGAGGAACGAGTTGAATTACAATTGATCCTGTTGTTTTCTTATTGCTCTTTAGGCTTTTTTTTTTTTTTTTTGCTGGGCTGCCTGCACAGTTCTGTCATGAAATATTTTCGTTAGATGGATTTGTTATTGTACTTTATAAGCTAAAGTGTTTTGTGTATTGTTTCAGCGAATTTAGTCGAATCCTTAATATCTTTCCAGTCAGTTTCATCCGATATAATGTGAAATGTTGTTTGGACAGGTAAGACTTTCATAGATATGTATTTGTCTTGGAACATAATACCATCCCTTTTTAAGAAATGCTATGAGGGAGAGAGCTTTTGTTCTGTAGTCTGTTTAATTGCATAGAGCGGGTGAATGTGACCTCCATTAGGTCCAGTAAAGAGGAACGCTCCTCTGCTGTTTGTTTTACTTTAATTCGCAGTAGAAGAGGACTGGCCTTGATTTATTAGCGCTCAGTGTCAAATGACCATGATGAAGTACATTTCCATTTTAAAAGACTTCAGCACTCAATCTGGAAAAGTTACGATGGAAACAAACAACATGATTAGTCAGTGAAGGAGAGGGGGCACTAAACTGAGATCTGAGGGAGAAAGAGCAATGACCCTGTATTAATGGAAGGGACTGCGACGCTTCATATTTTATCCGTTTACTGTCTGTATACAATATGCAAATTCATACTTCATTACAATCAGAATAAAAAAAGATTAAACATCATGCAGGGCTTTAATTAAAAGAAATGTTTGTTTGGTAGACATGTGCAATACAAGCCACGACTAATGCAAAATGTGCTCACTCAAACCTTTATATATTATTATTATATCATGTTGTTATTATATATGTTACTGTTCAAAGGTCTGGTGCACAATTTTATTTTGTAGAATAAACATGGTCAAAAGTAACAACGGAATGCACTTTCCGTTCATCAAAATGTAAGTGTAACACATAATCCACATAATTAAGCGGGATAACTATTGTAAACATTGGGAAAAATAGTAATTCTAAAAAAACGACTAAAAATGCTTATTATATTGATTTCTGAAGTATCATGGGAAACTCAAGACGGAAGTAATAGCTGCTGAGAATTCAGCTTGGCTATCACAGGAATAAATGATGTTTTTTGAAATATTAAAATAGTTTTTTTTTTTATAATAGTTTTTACTGTATGTTTGCTCAAAAAGCATTTAACACTCATACTGACCCCAAACTTTTGAACAGTACTGTATATATTTACTGTAGATGTAAATGAACAGATATTTTAAAAGCAGTCTGTGAGCTAATGCATCATCATATGCCCAGCTGACGGTGTCTGTTTGACAGCCTTGCCAAACCTTGATGCGTTGTTTAAAGCCACGCTATAGTCTTTTGCAGCTTACCTTTCAAGTTTACATCAACCCACACAAACTTGTCATTGTAAAACTTGCAAGGTGAGGAGGTGTGTGTGTGCCGGCTGCTCTCCAGCGCAGTGATGAAGTGATTTTTAAATGAAAATACACCTGTCTTTAGGACAAATACGTGGCACTAATTACTTGTCTAACCTAAATCTCCTACTGCCAGATGTTGCTAAAATACAGAGAGACAGAGACAAATTGTGCACAAATATAGACGTTTAAATCATTTTTTCCTTGACCCTGTTAGAGAGGCATTCAATGTGAGCACTAAGTCAAGGCTGAGACTAATTGTAACGGTATGGTAGGTATCGCCTAATCTTGTCTCTCTCCAGTCTGTCCCTGACATAAGAGGGATTATACTCTTATCTACCCCTCCTCCTTATGTTCCCCTACTCTCCAATTCACATTTCTATTTCAGTTACGTCCTTTTCACCTCTCCCTACCCATCCTGCCCTCCTCTCCTTCGCTCCACCTTTCCTCGCCATCAAAAACACACTCAGTGACTTATACAAAGTGCTGAAGAATTTCATGGCATGCTTTAGATTCACAGAAGCCCTCGAAGAACTAGCGAGGTGTCAGTTACAGTAACCCGGTAAGAGCCAGCCAGGAAGATGAAGACGAATCTTTCCCATGTCTGCTCGCTACCAACAAAAAGGACTTGATGGAGAAATCAACCCAGGCTCTCATTCTCGTTTTCTCTTCCTTTTGGTCCCTATTTCCTAACTGTCTATATTTGAATTCTGTATGAGGGGGAAATTACGTGCGGCCACCACAAACAGCCTGCCTCTCCTTTACTTTAAAAGACAGGATAATGAGAGAGAATATCTATTTGCTCAGCGTAATGTGTGTGTTCACACTGATGTTAAGAGACTGGCGCGTCAGCCCTCGTGCACGTTTCTGCAGCGGGGGAGAGGAACAGAACGTGGCCTTATAAGCATTCTGCAAAACTCGACTGTTGGTAATAGGCTGTGTGGAATATTTACTAAAGAAAAAAAAGAAGCTGCTCGCATTTACCAAGAGATTGCGGAAACCATGTCATATAGTTGTGCCCTTGGAGCAAGTTGGGTTTTAAATGCTTTGCTCAAGGCACAACAAACATCACTCAGATGAATAGCAAGACATTAGAGCCCGGAGCCCTTCGGTTTTAAATCAAAATACAAATCGTAATTTAAAGTAACCTTGCTCTTATTCTAAATTAGACGCTGTTACCTAGTGACTCATCTCACGAGAAGGCTTGCACTGAATCTGCAGAACTTCATTCAGAGCTCTTGTGCCAATTCTAACTCTTGTCATTTATGTTACTCTTATAAGCTCCTTTTTTCCAGATTTACATATGTATGTACTTACACCTGCAATTGAAGTGAAGTGGGTTGTGCCCAGGTATGGAATTTGTATTTAACCCGTGCACACAACGTGTACTCACACAGTAGTGAACACATACCCGGAACAGTGGTATTGAATGTGGAGATAGTGCTGGTTATTCACTATAACCACCTACACCCTGCAGGATCTGGGACTCGAACCCACAACCTTCGGGTTACAAATCCAACTCCCTATCCAATTTTGAAATGAAAGTAGTGCTGAAGTCCAATTAAAGATATACTGAATTTGATTGTGTTAAAGTGGATGTATTGCAAGTTTACTTCAGGTACGCTTTAAATATCTTGCATGTAAAGAGAGATACTGTTCAAAGCTCATATAATCCCAATCAAAAGCGACATTAAAACACACTGTGACACTTAAGCCATTCTACTTACAGTAAGTAATATTGGAACTACATGCTAATTAGCAGTATTATCAGACTTTGTGCTTAATAACTTTTAACACTTTATTTTGATGGGTCCGCAACATACAACATAACGAGGTATATGTCAACCTATTCCACTAACCCTTGACTAACCCTAACAGTCTACTCTAGTTAGGAGACGTGGTTGCAAATGAATAAGAATTAGATCAAATCTATTCACGAATTAAATGACAGATAGCTCGAGACCTACTGATTATATATATATATATATATATATATATATATATAAACACATTTACATTTTATTTGGAGTGTTACTTGTGGTCAATGCATATTTAAGCCTAAAATGCATGTTGTTGTCACTTTTAATGTGCAATTTTACACTTTAATATGGCAAAATATTTAGCGTACCAAAAGTGTTCTTGCAATAGTTCCAATTTAGCAAATACTGAGTATGTCTTTAATTGGAATCAACACTACTTAGGCACAATTAAAGTGCATTAAGTACAAAATTATGTGTAGCTGTTTAATGAGCAGATTTTAAGTATACCAGTTTAGTATACTAAAAAGTACAATTGGATGACATTTTATTAAGTACATAAATGGACTATCAAAATATGTGTATCCAAACACGTTTTTGTTCAGATCTGTGTTTGTTTATGTTTTGATATCTGTTCCATGTGCTCTTTGTTTGTTTCCATTCTGTTCTCCCATGTGCTCTGATTGTTTGTAACCCCACCCCTGTCATTAGTGTTTTATTCTCTCTCTGTTTTATTTCATGTGTTGTCCAGGTGCCTTCAGTCTTTGTCTTGATTAGTCTTTGTATAAATTCACTCCCCATGTCTTGTATCTTTGTCATATGTTAACGTTACATGTGTTATTGTCTTACTCTGCATTGCTTGTTGTATGTTTTCTTGTTTTGTTCGTTTAATAAAAGTCTAGTTTGCACTCTATTCCTGCCTTCGAGTACTCCCTGTTCGTGAGGAAGCACGAGCGCGAGTTTGTTCAGCTCTCATCGTGACAGAGCATCCGACCACAGAGAGGATGGCGTTTACCACAGAGAACGCACACATCTTCGCCGACCTAGGTTTGCATCCGCAGATCCAATTTCCACGGTTCCCGACTCACCATCAGGTGCGGTCTGCCACCAAGATCATCCACATCTGCCGAGCCGGTTCGTGTTTTGCAGCCTAAGAAGCTGCAGTTGGCCCTCACGCTGTCTTACCAGTCAGTAACGGGTCTCACTCCCGTAGCACGGTACGAGGGGCCGTGTCGAATCCAGTATGTCCTGGTTACGCAGCCTGAGAAGCTGCAGAAAGCCCTCATTGTTCCCAGCCAGGTTTTAACGGGTAGTAGCCCCGCAGCAAGGTATGAGGGGCCATGTATTGTCCGGTCAGTCCTGGTTCCCCAGCCTTTTGAGTTATCCGAGGCCTGTGATCAGGAACCAGAGTGGCCGGATCCGCCAAACCCGGTCTGTGATCCGGAACAAGAGTGGCCGGATCAGCCAGACCCGGTCTGTGATCCGGAACCATGGTGGCCAGTTCCTCCAGACCCGGTCTGTGATCCGGAACCAGAGTGGCCGGATCCACCAGACCCAGTCTGTGATCCGGAACCAGAGTGGCCGGATCCACCAGACCCTGTCTGTGATCCAGATCCAACATGGCCGGATCCGCCAGACCCAGTCTGTGATCCGGACCCATCATGGCCAGATCCGCCTGTCTGGTCTGTGATCCAGGTCTCCAGTCACTTAATTCACCCGAGACTGTGAGGCCCCATGGCCAGAACCTCCGGAACCTGTGTATGGCCCGGAGACTCCATCGGGCCCACCAGAGGCTGCACTACCTCTGGAGATGTCGGTTTCAGCCGTAGAGTCCCCAGAGGCCCCACTGGTGGCTGCTGAACCCAAGGAGGTCTCTGAATCATGGTTCGGTTGGTCATGGAGGGAGTATTCACTGTCGGCTCGGTGTCAGAGGGGAATGTCAGTGTCTGGTTGTGACTGTTGGTTGCAGGAGGGTGCAATGTCAGTCTAGGCGGTCAAGGAGGGCGATATCACTGACTGTTGGTTGCAGGAGGGCGCAAACACTATCTGTGTGTTCCCAGAGGGCGCAAAGTCTGTTTGTTCAGCTCAAGAGGGCGCTGTCGCATCCTGCTCAGCCCCTGGAGGTCGTCCTTGCTGACTGGTGAGCCCAGGGGGGTCTCTCCGCCGTCTGCCCCGCCCTGGAAGGTGTTCCCACCGTCAGGTCCACCCAGGAGAACGTCTCCGCCGTCTGGTTGGCCCTGGTGGGTACCTTCGCTGCTAGCTCCACTGAAGTGGGCGTCTCCGCCATAAGATCTGCCCAGGTGGGCGTGGCCGCCCCAAGCTCCAGATCCACCGTGGCTACCGCTGAACTTCGGCATTTCCTGGAGGCCGCCTGAAACTTTACCCTATTTAGCCTCCAAGACACCCCCCATCCCACCCTCTGTTGGGAGTTTGCTCCACCTCCGTGCCACCTCCTTCCTTGGTGTCTGTGCCCTTGAGTGTCTGGAAGCCACGCCTTAAGGGGGGGGGCTATGTCACGCTGTAGGCGTGTTCTGTGTTTATGTTTTGATATCTGTTCCATGTGCTCTTTGTTTGTTTC
>JAUCNO010001819.1:16141419-16165562 GCA_032353835.1 Enteromius viviparus
GTGCCTTCAGTCTTTGTCTTGATTAGTCTTTGTATAAATTCACTCCCCATGTCTTGTATCTTTGTCAGATGTTAACGGTTCATGTCGGTGTTGTACTTTGCTTTGCTCATCGCGATTTGCCTTTGTTTTGTTATTAATAAATGTTCACTTTATAATCGAGTTTCTGCCTCCATGTCCTGCCGGTCCTGCCGAGAGTGCGAGTCACTACAGCCGGCATGCGTGACAGTTTTAGGCTGAATGTTAAGAAATGACCAATGTGAATAACTAGTACTCCAAATAAAGTGTAATTATAATATTTATAGTAGTAAACCTCAATCTAAATGTCAGAAAATATGTTAATTGATTTGAACTATATTTAGTATGAAACAAATTTGTTTTAAACGCATTCATTTTTTGCCAAGGTCTTCTTATTTATTGACTTATTTAACGTTTCAAAAAATTATTTTGAACTTTGAGATTTAATACTGGATTTTCCATGCTGCTGAATTCAACACTGTCTCTCACAACTGGTAAAAAAGTAAAAGTGTGCAGATTAAGTGTGGGCCTACTTAAGTGAAGAGTCTCAAATGGTCTCAGTGGTCTCAAATCTTGAATTGCCTGAAATACTCTGATTTTGGATGTACAGTGCTAAAAATACATCTTCTCTTTAAACCCTTACAATTACCCTAGATATTTTTTGATAAGTTATAGGTTTATAGAGTTATTTGAAGATGACCGTTTTTTCCCCAAGAACAATTCACAAAGTGTACCTCTAGGGAGAAGTTGTCTTTCTACTGTCTTTAATGTCATCTGTCTGTCTCATTTCCTATTATCAGCATATGCTCAGAATGATGATTTCAGACGGACCACCAGTAGTCAGGCCTTAACGGCAGACCATCTTCATTTGACATGTCTCCCACGCCTCTCTGTGAAAAATCAATCAATCATTCTAATTATTTGTGCAAATGTACTAATTAGTTATCAGGTGCCCCCTCCACTTGCCTCCCCAGCATCCTCAGTATTCAAAATAAGCTTCAGCGCATGGGAATGGTACAGACCACCAGCAAATATTTACTACTCCCATCTCATTACGTCTGGAGTGGCCACATGTGCTAAAAAGCTGACCGTGAATATTTTAAAGCTCCTTGCATGCTCTAAAATTTACCTTGACCTTTTCATTCTGGTTTGACCACACCAGAGCAGCACCGGGGGTCCGTACTGCCCACTGCATCCATTCATATGCCTTCATGAGTCCTGATGTTACGCTTTGGGGTTTTGTTCGGTTGCATGCATACAGAAAGACGAACACACACACATATAGAGGATTTATTTTCTCCTCACTCTAGTTCTCTGAGATTCGCTTGTTAAAGACAACTGATATATTTCAGCTTTAGTGTGTCCAGGGGGAAATGCTGACCATTTTTATTTCTCGAGCTCAGTGATTAGCAAGTTGGTATTTGTCAATACAACGGTTATGAATGATTGGAACCAACCTGAATTGGGGGTATAATCTTTTTTTCCCCCCGCTGTGCTTTGATATTGCTTGTCTGCATTTTTGCTTAAAAAGAAAGTGATTAATCAATAATTAATTTGAAACTGTGGCATTGACGGAGGCAAAACGATTAAAATATTTTCCATAAATCTGCTGTTTATTGCAGGTGCAATTGAACACTGCTTGGGTGAAACTCGGCACTCATGTAAAGTATGGTGTGCAACACGCTTTCCATGCCTAGTAAAAACCTGCTGTCTTTGAAATGTGAGGCACATTGTAGTTTATAACCGAACATCAGGAAAGTCCTCAGAGTGCACTTCTTAATTGTGCCCAGGAGTTCATCTCCTTGTAAAGGAGACAGAGGAGAGAGTAGCTGCGGCGAGCTCTTGACGGCTGGATAGGGCTGGTTAGAGGTCTCTCGGTCCTTGTTGTCTATCTAGTGCTCTGATAAAGTATCTCTCCTCACTGCCTCTGTTCCTGACCTTAATGACACGTATATCATTGATGGCTGTGCTCTTAATTACTGGGCAGGTTTGTGGTGGTTTGGATAGAAACTTATCATCTGAAATACTTATTTATATCTTTTATTGGCTTCTTGCTTTTACTTAAATTAAACTTCCAGTTCCTGGATTTCAGTTGAGGTAACAAACAGGATGCAGAATTTGATTGTAAATGTGAGCATGTGTAATTAAAGTAAATTAAAAAAGCTGTAATATTAAACTAAAACCTGTCAGGACAAACCTAGCCTTGCTTAGATGTTTGAAATGTATAGGTTTACAGGCCTAATGGGTAGATAAATAGACAGATAGATAGATATCCTCATTCTCAGAGCACCCATGTTTTGTGTTTACAGTCTGGATCATTTAAAGACAATGCCGCTCTTTGATCCTTGCGCCAGCTCTTCTTTTCCCAGCAGTATTCACCCCAGCCCTTCCTGCTGCATTGTTCAGGTGTACCTCCAAAGATATTTTTTAACTTCATTGTTAAGAAATCACCACTCGGTGGACATTTTTTCTCCCTTTCCACAATAGAGAGTTTGCTTTGTCCTTTCACCCGGAAATGTTGGAGTTGTTATTTTAAACCTGGAAGTCTTGCTTTACAGTGAGACATGACTTACACAGACACAACATCCTTTTCCTTAGGAGAAAAAGGTGGTGACCGCCGATGTCTGGTAGTAGCTCCTTAAACAGCTGGGTCTGTGTTGGGTGTGTGTGTGTGTGTGTGTGTGCTCGCACCAGTCTGGATCCCAGGCTTGACAGTAGCATTGACCAGGAGGAGGAGAAGGACCAAACACAGAGTGATTTAAGGGAGGGAAGAAGATGAGAAGGGGAAGGTGTAAAGCAGCTGTGCTGGGGCCATATGCCAGCCCCTTAGAAGAAGGTAAGGTCTGTCCCTTCACATATCCCTGGCTGAACATCAGAAGGTGGTCACTGGCCACGCCACACACCCGACCAGTCAGTTTGATTTAATGAGAGGAGGTTTGGATGCCACCGTCTGGCCAGAAGAAAAAAAAAAGGAAGAAAGAACAAGAAAAAAAAATAGGAAAAGAGTCACATGCCCAAGTCATCGAGCAGCTTGGTTGACTGACAGTTACATGCTGAAAGTCCCATGACCCCAAAAAAGGCCAGAGCAGCAAAAGAGGAATAGATTTGTCACCTCGTTGGATCTGCACATGGTTGTAGAACGTATGTGAGACACGGAGAAGAGACGGAATAAAGAAGACTGCTAATGACTATGAGAGTGAGAATGGCTGTGGTGTCTGGCACAGGAAACTGCGCGTGTGGCAAGGTTTTAATGATGCATCTGCTCATGTCAAATGATTCTGGACACATGGCAAACCCTTGACTGCTGGAAGCTTTGATGTCATCACACACACATATACACAAATGCATGCCCCCCCCTCCTCACACACACACATAAACACACAGTCACCCGCGCATACACACGCACGCTCAGCTATGTACCGGGCACTGGTTCACTTTGGCCCCCTCTGGTGCTGCGGTGGCTGATTTTAATGTCCCTGCCTAATGATCTGGCAGCCCTCGAAAGGTAAATGATAATTTGCCTTAAGTGGAGCCTTTAGGCGGAAAAGCCGTGTAATACTTTTTCATTTTTTGCGAAAAACTTCAAAATCTGGCCCTCTTCAAGATGGAGTTATCATCGTGCCATGCACAGATTTAGCTTCAAATACTCATTATTTACAAGAAAGCATTCTACCCTGTACACTCTTACTTCGGGAGTCTGACCAGATGATCCATCATGAAGGAAGGCGATGGCGACTGAAGAAGGTTCAGCAGATAAAGGACTGATTGAGACCACAGTAGGAATAGAGGGACGAAACACTGATTTTGGATAAGTCGTCCTCTGGCTTTGTGAAACACAGTTCATCTGAAGCTTTATACCGAATATCTAACAGGAATTAACTGGTGTTTCATCAGTCATAAGAACTGTTGCTGCTGCTCTCTATTCAGCTGTCCTTCGAAGTAGAAAGTAGTTTCCTGTATGCCACTTCTGGCAATTTTTCAGCTTGAGATATCAGATGGTCACTGGGTAACTGTTTTTTTTATGTCAGTGGATACAGCTGTTTCTTTAGGAATGCTAGTCTCAAACAGTTAAACTGACACAATACGTTACAGTTTCCACAGCAGGTGCAATAGTTGCAGCAGCAGCAAGCTCTGATCCACTACAACGGCACAGGACAGAGATGAAAAGAGTCGGGTTGGCTCGGAGCGGTCGGGGCTTGTCCCTGGGGGCTGGTAATTGGTTAGGGTGAAGGGGAGTTCAGGGCCTGCTTTTGTCTCCCCAGTAATGGGAGATGAGAGCTAAGGAGCCGGGCCTTTTGGCAGTGGCCTATTGCCACTGATCAGTCAGAAGGTTGTAGGCACGTGGGCGCCCTCTTGCTTTTACAGGATCTTCCTCCCTTTCTCCCTCTCTGTCCTCTCTGAGAGTATTAGAAGCAGCCAGATGCTCCGGTATCTGTCCTGAGGGGATGGAGGTTAACCGCTGGCTTGAGTGTTTTTCGCCAAAGGCGCGAGAACAGGAGGTATCCTTACTCCGCACATCTCCCTCGTATCCGCGTCTCTCGTGCCTTTCTATCACTTTCCTCATCTTTACATGGGCAAACAGCGTGCCGTTAAATATCTCTTACTCTTTCCCTGGGTAATGACCAAATTCGCCACTTAAAAGATGATGTTTCTCCCTTCTTTTCCCACCTTTTTATTTCTCTTAAGGTTGGAGCTTTAAAGATAATGCAGCTTTTTAGTGATGATGGCGTAAAGTGAGAGCGGAAATGTGATTCTGAGACATTAGGTGGTAATGCAGTGGTTTCGCTACAGCAAAGAATATTAGCCGTTTGATCTTTGAGTGATTCTTCGATAGGGGAGCCCCAGGTGCTATGCCTTAGGAAACATCTGAAATGGTTAAGAGCACTTTCTCTTTACTGTAATGGAGTGAAAAGACTGGATATCGTATGTGCATTTGGAATCTAAAATTCCTCCAGGAGCACAGTCTAACTGGAATGTAACATTAACTCGTAGCTTGCACTCAAGAAGGCTTGACTGGTAAAGGCATTTTCAGTTGGGAAAACAGAGGTCTTGTAGTCAAGGCGCCATGGTGTTTGTCTGGACTATGCCTCATTTCGTCTCTTTTACTTCTTTAGCTTGTGCTGCACTATTTCTTTCAGATCTCAGTGGGCTTGCGCCCATCTGCTTGCCTGCTAACTCATCCTATCTTTCATCTGCATGTCCTGATCAAAGCTCATTAACACTTCTGAATGAGGGGGAGTTGTCCCGCTAAAGCTGACCCTGAGCGGTCTCTCAAGACGATCTGGAGACTGGGTTCTCTCATGGCCTGTGATTGTGTCTCTTTGTTTCCAGACTTCGACTAACGGCAATAAAGAATGGCCACTTCTTTGAAATGTTGTTTTTCTTTCTTCGGCGGCAATCTTTGATTCCTTGGGCAAGCCATCCCACTAGTGCACAGCTGCTTGCTTGGCTTGTTGTTCTTGGCACAGCTCTGGTGTTAGCACGCCCGCTACCGGCTTTGTGTAGCACACTCCGAGGCCCTGGCACTTAAAAAAAAACACCATTTTAAAAGCAGGACACTTGACGAGATAAATGTATGTGGGTGTTGTGTAGAACTGGGTGTCCTCTTTCTAAGAGCACAAAGACCCCAAGGTTACCTGGAGGAGCCACTGATCCCGTTCCAGGATCTGAATTCCTGTTTCATGCCATTCCATTCCTCAACATTTCACGTCTGCCAGGTGCAGTTTGCCTGACCTTGGCAGTTTATTGAGATTATATGTTTACCAGCTCCTCTTGATAAATGCTGTCTTGTCTCCTCTTCCCTATCTTCCACATTCCCACAACAATGCTGCATTATTCCCCAGCCGTGCGTCTCTCCTTCACTGGATTACCCTGAGGATGGATACGCCAGAAGTGGAGTAAGCTAATAGCTTTGAGTAACACACAGCCAGTGGATGTGTGTGTGAGTTTGTGTAGTGCATGAAGGAGTGAGAGAACATGTTTGTGCTGAGCCCATGGCTGGTCCAACAGATGTCAGTCATGTGTTTTTGATGGGATCTCAGTGAGAGTTCACCCAGTATGGCAAGATTGTTAATTAATTTGCTGCCTCACAAGTTTTGGGCTTGGAAAAGGTTTTGGCAGAGGCTAGTCATAGCTAAGGTGCTACTAAATGGCATTTTTACTGATTAAGAGGAGTGTGTTGTGTGGGCTGTTTTAGTTTGGGCATTAATTGATCATTAAATGGCGAACCTAAAACAACCAACAGGTTCAGTGTGTTTGAGTGTGGTACCGTCTGTGTTTTGTGAGGTGCTGTCGGTACTAACATTACATCATGTCTTTCCTTCCTGTTAAGTGTAGATCGGTCAATACAGTTAAAAAAGCTGAGCTAACACCTAAATGCTTTAGAATTGACATTTGGGTGTAGCTTCCTGTCTTAAGCTTTTCTGCTCTGAACCAAATTTGAAGTTAATGTTTTTGCCTTTTTCTTCCTGACACCCGAATCACTCAGCTGGAGACAAACATGATGTTGTATTTTAACTTCATCACGGTGGTGGTTCGTTCTCATCAGTGCGTTAAAGTCACCTGTGTGTACGGGAGGCAGTATTTAGCTATGTTGTGCCCCTGTGCCGTGATATTGTTGCTGGCAAATATGTGATATTGGGGGTGGGAGTTAGATTTTGTGTGTGTTTGTATTTGTGTGTGTGTGTGTGTGTGTGTACGTTGGCGAGGACAGGGGGAGAGGGGCACGGTTACCACGGAAATGGATGTGTTGGCCTCATCAGAGGGCTCCCAGCTGGTGTGGGTTCGGAAGCTCGTCTTGGCAAGCGCACGGTCAGGGGGGAGTTTGCATCTGTGCAGCCTTGGCGCTCAGCTGGAGGGGGTTGGGGAGGTTTGGGGCTTCTTCCCCCCCACACGTCAGGTTTTAAAGGGGACCCACCCACTGCCACCACACAATCCCACTGGTCTTTACACTGGGAGCAAAAATCCATAGAGTTGTCCACTGCTGTTCCTCTTAGCTGTGTCATTGTGTCTCGTTTGTCTTTCTTTGCCGCCTTGAGGATCAGCGCACTTTTTCTCTCTTCCTTTCTCTCCCTTATTCTTGTGTTCTCAATCCTTTCTTCCCTGTTTTGTGTCCAATAAATTCTTTCTCTCAACTGGCTTCATTTAATTTGTTCTTAATATACTGTAATACCTAGGTGCATATGCTTCCTATTTAGAAGAATTTAAGCACACTCTCTTCTTGTGTGACTTTGACTTGTTTGGCTTGTACAAGTTTCTGATTTTTTTTTGCTGTGCACTACATTTAGAAACAGCAGTTTCTGTTACTCTACAGGTGTTTAGGGAGTTGACCTGTGCCCTCTTGAAGTGTGTTGTGCATTTGTGTAACGCTTGTGTAAACATGCTTAGGGTTGTTAAGACATGACCTCTGACCTCTCAACGGGGAAGAGTGTGTGAACTGGTGCAAAGGTCACTGATCTAGTTATCTATTGTCCCTTGTTCCTCCAAACGAACATTTAACTCAGTATGTGATATTGACAATGAAAAATGTTCTTGTATATTTATTTACTTATTCATTAGAGATAATTATTGGTAGTATACACACTATAAAACAATAATCAGCGTTCAGTCATTTAAAATGTCATTAGTTTAAAATGTATTTCATGGTGTGATTTAATTCAGTGAATTAATCGGCATAATTCATTGCTTATATAAATATTAGTATATCTGTTTTTTATATTTCTCAAGAGAAACATGAAGGTGACAGTTCCTCATGCAATTTCTTATGTTAGATGATTAATTGTGTTCATTTTTAGGTTATATTCTGATAATTAATCAAACTAAATTAATGTAAATTTGACAGCTCTAGTTATTACACATTTTCACATTCAAATTTTGTCTTGCACAGCTGCTTCTTGTGACATCCACTTCCTCCCTCTCACATCTTCCTGTCCACCCGTGCTTTTTGTGTGCTCTAAAAAGCGACAACAAGCACTTGCAGTCTCTTACCTGATGAGGGCTTAAAATAGCTGACTGTGGCAAATATGAACAGGCATGGAAGGCTTGAAGAACCTGTCTGTCTTTCCACAGAACCTGGTTCCAGCGGTGCTGCCCGACTGCCAGTCGGACACGCTGTAAGTCTTTCTCACACAGTGACACTGGAGGGGACAAGGGCAGCTTTTGTTCATTTTCTGCTTGCAATAGACAAGACCACTTCTGTGTGCTGGCATCTGCTGGCTTTGATATGGCGTTCAGATTCAGTTAAGTCCAGAGCAAAATGAGACGCTCAAGGGTCACGCAGGCCACATCTCTTTTAATGCAGTGCATTTTAGCTTTTTTGTTTCGTTAACTTTTAGCAATAAAAATCTCAGATTCAAATGATGTCATTTCCAGATCACTCTCTGTGTCAGTTTCTCTGTCCTGTTCGACATTCTCTTTTTATAAAATGGCAAAAAATTCATAGCAATTTACTGTATGCTTGTATATCATGCATTAAACACGTGTAAGTGTCTAGGCACTGATATGTGCTGTTTTGTTGTTGTCTCCTGCAGTAAGAAGTGTCTCACACACGTTGACCTTTGACCTTTGTTCACAGTTCTTTTCAGCGGCTTGCAGCAGCCTGGCACAGCTCTACATTAAAGGTTGGTGCTGCCTCAGAAATGCTGTATAATAGTTCAATGAAGAGCAGGAAAAGTCAAGAGCATTTATCAGTCAGCCACACTGTCTCAAATCCCTTCTTTCATTTACTTCCTGTTTCCTATTTTTTCCCCACGTACTTTTTATGCCTCTTTCTTTCTTTCTTTCTTTCTTTCTTTCTTTCTTTCTTTCCCTTTTGTGCTCTTTCAATTCAGTTCAATTCAAAGAAGCGTTATTAGAGGGACTTGAATAGTAAAAATAGTGATTATATGCCATTCAAAAGTTCGGGTTTCGTATGCATAATAATTTGAATAAAATAAAAAATTTTATTCATCAAAGAAAAAAAAGCTTTGTTCCACAGGAATAACTTATATTTTAAAGTATATTAAAATAGAAAACTGTTATTTTAGATTACGATAAGATTTGACAGAATTCAATTTTTACTGTATTTTTGATAAAATAGGTTCAGCCTTGATTAAAAAAAACATAAAAAATCTTATTGATCCGAAATTTTGATCCAAAAAGTGAATATAAAAAAAAAAACGATAAATAAACTCGTCACAATAACCTTTTTCTTTCTTTCTTTCTTTCTTTCTTTCTTTCTTTCTTTCTTTCTTTCTTTCTTTCTTTCTTTCTTTCTTTCGCATGCTCTTTCTTGTGACCTTCTTGTTCTTTCAGTCATTAATGCTTTCTTTTACTACTCTTTTGCTCGCTCCTTTTTCTTTCTGTCTATTTTTCCTCTTTTTCTTTGTGTATCCATTGTTTAAAGAAAGACAGGCATGTACTACTCTTCTTTCACACCCCTCTGCCCTCTCTCTGATATTGCTGTCCTGGGGCATTATAACATTTTCAACAGCATGTTACTGCTCTGTTTTATGCTTGCCCCCCACCAGCACAGCCAGCGCTCAGGATGGGATAGCAATGCCTGCTTAAACGCTACACATATAAAAAAAAAAAACAGTTACATATGTAGCAACCTAGTGATTCTATTTGTGTTGAGTTACAATAAAATGAGACCCAAGCTCCATTCCCTCATATGTCAAATATGCACCATTCATTTGATTTTTTGATTTTTTTGCTAGTTTTGAAATGCTCAGCTGCGTGGAGGCTTATTTGCATGCAATATGTCTGCCTTCTTTTTTCATCTTTCGTTACCTTTGCAGACCCGTTTGGTCTATCTCTCCCCCTCTTTTTTCTCTCTCTCTCTCTCTCTACCTCCGAGCTGATCTAATGATTCATGGAGCTACATCGAGCTGCTTGTCGGAGATCAATCATCTTGGTCGGAGCGTTCTGCCGATTGTTTGAGTAGGGGGCCATTAGAGAGAACTGTTTGGAAGTGTTTTGTGAACCTAAGCTGCTTCAAAGGTCAGAGAATCAGAAAAAAACAGTCTTTCTGAAAAGTGCTGCTGTGTGTGTGTGTGTATGCGAGAGAGAGAGAAAGAGAGAGAGGCCTTGTCAGCCTCGTTGTGACTCCGCTGCCCTTTGTTAGTATGAATGCTTAAACAGCTCGCCACGAGCTCAGAACCCGGGATAAATAATTTCCACTGTCTGTCATGCCGATCTGAAATATGCACGGCTACAGCTCGGGCGGAAAGATGAGACAAAAGGAGAGGTGAGCCGAAAAAGCTGGCATGGAGAACGGGGCGCACATAAGAAGGCTGTTTTATGTGGCTTGTCAATACCTACTAATGAGAATTTCCTCTATGATTTGCACTGTACAGTTGGAATCCAACCTATTGCTAACATGCCGTAAACTTCTGTGAACGGAGGCTCTTGAAAGTCTCCGAGTTCCGTTTTCAGGAACTTGTCAAAGCTGTTATAATTTTCCCAGCTCACTCTCGTTGTGTAGTAGCAGCAGTTTCATTGTCTGGCATCTGAAAGTTTTGTTGCACAAGAACTTTCTGTGCATTTTTATGCACGAGAGTCAACTTTAAAGATCAAATGCCTGACAGCCTTGATGACCTTGCGATTGTGCAATTTGAAACCGATGTGCATTCATGGCAGAGCCACAATTGGCATTAAAGTGCAGCGTGCACTTTTTGAGACAAGTGGAAGAAACTTGTCCATGATTCACATGAAGTTAATGGGCGAAAATGACACAAGACTCCTAACTGATTAAATACAGTCAGATGTTTTTGTGGTGCACAGAGCCACTTGTTCTCTCTCTCTTTCTCTTTCTGAGCAAAATAAGTGGTGTTTGTCAGCTCGGTACTTCAGAAATTAAAAAAGAATTAACTTTTCCTTTTTTTTTTTTTACTCTGCCTCTGTGGACGCCAAACCTCAGCATCGTGTGTTTGATTGAAGAAGGCATGGCAGAGCAGACGTCCCCCTACCCCTGAACTCACAGTGCCCTGGTAAAAACCGAGGGGGTGGTGGCTGCAGGAAATGTTTACATGTGATAGCTGGTTTAAGACCCAGCAGTTTGCCAGTAATTGGGTAAGCTGGCACAGCGGTGAAGACCTTTTGTTGCACATTCGTCTTGAATCAAAACCACTTTTCCACACCACAAAAGGGGAGCTGAATTGAAATCAGCTGTATTTGGTTGATTTAAGACAGTTTCTATTTCATGGAACCGCATTTAAGGCAGCTGTAGCCTCACCATCGTGCGTCTGCTTGCCAGGCATCTCCAAGCTGTCCAAGTCCCATTCACTAAATCATTTTAAGAGACCGAAATGTTTAAATGTCCCCTCAACAATAGAGGAGCTGTCTCAATGTCTATCAGGATTGGACGGTGTGCGCAGTTGATTGAAGTTGTGTATGAAACGAAGACAATCCATGCTGATAATTACCTTATTTCCTGTTTGGCTGGTTGCTTGAAAACTTAACGATGCTGCTATTTTAGACTTTTTTTTTTTTTAGTTGATATTTTTTATTTATTTATTTTTTGCCTCCCAGTTCTTGGGAAGAGAGAAAAGTAGGGCGCTCACTTTGCAAGTATTGCACAACCCCACTTTCTTGTTTGTTTTTTGTTTTTTTCTTAAAGGCACAAATTATTTTAAAAATAAACAAACAAAAAAGCATTTCTCAACTGGAAGAATATTTAATTGTTTTTTGATTACTTAGGATATGGCCATGGGAATTCCTAGTTTTAAATATTTAAAGACATGCAATCCTGCATGAAGCCATATTTCAATTGGCGGTTAACTGCATTTTTTCCGTGCTCAATAATTATTCTCTGAAAACAGTCTAAAAACATCAAATACATAAATATTTGAATTTCTGTTCAGCGGCGAGCATAAATTAGAAGGAACTCTCAGGGTATCTTCGGTCCTCACTCACACAGACGGCAGGGACAGAGAACAGCAGAGATCCTTTGGCCAGAGGGTGGCAGCAGTGAGTAGCCCTCGCCACAGAGGTCTGCCAGTCTGATTATAATTTATGATCCATTTCTATTATAGGTGGGGTGTGCAGAGATAGTTACAGTAATAATTATCAGAGTGAAGCGTTTCCTAGGCAACTAGAATCTTTTTTTCTCCTCCATTCATGCGGGCGTAGCAAAAAGTGAGTGTCTGTGTGTAGCATGACATGGCTTGTAGGCCTATGCTACTGATATCGATACTTCAACTGCATGTGACCATTACACTGAGTTCTACTACTGCAGACTTCTTCTGGCTGTGTACAGTCCCTGCAGGCTGGACCACACACGCACTGCCTGTTTTCCCCTCTTTCCTTTTCTTGCATATTTGCAAAGATTAACATTTAATATGCTCTTCATTCAATTTTAAAGAACAAAACAACGATCTTGGCCAACTACCCTTTTTTTTTTTTTTTTTAAACAAGCAACCGATTATGGGAATTGCCATAACGGCTTAGACTCTTTTTTTTACATCCTTTACGACTGACAATATTGCTGTCATTTTTCTGTACTTCTCTGTTTCCTTCACTTTGGCAGTGGCAGCACAAGTGTTATCCCTGTCTTCACCTCAGCAGCCACGTCCTCTAGGGTCCTACACAAGCCCCCTGCACAATTACAGGACAGCCCTAATTCCTTATCATAAAAATCCAACGGTGTAATGTTGAAGGAATTGCTGTGTTGAGGCTAAACAATAGGCCTCACAGACTACGCTTTTGTGTCATTAAACTCAGCATGTAAGCTTTGAAGTGTCCCCTAATTCGGCCATGCTGCGCCTCTTCCGCATGAAGATATTGCAACAATATGAAGAAAACCAAATGAGAGAGTCAGAGAGATGAATAGAGATGTAGCCATCACCTTCACTGTGAACTGCTTTTATTTTCCCTCCTGTTAGGTGTACCACAGAGATTACTTAGACCCATTCCTACGGTTATGGTTAGGCGGAGCACCAGAGCAATAGAGAAACAGTGTTCTCCTGGTACTTCGTACGCAAGTCAGATGTCTTTCTTCAAACCTGTGCAATATTCTCACAAGGGCTTTAGTGTTCACATTTACCACCAAAACAATACACACTTCAAAAGTTTGCATCACCAGACGGCCGCTGCTGAGGACGGACGCTTAATCATTTGAGTGGGAGGGAAGAAATCTCTTAGTGGAGAGGAAACGTTATTTGAGATAAGATTATTTGAGAGGACTTTTTTGCTACTTGCTTTGCTTATAAAGAGAACTCAAGAGATAGCTCACCCCCAAAATATATAGCTATACATATTTTAATATATATATATATATATATAAAAAATATGGAGCTTGGGTCTCATATATTTGTGCACTATTTTTATTTATTATTCACACTCATGTCCTTGTAAAGCACACAAATTACTCTCTGTTGCCCAGGTAAAAAAAAAAAAGTACACTTACATAATGTACTTAAGTAAAAATGATTCATTAGTGCTCAAGACAAACTTAAAGGCCCCGATATACTTTAAATGAAATTGACAAAAAAAAGTTTGTTTCGGAGTTTTGAATCGAGTTTGAACTTTTTGGGGAGTTAATTTTTACTCCTAAACACTTTTGAGCTACCATTGGTCTGAGGCGGTCAGTGGGTGTGTTCTGAAAAGGTTTTTTCCTGGTTCGTTTTTCATTCAGACACTATACACACACACACACACACACACATACATATATATATATATATATATATATATATATATATATATAGTCACTACACACACACACACACATACATTTATATATATATAGCTGAGCAGCCACAGATATATATCCTCACCTGAATGATTGTTTGAGGAGAGACTTTTAAAACTCAGCGATAGCAAGCATCACAAGTCATGTTTTCTTGTTAGGGTGTTTAATCTACACCCTGTCTCCAGCAGCGTGGGGGTGTCTGAATGTTCGGAAACAGTATACCGCTTTTTCAAACTTCTTTTTGTCCTCAAACGAAAAACGAAAAAGAACTTCATCTGAAGTATTTCAGGGCCTTAAGTGTATTAAATAGTTTTTTTTTTAAAACACACAGATAGTATGTTAAAGCACATTTTAGTTAATATTCATGCTGTCCCAAAATAGCATAGTTGAGTACATTAAGTTGAGTACAGTATTTTAGCTACAAAATTAGAATGAAAATACAGCACTTTAAGTATGCTATGAAAGTGTACTTTGTTTTAACCTGGGTGGCCATTAGAAAAATGCTTAAACATTCTGCTAAATATCTTTTTTGAGTTCTACGGAAGCAAAAATAAATAAATAAATGTAATTCAGGTTTGGAATAACACGAGGGTGAGTAATTGACCATTTTTTTATTGTTTTGGGACAAACTATCCTATTAAAGAAAAGCTGGAAAGTCCAGTTTAAGCTGCTAACTGTTTGGAACATGGTTGCTGGTTTCTAGCTGGTCTAAGATGGTCATTACGCGGCACAAGCTGCTGAACCAGCTGCTAGACTCAAAAACAAACCAGCTACCCACTAGGCATGCCAGATTAAGGTGATTTTTGGAACATGGTTGTCAACCCTTTAATAACTAGGGCTGTCATGATATCAGATTTTCACTGCACATTTACAGTATATATATATATACATATGTGTATGTTTGCCACCAAAACTTGAAAAAAATAAAACAATAAATAAAGCAAAAGACTTGGAGTCACTGAAAACAACTGTATCATGATATAAAAGGCTCAGATTTGGGTCACAACAACTAAATATACCATATGACATGCGCTAACCTAACACACACATTTGGAAATTGTCTTTGGTAATGCAGTTGACCTTGGCTTCCAAAGTTAGTGCTAAAAGAGAGACCGCATGGCCACGTTCTCCCCTGGTCGCAGCAGGGTGCGTAATGGATACATGGAGATCTTCTCACAGAGATCTTTCGGGGACCATGGAGGCGTGGGCTCTGTTTCACCTCCTGCCCCAGAGCAGATTTTGTGATGATGCTGATGGTGGCTGGCATTAGTACCGCTGGGAGTTTGAAAGCGGATCCGTTACACACAAGGGGTTAAAAAGCTGACGGGGCGGGCTCTCAGTACCCCTAGAGTGTGTCATTGATTGAGGCACTTGGCTGATATGTCACCACCAGGCACACAGATGGATGAAAACACAAACAGTGCAGCCGCGAACACCTTATCCGAGCTGCCGCATATGCGCGTGTACGTGTCGTTTGTGTTTGTACGATTGCCCGCGAGTGGCGATAGTGTGAAAATCTCTGGATACGACAGCGTAGTGTGTTTTGTCCACACGCTTCCAGTAATCTGTTCCACACAATCCTCAAGTGTCTTCCCTTCTCGCTCTCCCTCGTCCCTCCTCCCTCTCTCTGTTTTGCTCTCTCTCGTTCCCTTTTCTTTTGCCTCTCTCCACCCTGAAGTGCCCTTTTTAATTGAACAGTCATCTGTCGGCTGTTTTCCCTTCTCCCCTCCTCCCTTCTCCAACATCAGTCCATCCGATGGCTTCAGCCGCTCTCTCTTCCCTTCTTTCTCTCTCTCTCTCTTTCTCTCCTCCATCATGCCATCTGCTTACAGCCCAGTGACTGGCAAGTACTATGCCATCTCTCCCTACCTCCTTTCATCTGTCCCTCCCTCCCTCTCTGCTGGCATTGTTTGTTTGCATGGGTTGCTGTGCCTTTAAGACCGCTGCCTGCGACTCGGGCCTAATATCATTAATCTGTACAAACTTGGTGTGACAGAAGCAGGAGGCACCGCAGATTGATGACATTTTATTGTTATTGCAGTGCTACTATTAACTGTTCTGCGGTTCTGCTCGCATTTTTTTCCCTCTACCTCCACACACGTCTGGCAGAGAGAGACCAGGGAAAGGGAGAGATTTGCAAATTGAACACACTGCTGGTTTGATACAGAGAAAAACTGATTAATTTAAGTGTAAAATTGCTGTTTTGATGTTATATTTCAGCGCTTTTTTTTGGCCATAAATGCAGCTGAATCATTGGTCTTGTTTTCTCTTAAGGCCTGTTGAAGATTACAAAGACGTGTGAGGAGCACTTAATTTGCAAACAATGGGGATTCTGTTGTTTGTCTTGTAATATAAAGCTTTTATATACGTTTAAGAAATATGTATATCAATGCTGGATGTTTATTATCATGGACTGTATAACGCTTGATGCACAGTGCTGTTTTATTACCTCTTACATTGTACTGGCTCAAGTATTACAGCCCAAAAATTACATCAACGGCTATATCTATGTATCAATGATGATTAAAACTTTATATTGCTGTTGCTGTTACTATATTAAAATTATTACAGCTGCTGTCACTACTATCACTGATTTAAATGCAACTGCCAGCACTGCTACAATTGTGAAAACAACCGTGTATTCACTCACACTTAAGCACAATATGTGAGAAAATGTGTGGAAATATTTTGTTTTGTTTTGTTTTGTTTTGTTTTGTTTTGTTTTATTTATTTAATTTTTATTCATTTATTTATTTATTTATTTTTGTTTTGTCTGCTTTTTTTTCTCACACATTTATTTTTATTTTGTCATGTTCTTTTACAAAGAAAATTGCTGAAAATTATACAAATTATAAGAGTTTCCAATTCATACATTTATAAAATCTATAAATATTAAAATGGAAAAACATTACTGACTGGTTCATAATTTTGAGTCCATTCTGAAGTCTTATAGGCTACTTTTATAAAAATTTCATGGTGTTGCTTGACGATATAAATCACCATCCGCTTAGGCATTCTGGATTTTTTTTTGTTTTATGAAAAAAAATAAAATATATACAGTTCTGGAATGACATGTTGAATGAGTAAATGGTGACTAAACAAGATTGTAATTGTTGGTTGTTGTGTATCTGTTGAAGTTGTGAGCGTGACAGAACAACTCTTGTTTAGGGAAAGTTCAATTAGTAAAAAAAGACTGAGCATATGTGTGTGCGTTCTTCACTGATGCGCTCAGGGTTGTTCCAGGAAGTGTTGGCTGTACAAGGTCAGACCCAGAGCTCATTAAGAACAGAGGAGGGGGGGTGGGGGTCCCAATTCTCCCATTCTCACTAACCTTATTCTGTAATTAGCCATTGTTTCCTCTTAACACTCTGATCAGGGAGGGGAATGACATGAAACCTATTAAAGAACAGAGCTCGCAAGCACCCAAGACATACAGTTACAGTAGAGCTTTCTCATATAGTATGTCATTTCCTTTTTGGGAAAGGTATTTGGTATTTTCAACATCAGGACCACTTTCTGGAGCTCCTAGTCCACAGTTGGGTGATCATATTGCAGGCACTTTCCAAGGCAAACATGTCATGCATGGCCCCCTCCATATGGCACGTTGTGGTAGGTTTTAAAAACCCACAAGATCCAGAGGCTTCAGTAAAAGTCAGGCCGTTGCTCCTGCTGCTACTTCATCATCATTCAGTTTTAGATGCAGGATTAGATAATGTGTAACTCCAGGTTTAAAGTTTTTATTTAAACTTTACAGTCATATGTATGCAACATGATAATAATACTAATAAAAACAACAACAACAACATCAACAAAACAATTATTATGAAATGATTATATATTACTAATATTGATAAATTGTGGAATTATTCATTTTCTAAAATCTAAGACCATGATTTTATAAGATTTTTTTTATCTTTATCATGAACACTTATGAATGTCATTGGCCCACATGAAAACATGCTTCAACTAAAACATGCTTAAACAAAAAAGCACCAATTGCACCATGTGATAATACTAATACATGTTTGATATTTTTCTGAAGTTTTCTTCATAACAAGAAACCATAATTACATGTCCAACATCCATAAATTCATAAACATTTTTTGCTGAAAAAGGAGATATATGGCAACGCATTACTGATTGATGTGTTGCCTGGTACAAGTCCGTTGCGTTGGGATATTAAGCAACTCATAATATGAATGTGTTTGACGGCATTGCAACTTAGTTTCCCAGTCTCCTCCCTGCCTTAATTTTTCTTCTACTGCTGGCTGGCGGTGGTCCATCCATCTGATGAGAACTTCCCTCCTGTCCAAATCAACCTGCCACCTGCCCATCAATCAGTTCCCAACAGCTACTTTCATTTTGAGACTTGACAATTATACAAGTTGGACAACATCACTCATATCTATCCCAGCATCAACGAGCTAAAATCTCTGCTCATGAGCCTCCTTTAAACCCCTCAGCAGATCCGCAACCTAATGTCATCTTGGCTGATGTCGAGACAACAACATTTACCAACACGTCAGCCTGGCATCCAAAAGCGTTCGCAATGTTTCCGAAACCGCGTGACCAAATTGCTGCTAAATTGCAGCCTTCACGAGCACTATTGCATTGTGTGTCTCAGTCCAGGCCTGTCTGTTAGACGAAGAAGACTTTATGAGGCCAAAACGGATGAGGAAAGGGACGAGAACAGTCAGTCATGTGGGATCGGAGATGCGCTGAGAACAACGAGAGGGGGACAGACTTGATGGGATTTCCGAAATCCATGCGGGCCATGATGAATGTCTGAAATTGGTTTGTCTGGAGCTTGATAAGTCATTTGTTTTCATTAGCCTGATGGTAGCCTAAGTCCATAGTGGTAGACTGATTGGTGTGTGGTTGAGGGGGCTAGGATGGAGATGAGGCCTCTCTCCTGTCCTACTCTTCATCCCGCTCTAAGAGAATTATCCTGGCTCAAGGGCCCACACCCCTGTGGACAGCTCCTGATCAGATAGGCCTCTGACAGCAAAATATCATTCACTCCCTGTCGCCGCCATGCTCTCGTTGGAGCATGTCCATTAAATATTGACGAGCCGTTATCTCCAGGCACTGAGGGAGACGTAAAAATAACGCAAAGAATGGAGAGAGGGGACAGGGAGCGGGAGATAATGTCAGACGTGAGCATCTCACCTTACAAATCCAAAACGCAGATCCCTCGCGCTTTACGCGGCTGGACGGTTGTACTCTTAAAATCAGCCATGTGTAAAACCGATCTTCAACTAGTTAAGCACACTTGGCTCACATTTACCTTTAAATGTCAGGTGCTGGTTAAAACAGACATGTTGCATGAACCTAATGGAGAGGATTGTGCGCTGAACAATAAGGCAGGCTCTCTGTTGCTAGGCATATTCAGTTAATAGGCTTGCAGGTGGCACTTAAATGCGTCTTTCAGCTGTGTAGTGGAAGCTTTTTCCGCTATTGTCCCTGAAAAGGGAAAGTCACAAACCCTCTTCTTCTTCTTTTTTTTTTGTTTTGTTTTGTAGAGCCTGAAGTCACCTTTCATAAGGCCTTGTCACCGCTCACTCAGTATAAACACACGCTCGCCCTGCAGTCAAATCAGGCGCTGACATACTGCCGCTGTCACACCAAACATCGCCCACAGCATCAGGAAATAATCCAGCAGAAGAGACACTTAAAATAAGCCCATGGCGCTACTGAGAGTAGGAACGAGGGAATGTGTATTAGAAAGAGGGTTAAGTTGCCTGTAAACCACTTGATTCTGCGAACACAGCGCATTGTGTGTTTGTCTGTTTGAGACAACGTTTGGGGGATGGGTTCACGGTCGCACATGTGACACAAACACATACAGATAGAGAGGGAAGAGCCACATGGCAGCGATGCTGGGGGGCCATGTGAGGCTTTCAGGCCTTGGTTAATTGGGAGCCTTCACTATTGATTAGGAGATTAGGAGTGAGCGAGCATGGCTCCCACAAGCCAGCACACACTCAGCAGGAGGGAAAGGGTGCTGTGTGTGTGTGTGTGCGTGTGCGTGTGTTCAATGAAACGGAACATGTCTGAAATATGCCACTCTGTCTGTAGTACAAACACAAGGCAGGAGGAAAGGGTTAATGTTTACCTGATCAGAAGCAAGCTGATTGATTTGGAATGCGTTCTGGTCCTGTTTAAACTGGAAATTTGTCAGGTTGATTGAATTGATCTGCAGGTGCCAACTACTCCACCAATTAAAAGGTCATTTGGTGGTTTCTGTTTGTTCCAAGTAGCTGGCAACGAAGGGGTTAACCTCTCTGGCCATGACAGTATAAAAGCAAGCAAAATCAATAGGAGGAAAAATAGGAAAATGACATGCCCCTCCAGTTGGGAGATCTAATCTCCAATATCCATTTACAACACTAGGACTCGCTTTAGCAATTATAGGCCATCTCCACTGGCGGCCTCTCCTTTGGAGCCCTGTGGAAATGCCTTTAAAAATCTGCATTCAATACAGAAACAGTTTGTTTAATTCTCAAAGAGCACGTTCTCATATCACTGAATGATTTTGATTGAAGAAATTTCTCATTTTCTGAAAACGCATGTTCGCTTATTTATTTATTTTTTTTCACAGCTATTAGCTGTTCCTCTGCTTTATATTATATTCGAATATTGCCCTCTACTAGTTTAACCCCTTGCGTTAATACACATTGACATGACTGCATTAAAACCGTGACATATTCCAATTGGAGAATGCAGACCCTTCTTTTTTTTTCCCCTTTCCTTCTTTCCTTTCTGCTTCTCTCTTTCCTTCCCTTCTTTTCAAAGTCCTCTTAAGGAGCGCTTTGTAGTCGCCCGTCCCGTCTTATCAGCGCTGGCACGAAGCACTTGCCTCTCTGACTGTCCTTATGTTCTGAGTGAGCTCCTGCTTTTGTGCTTTCTAATGAACTTTGACCAAAATTAGACATACTCTTCAACTTTTTAAAGCAGGGCCCCCCTGAATGGCTCTTTTGTTGCGGCGGCGGCGCAGCGCTGGGCTGCTGAAGGAATGCTGGGTTTCTCGCTCTCTTTCCTTCTGTTTCTCCTTCTCATAGACATGAGGAATTTGGGTCTTAGTCTCAGAGAGAGAGGCAGACAGAGAGCAGAAGGACCAAACTCCCTCAGGCACTTTAGTGAACGCCTCTGCTCTCACAGATTCAGCAGTGAGACAAACCACTCTTCATTTCTTTCAATCTCCCTCTGTCCAACACTCTGTCCTCACTTCTTGTTTCATATCTCTCAGTTTTCCTCTCATTTTTTTGTTGCAGTTTTTATGTATTTGGGTCAATGATGTGATGTTTACTTTTTCCCCTTTAGATCTATTAGGTAATTTAATAATGCAGTTTGTAAGATCTTGAATATACCACGATAACCATTTACTCACTGTTTTAACGAAAATTGGCTAGTTGTCACACTTTATTTTAAGGTCAAATTCTCGCTATTAACAAACCCTCTATTTTGCCTCCATAAACTCCTAATTTGCTGTTTATTAATAGTTAGTAGGGTAGTTGTTAAGTTTAAAAGAATAGTTCACCCAAACATGAAAACTCTGTTGTCATTTACTCGAGTAGTTCCAAATCTGTATGAATACAAAGGAAGATATTTAAAAAAAAAAAAGGTTGTAGCCAGGCTGTTTGTGTCGCCATTGACTTCCATGGCATTTCTTTTTCTACTATGGAAGTCAATGGTGACCAAAAACAGCCTGGCTACAAACTTTTTTTTTTTCTCCGAAATATCAATGATGATATTTTTGGGTTAAGTATTTAGGTAAGTTAAGAATATGGTCATGCAGAATATATGCTTTAGAAATATTAGTAAACAGCAAAAATGTTAATAATTAACATGCTAATAAGCAATTATTCAATAAGAATGGGTTCCTAAAATAAGTTTGTATTTATTTATTTACATTTTGGCTGTTCAGAGATTGGAGTAATTCTTTTTGTTTCTTTTTCATTTTCGTTTTTTACATTGTGACAGGCAGTTAGTTCAGCTGAAATGAAGTAACCTCAAGAAAACTACATGACTTTATGATTCGTAATTATAAATAAACATATAAATAAATGAGTATTATTACAATTAACTATTTAAAATATACACTCATTTTCAACATTTTGGTCAGTACACATATCTTTTATCAAATGTGTAAATGTGTATTTTATAAATCAAATATCCATTAAACAATAAAGACATATATAATATAACTTTTCCCTCAATAAATTGCTAATTTGCTGCTTATTAATAGTTAGTGCGGTAGTTGTTAAGTTTATGGATTAGGGATGTACAGTAAGGTCATGTAGAATAAGGCATTAATGTGCTTAATTGCTACTAATAAATGGCTAATATTCTAGTAGTATGCATGCTAATAAGCAACTAAGTAAGATACCCTAAAAGACCTTTAAAGTTAAAAATTTTCTTTCTTTTTAAATAAATTCTGTTGTTTTGAACTTTCTATACTCAAAAAAACAAAACAAAAAAAACAACAACACAGAGTAGTGCAAATGTTTTCAGTCTTGATAAATGTTTTCTTGAGAATCAAATTAGCATGTTAGAATATATTTCTATATCATGACTTAAGTATTTACTTCCCAAAATTCAGCTTTGCCTTCGCGGAAATACAGCATTTTAAAATGTTAAAATAGGGACAATTATTCTAAATTGTAATAATATTTCACAATATGACTGTTTTTATGGAATGGTTTAAGACTCAAAATGATTAACAGATGCACACACAATTCCACATTAATATATCATACTGTAAACTGTGCATGCAAAAAGGAATCTGTGCAATTGTGACACGCGTTCATTTATTGACGTTTTGTTCTAGTTCTAGTTCTAGTATCTGGGGTGTCTACGTATTACGTATTGGATAATAAACACTAATGCTCAAGGTGGTTTGGGGTCAAAAAATGTTAAAGCAAGTATGCGTTAAATGAATCAAATCACAGTAAAGGCAGTTATAAAGATTTATCAAATAAAAGCTGTTCCCCTGAGAAAGACAAAATGTAAAACAAATATAAAAGCATACAGTCGCTGCTGTGTTCGCACTGCATGATAGATCGGCGATGACTAATTTCAGAAGAACTGTGGAGAACAACGTCTCAAAAGACGATTCAAGAAAGCTCCCTGCAAAGCTACAGTACTGTTAAAAGTTTTAGGCAGTCAAAAATAATGTCCTAAATGGATCCATTTACTTCAATTAATCAAATTAAATCAACATTTGGTGTGAGCATCCTTTCGTTTAAAGCTGATTTTGTCCTCTGTGAACTTGAGTTTTTTGAGTTTTGCAAGACGTTGGAGACGTTGTTGACTGTCACCTAGTGGTAGCGCCCTGTCTTGACTTTCAGTGAACATTTGCGTGTATTCCGTCAATGCTAAAAACTGTGGAAAGTGAGTCTCAAAATCCAAATGAACTGAACGGGATCAATTAGAGCAAGAAAGCAATATGACGCACTGATTATGACATTTTGATAGAAAATAGAACATTTATACTCACAAAATTACTTTGAACCCTGCACATTAATGTAATTCATAATTCTGCAGACACCAGTTGAACACTGTTTGTTTCAGTGTAGAAACGCACATTTGCACATTTTTCCAAATCGTCCACACGTTAATGGATTGCAGTGAGCCTTGTGCATTGGTACTTGTGTGTGTGTGTGTGTAGTGAAAAGCTCTAAAAATGTCTCAAAATCCAAATGAACCGAACAAGATCGACTCGAACAAAACATCAATAAATGAACGAAGGTCACCTGATTCAAATGCACAGATTCCTTTTTGCATGCACAATTTATGATATATTAATGAAGAACAGACCAGTTTTATTCACAAACATATCTTTATTTGCACAAGCATTTAATCCTGAATGTTCACATACTCAAATTGAAAGGTATTTGTGTGTTTGTAATAAGAAGCATACATTAAATTTATGTAGCACATGGATAATTGTGTGTGCATCTGTTAATCATTTTGAGTCTAAAATCAATCCATAAGTTTTTACATTGTTTTTAAACAAATAAATTCAGCCTAGTCGAGCATAAGAGACTTCTTTCAGAAACATTAAAGCTTACCTCAAATGTTTGAATGATATAGTGAAATAATAATATTATATATATATATATATATATATATATATATACTTACACACACACACACACACACACAGAGAATGGTCCGAAAAAGGAAAAACATCCTGTGAGCGGCATTCTGTGGGTGAAAACGCCTTGTTGATGTCTGAAATCAGAGGAGAATGGCCAGAGTGTTGCCTGGTCTGATGAGTCTCGATTTCTTCTGCAACGTTCGGATGGTAGGGTCAGAATTTGGCATCAACAACAAGAAAGAAGGGCTGTGCAATTAATCGCAATTGCAAAAAATTCATTCATTGTGAAATGTTTTGTTATGCACTTCTTATGCACTGAATACATTTAGAATGTATGTATGAAGCTTGTTTGAAAAA
>JAUCNO010001819.1:16165662-16183517 GCA_032353835.1 Enteromius viviparus
AACTAAAACACCAAGCCCCGCCCCACGACTGACAAAAATAACAGTGTTCTCGCGAGCAGGTGAGAGAAGATCGTGCGCAGGAATGATAGTGTGCGAGTGCTTGAATTGCACGCGGATGTCATATCAAGCGCGTGTGAGGGTTTGAAATGAGCCCCGTTTCTTCGCATGTACATCTGTTTTCTACCCTGGCTTCTGCGACTATTAAGCTCATAGAAGCTTAGTCTGGCCAAGCTACCTTACTACCTGCCTTCTGGGAGGTGGGCTTAAGCTGCGTCCATCAGATGCCTCTGTATACTACTGGACGAATCTACAACCAATCAGACCATTTATTCCAATGACGTACAGTATGCGTAGCGACAGAACCTGAAGCCACCGTAATCGTTTTGTCATTGGTTCCCATTTTTTTGGGAACTGAAATGCTCTAAAACGGCAGCTTGGCCTGACTAACTTTGCTCGCGAAAAGAATGTAGCGTCAAAAGAAGTATGGGCAGGCCCAGGCTATCTGTGGCATAGATTTGCTGCCATAGCTTAGTGTGTTTTTCGCAAGCTGTTTGCTGCTGTTGCAGCAGGGCGGAGGATTGCGATGCCGGCTCAGCAACGTGATGTCTATCGACCATCGGCTATGGACGATTGCATTGTCTATCAACCCAAGCCTAATTTATAGCTTTTAGTTTGTACAGTGGTACCCCAGTGACAGCTTTATGCTTTTCCCCCCCCTAAAGATTATGAATGAGTGTTTATTGGAAAAAAAAAATCTTAGATGTTTCAAGTATTTCCGTATGAGGTGTTGCTCTGAAATTTAAAGGAAATGTTTAAAATTTAAGCTATTCACTATAAACACTGCCTTTTCATGAGACGCAGAAAAATGATGGTCTAGGAAAACATGAGGATGAGTAAATGATGTCATGTGCCAACTGCTTGGCCTTCGCTCTAACACTGTGTTTGATTTTTAACTCATAGTGTTGAATTATATAGTCAGCTACATCAGTCTAGTGTGTAACCATTCAACTAGAAAAGCACTAAGGCGCTTTTGAGAGGGTTTTATTACTGTGTACATTAAGCCTCACTGTGGCCCACAGTTCCTGGTTACAATATTATGCGTTTAAATACTTAGTTACTGAAATACACCACAAGCGTTCTCGTTGAGAGTTTACACTGAGTTTTCATTCAGGTGTTGCTCAAGACATTAATCTATAATTTTAGTTGAATTTTGTTCAAAACAGGACTCTGTATTCAGTTTTCCGTACTCTGACAGATGGTCATTTGTAAAATGTAAAAAAAAAAAAAAAATCTTAATAAATGCTTTTTTGAATTTTCTGTTCATCAGTAAATCTCAATTTCTATACATTGCTTTATAAATATATATATATATATATATATATATATACTGTATATATATATATATATACGCACACACACATATATAATGTGTGTCTATACATTATGTGCTATTTGTGAAATATGACCATTTACAATATTATACATTTTAATAAAATAAAATAAATGGTGATTTGCTGAGCTAAAGATACTTTCAAATTACATGTAAAAATAAATAAATAAATAAATGACAATGTGATTTATTTTTTTCCCCTGTTCTCCAGTTTTTATGAATTTGACATACATGTGTTACATGAGTGCTCTGGGCTTCTTTAAGCTAAAACAAATTGACATAATCTGATGCCATAAAAAGGTCTGATTAATAAGAATTTTATGAACTAAATAAAAATATACATCTAAACCCAAATAAAATAAAATAATGAAAAACATGTATGAGCCTCTGCCACAGAGCTGATGATATTCTCCTGTCTTCTGTGCGTTTATTCAAATTTTACAGACGGGGGACTTTTTCCAGTTCAGCACCTCAAAACACTTCAGTGTGAGAAAAACACATTATGCCCGTGTTATTATACAATTCATCACCAATAATAGATTTGTTTACGGGGCCCTGACGCAATACGCTCACAGCGCTGCTTTTCCAAAATAATAATGATAATAGTAATAATAACCCAAATGCTGGGGAGAGGCTTGGGAGAGGATGTGCGTTCACCGAGGGGGGAGGAGTGGGAGGGTGGAGAGAAGAGGGTACTGGGACATTTTCAAAGAGTGTTTAATGCGAGAGCAGCTCTAGTGAGGCCTGACAGGTCCCAAAAACACTGTTTGGATTGAGTAGCGTAGTGATTTAATGATCTACTGTAGGCCGGTAAAGGTTGTAGATCCAAACCCTGCTGGACTATGATTAAAATGCTCTCGAGAAGGCATCAGTGTGTCACATGCAGACTGTTTCTGGAATATGTGCATTATTCATTTCTACACGGCTTTAATTATAGTTTTTGTCTTTTGATGAAAATGTCATTTTTTAATGAACATACAATTATGGGCTTAGAAGTATATTTTTGGTTCCTCAAAATTTTTAACCAGTAATTTTGTTGACAAGGTTATCAGTAAATATGTGGGCTGTAAATTGCTTTGGGTATTAGATTCACCTCCTGTTGGTCATTTGGACACATACACATGCTACTACTTTTTGATTATAAGCATTAAATACAGTTTCTTTTGCATGCTTTCAGTTGTGTAAAAAAAAAAGACCAGTCAAACCACACACACACATATACGCGCGCGCACATACACACTTCCACACAAAGCTCCTTGGAGGAGACTCTGGCAGTGATATGAATCTCTTAAAACCCTCCCTTGGTCTTTTGTCTCTGTTGAATAAATCAGCGCTTTAGCCTGACTTTAGCAGTTTAGCGGCGGGTAATTTCAGCACATTCGCCCCTCCCGCTCTCCTCCGAGGCCTTAAATGAGTTCTCAAGCTGCCGTTGAACATAGCATAGCGTGTTTAAAAGATCACAGGGCGATTAGCTACTCCTCTGTGCTCATGTCTAAGAGCGCTCGCCCGTGCTTTTAAACAGACTCCACTCATTCCTGAAATCCTGCAGCACTGTACCAGTCTAACTGCCCTGTACTGCCTCACAGGGAAGATATAGCTTTCCCCATGAGCCTCTGTGTGTGTGAGATTGTTAAAACAGCCTGTCTCCACTGTGTGTTGACAGACGTGTAAGAGCTCTTGTAGCTCTGCCGTCAGTTTTGAAGGCTAGCCCCACAGTGACATAATCAGCTATGACAAGCTCATCAACTCAGAACTCCACCTGCTGCTCACGCACACACACACACACACACACACACACACACACGCACACACTGCACAGACAGACCTCATGTGCATGTGGATGGATTGGCCAGCAGTATCTTCATGCGGAAAGTGAAAATATGGAATTATAGATGTGACAGTGAAGTTTAAATACAGGGCTGAGCACATATTTATATACAGAGAAAAAAAAATGTATATATATATATTCTCTAGGTGTTAGATGTATTAGTCTAATGGAGCGATCAGATTTATATTTATGTGTGTCAGTAGTCATAGGAATCATATTAAAAATACATTGTTATTATGATTCCATTCTATAGGTACAGTCAAATTTGTATATGTATATTTCATAATTATGCCTTAATGTTTTTGGTATATACTAGTAATCACTATGGATTTATTTATTTTGTATAGAAAAGAGCAGTTTTCGCATTTTGATAGTTTGACATTTTGATATTTTTGTGTTTCAGAGAAAAAAAAAATACTTTTGAGTGACATGAGGGTGGGAAGATGATCTTCCATATAAAGCAAATGTTCTACAGAAGGTGTGACTCAAGTGGATGATCCAAATTTAGACATGTGAATATTCTGCCACAGTAAGAAAAAAATACATACTTATTAAAGATAATTATTTATTAATTTATAAAATGTATGATAGTCACATTCGAAATCCACTTGGCACAAAAATCAAGGGAGGCTGTTTAAATGTTTACCTGTTTAGTGTTTTATTAACTAGTCACAGTTAACACAGCGCATTACAAAAATGAAAAGTTTTAAATGATGTATGCTTACTGTACATGAGAGAACTTACCTACCTAGTGTGGCTCACCTAATTGTTGGTGACATGTTCAGATCACATGCCCAGCTAAATACTGTTTGGTTTTACTCTGTAACCACGCTTGTTTGTGCACACTTTCACTTACTGAATAAATGAGTCATGGCTCATTGCAAACAGAGCATTGACAATGGCATCACAATTATGATGTAACATTCGCTAGGTGTCAGTATAAGACCAACACAACTGTCATATCGGCCGGTGCAACATAAACAAAAATTACACAATGCACATTTCCGATACATCCAAGGATTATTTGAAATAAAGTAGGACGCTTGCTGATATTCTGTCCAATAGTTTCCCCTTTATCTCATGGAGTCTACATTCAAAAGCCATTATATTTAAGTGAAGGTCTTTTGATACCATCGCTTTTCCCTCAGTGACACATTTACTATACTTTGATGTACATATAGGAAACCATTTGTATTATATTATTACTTCCTCCATGTTATTACCGTCCCATTCATAAATGTTTGCTCAGTAAGTCAGAGGGAAGCACTCTTGTCTCTTGGTGTGTTTTACCGTGTTTGACAGTCACACTCAGCTCATTCACTCTCTGTAACCTGATTTCACGGCTGCAAGTACACCATGCCCTGCGGCCTGAAGGGAGCTCTCACCTGAAAGAGAAAGAGAGAGAGAGAGATGAGTACACACATTTGATGTGCTGTAATGACAGCAGTGGGCAGGAGTGTGTGTGTGTGTGTGTGTGTGTGTGTGCGCGACCACCATATGTGGCCAGGTGCTGTTCCCGATCCCACCTGCCCTCGGCATTACCATAATCAATTTAACAGGACAGATTAATAATCAAATATTCAGATGATGATTGCTTTTGGACTTAAACTAATCTCTTAATGCCAGTGACCGTCCTATTCTGTGTTTTATCAGCCTGTTGCTGTGTGTATCAGGTAGTTAGTTGCATGTCCGTGTGCGTTTATTTTTTTTTCGGCAGCGTACCACACGTCGAATTGCTTTCCTTTTCCTTTTTCACAGCCCTTAGGTGCGTGCGTGTGTGTTTTGTGCGATTTTGTATAAATCTCTCAGAGCACATCAGTTATGCTTATGAATGCAAAAACAGCTCATTGACTCTGAATTGTTTTCTTAGCAGTTTGGTTAGGAATATAAATAGCGGCGCATCTATAGCAGACCCCAAACCGCTATTCATTTGGACTTGCGTGTTTTTGTTTTGTTTGCACGAACGGAGGAACTAAGAGAGAGACATCTCTTACCGAGGCATTATCAAACGTTTTCACTCGAAAAATCCAATGCGCCTTTCAGTATTGAGAGGAAGAGAACATGTTCTGACTCTCACCCTGCCCGCTGGAATTAGTCAAAAGACCATTTTTAGTAATAAATTATGCATTGAAACAAAGAGATAGCCTCTTTTTTTGTTCCCCGGCGCGCACGGGCCGCCTTGGCAAATGCCTTTAAAAAAATCTTTAAAATTGTCCATTCAACTCAAACTTACTGAGTGTAGCAAAAATGTCAAAGGCATAAAGTCAGCGAAGATTGAATAAAATAATGGGAGGAGACAGATTAGTCATGCAGAGAGCCCACACAGTCTTTCAGGCCGGCACAATACCACTTTTTATAAGCGCTCTATCTACACAATGGCGCCGTTCAATATATCGAGGATGATACATGGTCAGACGTGTAATCTCCCTTTGATTCCTCGCACTCATTCATTCCGGAAACCTTTTCAGGACTGACACTGATGAGCTCCAGGCTCCCGCGGCTCTCCTCGCAGCCAGCAACCTTCTTTAAGAGTTCATTATGTAGGAACATGGAGGATAGGTGTCTTCCGCCAGGCCGCTATCTGATGTCACGCCGTTCCCTCGTCATCCGTCGCCGGCGTTAACGACAGGGTCCGTCTGAGAATAGACGGTGCTTTCAGGAACATTAGTCAGCGTTTGAGGGAAGATGGAGTAAGCCAACACGCCACTCAGAATAACACGAATCAATCAATCCGGCCCGGGCTTCCAAATATTCCAAGATGGAGTCATTTCATACATGACGGAGCTCAGACGGAAGACCGACGGGTGCATTGATCACATATGGGGGATCGTTGGCGTCCTATACGTACCCGTTCCGGCTAAGTGTTTGGCGCGCGTGCACGTGTGTCTCGTGGCGTTCGGATGATGGAGGAGGGGGAGGAGTGAATCAGTTTCCCTGGGAGACAGTGGGCTGAATTACTGACGGGTTTGTGCACCACTTAACCTAATCTAGCATATGATTATGAGACTCAGTCAGGGGCGCCTCCCTCATACGCTTCAGTGCCAGCCTCCTTCTGCCTGCCGGGCGTGGCATCCACACACACACACACACACACACACACACTCTTCCTAAAAATAAACCTCACCTCCTGTACAAGCGGCAGTGTTTGAGCCTACCTGAGCAGAGTGAATGAGATCCGCTAAATATTATGACTGCCTTGTGTCCTGCAATAATTGATTCCCCCACCCCGCACATGCATATATATACACACACGCTGCCATTTACTTTCTCCGCGCTGTTCATTTTACAAATTCTATAACCTTTTAGAATTTCTTTCTGTGGAGAAGATTGCTGCCTGGCCTCAGATTCATTATGGTGATTGAATCCTCTTCAATAGAAAACTGTTTAAAGAAGAGAGAGGGAGAGAGCAAGCGAGGGAGAGAGAGAATGAAGGTAACATGGGTTAAAAGCTTGTCTGGGTGACATAATTCACCTCCACTGAGGCAAACAATCACATCGCATTGTGACCTTCATATGATAGAAAAAAGGCTGCTTTTTTTTCCTGCCGCCTTCTATCATCTCTCACCCGTCCCTTCATCTTCCACTGTTTTTTTTTGTCTTTGGCATCACGGGTTATTTTGGATTACAGATTAAATATCTAATTACGATCACTTTGCGGTGAGGAATATACTGTAACGTAAGCCCTCGCTTTAATCATGAACGCAGTTTAAAATCACCCTTGTGTACAATGGGAGATGATATACATATATAATTCTCTCTCATCCTCTACCCTCCCTCTCTTTCCCTCCACTTTCCTTTTTTACACTCAAAGCACCTGGACCTACACTATTCATCATGTGGATGACTCCGAACATGAATTAGTTTTCTTTTTTTATGTCAGAGATGAGAGGGCCAGATGGTATAAAATAAAAAAGGCGAAAAAGGAAAAAAAAAATGGGGAGAGCGAGAAAGAGGAAGAATCGAGGACATAGTCTGCACTCTATGTTATCATAGAGGCACATGCTAGCGCGGGATTAGGCTGGATTTTTAATGCTGTTTCGCTCTGAATTATAGCTTTTCACTTGCCCTCCTTTGTCATTTCTTTATACTTCAAACAAGAAATTGTCCAATTCTAATTAGTCGATATAATTGCTGCTGGATGAAGCGCCGCCAATCGGACCCCGAACTCCTGCAAGGTGGAGTGGTTTTGTTCTTCTCTCGTCTTTTCACTGACAGTCTGTTTTTTGCCCCCCCATCCTCCTCTCCTCTCTCTTTTTTCCGCTCTTTTTGCTGTTCTTTTTTCCTTCTTTTTTGAAAACAAGAGAAAAGGCCCTCTCGAGAGGTCCTGAGGTTACTGTCACGTTATTAGTGCATCACTTGTAGGCAATTACAAGCCCCTCCACATCCGTGTACCTGCCGCACGGCTCACTTTATGAGGGACAAGTGCCGACACGACTGATCCGTTTTCTTCCTGATTGTGCTGTTCAGAGTGGCATCATTTTAGATTTGTTTATTTGTGTCTCCACTTTAAAAACCTTTGCCTGTGATTGTGAAAGTAAGCTGTTTTTATCCAGTTCTTGGCCTTTTTGTCATTTTACGGTAGATGTAGCAGTGCTGTAGAGTGACAAGGAAAAAAATGGGATCAGGAAATGTTCTAATAACTTGTATAAGCACCTTCACTCAGTTTGTCTAAGTACTGTATGTGCGCATACTTTATAGGCCAAAGATTCTGTGTAAACCTCTACATTAATGTTCGTGGAACATGTTCACTGTGCAGTCACTATAGGGCTATTGGAAGTTGGCTCCTGAGGCTGAAGCCTCACATATTTTGTTAAAGCCAAAAACGTGTTCATTAATACAATTATCTGTGTATAGTGCTTTCTGTGGGATACACTTAAAGGGATGATTCATCACCTAAAATTAAAACAAATTTAGTCATATTTATGCTGAAGCATTTTTGTGGAATGAAAAAGCCAATATTTTAAAGAAACAAAAAATAAAAAACAATTATTCACATAAATGTCTTTCATTTATTCAGTTATTTAGGGCATACATACTTTGTTCTCTAACAGGAAGGATATGCACTACTGTTCAAACTTTAGAGAATTTTTATTTAAAGAAAATAAAATTTTTATTATGCAGGGATGCATTCAATTTATATCTTTCAAATATATATATATATATATATATATATATATATATAAAACCCTTCCTGTGCTTACTGTACTTTACAGCTATATAAAATACAGAAAAAAGTGCTGTGTCATAGGAGTCAGTATATTTGTAAATGGCTGAGAACTGCAGTACAGCTGACGTTGTAGGTTTGAGGCTGTTACTGAGGTTAGTGGGACCTTTAATTTTAGCTCTCGTTATATTAAGATTTACCTCGTATGGGCTTAATGACATCTTTCAGATGTAGCTGTAAAAGTGTTCTGGATTCCATTATTCACCCAAAGATGTCCCCATTCACACAGAGGTCCAGGCTATGCCTCGAATAACCACTAAAGCCGCTTGCGTTGTGTCCCAGCATATGTCTGATTGGACAGGGATGGTGGTGTGTCTGTGTCGATCCCGAGGTCAGACCTGTCATGTTAGATGACTTGAAGCTGAGTGGCAGGAGGAAGTAGATAGGATCCAACCCTTGTTAGAAACGTCTTTCCGGTCTGTCCACGTCGTCGGACTCACCAGCGCAAAGCGCTCATAGTCAGGCCGGTGCCGTCACGCCATCAATCATCATTATAAATCCCGCATCGTCCCTGCTACATTAACTTGGCGACCTGCGCACCCCGTCTCAATTAAACATCTGATGAATATACGGCTCATCTACGCGGACTGTCAGCCACCCGTCAGTCAGCCTCCGACGAGAACACGCTTTTATTTTTGGACCGGATGCCAATAACGGCTCTGGGACTTAAACAAAAACATCTTCCTTCAAAGTTATTGCGAGCGGGAGGAGATTGTTTGCTCAACACTAAAGGGGGTTAAGGCAGGCTTTGGCAGGGAAAAGAACGGGCCAACAGAGACCCAGAGCCCCAAATCAGGAAAGTTTTGAAGCATTGTTTTGAATCTTAACAAGAGGACTGAGACATGCAAAAATAATTTGCCATCTTTTCTCTTTTCCTCGGCTTTGCATTCTATGTATCAACGCATGTAAATAGCATCTTAACACTTGATGCTATTTTGAAAAGCACTCGGCCCCTGAGGAGTTCTAGCGAGTGAAGCAATTTATCCACGAACAGGTGCATTTTTAATGCTTTTATACAATCAGATGAGCATTTTACATACAGACGCTGGCGTTTCTGTGTCTTCTTTTTTGATTGCCGCTCTCCTTTATTCGTATTTTGAATTGATGTAGCCTTTCTAATTAAACTTGGAGAGAGATGTTAATTACCTAACAAGGTCACCTTTTTCTGCCACCATATTCAGCATTGCTCTCCTATACTCTTTCTCTCCCCTGTTCCACAGCCTAAAGGAGATTTGAAGAGCGGTGTTAATTGCCTATTCGTGATCCCATTTCAACTTTTGCATCTTACTCTTTAAGTGCCATATTTAGACTGTAAAGGAGGATTATTGGTATGTTGTGCTGTTCTGCGCCTCACATGATGTGTCCAGTCATCACAAACCGCTGCTTTCTGTGGGAACTCCTCTGTGACGAGAAGAGTGAGCGAGAGAGAAAGGGACGGCACATATGGAGCATGATAGTTGTTATAAAAGATGTCAGCTGTAGCAGCATGCAGCTGGTGGGCTTGTGAGGTGGGAGGACGTAACATGGGTGAGATATGGTCATTTAGAGAGAATGGGGTTTTATCATATGATACCAGGATGCGTGTGTCAGTAATTCATAATTTCATATGGCCCACACGCTTTCCTAATGCACAGAACTGCCTGCATATTTCTGATGGTTCTCACAGGATGTTACATCACTCTTTTGAGGCCTCTAGGCTGCATTTTAAAAGACCAAACGTAAATAAAATCCACACAGACTGTCAAAGATGGTTTATTTGGATCAAAAAGACCCTATATACTCAGCAACTAAAGTAATAGTGGAGATTACGGTAACGCTTTGTCTAACTGTGAATAACTTGGGGAGTTTGGGTGCTAAATAGCTCAAAGTTTAGTGTGAGGCAGCTACATCTGTCAATATAGATCTGTTATGTGTAATGTGTATCTTAGAAAATCACAATAAAATACATGTGAAGCATCAGGCTTCATCTTCAGCTGATATTATAACCTACAGAGGCTAAAGATGTTTTCTGTCAGCTGCTGTAAAACTCTACTCAACTGTTGGATTGCGACCCAAAAATGCCTTGGGCCTGTTTTGATCGAGTCACAGTTTGGAGGGTAAAAAGCTAAACCCCAAAAATTCTCAGAAATAATAATGTTATAAGTAATGGTTGGTACTAAGATAAAAAACAATTTATTAAAGGGTTAGTTCACCAAAAAGTAAAAATTCTGTCATTAATTACTCACCCTCATGTCGTTCCAAACCCATAAGACCTTCATTCATCTTTGAAACACAAATAAAGATATTTTTGATGATATATGAAAGCCATCTGTCCCTCCATAGACAGCAACACAACTGAAATTATCCCAGGTCCAGAAACGTAGCAAAAACACTGGTAGAAAAGTCCATGTGACATCAGTGGATCAACTACAGTTTTGCGACGATAGGAGAATCCTTTTTTTTGCACAAAGAGAACAAAAATAGCATCATAAACTGAACCATTTTTCTCCTACGACTTACGTCTTACGTTAAAGCTTGTGTATGCAGCACGTTCATCAAGGTGGAAAACGTAATTCTCTGGAGATGAGTAAATTATGTTTTTTTTTTTAATTGCACAAAAAAAGTATTCTCGTAGCATCGCAAAAGTGAGGTTGAACTGATGTCTGAACTGACTGTTTTACCCGTGTTTTTGCTACGTTTCTGGATCATTTCAGTTGTGTTGCTGTCTATGGAGGTTCAGATGGCTCTCTGATATCATAAAAATATCTTAATGTGTGTTCCGAAGATGAAGGAAGTCTTATGGGTTTGGAACAACATGAGGGTGAGTAATTAATGACAACATTTTCATTTCTGGGTGAACAAACCCTTTAAGGTTAAACTTCCTAACAAACTTTCTGCTTGTAATATTGTAAATATTAATGCACTGTTAGTCTAGTAAAACAAAGTTGTTTTTGTGTATACAGTTACTATACAGAATTCATGTTAATAATTTTGCATGTTTTTGAGCCTGTGCAGTTCATGGCAATATGAATTCATTTCATGTTGGATTTTGACAACTTTTTTGCTGTTTTGGATCATTACTTGTCTAATGTGACGTTTGGGTCCTGAAGCAAAGCCAGTTGAGAACTACTGAATTATTATATTAAAATCAAGAAAATAGAAGCAAAACAAATGAGTGTTTACTGCAGGTTTGCTTTTCACTCATATTATATTTCCTACCTTGTTTGTCAGGTATTATGTTGCTGGCTGTTATTAAATAGTTGTATGAAGAATGAAAACACAACAAAATATACTTGAACAGCTGTTGTTTTGTAGTTTTTGTTGTGTACCTTCTAAAATCTGAAATGTAGCTTAAAACTGCACATGTTACAGCATGAACACTAACTTGCTTTGTGACCTGCAGTGGAGCTGCTTGTATTCAGTCAGGTGTGGAGTGCTGGAGAAACCCTGAGAGGTGGAGGAAGAAAGCTGGTAAGATGGAAATTTAAGTGTGTAATGTGAGGCTGATGTGATGAGATTGTGTGTGGTGACCTCCTCCGACAGGTCTCCATCCTTCATCAGCCTGACTTCAACCACCATCACCTCTGTTTTTTCCATCCCACCATTTATCTCTCTCTCTCACGCTCTCATGTGTTTCCCCTCGTGCTCAATCTCTCTCAGCTCGCAGCTAAATAAATGCAGAATAACAATTATTGAAAACACAATTAAAATCTGTTAATCAGATTATTTGTAGAGGATAAAACCTTTAGGATGGCTCTGACAGCTTGAGGAAAAAAGCTGTCCATTTTGTAGCAAAAATTGAAAAGATTATGATATGTCCATCCTCATGTTATAATCTCTTCATGGTCAGACAAAAAGATAGAAAAAACCCTAATAATTAACTTGACTTAAGTATTGGATAAAGGAAAAAGCCATGGGTAAATAAGAGAAACACACAGTTACTCAAGGGGAGCGGGTTGCCGGTCTGTTTTAAAAACGCAGCTTTTTAAAAAGCATTTAAGATCTAAGAACATACTCCAAATTAAAGAGGAAATAACCACATTTAGGAATTTAAGAGCTGGTGCACCTGCAGTTTGGACACAAATGCCTTTATTGCACACACATGCATGGTGTCAATCAAGTGGCAAGAGGCAGGGAGAGGAAAGAAATATCTCAGCAGACCTCAGCTGGGTATTATTTGGGTTTAAATCCATGCTTTGTTTGGAGCAGCTGGTAATTGCGTATTGTGGGGCAATTAAGATATTTAGCATTAAGCGGAATAAGCCAGGTCAAGCACCCCACCCTCTCTACTCTCACCACCATCAAATCAAAGCAGTGGGCATCTCTCTCTCACTCAAGCTTTTGTATGTATTGCCATGTTTATTTGTGCTGAAAAGCCAGTTTAGTTCATTTGAGAGTCAGCTAGGCAGAGCAGCTCTATTTCTTTTCTTTTAGGCGCTTTTTAATAGTATTATTATTATTAAGATCAGGCAGTGCACAACAGCCTAGGAATCTATTATTCATTAAGTGTAACCAATATAAAATTTAAAACAGTGTTTTTTTTTAGTTAAATTATGTGAGGTCAGCATAATATTCTGCCTATTACTTATATCTATATCATCTTTGCCTTAGTCAGCTCTATTTAAATATGCAATCATTTACAGCTTTTGACTCTATGTGTGTGCGCGCCCAATTTCCAATATTCCTCTACGCACTTTTTATGCTGACATCAATGGCAAGCTATTAAAGACAGTATTTCATTATTGGTTCCTCGTCCCCAGTGGTTATTTACAATCCTATATATACTAAGCACTGATATTAAAGGAGACCATTTTAATGAGGTGCTATCTGCCTTAGCAATATGTCTTTCTCTGAATGAGATTGTGTTTAAAGATTTTTATCAAGAAATGGCTGTTCGCTGGGGTTATGTTTTGTCCATGAAATATGCATTTCATATCTCTTTCATTTCATTAACATAATTTAATTTGTGCTTTGCATTCTGTGCATAATACATATTTGATTTACAAAACAAATATTTCCATTAGAAAATGAATTTCATGCAGGCATAAGGCAGAACTGAATGATGTATTGTAAAGAAAGTAGAGAGAGCGAGAGAGAGAGGGAGAGAAAGAAAGTGAGAGAGAGAAAAAGAATTGTATTATCCTCAGAGCGCCTTGGCAAAGAAAAAAATACTCAATAGACTTCTAGTGCGTACCGATGTGTGTGTGTGTGTGTGTGTTTATGGATGTTTAGGGACATGTACTCATACGACGTATACGCCTGTGTCTCCAGTATGTAAATGCACATTAGGACTGCTATACTTGCAGTGAGTATATTGCATTAAGTTTAAAGCAATATTACTCAGATTGATTTACATTGTTTGCTATGGCCGCCTCTCCCCTCTACGTTAGCTAAGTGTTCCGGTGGCAATGTGGCGCTTTGCTTTTTATTATCAGTAAAATATGGTGGATATTATAAAGATATATCTCTCGGCTCGGTAGCACAAAGGAAGAGCACACATCCATTTTCATTTGGTGCCAGTTTTAAGGGTTGCGCCAGAGAACATGCTACACGTAGTATTTCACAGCTTAGCGTATGATGTACATCCTCGGGGACTTTGTTTCTTTGCCGGCCCGTTTGAACGAGGAAGCTCGCCGCGTGTCAGTTTAAGAGGTATTAGCCGTTGCTTTAGTTTGCGAAATCGCTTCCTTTTAACTCCAGCCTGTGATAAATTATCAAGTCCACCCCTCTACATTTCCTTTCCTCCTCTTCCAAGGGAATGTTACTAGTTTTAATTAAAGCACTGCACCTTGCTAGTTTAAAGGATATCAGTGGCTGGGTGATAAGTTGCAGGAGCTCAGGGCTTTGGATAACAAGAAGCATTTTAAGTGGCCCTGACGAGTTCATATTAATTTGGCTTATCGCGCCTGTAAAAAAAAATCCAGGTAGCATTGAGGCAGATCCCGGCTTTAATGAGCTCAAAAACGTAAAGTCGGTGTCAGAACGCTCCACTTTTTTATTTCAAAGGGAGTAGGAAATAACTTGTCAAAGCTAAAAGCCAAACAGTAAGATCTATGTTTCAGAGGTAACTAGTATTAGCAGGGATTTCGGGCTCGTCTGACATGCCGTACGGAAGGGAGGGCTTAAAATAGAAGTCTCAGGTACGCCAGAGTGGGGCTTATACCTGCGCTCGGTCTCTGCTGCCTTCGCTGACGGTTAAAGAAGAGCGATGAGAGGATCTCTGAGCTTTTAAGAATCTCCTCTTTTTGCAATTCCTCTCCCTATAGTGTTGCCGGAGAGGTGATCGCCCGCCCGGCTACCGCTTTGAATCCGTGACAGGTGTTTTTAAACTTCGCTCGAGCGGGAAAGAGAGATAGAGATCACACCATGGCTCTGAGGATGGTTTGGGAAAGTTAAGCCTCCTCTTGTCTTTTATTTTCTCAGCAGTTCAAGGCCAAATCCAGCAGGGGTATGAATACATCAAGTGGATGTTTAAAAAAAAAAAAAGCATTCCAAGAAGTTCGTTTAGGTTTCGCCTGTTGGAGCGCACTACTTTTTTGTAAGGGCTGGTTGGTGTCAAGGAATAACCTGCAACCGTGAACAATTTACCCTTTATTCTCGCACCTTAATCTGTTGTTGGTGACAGAAGGGTCTGCGTTTCTATCTTAGCAGATGGGGAGACAGGTAACTTGGCATGTTTGTTAACGTCGCCAATGTTAGGAAAGCAGACAAAGAGAGCGAGAGACAGGGAAAGATGAGAGGAGAGAGGAAAATCAATCTAATACTGCAGAACTATCAGATCACATGAGATGATGGATTCTTGGTCGCAGCATTCAGCCGCTGTCTGCCGAGCTGTGCAAATCAATTCAAACAGACACAAAGAGTAAACACACATTCTGCACCACAATAGGAAATTGAAGCAGAGCCTCCCTTTTTAAAATATGCCTCTACATATTTGTTTTGTGGATTACCATTCTGAAATGAAATTTGAACAGTTACTTAAAATAATATGCAAAAGATATTTCCTGTTTTGCCGCTTGCCCCCCCCTCCCCACTGTTTGTCGGAGATGTGGGATAGCTGCGACACTGGCGTCAGTGTAAACACCACATGCGTGTGTTGTCCTGGTGATTATTTTTCATAAACATTTTCCGAGGTTTGTCCTTATTGCAGAAGGTTTAGATATCATATTTTATTTGTTTTTGCACTGTTGAAAAAATATTTTGCGAAAGTCGAGCCTGTGTTTGTCTGCATGCCAGTGGACGCAGGTTGGAATGGACAGCGTTTTCCAGGGACAAGAGGCCACTGAAGCTCTAAAGTTGTAAGTTTTTTTTTAATCTATAGGAGCGGGTTTGAATAGGACTTAATTGAACTGTGTGTGCTTCTTGTTCACGTTACAGGCTGAACTACCATTGTAAGGTCAAACTTTAGCAGACATTCATTAAAAGTCCTTTGACATTTAGTGAAAGGCTTTTTCAGTTGGCCTACACCTCTGGTGCACAAAACATTAAGCGCTAACAAGGTTCTTGAAGTCACAGAGTACAACATGACTTAGTCAGGCAAAGCATTATATAAATCAGTGTGACAGTACAGAACCAAGAATAATGGACATGCAAGAAACTGTTAATAATAATATTAATAATAATAATAATAATAATAAGATGCATATTTTTTACTGATGTGAAAGGAGCACTACACTAAAACAGCTGGAGCTACAATTTAACATTTCTGAATATACTGTGTGTAAAAAGATAGTGGGCAGTGTAGCATATTGCATTACCTCTGAAGTCTGATTCCCAAACAAATGACTCTTAGAAGTTAGATTTGTAACACTTTAGAAACACATATTCAATTTAAAGTAACCGTTTTCCTGAACAGACACATAATTTGTTTAGGTATGGGTTGGATTAAGGGATCTAAAATATGGTCATTCCTAATAAGGAGTAAACAATGAGTTCATTTATAAGTTGTAATAAACAGCTGTTAATATGCATGCTAATAAGCATCTAGTTAATAGTGAGAACTGGTCCTCAAAATAAAGTGTTACTGTTAGTTATTTTAGTAAATCAAACAACCAATTAATCAGAGTACTAGCTGTGTCTCATTTCAAAGCATTCACCCTCTGGAGGAGACATCTTCAATGGCATATGCGATAAGACACACACACTTTTGTGCTTCTCAAATGCAGTTGGAAATATCATAATTATGAGTTTCAAGCATGTGAATGTTTGACTGAAGTCCTATTTATTAGTGGGAAACTGAATTCTAGATGATGAGTTTTAATGTCATAAGCGGCGTGTTAGTTGGAAAAATGTCAGAAACACTTATCTGTGATATAGATATAAGTGTTGTCAAACAATTAATCATGATTAAACACATCTTATTTTTTTTACATAGTGAATGTCTAAACAGTGTGTATTGTTATGTATAGATAAAAACATATCAATAAACATATGTGTGTGTATATATATATATATACAGTATATATACAGTATATATAAATAAGGAGTGGGCATAGCTACATTTTTTTAATCTAGATTAAAATGCTGTAGATACTCTTACCACACACACCTTTAATTTATTTTGATATATAAAATAAATAAATAAATACAAATAAAGAGCCAGATCACGTAAACTGTTAAGACTGGTTATTGTAATATCAGTATCAGGTAAGAATACTCACGTTCATTTCTGGACTCGGTTACATATGTTTTAATTATCAAAATTAAACATGTGTTTACTACAAATAAAAAACATAATAGTTGAACTAAAGTAACCACACATTAACACGGTTTTGGTATACTAGCCATTTAGCTTCACCATGGTATTTGTGATTATATTAATTGTAATCAATCTGAAAGACTAAAGCGATGCACGCATACAGAGCGTGTGAACTCTGAGACACCCAGATGTTCTAAACAGACCCTCTAACCTCTGTAATAAACACAGGTGTAAGTCCTGTCCGTAATGGTACATGAAAATCACGGATGACAGGTGATAAGAATCGAAGCTCACATGTAGTTTAGAAAACTAGTCCCGTCCGAATAAGGATACAGTAAAATTCAGCTAGGTATACATCCGCACTAAAATATCAAGGTGAAAGTCGTCATAGCTTGCGTGGTATAGACCCAGCTCCCAAACAAACTTTGTGAATTGATTAACGGCCATATATATTTTTTTTTTTATTAATTGCGCGATGAGTGTCTTATGTTAACGCTGCACGTTATCGCCGATAATGGCCAACCACTAATATATATATATATATATATATATATGTATGTATACAGTGAGTATGGAAAGTATTCAGACCTCCTGACCTTTTTCAGTCTTTGTTATATTGCAGCCATTTTCTAAAATCATTTAAATTCTTTTTTTCTCCACATTAATGTACACACAGCACCCCATATTGACAGAAAAACACAGAATTGTTGACATTTTTGCAGATTTATTAAAAAAG
>JAUCNO010001819.1:16183617-16212064 GCA_032353835.1 Enteromius viviparus
TCAGACGCCTGAGGTTAGGTAATCGCGGGAGTTAAAACCTCGATATCGATGCGATAAAGGTTAATCGTGCAGCCCTATTAAGTGTCATAATTTCCACGAGAAATGAGAATATGTCTGCCTAATTTCCATGACCGTGACAGGACTTTGCCAGAATCTCCACGCTGGCTTTATTCTCAGGGTCAGACAGAGAAGGCTGAAGACATCCTGAAGGATTTTGCTGTGAGGAACGGCAAAGGCAGAATTCCAGTGAAACTCCGGCGGACCATCAGCACCAGCGCTCCAGGTGCATCCAGCCCTGGGGTTTTCCAGCTGGTCACACATCCCATATTGCGCAGGAGGACTGTGGTGCTCATGTATGTGTGGTGAGTGTTTTATAGGAGTCTGTTATATTTTTAAAAACGTGCAGTATTATGCATACATTATAATGTACTCATTTGTTGTGTATGTGTATAATGCAGGTATGCGTGTAGTCTTGTGTATTATGGGTTGACTCTCAGTGCCAGTGAAGATAAAGGTAATCGTTACCTTAGCGTTGCCATGTATGGTCTGGTGGAACTCCCTGCGTATCCTCTCTGCATGTACTTCATTAACAAACAGTGGTAAATGCACTCGCACGATCACATTCATATGCTGTTATTGTCGCATTATTAGCTTAGTGTGATATTTGTTTGCTTTTAGGGCAGGCCGGAGGAAGTCTATGGCCAATTTTCTTGCATTTGCAGGCGTATCCTGTCTGCTCACAATGTTCGTACCTGTATCAGGTGAGCATCTTTCTATATAAAAATAACTTGGGTTGAATTTTGTTATTTATGCAATGTATTATTTAAGGAATGATACTTTTTGGGGAGCACACATGCAATGACACAATTGGTCAAAAGTGAAATAATTAACATTTAAAAAAAAAAAAAAAGTAAAAGTAGTGTCTTGTGGTGCATTCATTAGATCATTAAGAACAATAAAACATAGTAATATTCTAAAAAAAATATATCATTACAATTAAAAAAAAAATGTTTTTAGTATTAAATTGTAACATTTTATTTGTTTATGGAGGTAAATTTCTGAATTTTCAGCAACCATAACTCCTGTCTTCAATGTCACATGATCCTTCAGAAATAATTCTAATATGCAGATTTGGTGCTCAATTATTATCAATTATTATATAACTCGACTCAAATTATTAATAATGTTTTTATTGATCTTATTATTATTGTGGACACCATGACACATTTGTTTTATTAATTAATTTAAAGAATATCATTTATTTAAAATAATCATATTTTGTAATGATACAAATATGTTTTTGTCACTTTTATGACATTACTGAATAAAAATATATACATATAAAATATATATTTACTTAGTGTAGTCCGTCAACTGTTGTCAACATTTATTTAAAAAATAAATATAATAATAATAAAAAATAATTTCAAGCTAGTGCTAATATACTCTGTAAAGATGCATCATGCTTTTCTGATTTGGTTGTCTAAAGCCTGTTGTTTGCTTTTCTCAGGGTCATTATTAAGTGCCACATCACTGGCTCTGGTGGGAAAACTCATGGTCAGTGCTGCATTTAATATAGTGTATGTGTATACGTCCGAGCTCTACCCAACCGTGATCAGGTACAGCCAGTGCTTTTGCTGCATGTGTGATATGGCACATCTTTTGTGCTTTAGCTCTTTGACAATTGTCGTTTTAAGAAAAAATGATTATTAAAAGGTGTATGTCCTTACAGGATAAGTTTCTGTGCTTTAGCGAACAGCGCCCTCTAGTGTATGCTGTTAAATAAATCGATGTACATCCCAAAAGTCCTTCACTACATGGGCTGGCTGTATTCTAACACGTGTGTTTGTGTGTTAGGAATGCAGGCCTGGGTGTGTGTTCCATGTCCTGTAGAGTTGGGGGAATCCTGGCACCGTTTGTGCCGAGTATGGTAAGTAGCTTTAAGTTGTCAGACTTAAGAAGTGTCATTTTTTTCCTTTCCGGCAATAATATTTTATTGTGTGATTCAGTAATTATTAGTGTAATATCTAATGTAATATTAAGACATGCATTCATAGATGCTATTAATAAATTATTTAAAAATGCTCTAAAATGAATTTGTGTACTGACTGATTGGTAATTGTTCAGAAATCATTGCACACTTCCATGCCATTTATGGTGTTCTGTTTGAGTGGGATTTCCGCGGGCTGCCTGGGGCTTCTTCTGCCAGAGACACTTAATAAACCTGCTGCTGAAACACTTGACGAACTGTCCAGCCCCACCTACCAGCGAATCTTACAACCGCAGGTAAACATGAGCATGACAGAAATGTAATTTTATAAGATTATTAAACTGTCTTATTACGTAACTCCCTGCAAAAATTACTTCTGGTTGGCTGATCACGGCTTTGCTGGCACATTTTTTTGTGTAGTTTCATGTCTCTTTATATAACAATCTTCTTACACTTACTGTTATGCTTTTGGCAGTTGTTTTATCCAGAGTGATTTATATTGAATACATATTTCATCATGGTTTCATCAGGTTCAAAATAAATGTATTGTAAATTAAATTTTAAGACAATTAAATCAATTACATACGTTTATTAATTTTATTTATTTATTTATTATATTGTTGTCCCAGTAAGACCTTTTCTTCATAATGTGTTTTATAGGTTCACCTTTTGGAAGAAAAGCATTTAACTGATCACAACGGGGCTGATAGCGACTGAGACAAAGACCTTGAAAACCTTTTATTACGCCTGTTTACATACATTCCTTGACGATGGTCAGAATGTCGTGCCATACAATGGACACCGACAGACTAAAGGTGCCTTCCAGAAGAAAAATGTCTTCTCAAAGGATCAGTTCAACAGATTTCACTGTCAGGATAAATTTAAAATAATGGAAAATGAGACACTCTCATTCATGACCTCTTTTCTCATAATGTCTTACAATTATGACAACTTGTGTCATGCGTTTACTGCCTTTTCTGAACAAATGTTTTGTTATTATTCTTTTTTTTTATCTGTGGCATTACATTCACCAGAGTTAATGTATTAGCATTCAATTAATATTCAATAATGGCTGCAGATATCAGTGATACTGAATCTTATTTTTATGTAGTTTGAAATGGTTCACTCAAAAATGACATTTTTCATTTATTTGCTATTGTATACCTCTACTGACTATTAGAGATATCATACTCCTATGCTGGTATCATAATATCATACTCATATGCTGGTATTTGTTCTGTGCAACACACAAGACATTGGACATTAGATGTGAAATTCAATAAATATTATCAGTGGATAAATTTGATTCATACTTTTATTTGGCTTTTTTGCTTTTGGTGTTTCACTAAAAAAATACCAGCATATTGATTTTGAAGGGCATGAGAGTGAATAATAGCTGAATTTTAATTTTGGGGTGAATTGTTATTTTAAGAGACTTTTTTTCCCATTATTGATTGTTATTTTTCCCCAAGGGGAGAGGTGAAGTGTTAAAAACACACATATATATATTTGTGTATATTTCTGTACAGTGCTAAACATGCGTTTGTGGTTATCTTGAGAGTTAAGGGAAAAGCTTTGAAATAAATGCCTCCTGTATATTGCGCATGAATGTTTATGTCCGTTTGTCACCAGTAGATGTCACTGTGTTGAAGGCAACCTCCCCTGAACTGAAGTCACTTTTGACCTGTTGCAGTCCTCGCGCTTATGATGTCAGCTCTGACGCAGGTGAGCAGTGCTCAGGTAAACCACAGGATTCAGGAGCTGGGAGTTTCAAAGAAGCCGGCACAAAACTTTCGACCACAAACCTGTTTTTTTTTTGGTTGCCGTCTTTCTTTTCCTGCTGTAATCGCAGCCTGTGGCACTGCATGTAGCTGACAGAACAGGTTGAGAGAGCAGGCATTAACCATAATAACTGTTTTCATTCTGTTAGTCTTTCTTGAAGGCCTGGCGGGTGTTATATCACCCTGCACAAGGAGATAAACAGCAGGTACAGAAGGTGTGGTCTCGAGTGCATCATCTATTCAACTTATAATAAAAACAAATAACTTTGTTATTATCAACTTTGTAACCTTGCAAATTATCTGCTAAGATTAGAGTGAGAAGTGTTTATTAACAAAATAATCAAAGTATATATAGTTTTTTTAATATATATATATATATATAAACAGCTCTTTTTTTATTTTGTCTTTTTAAATACTTTTTTTCTGTAAAGAAATTCTATAAGCCTGGGGTAATGTCACTTTCCGGCTTTCAGCTCATCCTCTCATTCATAAAGCACAACAACTGTCACACACCTGTACAGAAAAGTAGTTCAGGTTCAATATCAGGTCAGTATCATTGTCTGTGTTCATATGTGGGTGTGGGAAGAGAGTGTTCGAGAGGTGAGCCATCAACACAGGTATGAAGCCTGAGGAGGAAGCCAGATTTCTGGAAAATCATAAAACAATATGACCTGAGACTGAACTCGCAAGATCATTGCTGCAGGCCATAATGTACCGCTTCTATCCGTATAAATAAGCCAAAGAACCTGCAAAAATAATGACAGGAATAAACAACTGGTTCTGTGCTTGCTTATCCAAACTCTTTGAGATGTTTGTTTTGTAGATTTTTAGTGTGTGTGTGTGTGTATATATATATGTTAGTGTGGGGGGTCTTATTAAGTAAAGGTTATGTTCCAGGAAGGTATTTTGTACATTTCCTACTGATAATAAATTAATATTTAATATTTTTGATTACTAATATGCATTTCTAAGGATTTGGACAGCTTTAAAGGAGATTTTTTCAATATGTTGATATCTGTCTGTCTGTCGTTGTATTTGTCTATCAATCATGTATCTATCTATATCTATTTATTCTATCTGTGTAAAATAGTAAAAGAACCATATGAAAATTATACTTAAAAAGCAGTTACAACACCCAGGATGTCAGCTTTCCTGCCTGATTGATCTCTAACCCTAATTAACACCTGAACCTGGTAATCAAGGCTGCCAAGGACACTAGAACCTTCCACACAGGTGTGCTGGAGATGGTCAGATCTAAACTCCAAAACAACATGCCTCTCCTGGACGTCTGGCTTAGATCAAGGAGATTCAGTGAACACAAAAAGGTTGGGAACCTCTGTTGTTTGCCTTTCTAGACGATCCACAATGTGCTTTTTGCTTTCATGCAACATTTTCATTTTTCCAGAAATGCTTGAATGCTTGGTTGGAAGTAAAAAATATTATTAGTAAAACATGCAGAAGCAAACGCATGTAAATGAATGCAGTTAGCCAAGCTAATCTGAATGACAAAACTTCTTTATTATTATGTGACAGTATCACTACTAACCATCAATGCTGATGAAAGATTTGTGAATTGACATGCCACTGTACTGTACTTGTAATCCCATTCGATTTTAGCTCTAAAAAGTGCATTTACCCATGAAACTCCACCAAGTCCTCCCTGAATTTTTGTAGACAGTCAGTCGAGCTGAACCTATTCATTCATAAACATTTTTGCTGCATCAAAAGCTTATGCAGATGTGCTGACAGTGGGTGTAGCATTATCAGTGCGCTGATTCTTCTTTAATAAAGCATGTCAATCACTTGTTATTGAAGCTTGAAAACCCACCCAATTTCTGTATATGTGTCTGATGAATGACTTTAGAAATGCAGCGCTGCCTTTTGCTGTGATTCACCCAAAGGCTGTGGGAAGAAATTCTTTATAACTCAAATTTAGTCAACAGCAACCAGCAAGTCCTGTCACAGTTAGCTGGATATTGTCACTCATATTTTTCTCATGGATGAATATTCCCCTTTAGGAAAGTACAGTAGGCAATAACGTGCACCTGAGGTGAGGATGATTATGTTCGAGAGAACAGCAGGAAATAAAGTGATCTGTAGCCTGTCATATCTGAAGTTTCAGTTAGCTGTAGGAGTCATTTCGAGGTGATATCCTCATTCTTTCGAAGGCTGATTGTCACCAGACACTGTAATGGGAATGAGCTCAGAGTCATTGCATTTTCTTGGGACAGCCCTGACACTTCCACTGAACTTGCCAAATATTTGAAGTTAACGCCTGATTGTGCTTATACTGAAAAACTGAAACATATTCATATGAATTTGTATTGATGCATAATATTATTAAATGTGTATTTTAAAATTGTAATTAAAAATATTATAACCCTCAAATAAATGTTATCTGTTGCTTTAGATGTTTAAACGTATATCTTTTTTTATAAATAAAATGTTTTTTATCCATCCATCCATCCGTCCATCTGTCCGTCCGTCCGTCATATTATATTTTATATAAACTATAATATACTATATTACTGTATATATCATATACTATTATAGACCCACACGTACACACACACGTACATACACACACACATATATATATATGAATTTATATCAAATACTATTGATTACATTTACGTTAATATAGAATTTAAGTTAATTTTAAGCCTAATTTATTTTTAATATATGTAATAACTATTCTTTTACATTATTTGTAATTTTCTATCTATCTATCTATCTATCTATCTATCTATCTATCTATCTATCTATCTATCTATCTATCTATCTATCTATCTATCTGTCTGAATATTTATATAATGTATCTGTTTGTCCACCTGTCTATTTAATTATAAAAAAACATATTTATAAAACAATACATACACTGGACGATAAAGGTGTAGCTGAGAAATGTCTATATAAATATGTGTGCACTCACCTTTGCCCTTGTTTTTTTGGAACTCTGACTACTAAGTACGTATAGCTGAAGTGTGTGTGTGTTTGGGTCAGGAAGCATTTGTGCTGTGGGGTAATTACAGTGTAGACACCAGCTGCTGCTTCTGCATTCCAACACACACTGATGCTGCCAACAGAGGTCATGACACATCACTCACAGCTTCCACCATGACGATCCCCAACAAACACTTCACATCTTACCTGTGGCTGCTGACGCTTCAGTGGGTTTATTGAGCTTAAAGACTAATAAGAATTTTGATTTTGAGATTTAAACTCTTCACCAGCCCATGTTTAGAGTAGGTTAGTTAGGATGGCTGATAGTAACCTTAGTATTGTGTTTAAGTCATTGGCACTTACAAATCATGCTGTTTATCCCGCTGGCAGTCGGATGATTGAAGGTGTGACATTATGTATACATGCATACACAAAAAGTAATCCGGTTCAGAAGTTCAGCTGAACTACGATCCTGCCTCAAGGGCACGATGGAACAATAAAGAGAGAAATAGGATAATACCACATGGATTTCAATGGAGATTTGATTGTTGGATCAAACAAGCTGAAAGGGAAAGAAAGACAACTGTTACCATTGACAATTCTTTTTTATGTTGCTCCTTTATTTGATTTTGTACATTTAATTTGTTTTTTTGCCCTTTTTTCTTTTTATAAGGTCAAAGGTCAAAAATAACATGATTCTATTAGGATTTCATAATTTTCCCTCTTTATTTCTTCTATAACGTTTCTCTCTCACCATTCACATCCTCTCCAATATCTGTTCCACCGCTGACACTGAAGCACACTGTATGTTCTCCATCTGGTATGTGTGTGTGCCCTACGGCTGCTAGTCTTAAGGGTGTGTGTGTCAGCCCATGACAGATTCTTTTGTCAGTTTTATGTCCATACATGTGTGAAAGCTGCTTCCTCTTTTGCGCAGTGACCTGTTTTTTATTGATAAGAGGCTGCATGTCTACTGCAGGTGGATACAGGCAGAGTTCTGCTTTATCTAAACATTACAGTCTTGTCCTTCATGTTCTTGAGTAGTTTCTTGGTAAACATAATATCTTAATGCTTGTTGAGACCAAATGAAACTGCAGTTACATAGCCAAATATGTTTTATAAACCCCAATAGATGCATAGATTTGTATGATTTAAAAATGAAGTAAAACAGATAAATGTTATTACAATTACAAAAAAAAAATCTAATGTAGTTTAGCATTTACATTTCCTAAAATGTAATTTATTCCTTTAATGGAAATGGTCATTGCTCCAGTTTTCCGTTTTTCATGATTTGGGGATGCTCTGCCATTCGTCCTTGCAGATCCTCTCCAGTTCTGTCAGGTTGGATGGTAAACGTTGGTGGACAGTCATTTTTAGGTCTCTCCAGAGATGCTCAATTGGGTTTAAGTCAGATGATCTGCAAAGAGGAATGGCAGAGGATCCCCAAATCCAGTGTGAAAAACTTTCCCAAAAGACTCAAAGCTGTATTAGATCAAAAGTGATTCTAGTAAATACTAAGCAAAGGGTCTGAATACTTTGGACCATTTTATATTTCAGTTTTCATTTTTTAATAAATCTGCAAAAATGTCAACAATTCTGTGTTTTTCTGTTGATATGGGGTGCTGTGCGTACATTAACAAGGAAAAAAATTAACTTATTAAATGTTTTTAGCAAATGGCTGCAATATAACAAAAAGTGTGAAAAATTTAGGGGGGTTTGTATAATTTCCGTACCCACTTTATATATAAATATATATAAGAAAAAATATAACGTCTTATATTAAATATATTTAATATAATATAAATATATACATGTAAATACATGTAAATCTTAAATTCAAAGTATGTACTGTATGTGTATGTATTTACAAATACATAATAAAAAAGAAACTTGCGCACACACACACACATTATGTAAACAGAAGCGATTAAACATTTGACAGTTCTAATAGATATATTTATATACCTATATTTATACCATGTATCATGAATAATTTTCAGATATAGTTATTTAGGTGCACAGTATGCATCTTGAATGCATGATCTTAAATGCTTCACGATTTCCATATCCCTATTCTTTAGCTTTGTCTCCAATGGTGCTGTTAGCATCAGAAATCTGTGTCTCTAATAAAGCCTGTTTAGCATGGCACATTCTGTTTCTCTGGGCCACTCCACAACGTCCCCAGTCTGCTCGCATAATTGGAGAGATCCTTATGAGAGAGTGTGAAGGGCGGGGAACAAAAGCGGACCGATGACTGGGACAGTTGTTGGGGCCAGTGTTGACAGCTAGCAGAGCTGCGTGCTGTGGGAGAGAAGCTGTGGCCCTGTCCGCATGCAGAGTGTACTGCATGCAGGTGTCAGGACTTAGAGTCTAATGAGCCTTAATTAGCCCATTTGAGTAATCAGTGGCTTGATTGGTCCTGTGTGCTTAAGTAAACCAGCACATGCAAAGAGTGCTAGCGGGATTCAGGGCGTTTCAAGAGCACTGGTTCACTCAGGGTAGTTCGTTTAGGTGTTACATTTGTATCTCTTTATAAACATGCGTATTTATTAAGTAGTGTTGTGAAATATGTTAATGTATATGTTAAATGTATTACAATGTGGACAGCTTTGTGTTGATGAGCTTGTCTTGATGGTGTCTTTTCTCTGCCCCCAGCACTCACCTCTTCATTCAGCCACCACTTGACAGCGCAGACTCTTCAGAGGCCTGCCTGATGCCCATCAGCATGAGGGACTTGAGTCTTCATCCTCCATCATCACAGCACAAAGACATCTGGACGATTGTCAAGGACGTCACAATCTCTGTGATAGCTGACATATCCCATGGGGCACTGCAGAAAAAGGAAAGCAAAGTTACTCTTGCGTGAGCAAATACAGTATGGGTGGTGAGTGGAAAATGTATGAAGAAGTACCATACCATGATGTATCTTTGAGATTAATATGAAGATTGAAATAGTCCTTTGCGACATGTCCTTTTAGGTTCCATTTATGCAGTTGTCTTGCAGTGTTTACTGATGAGTAGCTGCATGTTTCTACACTTTTAATATCAATCTTTACACACTTTAGGGGTACAACGGCTGTTGTTTCCTAACCTTTTTGAAGTTCCCTCATAGCAAGAAAGTATATCTTCATCAACACCCCAAAATTATTCCATTTTAAATCCATAGTTTTTGACATTTTTACATTATTGTTATTATTTAATTACACAGCAGGAAGAATAGTCATTTGACTTTTTTTACATCATTGTTATTAATATTTAGTTACATAGCAATGCAACTACTAATATTATTATTATTTAGTTACAAACCAATAATGATAATAGTCTGCATTGTTTTATGTATTTTGTTGTTCAGTGATTTATTATTAATAATACTACATGTTATTACTGTTAGTAGTAGTAATACTGTTTGTATCTATCTTTCTATCTATTAGGGATGCAACGGTACAGTGAGCCCACGGTTCGTTTGTATCACGGTTTTCTGGCCACGGTAACGGTTCGGTTTCGATACATCAATATTACTGTACAGTACTGTATATGAGCTCTAACATAGTGGGAGGTCATTTGCCCTTTCTATTTCAAGTTATCAAAGTACAGATTAAGTCAAAACACAACATTTTTTTTAAGGGCAAAAATACTGACAATATAAAAAGTCAAGAATAAAGTGAAATATAAACATGAACATTATTCAAATAAATATTGACAGCAACAAGAAAACACTTAAGTTTTCTAAATACACCATCAGAACAAACAACAATAATAACAAAATATAGTGTGGTGGACAATTGACCATTATAATAATTGGTGAGGTAGCATCACAATGTGCAGTATCAAACAGGTAAGAGAACACTTTAAAACTTACACTGAACATTTACAATACCACTGGGTTAAATAAACCATCTAAACTCAACACTTTAAACTACTTAAAATAGTCTGTGTTTTATTATTATTAAATAATCTCAAATGTAAACATGGTAAAAGTGCACCACCCAGTCAAGGATAATTGTGTGACGCACACACTTTAGGAATACCTGAGCCAGAAACAGAATAGATTTGTTCGTCTCTCGAGGCTTCGGGTATTTTGAGTCGTAATTTTCAATTTTAAATGAAAATGTAACGCCTCAAATAGGCTACCGAAATATCGCGGTTCATGTGGGTGTACCGAACCGAACAGGGCGAAGCGAAAACCGTTGCATCCCTACTATCTATCTATCTAAAATTAATTTATTTTTTGTGTATTACTAGTATTAGTTACATTTACTCATATCACACCTGCTAATACGCATCCTTTAGAGATAGATAAGGTGCAAATATGTAGACTGATGTTAAAGGGTACAGTCGGTGTGTCTTTTTTTTTTTTATGAATCAAAAGCATGCAGCACAAACAGTGTAATCTGATTATCACAAATTAATCTTATAACTCAGTTCTTTTTAGTAAATCAAAAAGAGCCAATTTCCTATCCAAATGATTTCCATGAGCCAGTTCTGTTTAGTGACTAATAATTTAATGTCTGATTGTGTAAAAGGCAATACACAGTTAAAGATAAACATTTTCTCAGAATTTTGTTGTCACATTTTGTTAAGACTAAATATTAAATTCCTATCCTAAGCCGTACTGCCTTAGTGATAAGCAGATATACTGTACCTCTAAAAGTTCTCCCCCTTTTCTGTATATGAGCTAGCCTAGCATCTATAAATATGCTCTTCTACATGGCGGGGACCCTGCATGACACTTGCACAGGTGCGAGCACCAATCACAGAGATTCAGTGTTTGTCTGATAAAGCATTGTTTCAATAGTCTACTGCCCTCAAATTCAGCCTCTCTCCCCTGTGTGACAGTTTTCAGGAAAAAACAGATATTTGCTCTTTAATGGGTAGCTAAAAGCTGCAGATTTACACTTGCACCTTTTATTTAGACGGTCATATCTTCTCCCCATAGCCAACAGCGTCAACTAATCCTGTATTGCATTTCAATATAATGATATATAGAAATGGTGATTACCCTCTAATTCAATTGCTTGGTAATCAAATTGTAGTAATGGTGCTTATTTGGTACCCCAATTTATAGTTTTCCCAGAAATCATTAAGCAATTTACCCTTCAAATCTACTTTGAATATGCGTGAGCACAGACACACACACACGCAGACTAGTATTATGGTGTATTATATGAAGCCCCAGCTGTTTGAGATGATGATGGTAGCAGAAGGACTCTTGTGAGAGTCATGGGTAAACAGAAAGAGTCCTGGCTGTCTTCTTCTGGACACAGACTCCTTCCTGTTTGCCAGGATTGGGATAAAGATGCTGGAATCAAAAGACTGCACTGAAACATATCCAAAGTTTGAGCCACATGTGTTTACCCTTAACCTCAACAAAGCCTGCATCCGAAAGTCTGGAATATCGGCCTATCGGTACATTTTGGAAGATTGCGAGGAAGGGCTAAAGTCTACAGAGCTTTTGCAATCACGCTTGTTTTGTTTGTGCCATTTACTTGCTGCGTGACTGCAGCATGTCAACGGCCTAATGTAATCACTTACTTTCTGTTTGCTTTCATAAAGGGTTTTACATGCATTAAATGCTGTAATGAATCAGTTCGCTGGATAGAGTTGCTTAAGACCCTCCCATCTGCAATTCTTTTCTAACTTTTTTAATATTGCATCACTTTCAGGCAATTGTTTGGAATGCATTCACTTCGTACAGCTGGGGAGGGTTACCTTCTAATCAGCGTTACCTGAATAAATATCATCGTACAAGAGGAAGCTGGGTGCCGATGCCACTCTCATGCTGTGAAGAGCTCTCATAATACTACTGGCATTGTGGTTAGGCATAACGAGCCATTCGGCACAATATCAGCACTGTGATTCCTCCTCGCTATAAGCCTTTCGTCCCAACTCGCCCAGAAGCTGAGACACGGACAGTTCCCATGCTCTCTTAAAAGCTGCACACATACAGGCTGGAAGTTTTCTACCGCCCAAGGCTGCGCAGCATCCACTTAGGCACTGACAGTGGCCGATAACCCATTCTCCAGGGGGCTTGTGGTGGAGACTGATCTATCAGGCCCACGGTGATGTGTCTGTGTTCGTGGTGGGCATTTCGTTTCCTTTTCTTTCTTTCTGTCATTCTGTAACTGCCAGAACAGCTGTATGTCTGTAGGAAAGCTCTGCCTTGGATATGTTTGAAGTGAAGGCGAAACCACTCGTTTCTCACTGGGAGGATGAAGAGTGAGCTGAAAGGTCTCTGTCTGCACTTCATGATGACAGAACAGTAGGAAAGAGCTTGGAGTGAGTGAATGCGTTCATGTGTGATGCAATTAGTTTGCTGTTAGGGATGAGTGGACTGCTAGTTTTACTAATGTAATGCGAGGGGAAAATCATCAGGAGTCATACTAATTACGAGCTTTAGCACTAGGATGTGTGTGTTTTTAAGCCATTTTTGAGAAAAACATTTTTATATAAAAGTAATTATATGTATTATATATTTATATACAATACATTAATATGTGATATGTTAAATTAAGAATTTATTTGGTGTTGCAGGGATGATGAGATTTTGTAGGCCACCCCAGAACTTAGCATCACCCTGGTTTTCTTGATCATAATCCAACACATTTTTTGGTAACCCTTTTTTTAGGGTCTCTTAAGTAGTTGTTTATTAGCATGTATATTACTAAAATATTAGCCATTTATTGGTAGTAGTTTGTTAATGTACTTATTGGTAGAAGTATGTTAATGCCTTGTTCTACATGACCTAATTCTACATCTCTAATCCTGTCCAATACCTAAACTTAATAATTACCTTACTAACAATTAATAAGCAGAAAATTGGTAATTAATAGTTAATAAATGTTTCCTATACTAATAGGTTACCAAAAGTTTTCCATTGGCTTTTGGATTATAGTGAAAAAAAGCTCTATAACTGTCACAATCCCAGCCTGTTTTGTCGGTCTCCCCGTTTCAGTTACCGGACTCCATTCCCCAGAATGCACCTCTTCTCCAAAGCTGTTTCTAGTTAGGTTCAATCATTCGATCATTATCTCTGGTATAAATACCAGTCTGTTTGGCTGCCTCATTGCTCATCATTGCGTATGTGTTTCACCACCCTTGTAAGCAGTTTCCCCGTTTATCTCTGTCTCTGTGTATTACCTGGATTACCTGTTCCCGTTTTCCCTTGCTTTTGCCCCTACTGGACTCTGATTGTTGATCGCCTGACACCCCGCTCCGTTCTCTGGATATCTCTCTCTTTGCCTTCGATACTCCTGTTTACTGTCGTCGACTTTGCCTGTTTACCCTGCTACCTGTGAGTTGTTTCATTAAAGAATCTTCTGCACATGGATTCGTACGCTCTCCGTCTCGTTCATGACAACCACCAATACAAGTTTTTCTTTTTCAAGGTAACCTGTGAATTTTGAAGTCGAAAGTAAGGCTAAACTAACTACACCACAGTTGCATGCCTTCAAATTTACGACCACTAAGAATTCAACATCTCTTTCAGTCTTTATTTAACATCTAGAAATTAAAGTCTTGTGTTTGCAAGATTATAAACACAACTACACTTCAAAATACAGATAATAAAATATAAATATAATATAATGTAATAAATACAGTTTTTTTTCCCGTTGCAGATGATATTTAATGGCTCAGACATGAATCCAATTTTTTAGCAACTGCCTATTTCAAGGCCTTTAAAAGTTTGGAAAGTTATGAGTGGACTATTGCTGATGTGTTGATGAGCTGGCCTTATGACCTAATGCTACATTTAACCATAAACCTGTTCAAAAAAACCAATTGACTTAAAGATGTTGAAACCAGAAGAAAAATACTCTAAACCACATGTGATATCTGAAAATATTTGGCATATCAGACATCATACATGTACCGACTTGGCGTTTACTACACTATTGACCTTAATCTGTGCTTTTAAAGCAGTTTTAAGTTCAGTGATTTGAAACCATCAGTATTACAATAAATAACAAGGAAATTAAAAACAGTAGCATGAATGTAATTTGATTTTTTTTTTACCCCCTACTTTACATTGCAAATACTGTACATTGTAATTCCATCCAATGATTTTACAGTTTTTCCAAAAGTTAAATGATGTTCTAGCATGCTCCAGAACCCCTTGAGTGACCTAGTGGATATCTTGTGCTGTATGCACACTGAGACTCTGACCCCGCTGGCGCAGTGAATAATTGACCAAAGATAGATGGGATGTGGGGTTCATAACTACACCACTGCTTCCCTCCTGTTCAATTCCATACTGTGAAAATCCAAATGCAAATACAACCTGCAAAGTTAATAAAAGACTAACCACGTTAACCACTAACCATGTTGTTTTATCTCCCGCTCCCCGTTTCACACACTAACACACAAAGGCATACATGAAATAGCTGAGTGAAACAAAAGCGAGAACCTTCACGCCACTTGGCCGGCACATGTGGACAAGCAAGTGCCGACTGGCTGCTTCACTGTCACCGGCTGATAGCCAGACTTTAATGGAAAAGATACAGCCCAGCCAAAGACTGGGAATCATTTCTACGATAAAGTTATATGTTCAGCCTTGAACAACTGAGAGATAATGTTTGGCTTCATTATAATTCCCAGTGTGTTTAAACAGACAGCCCAGAATGCAAACAAAAGCAGATGAAATTTGAAAAGTATTATCAATATTGCAGATAGGGGATGCCCTTTCCAATCAGAAAAAGCGTATCTCGCATAGCAAATTTATGGTTGACTAGTTCATTCATTTCTATTAGCCTGTTGTATGTTTCTCTCTTCCTCATATATATTTATGTGGAATTTATGAGAGGGCCAAACAAACTGTCCTTAGATATTCCTTTAATTCACTAAGCTGGACTGCTAAAGGTAGCTGGGTGCATTTAAAAGGCATTAGTTTGCTCTGACTGATATTTTTCTGAACTCTCTCCAAAGGGCCATTCGTCACGTGCCCCAGCCATAGTCCAGCACGCTTGTTGCATCGCTCTTGTGTGTGTGTGTGTGTGTGTGACAGATCCGTGTGTGTTTCTGTGAGCAATTCTCAGTGTGTGCACCACTGCGGCTCCTTCACACGCCACTCGACGTATTCTGCGAGTCTCTTAATAGCAAGCTGCTGGAGCAAAATAATTGTCATTTTCCAGCCACTGGGCCTAAAGTCATATAACATAATGAAATGTCTAAAAAAGCGAGGGGGTGGGGGTGGTTTGTGTATATATATTTCTACGTGGTGCTCAGGGTTCGCTTCAGTGCACGGGAGGTCTGCTGAATCAAATTCTGTGCCACTTGAATAATTTACTGTGTACCTTGGAAAGTGTGTGTGTGTGAGAGAGTGCGTAGTGTTGTTAAAGAAGCCAGCAAGGTGAAATGTCTAAATATTGTATATGCCCACTCCAAAGTGTGTTTGTGCACACTGTGATATATGTCCTGGGGATCTTGATACAGCATTCAATACAGTCCTGCTGGACAGATTAGGCTGCTAACAGAGGAAGCCAAGGAACGGCAGGAACCGGTGATATGTGCCTCAGCACTAAGTGTTCTGGGACAGGCTGATGGGTTGATTTAAGCTGGGGTGGGAGCAAGTGGAGATAAATGTTAGTGATGGTTCTCTCTCTCCCCCCATTTTTTCTACTTCAGCAGATCCATCAACTGCTATTGAGGGTAATGAGTAAGGCGTGGAGGTGAACACATTACAGAGGGCTGACCTTGCCCAGAAAAAGAAAGAGCATGTTAGATGCCCCATGAAGCGTTCCCCCTCACCTGTAACATCATCACAGGCATTGCGTTAGGTTTAGAGGTTCTTTTTTCAATGACATTGGTAGGTTGATTTCCTGAAAAGTGTAAACAGTGTAGTGCTTTCAGCATTGGCTGATACAACATTTGGCAAACTGTTTTTTGGGAAACATTTTGAAAGCAATTAGTATTTTTGCAAAACAATTTGCTATCGCTAGTGCCTCAGAATCACTCATAGATGCTGAAATCTTTAGATTATGTTGCAATTACATAATTGCGTGAATATTTTGGTGAACTGCACAAAGTTTATTTATTAAAATTATAGGCAGAATTGTATATCTCTTATACATTACAGTAATTGTATGGTAAAATAAATGGGCAATGCAAAACATTTAAAGGAATGATGTACATATTTATATTTGTGTGTGTTTGTAAAATTTAGATTCTAGGTTATAATGTGACCCTGGAACACAAAACCTTAAGTAGCACATGTATACCTGTATCAACAGCCAAAAATACATATGACTCAAAATTGTATGTTTTTCTTTTATAACAGAAATCATTAGGATATTAAGTAAAGATCTTGCTCCATGCAGATATTTTGTAAATTTCCTACTGTAAATATATTAAAACTTATATTTTGATTAGTAATATGCATTACTTAGGACTACTTTAAAGGACTATTTTTTTTTCTTCAGATTTCAGATTTTCAAATAGTTGTATGTTGGCCAAATATTATCCTATCCTGAGAAACCATACATGGACGGAAAGCTTATTTATTCAAGAAAATTGACCCTTATAACTGGTTTTGTGGTCCAAGGTCAGGGTAGGGAGTATAATTTATCAACCAAGGCATGCTTCAACAAAAAAAAACCTAATACAAATACAAAATTGTGTAAAACATAGGTTAAAAAAAACAAATAAATAATAATGATAATGATAGTGTTGATACTATAAAAAACAGACAATAGGATACACTCTTGCTTTGCATACCCACATAAACACAGCAATGTTAAAATCAATGAAATGGAAAAAGACAACAACAACAACATGAATACAAAAAAAATCACAATATATAATTGGGTTTCAAAGTTTTTAACAGATCCTTTTTTTACGTATTTTATTTATTTTTTTCAGATTTTGTATGTGATATCAGGTCACAAATCCACATTGAAGCCTTGGGCACATTCTTTGACTTCCATTCCAACAATATTCTTCTCCTTTCTAATAAAGAGGCAAAAGCAATAACATTTTTCACATTGTTAGTCAAAGATACATGTTCTGGTACTCCAAAAATAGCAGTTTCAACACAGGGCTTTATAAACAAGTTAAAAGCATCATTTGTTCTTTGGAATATAAACACCCAGTCGTTTTTCAACTTTTGGAAGGACCAGAGCATAGGAATAAAGTCAGCCTCATCAACATCAGGATAAAATTTAGAAAGTCTTGTGTAGTGGCATGACAAGAATCTTAAATTGCATGAGACCGAGGCGTGCTAAGGAGGCTGATCCATTTACTCACTGAATGTATGTTTTATATATTCATATAGTACACAGCTTCATGACAAATGTAGTTCATTGGTTGCTGATTTTGACGTCTGTGTAGGTGTGTGGGTTTGGACTGAGAGGTTGTGGCTCTAATGGAGACACCGGTTTATTGACAATGAAACGTTTTGGCTGTATCTGCAGTGGGCTGCCTGCTGCCTGTGATATACTGGAGCCAGAGTCTAGTCAAGGCTGACATACACCATCCAGTGCTGACAGCAGCAGCCACACACACACACACACACACACCTACACAGTTGCTTTGAAGCAGCATAAAATTGTAATACACTGGCATACATACACACACATATAGACATGTACAAATATTCAGAATAATCTGCTGGAAACTGATTCTGGGCACAAATATCATGTTTCAGCTCAAGCTGGACAAAGTTCCATGCGTTAACTATTTCTTTGAAATGTACATTTCTTGCATGTGAAAACATATCTGTCAGTTTTTAAAAGGATCTGCTTAGTTTACCAAGATATGAGAAAACAAAAAAAAATGTTCTTAAAACCTGGTGAGCTTCCTACATTTCAAGGCATCATAGGTGCTATCACAGCTCATAATACCTCACTGTTACACCAGTTATTGGCTGATTTATACTTATATGTTTGCATACATTGGTAAGTAGATACTTTCCGCTCCTAAAGTTAATCTTTATAAGACAAATTTTGCATTACAAATGTATTTTCATACTGTACTAAATTGGCTTGTATTTAAAATTATTTTAACCACAGTTTGCTTTGTTTTGTTGTGTGGATGAGCAGGCCCGGCCCTAACCAATTTGGCGCCCTAGGCAAGATTTCAGGTGGCGCCCCGTTGCATCGCAGTAAATTCCACTGCTAGTGTACATATACTCATAAGAAACCGAATAGCTTTGTCTTTGACATTATTTTATTTAAATAAAGCAGTTGCACATTCAAAATACTTAAAAGAATTAAAGAAACAAATACAAAAAAATGAACTAAACATATGTAATACAATATAAATAGCTTGCATAAAGAATTAGCTTAGAAAAAGTCTCAAAATACAAAGTGTAAACAACTGACATTAACTTATAAATACAATATAAATATGGCACTGTGCAAAACAAGATATTAAAGAAACAAGCATTTAGCCTGAGGAAGGGATGATGGTAGTTACGTTACTATTCTCCAGAACTACTAGACCCTTCCATAACATTAGCTGACGTTAAAACTAGCGCTAGCTATTTATTGATTAGCAACCATTGTTATGCTAATTTTAACTACCTGAAGTCGAGGGTGACGTCTTCTTTTTCTTATCAGTGCAAAAGACATTAAAAATACTCTGTTGACTTTGGTCACACAAATAAATCTTATACATCTTTCGAATCTGTTAGTGGTCTACTTTTTTTGAGTACACTTTCAGTAAAAACAAAAGTGTGTGCTTTTGCAAAATAAGGAAAATGAACAGTTTTTTTTCAAGTAGGCTATATTATTGTTATTATTGCTACGTACTATACTTAGTAGGCTTTGCTATGCAGTTAAATGAATGTGGGCTTATTATTTTCATAATACCAGCTAGTTTTAAGTGGAAGTGACACTTCTTTTCTTCCTCCATTTCTGGCGCCCCCTTAGCATTTGCCTATGCCACGGGCCGGCCCTGTGGCTGGGCATAGAGTAGAAGTTTTAGCACATACTGTAGTGTTACTGCCTTTTAGCAATTATTTATTAATTATTAGCATTATTAAATAATGTTGCTGCTGTTGTATTACCAAGCACAATAATATGCAAAGCAAAGTCAGGATTAATGACAAAGTAATGATTAGCAGATGTTTATTGCAGGCAGTATGAGAAGGATGCTCGTATCTTTTACAAGTGTTGTGCCAGCTTTATTTTCTTTAGATATAACGGACATAACCCTATCGAAGCCTAGCAGTGTTTTGTGGCGGCTGCCCTTGTAATCTTTATTAAAGGTCATCTTTTACACGCATGCCTCTCGCTGGGTGTTCTTCATATATATAGTCTGTCTCCATGTCAGATTAAAAAGGAAGTAAGGGCTTGCAAGAAGAATAAAGAACTCTTTCCAAGAAGTATTAGTTCCTTTTTAATTTTAGCGGGATGAGGAACCCAGAATTTAAATGAAAGAATCGGTTTTCATCCAGCTAATAGTAATCCATAATCCAGCCAACGTGTCTTAACCACAATGTGGTTGGTCTGATTAACTTTAATGCTTTTCCTCTCAATTTATTGAAATGTTGAAATGAGCACATTTGGTTTGGAAGTCTCTCTCTCTCTGTGTCGCTCTATCTCTGTGAGTGAGAGAAAGATAGACTGTGAAAGTGAACGGGAGGAAGGGGGGGGGGATATAACTTTAAGAGCAGGATGGCGGAGTCATTAAATATGTTTCATTCCCTCAGACAACGGGGGGTATGTGAGCCCAGCGAAGATGCATTTTAAGGATAGTGTTGGCTCTTTAATATTTCAACTGATTTAAAAAAAAAAAACGTCATTGAGAAGGGCAAAAAAAAAAAATAATTAAACAGGCGAGTTTCATTTTCCGCCACACTTCAAATGAATTTCTGTAATGATCACAAAACCTGTGAAAGGCAAATCCAATCAAACAATATCTAGTGGGTTTCATTTTCCTCTGCATAGCGATGACCCCCTTTGTCAAAGGGTGAGCCGAGGAGACTGTAGGTCGCCGTAGCCATCCAAATGAAGGAGACAATTTAGCGTAGTTAAAGCTATTATCCCACTAGTGTATGTGTGTGTGTGTGTGTGCTTCGACGTCTGTGTCGACATTATAGCTTTAACATTTTGGAGCTTTGATATGAGTCACTGTAAATGATGCCACAGAAGGTCAATTGCCGAGTTCAAAATGGCTGATGGAGGGAGGGAAAAATATTGTGTTGTTTTCTGTTTTCAATCCTCCCCGGTCTCCCCAGACACAAATATGCATTTATTTAAAAAAAAAAAAAGGAGAGAAAGAAAAGCGGACTTTTTTTCAGTCAGCCTGTGTCATTAATACAATATGCCACAAATAAGGCTCAGGTCTCTGTGTTTGAAGAGTGTGACATGAGCCCATTGTTTTTACTCTTTTTACCTTTAACCATTTGGTGGGTAATCACGCATAAGGAGGAAGAATAAGCCACGAGTGAATGAGCAGCAATGGTCCACTGACCTTTTACTGCTCATTATTGGACAACCCGAAAAAAAACAAAGAACAAATTCTGCTAAATCTTCAGGGAATCTTGAATCACTGCTCAATGGCTGATTTCTTTCTTTCTTTCTCTCTTTTTTTGATTATTATTATTTCTGCGGGCTTTGTGCGACTCACGATATTGTTGCTTTCAGTGTGCGGAGGAGAGGAAGTCTCGGGACGGATGTTGGAGGTCTGACTCTGAGGTTGCGGTAATCTTTGTCACCGGGGGGCAGTCTGCTGCGTTTGGCCTTTAGGCCTGCAGGTGTGCAGTCCTCCACGCTCTTACAGGAAGCACCAGGAGACTCGTTGCACAACTACGCACGCCCCCGTATGTATGTATGTAAATGCTTACAGAGAGAGATAGAGAGATGGTCTGTGGTTCTGGAAACTTTCGAGATCACATTACTAGAAGTACTAAAACTTCATAATATGACAGCACACACACACACATACTCACACGCACTGGAAAATATGCCAAACAAGCATTACACTAATCACTACTTTGAAATAGGGAGGCTATTTATATATTATGCATTGTGCACTATGTGCAGTCCTGGGAGAGAAGAGAAAAGAAAAATTGATATCAGATGAAAATGAACACTCTGTAAAGCACATTAACTATCTCAGGTTTGGGAGCACATGCTGACTGCCAAATGGGACACCCCTGTGGAAAGCAAAATGGTCTCTCCCACAATTAATGTGGCGCACCTGTGATGGTTGATAAAGACTGCCGCACTGTGCACAGGTGTGGAACATTAATTCTGGGGGTGTTCCTTGAAAAGACGAGCCCCCCTCCACCTCTAGCACCAGCACCTCTCCGCCCTCCACCCTCTCCTCCCCCACCTTTGGAGAGCGAAAAACCGAGAAAACAACGCTGCCGTTCATTCGGAGTGATCTGTGTGCAAAAGTATGCAAATGAATATGCGGCATGCTAATCAATCCTGTCCTTCACACAGACTGAAGGGGAAGAAGGAATATGGAGAACGAGGGAATGAATCGGGGCTGAGAGGGAATATGGGATGGGGATAAATGAGCTAGGATTCGTTTTGTTCAGCGTGTTTATATGGTCGTATATGTATGTATTGACCTATGCGCACTTGGAAACTTTGTAGGTGTTTACTGATAAGATAGATCTGATGGTGGAAATTTCCAGTGGAATGCCCTGCGAGATGCATTTCAGATGAAGAGGGACAATCACAAGGTGGTTAGAGGCTTATGTGCCCAAGTGTAAATACAGACTGCTCAGGCCATATACACTATAGTTTGGGGTCTGTAAAATATGTATTTTTATTTTATTTTTTAAAATTTTTGCATTTATTTAATTAAAAACAGTACAGTTAAATCTGTAATACTGTAAAATATTATTATAATTTAGTAACTGTTTCCTTTTATTATATTTTCACTTGTCAGGATTACTTGCAGAAAAGGCTAATATATATATAAACGTCTATTTTCACTTTTGATTAATTAAATGTTACAAAAGTATAATAAATAAAATAAAATCATACTGACCACAAATGTAAAAATAAACAAGCTTTACTTTATCTAAAAGCAATTATATCAGAATTATATTAAAAAGTAAGCGAGCAGTCATGCATCAAAAAAAAAACATTAGTGGTTACTGTTGCAAGCTTTAGGAGTAATGTGGAGGTGTGGGTATTAAAATATCTGTAGCATTAGAAAATTGCTCATAAAGTGGAATGCATTAATTAATTGCTATTCTTACGTAGGATGGAATGAATCGTGAGATTTTATTTAGTAATTTTTTCGACAGCGTGTAGTAACTTGAATTAGTTATTTTAACATTGAATCAATAGAGGGTTACACTTTATTTCAAGTTCACTAGACATTCTACTTAGGCCCATTATAAGTAACTTTGCAACTTAACTGTCAAGTAACTCTCAATAGTGTGATAGTAAACTGTTGGAGTAAGAGTAGTTGACATACATTTCAGAGTTACTTATAGTCAGTAGAATGTGTCGGGGGACCCAGTTTAATCCACAGCAGGCACTTCTCAAGAATTTTTTTTCAGTTTCTTTTTTGTTAAATATCACTTGAGTAAATAAGTGACCCGTAAACAACATTTTAACATAATTTTGGATTATTTCCCAGACGTGTGCATTTAAAACTGTCCAATCATCCTCCGTAGACTTCTATTAAAAAAAGACCAAAAGCTCGCCTGAAAAATAGCATATGGCTGCAGTTGCTAAGGTTGCATTGATATCAGTAACATTTTTAAGGCAGTCAACTGCCAGATTGGGCAAAGACGACGTCCACTGGCATTAGTTGCTTTGCATAGACTTTAGAATAAGAATAGAATAACTTGGATTTATATCCATTTTGCAGAGACACATTCATGTGTCCAAGTGTAAATTGGAATTTGGATTCCTAATCAGATAGCAATTGATCTATCCAAAAGCATGAAATGAGAAATAGTATGTCACCAGCATAGGAGTAATGCGAAGACATTTTCCATGACCGGTCAGAGAGCTTCTGGTTGTTGTGTTCGATGGCGAGATGTAAAGAACGAGTGCAAGAAGTTGAGAAAAAGGGGTGTGTGACTTTGTATTTGGGCCAGTAGATGTCCCCTAACAGTAGATCACTGGCATCTAAACTCCTTCATGTGTGAGTACTGCACTGTAGCAGTGCTAGCCCTCTCAGGAGCATCAGACACACATCAGTGAGAGTGCATGGGGAAAAAACAGATATACATGTGTATTTTTGTTGTACGGTTCACTCAGACGCCTGTGGTTATTAGTGAATGCATCGTGTTGGGGGGTTAAACCATACATCAGCAAAGTGTGAATTTTATCAAATAATCAGAGTATTGAACCACTGCCTGCCCACTACAGTATTGACTGAAGAGTGTGAAAGGGGTAATAAATTACTACACAGAGAGTGGGAATGTGTGTGTGTGTGTGTGTGTGTGTGCGCACGTGTGCGTGACAGATTCTGTGGTGATCTCAGATGTCACAGAGCAGCAAACCACAACCTGCTTTATAGCTTCCCAACCTCTCAGCATGAGCATCTGCAATATTACAAATGCTAATATAACACTGAACTGATTAATAATTAAACAATTACGGTCATGAATCAATAACTTCTGCACTTTTTTTTTCCATTTGTAAATTACAGCAAATAAACAAGGACAGAGAATTACAAAGTCAAATTTGCAAAGGGAAAAAAGTCATATCCATTTCATCCGTCTATAAAATTAGAGAGGAAAAAATTAAACATTAATAATGCTCTTTGTGAAAGTTTTCCTCTCTTCAATTAGCAAAAGTAGACCACTATCTGTGTTTTGAACATTTTTTCTAAATAAAGAACGGTTTAGTCCCCCCCCCATCTCAAACGCGGTCTGTTTTGCAACGAGAGCAATAGACAGGCTCTTTCCAAACAAACTCTCGCTGTGTGAGCCGTCCCCAACGGGATGTTATTAGACACTTGTGAACCGACATAATAGCACCGTCTGTTTCCAGTTAATAAGTATCATTGCTTAATACAATACACTTGCCAGCAGAGACAAGTGAGTCCTGACATGTAATAAAGTGGTGTTACATAGATTTATTTCAAAGCATTAGGCTCTATAAAACTTCCATGACTAAAGCAAATGAAGGCACTTTTAGGCAGGTGCTGATAAGATGATATTACGGCTGTTTGCATTAGCTGATATTGTGCAGTGTGCAGTTGAGCCTTTTTGTGCGATGAAACAAAGTCATTAATGCTAGTGTGGTTTTTGACTGTGTGTGTGTGTGTGTGTTTAATGCCTTTACAGTCACTTTCACTCGTCCCTCTACGATGGCACTGCGGTACACGTTCAGGGGGACAAGGATAAAAACATAAACAAATCGCCGATAAGAAATATGACATGGATATCAGCATGCAAAAGAAGCTGAAAGCTGGGAACGCAGACAGCCAGATTAATGATAAATTACAAGGACTAGCCTTGTTTATAGTAGTAATTTTCCCTTCCTGCACCTGCTCGCTTTCCCCCTGACCTAAAGCTGCCGCTCACTCTCTCCCCTCGTCTCTGTTTCTTTCCTCCATCGCATCATGCGCCCATCCTGGCACTGCGTGGCGATACCAAACCTTCTCACATAGGAGGAAATAAAGCTTTATGCTTGAGATTATGAAGCAATTTAGTAACACTTTACAATAAGGTCCCGTTAGATAGTGTTACAATAGTGAAGAATATTCTAAAATGTATCTGAAATACATTTATTTCATACTACGAATGCATTTACATATTTATGTACTTGATACAAATATCCTGCCATTTTTGTACAGTAAAAGTACAAAACAGTACAGTTCAAATCTGCAAAGCTGCAACAACTAGTTTTGTACTTAACGCACTGTAATTGTGCTGAAGAAGTCCTACTAAAGCTATACTGAGGTAGAAATGATAGTATTGTGGAAACATTGCATTTAAAGGCTGATATTATCCAAAGATCGTATAATTTACATCAGTGGTGATATTCAAACATGTTTAGGCTTAATAGTACTTCAAATAAAGTTTAATTGTGTTATTTTTATATCAAATATAGTCTTAAGCGACATGTCGATAGATTTCAATTATACTTTTTTTTTTTATAATTATGCTTTTTTACTAAGGTACCTAAACCTTTAATGATTTGTTATCGTATTTGTTCATGTTAGCTAAAAAAAATACAGTTGTTCGTTGTTAGTTCATGTTAGTTCAATTAAATGTTATTAACAGATGCAACTTTTGCTTTAACACACTAACTTATAAGTAAATGTGGAAATTAGCACAGACTAGGATTAGCAAGCATGTTTCAGTGTAAGTCAATGTTAATATAATGATGAAGTCACCAAAAAATATTGCATTATTATTACTTTTCATTCAATATAGCAGTATTTATTATAATATGTTTATCCTTGCACATCCCTGCATCCTTATTTATTTATTTACTTTTGGGCACACTTTTTACTTTGGGGACCAATTCTTAATATTAACTAATTACAGTATTAACTATGACTTTTCCTCAAACTTCTATAGGTAGTTGTTAAGTTTGTATATGGAGTAGGATTAAGGGACCATTAATATGCAATTTATACACGACTAATATACTTATATTCATGCTAAGGAACTAATAGTGAGAATTGGTCCCTACATTAAAGTATTACTTGTTTAAGAAGCAGTGGTGTTGTAAAAAAATATCTACCACAACTCAATTTCATAGCCACATTTGGACCCTTATCGTAAAGCATTAGAAAATATTCGATAAATCAAATATCAGATTTTTAATTGCTACTGTTCAGATCACTAGACGCATTTGCGTGTGACAAATAGAGAGCAGTGTAAAGCCCCGCGTGTATGTATAAGCAACACATACAGCATCTAACATTGACGAAATGCTTCATTTTAATACCAATTACACGTGCGGCTCCGCAAAATACGTAAATAATGCGAGCGCCGCTCGGGCCTGAAGTGCTGCATTAAATGCAGAGAGGGGGCTGAGGGCAAGAGTAGTCAATATGAAGTAGCAGAGACCAAACCCCCACACCTCATTACGCCAATTGTGAATGTTAATTCTAGTGGCTTTATTAGTTCGAATTAGACAGCGAGAGAGAGACTTGCTCTTTCATTGTTCATTACCGTGTTTGGCTGCGCCTTGTAACTTGCAGTCACCGAATGGTCAGAAGAAGGAGGGGGTGACTGCGGTACGTCTGAGTGGCTATTGTCTAAATTGTAATTATATTTTTATTATAAGCAAGCTCCGGGCTTCCGAGTCTATACAAAGCAATTTCCAATAAAGAGCGCTACAGGCAGAAAGTGTTTACATACAAAATGGTAAGAATACACTAACAGCATTCGGTGTTAATAAGCTATAATCACTCACCTAATTTAATCTGGTTGCCATGGAAAACAAATGACACTTGAGGTCTAAGAGAACACGGGAGGAACTGAGCGCGAGCGCCGTAGGTGTGTCTCGCTTTTAATGAGAAATTAGAAAAGATTGGTAACACCTCCCTGTCTTTCCGGTGTAACGTGCAAGCACCTGCCCCGTTCGCTTTGTATGGGGGGATAGGTGTGTGCGGGACAGCGTGGCTGTGCTCCTCAGAAATAGAAATTGAGTGGGAATTGGCCTAATTGTACGGAATGATTGATGCCAGTGGAAACCGCATTAAAAACACGAAATGTTCCCCCTGTTAGCCACACACGCCATTCTCTGAACAAATTTACTCCCCAGACGACGAGAGCCTGTGCTTTTAACTGCACACGAGAGAGCAGAAGGGCTCTCTAGCTAACCATGGGAGCATGCATTTACAGAATAAGGGAATCCAAGCACAGGCCAAGTCGATAAGGGGGGCACCTGCCGTGTGTGTGCGCGCACAATTGGTTGCTTCTCTGATGGACGGATGTGAGCATGGGTGAACGTCCATCTCTGTTGCTCTGTTGTTCAGAGCGGTGTGTGATGAAAGGTGAGTGATGATAATCAGAATCAAACCTCCCACCCACACACATACAGACGGGGTCTAATAAGTGGAGGTTTATTCACGGCACACAACACATGCAAGGACGCTTTGTTTAATAAATTGCGGATATATGATGAACATCTGGATGTCCACGTTTTAAGTATCCGTCCTCCACCGCTGAGAAGCGAGGGTTGCGCTCTAATATAACAGTTTAGCGCTATATCTCTTTAGGTGGCAGGAACAGCCCCTGCACGGAGCCGCTGCTGGCTGGAGAAACAGTTCAATTGCATAATGTGTCGTTTTAAGCTGTATACATTAAAGATCTTCTCCCTAGGGACCTGTGCTTAATTTACCCATGATTCTTCTCACTCAGAAACACTTAGATGTTTTGGTCCTTGTTTTTTTTGGACCAGATTAGGGATGTGTGATATGTTGGTTATTGGATTGGTTTATTGTTTTTGTTGGTAGATATTGGATATAGACTACCATTTAAAAGTTTGGAGTCTGTTAGAGTCTGTTTTTGTGTTAATAGTTCTGTCAAAAGATTAATTATGATTAATCCCATCCAAAACAAAGGGTTTTGTTTAAACAATATATGGCTGTGTACTGTGTATACTTGTTATGTGTATATATGAAAGACACAGCATATATTTTCAAAGTTTTTAAATGCATATATTATATTCTTATATTCATATAATTTATATTGTTGTAAATGTATTCAGATATAAACATTACATATTTTTCTTAAATATATATTTATATATAAATATATAATAAATATAATAATATATAATATAATAAATATACACAGTAAACAAACATTAAGTTATAATTGTTTGACAGCACTAATAACTTTTGATGAGTG
>JAUCNO010001819.1:16212824-16229195 GCA_032353835.1 Enteromius viviparus
TCTCAGGAGGATATATATATATATATATATATATATATATATAATATACACAGTAAACACACATTAAGTTATAATTGTTTGACAGCACTAATAACTTTTGATGAGTGTTTAACAGGTGATATTGGATATTAAATGGTTCATGTTCATAGCAGTATATCAATAGTAATTGAGCAGTTATTATATCGTTTTGGTATCGGCCATCATTTTGTTGTGGATTCCTGTCCCTTCCTCTCATTGCGCATAATCGGGAGTTTGTTTTTAGCAACTCTGTAACAATGGATGTTCTGCACAGACATCACTCTGGCTAAAAAACTGACCGCTGTATGTCCTCCAAAAGCCCACTGGACTCGGTTTCCTCTGCCCTTTTATTTAAGAGAGAGAGAAAAGCTCATGTTAATCTTATTGGCCCCGCAGATTTGAATCTGGACGCAACACATAGGCAGATGTGAGGTTTGTTAAGAGAATGAAAAACAGTCTGAAAGAAAGAGGACGAGGTGCAAAGATAAAGGGAAAAACAGCAATGGTCCTTTTGACCGTGATTGTGGTTTCCCTCCATCACCCGCCGCATAGATGCCTATCAGTATCCACGCTTGTGGTATGCATACTGTCTGCCGTGCAAGCAATATACACCAATGCCATTTCCCACATTTTCATAATTATTATTTCCAGGGGAGTCATTGGGGTCTTCTATAAGGAAATGTAAGTGATGGGCATTTAAAATGGCTTTTAAATCATGCAGGAGAGTGGGGGGCTCTTTCAGAAATAATTGTGTCAAACAGCTTTTTCACCTTTTGCGAATCAATATGCACACTTATTCATAAACTGACGACTATCCATCAAAAGGCAGCGCTGCTTTTTAATATACATCCTTGCATTTTAATGGGCTACTTTAGCAACAATGCTGCAGACAACAATAAGAGCGCGTGTTATATTCCCTGCAAAATCGGTGATCCTGAATCTTTGGCAGGCAAGCATGCTCAGACTAGCTACACCTCATCTCTATTTCACCTTTGTTTGCACAAAACACACACACACACTTGTTTTTATATAAGAGTGGGACTTTCCATTGACTTCTATTGTTTTTTTTTATGCTGAGCTAATGTGATTTTCTATCCTAAGCCTAACCCTCACACAAACCTTTTTTGCATTTTCATTAAGACATTATTTAGTATGTTTATTAAGCCGTATTCCTCATGGGGACAGTTGGCTGATGATTTCAGATTTTACAGTCCTTGTGAGGACATTCGTTTGCAAAAATGCAGGTAAAACCTGACCTGTACACGCACACACACTTTTCATACAGTACTTCTCTTTGGATTTGCACGTATAATATTGCGTGTGTGAGTTGTTAAACCATCAGATGATGCTTCCAGTAGTTCTTTTGTATTTATTGTGCCTTTTTAATATTCACAAACTCATCATTCATCTATTTCTGCCATTAAGCCTCTAAACAGGACTAAAAAAGAGGTAGTCTATTCATTTACTTTTTCATTAAAATTATAGGCACACATGGAGCTTTGGGGTTTATGTATTAAATAATGCATCATTTCATAATTATATAGAACATATAGATTTCTTAAATGGGATACTAGGCAGAATGGTGACTTTAATTAGATCACTGTGTAAAATATCTCCAGGGTTTGATGAAACAATGTTAAGGATCTTGCCAAAGATGTAATATATGTTCGAACAGATAATGAATCACAAATAGGTTCTTATTTTACCTTTTTTTTTTTGTCTTGTGCTGAAACATCCCATTATGTATTTATTAAATTTCATAATTGCATTTAAAATAGCATCTGGGGAGCGCATGTTTGCCTGCTAACTATGACAAGCTGTATTGTTATTGGAGTCGTAAACTTCAATTAGCGGAAACTGGAACTTGTTGGACGTCAAGAAGTACGTCGATTTGTGAAGAAATTGCGCTTGGAAAGCAATGACAGCATCCCAACGCATCCACCTACGGTTGATAAACAGTCTAAGAAGGTCATTGATATTAAAGCAGAGTTTCAGCAAGATTATTCTTGTCTGTTTAAGAGCACTTGGCAGAGCAGAGAAAAGGGAAATGCTGCGTCTCCGGCAAGTGCAATAATAGGAGAATTAAAACTGCTCCAAAACGCATGACTTTGCCAAGCAAACAATGCCTGCAGTCTTTTTGAAAATTACAGCGGCTAATTTGAAATGAAACACAAACAGTTTTGTGTTTGTTTCGAACCTCTATTATGATTCTTTGCATAGACGACCCCCGCCCCCACCCCTCCTTGCTATATATAAAGTATGTAAATGCTAGCTGCAGCAGTCAAATACATCAATGAAAGTTGACAGCTGAATTATTAGCATAGCTGAAAGCATCAGTCTTTTGTTTTAACCCAAGAATGGAGCATTTTTAAAACTCACAATGGCTCTAATCAAATTCTCAAGGTTGTTCAGTTTAGCATTGTATTAGTTTAATAGTTTCTGGTTCGCCGTTGACGTTAATGACACATTCCTATGTAAATATAATGTGCCTCTGAAAAGCCATCAAAACATTTTAAGGTTCAATGAATGCGGTTTCATTTCACTGTGCTTTTTTTTCCCTCCCCCCACTGAACGAGAAATCTCTTTTTATTTAGCAATCTCTTCTGCACTTACAGAAATAATAAGACGACTGGATTGATTAATGAAGAGTTTTAAAGACTGATGCAAAGCGTTTTTGCAAATAACTTTGGGAAAATGGGAGCCTGGATGGAAGAGACGAGGCCGTACCTTCACGACACCTCTCGCTCGCCCTGACTAAACCTGGCACCCCTCGAACCTCCAGCATCCTCCCCTGTGCGACTGTGGAGGCCTTTGGCAAACATTCAGGCTCCATCATCAAGGGATGATAAAATGGCAAATATTCTCACTCGTCAGAGACTGATGAAACCATTTAGAGTAATATACTGGAATACATCAAAGGATCTTGCTTTGCGGGCGCCTCCTAGCATGTCACAATGTAAAAAGAGCAATATTTGTTTATTATCTGCTCCCGTTTCAAATTATTTTCTTGAGGCTTTTTTTCCCCCGTTATCCTCTGTACGCGGAGACAGAGTTTTATGAAAATGTTGTTTTGTAACTTACTATAAGTTTACGTCTCAGTCTGAGCTTCTCTCTCAGAGTGACCAAAGGAAGTCAGTTAGCTCTGTTTTCAGAGCATGAGCGCTGTTCGTTGTCCGTTTACTCAGTGCAGGCATCTTTTAATCATTATTTCTACAAAATGGAAATGCATCTTTTTGTGTCGGGACTACATGGTATTTTGATGCATCAGCTGAAATTTGACAGTGAATATCTAGTTCCCAACATGCTTTGTGCGGGACTGGATCACAAGTGGATTTGTGTGTGTGTGTGTGTAAATGCATAAACACTTCAGTTGAAGTTACCATTATTATGATTGTGCTGAAGTGTGGAGCTTGCAGTGTTCAATAGTGTCGCTCTGTCAGTGCAGCGAATAGTCAATTTTTACCTATTTTTCTCCCCTGCTATAATAGTTATATTTAGCATACTAAAATGACATTCCCAGATAAAGGTGAAATTTATACTAATGTGATTTCTTTGACTTAAGCAGCACATTTTGTGAAAATGTAAATTACTTGTTGATTTTGGGACCAAGCTTGAGAAAGAGAGTTTTTTTATTTCAGTTTTTGGATTTGTTATTGTGCATTTTTTATGAAATCAAAGATATCCAGCTCAAATCAAAGTTAGGTTGAAGATCAGACACATTCAGCGCAGTCGTGTATTCATAAGAGATGTTTCATTGATTTATTTGATTAGTATTTAGATGTTTCAGGATGGAGAACGGAAAGAGAGCGGCTAGAAAGGGAATGTTGCTTTAACTCCAAACTCAGTCAGGAAATTAAAAGAGAGCGTTTGGCTACGTGGCTTTTTATTGGAGGGCATTGATTAGAGACTGACTTGATTTTCTTTAAATGAGAGCAGCAGAACATCTTCGGATATCTCCACTTTTGTTTGTAATGAAACAGTCCTTCATTACCCGACTTTGAGAAGAAGTTCAGGATCGCGGAAAACATGCTGGAACAGAGCGTTTAGAGTAAGTACGTGCACTCTTCTCTGGATATAGCGCTTGTTTGATTCCTTAGCGTTCTGAATCCTTTTGTGTATGTGTATGCGGTGATTACTTTTCCCCCTCACAGTTGTTCTCCCCGCGCTGAAAAGCGAGTCACACTCCCTCGCACGCAAAACAATCAGATTTTAAAGAATGCAGGGGAACAAAGTACAATAAAGATGAATTTCCACCATTTTAATTTACAACACAAAGTATAAAAATAAACATTGAGGACTCAATTTAGTGTGCTTTTCAGGCGGAACACCTAATCCTTACCCCTCCTCGCCCAGCGCTCGGGAATGGGGATTTTCCACTGGGAGGCTGCGGCCTCGTCTTGGGAGAGATAGGTGGGCAGAGTGGAGGGCCATTTTACGCTGAGCGTAACGCCCCCGGGGCCCTGAGGAGCCCGAGAAGAGATACACATGCACGGCACACAGCAACCCCGTGCTAATCGCCCAAACAAGCAGCAAGCTGTGGTGCTCGGAGCTGTAGAGAAACAAGCACCTTAAGAGCCAGTGCAAAGACAAAAACAAAGAAAAGAGTTTGTTAGACACGGATTGGAGTGGAGAAAAAGAACTTAAAGAACAAAGAAGGACATGAATAGGTGAGGAAACAAACTGGGACAGCAACTCTTCCTCTCCCCAAAGCGATTTTGCGCTCTTAACTCTTTTTCTGCTGCAGCGTTCGAATGGATAGAAGGCTAGGAATGCTGCTAAGTGTGTTTTGCTGCAGCTAACTGTAGCATTTTTTCCTTCTCACAAGTGACTGAAGGAAAAATGATACAGAATACAGACTTTCTCCTCTTAATTTACGCTTAAGCCCCATGTTTAAAGGCATTTTAAGTACCAGTCAAATTTTTCTCATAAAAATACCAATATACAGCTTTGTCCTGTGGAACCTGTCGCTTACAATGCGGCAGCTCTCTACCTGCTGAATAGCCTCTCACCACAGGAGGCTGAGAACATGAGTTTTTCAGAGAGTGTGCTGTGTGTGTGTATATGGGTGTGGCATTATGGGAGAAAGAATAGCACAAGCCAGACTGGCAAAATAAATAATTAACATATAAATAAATAAGTTTATCTGTGATAAACGTACACCTGTGTACTGATTTTATATCATAGTTTCTAGATATAGTAGTTAAAGGAGATGAGCGTTAGTGGCATAAGTGTGTCTCTTTTGCTGCCTACATCCAGCTGCAGTCGCTGCAATGTAGGGGATTTCAAAGTTGACATTTAAAGAACAAACACAAAACTCACATGGGTGGCATATTTGTCTATTGTTCACAAGCTGATAAAACTTCAGCTTGTTGGAAGTTAGGTCATCTTTTGTGTAGGTCTGCAAAGCCGCATTCTCTTTTACACAAGCAAACACACACACACACACATTGGGCACAGAGGCTGGCAGCCATGCAGAGAACTGCATCATTGAATGAAAGTAACATATAGTCGGCCTGTGCCCTTATCTGACGCGCTAGTACGGTAAGCTAGGATTAGCATCTAGATTGGGGTAAGTGGACTTCTAAAGCGGAACAGTGGCCAGAGATATGGAAATAGATGTATAAATGGATGTGTATAGAGGGACGGAAACCATGAGGGCTTTAACAAAACCAGAGCCTCAGAAACACACTGAGCTATTAGTGTTATTGGCTCTTTCATTCCATCTTCAGTCATTTCTGTTGCTCTTTTCTTTTCAGCCATGTTGCGCATTCCCCTTCTTTTGGCCGAACGGACCAAAGTGTGCGGCGGCAATATGCTGCAAACTTGGACAAGGACTTTTTTGGTGGTCTGTCGTGTGAACGTGACTCCGGTCTGATGCAGCATCACATTGATGTAGAGGGCTAAGTGGCCTTTATTTTAACTCTTTCTTTGAAATAGGCAAGGCAATCCCCGTTGGCCCAGGGATCATTTTCTATTTGCGTTTCCCTTGCCAACGACAGAGGCGACGCTGGCCAAATTCACAAAAGAAGATCCACATTGGAAAATCCGGCTAATCCCTGATTGAAAGTTCATGCATTGGCTTCCATGTATAAGCTCTGGCTGATTTTCCCAGGAAACAGGAATAAAAAAAAATATAAAAAAACACGAACAAACTAAGGATCTTTTTTGGTCAAAGGAAGCCACCCTTCAAGGCACACTCGAGCCATGACAGTGTCGGAAATCATGTCCGTTTTTCAAGTGCGGGCTTTCATGTGCAGAAAGAAGAGAGTCTCCATTCTGCTCTCGTCGAAATCAAAGGCGAACAGAAGGAGGGGTTAACGTCCTCAGTTGTTCTGCCAGCAATACAAGGGCTACAGAGATCCAGATCTACCGGGGAGATGTTTGAAGATTTCAGGGGCACGTGTCTACCTTGTACCTGCGTTGTCTGCAGAGCAGTTAGTTTCCTCCTCTTTTCCTTTTATGCCCCCTTTGCGTCCCCCCCTCTTTCTCTCTCTCTCTTCGCCCTCCCCCAATTCTTCTAGAGTAGTGGCCATGGCTGGAGAGAGAATCTTCACAGATGGCATGACTGCTTGTCTTTTGGGGAGGGGGGAGTTAAACAAGCTTAAACTTTCTTATTTTCCCTTCGCTTTTCTTCGGGCAAAACTTTGGACTGCAACTTTCGAGGCCTGGCGCAAGCTTTATCTCTGCCCACATGCCAGGGATGTGTGGGGTCCTCAGAGGAGCTCCAGTTGGATGCTGAGTCTGTGGGTGCTCTGCGTCCTTCATCAACAAGGCCATCAGCGAAACGTTCCGGGTGCACGCCAAAGCCAAAGCCGAGCTCCGTCTCGTGGTACAGCTGGTCATCCCAGATTCGCTAGCCATTTGAAGCAAGGGATACTCAGTCCAGGATTTGATAATGGAATGTTTTAGCTTTCCTTCGCTTCCCTGCGGTGCACTGGAGGCAGTCTCTTGGTTAGATGGATAAGAAGCTCCTTTACTGGAAGTGATGGATTGTGGCTGGCACAGCAACGCTCTAATCAGCTTCTCAGAAGTTAAGCGTGGGCTCTAATGGTGTAGACTTGTCAGGACCCTGACGTCTTTGCCATCTCTCTTAAAGCTGAGAGTCAAGCACGCAAGATGCTGAGAGAAATGAAGCTGTCCTCCCTCGGCGTATGGACTGTGTTGTACTCTCCCAAACATTAGCAGAAACACAACCTGCCTTAATTTGAAACGGGAGAGGAATAGAGATGCCGCGCCAAACCGATCAACAACAAAAGCGCCTCGGCGCTGGAGAAGGAATAAAAAGTGGCAGCACCAAGAGCTGAAAGAGAGCAGCGTGTGGACCAGGAATGCGACGTAAGTGTTGACGCCCCTGAGGAATAGATATCAGACAGTGAGGGAGGTTAAGGTGCGAGTAGCGCAGAGCTCTTCTGTTATTATCCTCCACTCCGGGCCTCCACGGTGACCCGATAATAAGGCTCTATTACCACTTAGCCTCTCTCTGTGCCTTTCTATCCAACCCTGTCTCAATGCTTCTCTCGAGTGGCTCATCATGCCTGCCGCGATCCACTTCACCGCTGCGCGTCTCACCCACAGCCTCGTCCCTGCGAGGGTCAGACGGCCAACTTGACCCGTGTCGATTGGAACACCTGATACTGACGGCCAGACATTTACAGTTACAGCTCTCTTTGGAAAAATCCAGAAGTTTCTGTAATGCTTTTAAAGATCTCTTTTGAGAGAAAGACCAGGCTTGTATCTGAGCTTCGACACAGTGCTTTAAGCACATCCTGAGTGCTCTTTTCTCTATTGTAGCCTCTGATTTGATCACTTGAAAATACACAATACCTATAAATAGCAAAAAAAGAGCACATTCGGATCTGTGCGAGTGGACTTTGTCAAATGAATTCCATTATATTTGGTAATAGATATAGTGCTTCCTGAGTGGTTTCATTATAGATTCACTATGCTGTCTGTGTTTAGGGTGAAGGTTGTGTGAGAATTAAGTTCACCTTCACCTCTGGTACTCTCATGCAATTACTCGCTGAATTCTAATTATATAGACAGATTATGGCATTTTTTAAATATGATTGCAATATTTAATACACTTTAAAAGTTGTATGTGCCCATGCGGGGCACAATTTTATAACATCATAATTAAGCTTAGAAAGGATTTATCATCACTGTGCTTCAAGCATAACCTAATTCTCATTTTCATAAAAAGCATCTGTGAAATAGTCTACATTAAACTCATTTAATGGTCAGCTAGTGTGTGTGTGTTTTTCCCTTTTTCTCCGCAGACATCTTCGTGCAGTGAACTTTTACTAACAGCCCCTGGAGTCAAGGCGCCTTTTAAAGGGGCCTGTGACAGACTTTACCGACTTGTTCATTTGAATCAGTCGAAAAAACAGCGACATCAGCTGCAAATTAGGCAGTGGCAACGAGACGAGATGCTTTAACAAAAAACGGTCTAGCACATAGTGTCCCTGGGTAAACGTCTTTTTGGTCTGTCTTGCTCTCTAATACACAGGTATCGCTTTTTAATGTGACATTTGGCTTCGGCCTCCTTCGATCCAGAGCACTATTTTACTTCTAATCCTTCCATTGACACTCTCTCAGGTCTTTAAATATTTATCTTTCTCTACTTCCCATATTTCTAAAAGCAGCAGGGTGGCTGCGTTCTTCGCAGGGCTCGGAGAGGTTACAGAAAAACAATGCTAAGGATGCAGGCAGGCGGGCAGACGACGCCTGGCGCGGCTCAGAGGTATTTTTGCAGGTGCTGTAGAAAAGGACCCTTCTGCAGCAGTGTGTCTTGGATGGATCCTGACAAAGCCTTCTCTTTGGATGCCAGATGGACCCATGCATTCCCCATACTCTTGCGCAGCTAAGACCTAGGCTTTTCTCTCCACACCCCCTCCGCCACCACCACCTTTTTTTCCTTTTTCACAACAAAAGAAAAGCGCTTTGGCTGAAAGAAAACCACAGCTGAATTTTATGGTGCCGCTTCTTTTGCCAAGCTGATTTTAGCAATTCAAAAGACGAAGTGCATGGAAATGCTGTTTCGGCTGCGTCGTCGATACGCTTTTGATGCAAGTTTGAATTGGCAGATATGTTTGCCACACTAATATATCGGTGCTCAGCGGGAAATCTTGATAAAATCCAGAAGCACACAGCAGAGACGGAGCCCGGCTCAGAGTGCTGTTGGAGCACGGCTTCTTCTCCATAATGCCTATAAGGCCGGAATTGGGTGGCAGCAGTGTCAGCGGGAACGTGCTCGTGCAGTGATCCGAATTATCACAAATACACGCTTATGCTTGGCAATGACCGCACACATACGCATACACATGCACATGGACTGACACACACTGAAATGAATGTTTATGCTGGCCATTGGTAACACACACACACACACACGAATATGTGCGGTCCCTGCAGCTTGATTGTACAAACAATTGGAGTGCTTTACTGGGAATACAATCAAAGAAATCAGAGCTAAAACAAATCCCCGGGGAGAATGAAAACACATTAGATTCATGTACTCTTAATTATATGTGCTCTTAAGCTTTGATGTATTAAAAAAGCATCAGTTGTTTGCTGAGCTGCAGGTTTTCCACCACTGCAGTATGTAGTTCAGTTTTGTTCTCCTCAAAGCCTTCTTTTAATTTTAATATAGACTTGTATATTGATTGTATTGTTTCTAGAAGTTATAGACATACTATTCATAGTTCTTAATGTTTTAATTTCCTTCTCAGTTCCTATAAACTGGCAACAGCATTTGTATTTTGTCTTGCTTGCTGTGCAGTGTGACGTTTGAAAGCATTTTTGATGCATATACTGACTATATACTCTGCGTGTCTGTGTGTGACCCTGAACCGCAAAACCAATCTTTACTTGCACTGGTATATTTGTAACAATAGCCAAAAATATACTGTATGGGTCAAAATTATTGATTTTATCGATTATGGCAAAAAATCATTAGGATAGTAAGTAAAGATTACATTCCATGAAGATATTTTGTAAATTGTCCACCGCAAATATATCAAAACCACAGTAATATGCATGGCTAAGGACTCATTTGGACAAATTTAAAGCTGATTTTCTCAATATATAGGTTTTTTTTTGCACCCTCAGATTCTAGATTTATAATTAGCTGTATCTCCATATATTGTCCTATCATAACAAAGCATTCCTTAATGGCAAGCTTTAAATATGGGGAAATAAAATAGTAAGCAATGTACGTTTTTGAAGTAGAAAAACAAATAGCATTTTCTTGTAAAGTGTACAGTACTCCAAAAATCATACAACTTCCAAAATATTCCAGTCTTCATATGTATGAAAGTGTCTGCACTCACCAAACTGCAGTCCGCCAATCTATACTACAGTATGTCATGGTTGAACTGTTTCAGACAGTCTTCATTCTAGCTCTGACAGACGTCTTCTTCTGGGTCCGTTTTCATGCTCAGCTGAAGCTGGTACTTTTGTCTCTTTCATAACGGTTAAAATTAGGATTTGGAGAGGACAGACTGGTCAAAGGTTAGTAATGAAAGGAGCATCCTGTACTCAGAAGATCCTTCTAGACTAACCTCTGTTTTAAGCCCCATTCATCTGTGGCAGCGGCAGAAAGAACATTCTTTAAACTTTCACGGCAGTAAAACTTTGTATCCCTCTGAATAGATAATTCAGGCTTTGCAACTCAGGCATAAAAGGAAGCTTAAATTACACCATACAAACTCTCATTAATATTACAGGGACCATTCTTTGACTTAATTTCATTTCATTTCTCCATTTGAGCGAAGTCAAACGTTGCAAGGGTAAGAAATTATAAGGGGTACAAATCATATTTTAAGATTCAGTATTCTGGGAGGCTGTTAAATTATATTAACCCTTTTTTTGAATGATTTTCAAATATTTGATTTCGGAAAGGTTTTATTCTTTATCTCTCCACTCATAACAAAGCCCCCCCCAAAAATAGACCCCTGCTCCTTGTGACTCTGACATACACATATGCCATACGATACACACAAACACACCGCACTGTTGGTTTACTGCGTGCTTTTTAAACAGGTATATAGCTTTGAAAACATCATAAAAGCCTGCTTTTTTTTTCTTTTTACAAGAAGCAACGTTATCAATTCTAAACAGTTCTTGTTGCAGCAACCAGTTTTGACATGATATTAAAAGGCTTCCACACTTCCTGTCAAGTTTTGCAAAAACCCAAAACGATCTCACATGTGGTGTGGGGAAGACGAGGGAGAAGATCCTTTAGTGCCTTAGACAACATAATGGAGATCTTAAGTGCCACGGAGGGAAATGTTTTGGAGCTAAAGCTGTCGACCTTGTTATTTTTCAAAGTCAGTATCCGCAGAGCGAAAGTTCTTCTGTGCGCTGCTTCATTATGCGTGGAAATGAATAATGTGTGAATAAGACTGTATAAACAAAGAAACTGAAATACAGGGAGCACGCAGACAAAAGATTATCACAGTTAAAGTACTGAATTTGTTCGTGGCAGAGCGGGAGAGAGAAAGAGACTGAGAGAGGGAGATTAGGAAGAGATGATAAGGCTAAATGCCCTGTGTGTCCTGTTGTCTAATTGTTTATAAATGGAACTAATCGTTTTAGAACAGTAAGCGTACCTTACATTTAACTGTTTTATTCTCCTCGCATCTCTCCTCTGTTTTGATGAGAGAGGCAAACTGTCACAGTTAACAAATGCAAAAACATCACTATTATTGATACAGTTCCGTGCGCGTGAGTGTGTGTGTGTGTGCGCGCGAGAGTGTGTGCAGTCGCACTTGTGAGGGAGAGAAAGTGTATGCACAAAATTAATCAAAGCGGGGGCGGTGATGAACAGTTTCTGTAGAATTCTGTCAAAGGTTAAGAGCTAGTTATTTTTAAGAATGACATGAATCTGGGAGAGACAGTGATTGCCTAAATGACCACTGTAATTACCAATTACTTCGTGAAGCAGAGAATATATTCACGGCATGTAGCCTGCTAAATACAGACAGGCATTAGCCCATTTACGTACTAATGCACATAATTTAGATCCTGAAAAGGGCAGATGGGAACACAATGGAAGATAGAATAGATACCGTCTAATATCATTCCAAAAAGAATATTGGATTCATTGGAGATGAATATTACTTTGTGTCAGATTGTTTTTCCATGAAACAGTCAAAATATATTTCATCTCTCTCCCTTTCTCCTTTTGTTAGCAGCCAGACCATTTAGCCCATCAGCAGAGGCCGAGATGGAAGAAGAGAGGGAGAGAGGGAGAGAAAGATGCTGAGAGGTGGTGGGTAGAGGGCTGGTTAGTGGTTTTGGCCCCTGTCCACATTAGCAGGTAATGAGAAATGAAGAAAACGCACTATGACAGCAGAACCACCACCACAATGCAGTGATGCGGTTAGCGGCCTTATACCTCTTACAGAGACTAAAATAAGATCCGTACTTGAGACATAGGCTAACTCGATCAAAACATCTCTTATTTTACTCAACCCCTACAAACATAAAGCCACAATCTAAATGAGAGGTGAGGGGAGGGGATGTTGACAGGCCCGACTTGTACCAGGATGTTTACTAAATTAGACATAAACCGAGAGTGAAATGCAAAGCTCTGCAGATTCGCTCTAACTCTTCATAAATAAGTTACAAAAAAGAAGACGGAAAAGAAAGAGCGTAAACAAAACCGAGAGGCAGAGAGAGCAACTGTAAGAGAAAAGGAGTGGTTTGATTGTGGGATAATGAGTTGCCGTATACAAAGCTCCCTCCCACCCCGTCTCGTTTTTTTTTTCTTTTCCCCCAGTTCTTCTTTTTATCAAGTTTTCTCTCCTTCGCTATCAGCTGGTCTTGTCTCTCTTTCAACTTTTTACCCCCCCTCCCCTCGCTCTTCTCTTCACCTCCCACTCAGTTTATCCATATCTTCATCCCACAGCTCTTCTGCTCTCTCTCTCTCTCTCTCTCTCTCTTTTCGTGTCACCTCCAGTGTTGCTCCGGTGGATCGTATAGTCTGGAAGGATAACGGGGACACATATTTGCACTCGATGTAATCGCGCCTCCTTCCATCTGATAAATACTTTCAGCAAAGCCTGATTATTGTAGTTGGCCCCCAGTTTCAAAAGAAAGGGAGCGGCGAGGGGCCGCGTGTGTGTTTTGAATCCAAACTTTGGACGGGTGACATCACCCTCTGTTCCCTGCCTTTGCGAAGTAATGTCCGCATCAGTCGCGTCCCGTTTGAAAAGGATTAGCTTATTCCACAAGGACTTCTCTTTGGCCTGGGCTGGCACAACACGCACAGTAAATCCACAAAGGCCATTCACATAATGGTAGCAATAGCCTTCAGGAAAAGAAAAAGAGAAGTGCGAAGGAGAAAGAGAAAACGCTGCTCCTTTCCATCCTGCGCTCTTCGTGTGGAGCCCAATTATGGAATGTTTCTGGACTGCAATGAAACGGGATATTTTTAAGTAGCCGAGATGAAGTTATGCTGTCTCAGAGCCATGTTTGTTTTTTTCAAAATGTGTCTGTCATCTCATGCCAAAGTAGTTTAGTGCTATTGTTGCTCCTCACTTAGCCACTGGCTTCTGTGTGACATTTAGTATAAAACAGTACCTGCACCAGAAGTATCATGCCTTTTCAAAGTGAGGGGGCATATGCCTACTTCACGGTTAGTTTGAATGTAACTATATACTGTATATCGGGAGGGAGACAGAACCCAAGATTTCAAGACAAAGTGATATCAGACTGGAATATTAGATATGAAGGGAGTTGGAATGATCTGTAAAAAGGTGGGGGAAGGAAAAGCAAAAGACAGTTATTTTTTTACGATCTGGAGTTATGGAATTGGTTCTAAAGAATGGGTCGTCATGTGACACATTGATGGCCGATGTAAGGGTGTGGAATGCCAGAAGTCCAGAAGATGGAAGCAGTTTGGTTTAATATGGGCCAAGCACTTAGCAGGGAGTCCACAAACTGCTCAAAGCTGACATTTGCATCTCCAGGAGGCAAGAAAACAGGGAATCGGCCCGCATTCAACCTCACGATCCAATCCCATCCCCCCGCGCGCAAACACGGCTACTAAAATCGCTATGTATCTGTTGATCAAGCGTAATTTTTATTTTCTGTCAATACTATAAAAGATAACACTCATCTCTTAGTCTGGGAAGAATATAAATAAATAAAAAAATAGCTATAGCTTATTTGTCCTCCAAATGCCTCAGAAAATTGCTGATGTACTGAGCTGTTTTTCATTGATGGGTTTAGAGTTTATTTAATAGGGGCACATTCTTGTTAAGTCACAGCGACTGATTGCTTTTATGTTCTACTGCACTGGCTTTTCTATTTCAACTTAAATAAATAAATATGTCTCTAAATAAGTGAGACACTGGGACATGCAAAGAAAACTTACCAGTCAGAGAAAAGGCCTATTTCTGTTCTGTCATAGTCAACAGAATAATGTATGGTGCATTTATTTATTTATTTATTTTCAAGCTCGATGTATAATTTATTCCAGGGAGAAAAGTGTTAAGGATTTTGTCAATTCTCAAGTCACAATTTGACACAATTTCTCTTTTTTTGCTGACCCAATTAAATATATACGAGCAAAAACAGACAGACAAAAATCGTGGCAGACCTAGAAACATCCACTGGCGCAGACTAAGACTCGCTCCTGCAGACGACGGAGATTCAGAATGAAAGAGAGAGCGGTTATGAGTTCTTTTGACACTTGTGAAAAGCCCTCTGGTCATTTCGGGATCTCCATTTAGGAGTAATTACACCGCTTATTTATATGAAAATCTAAACTTCAGAACTGTAAAATAGTTCTCTGCATATAACACGATCCTTAAGAAATATCCTCACATCAAATTATGCAGCGCCCCATGAATGTAATATGCACTTAACATGAAATCTTTCCCTTCTTTACTGGCTCTTTTCTTGTATCATTGCTTTTAATATCCAATCAATCCAGCAAATCATCAAAAAATGATATTAGACTGGTGAGTTGAGTGGTTTTAATGCCAAAATTATTGTTCTTTGATATAAACGTTGACACAGAAAAAGGGTTTTGGCAGAAATATGACTGTTCTTGCTCATTTTGCACAGGACCCTTTTTATTTCAGTGGCATACTGTGCATGAGAGAGGCGTGCGGTTCTCGGGATAATTGTTCTTTTCATAGTAAGAAAGGGCATATCAATTAAAAATAAATAGTCTTCGTAATTATTATTCCAACACACAGTGGTCGGCCTGCCATTAAAGGAACCCAAACCAACCCCAGCCTCTCTTCTTCTACCCTCAATCAAAGCTGTGGTATTTACCTCCCCATTCAATGCGAGTATTGTAGCGACATCAAACCACCGCGGTCTTTATGCCTATGCTTCAGTACTTGCAAAAACATCTACAAATGTGCTGAATGGAAAATGCAATATTTTTCCTATCATCTAGCTAATACGATCTTTGCATTATTAAAAGGAAGTCGAGTTTTTTTTTTTCAGTCGCATTAATTGTTGAGCCACGTAGGAAGCTAGATCTGCTAGCACACGTTTGTACGGTTAGGGGCAGGTAGCATCTTCTCATCAGTATTCTGCTAGATGTTTATGTGGCTACTACATTGTTGAAGGATTCAAAACATTCATATGTCAGAAGGGAGCATTAGCATATTCACATTTCTTTTTCTCCATTATCTCTTTACAATATTATTCTTCATTTTGATCTGTCCCAGTGGAACATGGAGATCAGTTAATGTACACGTTCAGACGGGCCCGTGTTCTTTATGATGTTCGTGATGTAAAGGGAGTCTTTAACCAAGCTGACCCCCACCTCTGTGTGTTCATATGAATATGAAGACATGTGAAGATGAGTCTGGTCTCATGGAGTAGCTGGTGGGAGGAGAGCAAGACAGATAGATTAGGGCTTTTTATTTGACAGAACAATGGACTTTTACTTTCCGTGCATTGGCTGAGTGTGAGTAGCAGTGTGTGTGGCTACAGTGCAGTTGTGTTTTCAAGTGCATCATAATTCACTGATACAATTTTTATTTTTCCGACGGGGTTGTTTGTTAAAGGCAATGTTCAGTATTTACTCAGTTCTTTACTCCTGTATGCTGTTGCTTTTTCCCCTCGATGAAGAAAAAGAGACTTTTTGTTTCTCCTATAAAAACCTAATAAAACCACCTATATTTGATCTGAAAGCTGCAGTGGTGATTGGTGAAATTATCATTAGTGAATTACTGTTCCTCACACAATTTTGCTGTATAAACTACTTTTGTGGTGCTTTTGTAGAAGGTTTGGTAACACTTCAGAATAGGGGTCCAAAATAATGCATTAGTTAAGCATTAATTAATGGTTAATTTGTTAACAATTAAGCATTAGTTGAGCAAAAAC
>JAUCNO010001819.1:16229295-16271372 GCA_032353835.1 Enteromius viviparus
ATTGTGAACAAATTAACCATTAATTAATGCTTAACTAATGCATTGTTTTGGACCCCTATTCTGAAGTGTTACCGAAGGTTTTATTTATTTTTTAATGGAAATTATTTGTCAGTACATGGAAATGTGGGAAAATAAACAATTTTCATTTTTGGGTAAACTATGTATTTAGCAACATTTAAAGCAGATTAAAACTTTGAATGTTTTTGAAATGCCATTTAATTTTCCAAAAAACAACTGTATAAAACAACTGGGTTAGAATATATGTCCCTCACAGACACGTATTCATTTCTGTGAAGAATAAATAACGACGCTACACTGACTAAATGATCTTATTTCCAGTTAATAATAAGTTGTGACAGCCGCCCCAGCTTCAAATTCAAGGTCAATCGAGGGCTTATATTGACCTCTTCAATCAGGCAACATATGGCCAATCGCAAACATTTGACAAGCATTTCTCTTCTCATCCTGAGAGGACGCTCCTTACTCCAAAGTAAAGCTTTTAATTTCACCCACACATGGTGCGTTTACAGATTCATGAGAATTCAAATATTCCAAATAAAGTGTAGCGAATAGTGGGGGTGTAGGCAGAACCATGAAAACACATCAGATTTATTCCCCCTGTCTTGTTTACTGGGCCACGGAACATTGGATGCAAACAGAATGCAAATTCATTTGATTGAATCAGGTGATGCAGAGGTAATTGTATTTGGAGAAATGTCCAAGACTTCTTTTTTTTTTCTTTATTATTATCAGTGGGGGAGGGGTTCTTTATGAAATCCATCTTAAACAAAAGCTATCATCACTCCCAAGCCTTCTGATACTCTTTTGTCATTCGCGGATGTGGATGCGTCTTTAATTTCCTTTCAATTAAAAGTAAATATGCGGTTTTCTTTTTTCTCCCCCCATTGCGAAATCTAAACAAGAGAAGTCAACATGAGCAGACAGGTGAAGAATATTCATTTTGTTGCTGTCTGATTCAACAGGCTCTGATGTTCAGACAGGATATTTTCTAGAAAGAAATAAACTTGTTCATGACCCCCAACTATGCATACAGTATAGGATGCGTGTGGGACCTCTTACCAGTGGCCTTGTAATCGTAAACAGTCCATAGTGCTTAGCAAACGTGTGTTGACACATTCATTTGTGGTGCTCACATGAAGACGTTGAATCTTTTATCATGGCGACTTTGACTTGTGACTTTTCCAAATTTTATTCTATCATGTTTTCTCCACAATTTCTTGTCATTTCTCTACCTGGAATCCATAAATACACAATACAAAAAGGTATCTAAAAAGCTGGAAACTAAATCATACGTATACAGCAGGTTTGGACATTTAGTATTTAGTTTGTAGTGCAGTGTATAGTCTATGTCACATCATTCTAGCTGCAGTAGGTACTGAAAGTTGAATTGTTTGTGTTTTTGGAACAATATGAAGTGATCCCGAAGGCCTCGATTAGCTTAAAGCTAAACTCTGCAGGACAGTGGACTAAAAGACCCCTGATATTTGGTGTTGTCTTTGCTGCCCGTCTTAAAATCAAGCCTGATACTGAGCTTTTTCATGGATGCGTCTAGGACTGTTGAGTCTGTTGTTTTTGACATCAGCGTTAGAGCAGATCAGTCAAGTACATAATGGTGGAATTATAACTGTGTCAGTCACTCTCAATACCAGCAGTTTGAGAGCCTCTCAGTGTCAACAACACAACAACTTCAAAAACAAACCTCTCCCGCCGCACCCCTCACTGCTCTCAATGGCTTTTAACAGTGTTCACTGGCAGCATTGAAACGTAATACATGACCCTCGTGCTCGAGTAGACAAATACAGATAGATAGCAATTACGTAAACCACAATCAATAAAAAAAATTCTGCCAACTTCCCAGGCTATTTTTGCTCTTCAGATGTGCTCCCGAAAATTAGGCCTTGTGAAAATCAAAACGCTTTAAATCAAACTGTGTCTTGGGCCCGCTGTAACAAAAACAAGAAGCATATTCAATTTACTAATTTCGGATGAGGAAGGACACTAGTTCAACTTAAGTAATACCGAATAAAGGGTTTGATTGAATTTCAGTGATGTCATTACGGGGTCACATTTCAATGTGTAATATGATATAAATTTGGTTAAGGCCGCTTTCCTCCTCTGCAGGGTCTGTTCAGCTTGTGCTTTTAAGCTGCAGTGTTGCTCTCAGCACACTTGATGATAGATAGCTACAGGTCTGCCCATTGCGTTAGTGCTCATTAAAGTCTGTCCTGATGCCATTGTCATGACGGCACAGGAGCTAAATAGAGGTCAGTGATGTTTAACCTGTTAACGCAACAAAACACGTACACAAATGCATGATTTCAGCTAGAAATTTTTTATTGTCCTAGAGAATTCAGTCATGCACATGATATGATTTCATAGTATGATTTTGAATATAAACAAATATATTTAAGTAACAGTTTTGAAGTTGACATGTCTCTAAATAGTTCCTATGATTTTGAAAGTAAATGTCTGTTCACGGGATGCTGTCTTAAATGGTGCTATGGTGATGTTATAGTGCCTAATAAAATCTTTATGTCTGTTTTCTTTCCATAGAAAATGTATTCTCGTAGCATTATAATGTTACGGTTGAACCACTGATGGCAAATGGAGCATTCAGATGGCTTTTTTGATAATTGTATGCACCTTGACAATCACAAGCCTCCCGGTTTTCATCTAAAATATCTTAAATTGTGTTCCAAAGACTACCAAGACAAAATGTTCATTTTGGGGTGGAGTAACCCTTTAACATCTGAAGAACCTTTCTGTTTCACAAAAAGTTATGTGTGACGAAAGAAGGTTCTTTAGATTATAAGGTAAAAAGGAGAGGGTTCTTTAAATAACCTTTGACTGAATGGTTCTTTGTGGAACCAAAAATGGTTCTTCTATTGCATCGCTGTGCACCTTTATTTTTAAGAGCGTTTGGTGTTATAGTGTGTGCATCAATCTGTTTCCTGGGATTTGTAAACCCAAACCTAGTCAAGTAATTTAACATTTTTCAGGGACACGGAGTTTATCTATCTATTCCCGTAAGATCGGGCCTGGTCATATAGATTGACCCTGACACGTCAAAGTAAAGTATGTTTTTTTAACTATTAAAAGGGCTCTGAGACCCCAACACAACCAGAGTCAATCTGTCTTTTCCTTTTTAGGCTGCATAGTAATATTTTGTAAAAGGTCGACCTTTAAGCATACTAACAATATACTTAAGATATTGTTTTGAATGGGCCCGCGTGTGTTGTATTTCCTCTGCTGTCTTTTCTTTTGCGCAGCCCAAGGAAAGCTAACCAAGCACACCTCCTTGTTCTTCAGTGTGATTTTGTTTTTTGACCCCACGCTGTCAGAAGAATTTTGAATAACAGACTCCTGCATGCTACTTGTTTTCAGCAAGGCCTCATGTAATATGGATAGGGGTGGCACATTTATTGAAGTTTGATTTAAAGTGAGGGGCAAAAAAGAGATCTTGTCATAAATTATTTTACTCATATCCAGCCCTGGCGATGTATGTTGGATCGTTAAATAATGCATCAGCCAGCAGTAATTAGGACAACAATAGTCTTTTACCACTTGAAGAAAACTCAAGCCCTGACTTCAGTCCCCCCCCACCACCATCCCCAGTTTTCAAATGAACGCAGAAGACACCTGAGTGATCTCTCCACAACACATTTCTCCTCTCTAAATGGCAGGCAGTGTTTTAAATTCATATTTCACTCTAAATGATATAGGTTATCATTCCGCCGCTCATTATCATTTAGACACAAAATAAGCAGCAGTAATGTGCCCTGGAATGCAAGTCACCAGCCTAATGTTACTCCCAATAATATACATGCATATTTGTCTCCGTGATTATTGCCAGCCGCGGCGCACGTCGTTTGATTCTAATGCAATGTGACAAAATGTAAGAACACTGTAAAAGAGAGGCAAACGCACGGGAGATAGTGAATTAATTATATATCGCCACGTTTTTTTCCAACGCTAGATAACACCTTTGGAGGAAGTGCCCAGGTGCATTAATAACCTGACAGGACAAATGGGCAATCTCCCACGTCGAGCCATTACGGCACATTTATCAGTGACCCGCACGACTACAGTTAGAGTCCGTGGAAGTGTGTTTAGACAAAGACAAAGGCATTACCTGCATGGAAACCCCTCGTGCTATTAAAGGCTTAGCCCTGGTGATGTGAACTGGATATTAAATATCCTTTATCTTAAATTTCCCTCTCAGCCTCGGGTAAGCCGATATCTCTCCGCGCCTCACCCTCATATTGCTCTATTGCTGTAATAAATACATAGATATCAATGGTGGTAAGTTTGTCCCAGTCTGAAAAGATTACGTGCGCCTGGCCTGCTTTAATAATGTACGACGGCTTTATGTTTATGCATAAAGGAGGAGTTGTGTAAGAGAGCTCGGTGGTGAATGACCATTGTTCTGGTGACACAGCGAAGCAGTTAAGTGCACAAACGCAGGGGGTAGTGCAGGCCATCTGGTGCTCCTTGGGGAGTACGCTCACCTGTATTTGATCCCTCACTCTCTCTCCCTCTCACCTTCTGTCTCGCAACTTTCTTCGAGGCTTGTGCGGAAGGCTCGTCGGGAGCTCCCTCCGGCTCCGGCTCGTTCCCCGGGGCCCGTGGGGTTGATGAAATTAACCTGCGCGTGGAGCTCTTTTCTCCCTCGCCGCCTCCGAGTTGCACGGAGGCGACTTTAAAAGAGTCCCGCTTCCATCTCGATTTCCATTTTCCCACCGCTCCCTCTCCGCGCGGCATTTTTGGCTCTGGAGAGCTTGTTCGCTAAAACGGGGATTTGGAAATGATATGGAAAATGCCTTTTTCCAATATCCCGCAGCCCCAAGGCTGTAAATACTCATTTGTGTCAAGGATTACTCTCTGTAAAACAGTAACATGTCAGGGCCTCTTCCTCCAAAGCGTAGGACTTTATCCATCCACGTTAAATCATCCTTCTCCAAATACTCACACCCTTTTACGTCTCCCCTAACCAGCCTGACAGAAAGCAATAAATCTGATGTGCACGCTAGCTTTAACCAACTCCTGTAAGATAAGGTTTACAAATGCTACGGCATCCATTACACAAGCACAGGGGTGAGTCGCTAGAAATACGAGGAACTGGCTCATAACTCTCTTATTATGAATAGCCCCAAACGAAAGGTCATGGTCATGACAACCATGTGATGGATGTCACCAGTGCCCAATTAAATCTCTCTCAAAAAAAAGGCGCCTCCCAGCGCTCCGGTTCCTTATTAAATATGAAACTGCTAAATCAACAGTCAGAGGCATGGGTGCTGTTTTCTCATCTGCTTTTGGACAAGTGCTGGCCCAGCTGTGAATTATTCATGCTGTTGATAAGAGGGTCAATAACATAACAAATCCTCCTTATTAATGTTAGTAGCGAAGCCCAAAGGTCAGTCGGTAACTTTTCCAGTGTTTCGACTCCTCTTTTTTTTTTTTGGTTGTTTCTAGACAAACACCAAAAGCAACGGTGTAAATCTTTGTTTGTTGGCAAGCAAATATTAGCCGAGCGGCAGCAAAAAAAGCTTTTGATTCATAACTGCCTCCGTCATTTCTATCTGCTTCCCCTGTGTGTCTCACGCGATGTGTGTCTATCACCGTTTCCGTTTGCTTTGCGGGTATCCGGCCTCCACGCCGTGTACGCTATCCTCCTAAAACAAAGGAGAGATGAGTAGCATACCAGATGAACGGATGAGGTGCGGACAACTGTTGCACGCTACTTAAATGCCAAGGCAGAGGGGTTACATCGAAAGCTTGTTAGTCTCTCAGCTTGACCACATAAAACTAAGATTAATGTGCGCCATAAGATATGTTTCTGTCTTTCGTTTGGCTGAACTGACGCTGCTTCTTTTGCCTGGTATAGGGAGTGCGGGAATATAGATGATGATAATAATAATAATGTCATTTTGGACCGGAATCTCTGTCATTACCTGCTGTAAAGTGCTTCTAATTGATATCTCTAGAGAGATAATGATTGCAATGCCCTCCAGGAAGATATTATTACAATATTAACCTTTGTATATACTTTTATGCGGAGAACTCTGGAACATTAAGTGATCTGTAAATCTTACTTGTGCACTAATGTGGCTGCGGAAGAATGGCGTTTGGAGGTGTGCCCTTTTTCGCTGATTAACTATGTCCAGGGTTTTGGTCACTGTGGAGAAATGGATGATGGGGTGAAGTCATTTTCCAGACTGAGAAAAGGTTTTCGACTGAAGGACTACCAAGATTTTGTTTGTCCTCTTGCCAGATGGGCTCAGAGAGGTGGACGGCCCGTGGCCGGGGGCAGCCTGTCCAGAAGTATATGGGAAAAAAGAAGTTATTTTTGGACAACGCCGTCACCCCGCAGATAATTGGGACCCGCCGCGGTCGCCCGTCCCTGCACTTTGGCAGTGGTTCGGCCTGACATTGTAGCAGCAGTGGCTGGCAGCGTTCAGACAACACAGGACAAACACTAGGGGAATGTTGCGGAATGGCACACTGTGAAGAGGGAAGCACCGCAGATGCAGCTGAGAGGAGAGCAACTACAGCAGGCTGTTTATGTATTTACTGATATTGCACTGTAAAAAACATACACACAGATTTAATGATTAAGAAGCAGAAATGCACTCGCCAGAGAGATTCTTTTGCACTGCCACAGAGAACAACTACATATTTTCAGTTGACATACTGCAAATGAAAACAAATTAATTCAGGGAATGCTGAGAGAGAGAGTGAGTGAGAGAGAGAGAGAGAGACTGGAGGGTGGAGGCATCGTCAGAGAATGCTTTAAATCCATGACACAGAAAATACATGCAGAATTGTATCTGTGGTTCGGGAGATTTAGAATGAGGTGATTGTGCACACAGAGGGGGTGACCTCTGCTCATGGCTGTCTGGTGGTCTCCTCTACTTCAAAAAAAAAAAAAAAAAGGCTGCAGTACTGCCTCTGGCCTCTAGAAAGCGCACTGCTGACCCTGTGCTCTGCCCATGCTTGCAAACTTTGAAGAGACATGCATCTGTAGCACACAATTCTGGACTGTGTATACTAAATACTTTAAAGTGATACGTACACTATCAATCAATGGTTATAACAAGGTTATAATTAACACTTTTATTCAGCAAGGATGAATTCAATTGACCAAAAGTGACAGTGAAACATTCAGCAATAAACTGCCTATTCATGACCCCCTCACCCTCCTCTAAAATATAATGTACAATATTATTGTTTTTTAATGTATTGTTTTGATTAAAAGATGCAGCCTTGGTGACTATCAGAGACTTTTCAAAAACGTTAAATAATCTTACCACCCTGATCCTTAAAAACCTTGCAATGTTTCGTAAAGAAAATACACCAGTGTGTGGAAGTAACTTGTCAAATTATCAGCAAATTACATTTACGGTTTAAAAACTACAGTTTACAAAAATGCATATATATACAGTATATATATATATATATATATATATATATATGCATTACTGTAAACAGAAAAAACAGTAGATCAGAGCAGTTTTTTTCCTCCACCCTATGATGATCTTTTTTAGATTCCATTGTCCAAGGCTGGTTGATGACCTAGAAAGATTCCTGCCTGCTGTTTAAATTAGTTGTTTCATACTTTTGCCACAAAGTCTGCGGTTCTCACAGATGACTCGCATAACTGTTGCAGTGAGGTGAGATAATTTGCTGATAATCTGGCAAGTTACTACCACATAAATGTGTCGTGGTGTATTTTCTTTACAAAACATTGCATTCCTCTTTTTATTCTAACTCTGCTATTGTTCCCCGCAGCTCCTGAGCTGACATTAACCCACTAAAGCAGGCCTTTGTTCTGGGTAACTGGAGAGCATTGCTAAGTGTACGCAGAGGTTGGTGTGACTGAACCACTTGTGCGGTGTGGCCGTGCCTTGCACTTTACGCTCGGCGTGATCCACAACAATAGCACATAATAGTAAAAGAGACCAGAACAGATAGGGCACTGATGGTGGGGAGAGATAGCAGGTGGCGTACTGGATATTTACAGTGATTTCTTCCTTTGAGATTTATTTACATTGCACGTTACTGGACTAGATATTAAAAGAGTGACTATTGTAGACTGATGAGTATGCATTGAATTATATTGTCTCAGTTTGTCAAAATGAGCTGACCCAGGAATTAATTCTTAGTTGCAGAGACTTGTTGAAGCTAAAGGTCCATGTGAACGGTCACATGGTATATTTAGCTGTCGCAGTGCTGCAAATGATTTGCAGCTTTACTGTACGCGGCATTGGGTGCATGCGAGCCACACACAACTTAATGCAGCAATTGTGGTCATATCCCAGCACCTCACCATAATCTGACCATTAAACAGTAAGTGGGGGAGCAAGGAGGAGAAGACCGAAGAGGTACGCATGTCCGGTGGAAGTCATTGATGGTCTGCAAGGTTCTAATTATGTGCTAATAGCCACTGAGGAGGTCATTTGGAGCCATTAGCAAGCGCCTGTAGGTAGTTAACGGCCCACAGCATAACCCAGGCTCCTTAATGCTCCCACGGAGGCCGTTAGTTCACTGTCACCAAACGGCAGACGCCTCATTACCATGATTAGAAACCAATTGATAGGTAATAGTAAAATATGATGGCTCGCTTTCACAGAAATATGGACCTTAAAGAGGAGGCGACACTGTGTGCGAGTGTGATGAATACATGCTAAGGGGTTTTGTTCTTATTTTCAGTGAGCAGTAAAAAAAGAAGTAATTTCGGAACAGTTTACTGTAAGTTAAAGTCTCATGTCTATGTACAGTCTTTTTGCTTTCTCAGAGTCTCAAGACTAGGCTTAAGAGCAGCCAAAGTTATAATGAAGCGACTAAGACACTGATTAGCCAGCTAATTTTTCCCAATGCTAATGTTGTTTGTTTTTGTGTCGTAGCTCTTCTTGTTAAGGAGACTCTACGACAGTGGCTTCTTTTACGAAGAGATATATACGAGCGATGGATTCTCAAAACAGCCTGGATATTTTAAGCATGTAATCATTATTAAATCTCTTATGCTCAACATTGTCAGTAATCTATTTGAGTCAGATGTTTTCGTTTAGATATTTTTTTGTATTTTTTTTCTCCCCTCTCAGCCAGACATTGATTCAGATGATTTAAATTAGCATTGGTCCAGTTATCAGTCATAGACATAATACACTTCTCTCAGTTCATCAGCGCCGGAGCAGCGTTCAGAAGCATTATCTAAACTGTGGCCTGAAGAATATGGAGAACGTACAAACGTATAGTCTCATCGGATGCTGAAAACCTAGAAGTCGTCTCTAAATATTTGCGTCTGTAATATTTGACTAAATCACGGTCAGACTTGTAGATCCGCCACACATGTATTCCACTCCTCCCCGAAGAGAAAGGGAAAGCGTAATGTAGTCGGGAGAGCTTCGCAGAAGGCTCACATAAGGGACCAATGTATCAGATCCTGATGAGAGGATATGGAGTAAATACGCCATAGCGTGTGTTTGTTATGCTAGTGCGCCTAGTTAGCCGATGTCATACTTTAAAGAGTAATTGATGTGATTCTTAAGTGCAATTTTAAAAGTTTAGAGTCACAGAAGGTTCAGAAAATCAGATTGTTTGAAATTGTGCTCACTCGCTACTCATTAAATCAGTCACTGTGATACTTTGAGAACATTTCTTCATCAAAGACCTGGAACAGATTATGCTCTGAGAAACTCAATTTAAAAAGTAATGTAGCCCCCTCCCCTTCTTCCATATGAGAAAACCATTCTGGTGTGTTTGTATGTAGATATAAACTAGGCACAGCATTAAACCATCAGGCTGCTCCTGGATAAAATGCTTATGCAGTCATTTATTTGCTCTGTCTTAAAGTGACACTCGCCCCACATATCTCTCATCTCTCATCTCTCTCTCTCTGTGGCTGATTAGGAGTACATCACTTCCTTGGTCATTGCTCCGTTGAATTAATTTGATAAACTTGTGAATTATCTGGACATCTGCTAAAAGATGTTAAATAGCTGCTTTCAGTCCAAGTAGATGGAGAGAACTAACATCTTCATTTTTTCCCCCCTTCTTCTTTTTCTGAACACTGCCATGTCTGTTTTAGAGGCCTACTGTTTTGGACAGATACCAGACGCAGTGCTGATAGGCTCGTACTTAAATTCCCGTCAGAAAGAATTTTGGAGAAACTGTCATACCCAGCCATGATCGCTTTATCTGTTCTTATGACTGCTCGAACCTTGAGTCATTCTTTTTTCTGTGGCTGACACTTTGTTAACAGTTATGAGCGTGTATTGAAAATAAAATGCGCAGTGTTTGCATGTACTTTGAAGTCTTGAAATATTTACACTGGACGTGTGTGGTCTTGGTCTAATAGTATAAACAAACCCTGTGGGTTACTCTCGGAGTTGTGTATTACCCACAACAGCTTTTTTAGTGTCACAAAAATAACTAGTCCAGCATTGGTGATGAAGTACTGCGAAATGAGCTGCACGGAAATCTTAGCTTTACTTCATACTTAAATGTATGTTTTTAATTTTACACAAACATAACGAAACACAGCTTAAGTGACTTGACTGGTTATCGTAATCTGTGTATGTATGTGCACACATGTGTAATCGACATATCCTGGAGAAGCTATTTAAAACGGTATATTCTAAATTATAAACTGTAGTCTCATTACCTCATATTAACTTTTTTTTTTTTTTTTACTTTTTTTTTCATTAAAAATGAATTTGTCACATTAAAGGACCATTTAAAATGAACTAGTTGAGTCAAATAAATAAATAAAAACAGTGAAAATGATTTAAAATATAAATGTAAACCTGAATGATTTAAGATATAAACTTTCCCTTAAGCATTCACATAATTTGAATTGATTTGTGTTTTCTGTTTTGTGAATAAAACAGCTCAAGGATGTCTTTTGTCAAGGACTTAATAAAATGCACACACTCTTTGTGTGTGTTCGTGTGTGTGTGTCTATATATATATATATATATATATATATATATATATAACTTTTTGTCAAAACCTTTAATATATTATATTAATAACATGCACACACGCACACACACACTCAACATATATATATATATAGAGAGAGAGAGAGAGAGAGAGAGAGAGTGTGTGTGTGTGTAAATCAGCACATATCAATAATATGTAATAATAATAATAATAAAAAATAAATAAATATATATATATATAGTATGTGAATAGTAGCCTATGGAGTATTGTTAAAGGCAAAAACCACTAAAGAAATATTACACCAGAATTGACTGGACTTGATTAACTACAAGCATCATCTTGCAAAAAAAAACAAGAAAAGAAAAGAAAGAAAGAAATCTGAAAAGATGCCTTGAGTCCTCCTCCTCCTCCTCCTCTAGTGCACCTGTTGCTCGCGGGCAGCCAGGAGTCACGTGACTCGAGCCGTCAGGATCTTTCGACCTTTTGATTCCTGTTACAAGTTGATATTTGCGGAGACAAAATGATCAATCTCGAATGCTGCCCTTCCAAACACAGCAGACAACGTGACAATTTTACCTTATTCTCTTGCTTTTGCACCAAAATCCATAAAATGGATAGCAGCCAAACCGAACGCATCCACATTTGTTTGTTAGCGTAAAAGCCACGGAGAAGTAAACAGACAAGAAACACAGACGAAGCTTCACTTTAACAAGAATACAGCTGCCCCACTTTATCCGCAACAAATGCCTTCAACTTCATTTAACCCCAAGCACATAGACATAAACGACAAATAGAGAGCGCGATAAACACACTTGTGTGTGTGCAGCAGATCTGTGCCCTATATTGTTAGGAAAGTGTATGCTGAAGTCCATATGGCAACTTCCTTTTGACCTGCTTTCCCGTCCTCGTCGTGTATTGTCAGGCCTGTCACCGATAAAGAATCACTTGACTTGCTATAACAAGTTCAAAAGAAACAGAGAATCCATGAAGAATTGAGTAAAGGAACACCCCTACTGCTTTCGCTATCATTCCCATAGAGATAGCGATATTATTGATGGGATGGTTATGCTAATTTCTTTAGAGGCACAACTTTTATTTTGGAATTTGTTCAAAAAGGAATTTCATACACATCAGACTGGAAAATGCGGACTGAATTCCTGAGCGTTTAAGGGGCAGCATGGGAATCTGATTTTCATAGTGAATAATGAATGTGCTATCTTTTAAAACGTGTGTTTTGTCTGGAAAGAAAATAAAGAGAAGGCGAGCCTTTGCCTCGGGATTTAATAACGATTAATGCTCCTTTGAACACACTAAATATCACAAACACACAACTGTGTAGTGAAGCAGAAAGAGAAAGAGGAAAAGCATCCACTTTGCCACTTGTCACAGGGTAACACAGTTCTCTGGATCACGTTAGGAGTAAGAAGCGTTTAGTCCTGTCTGCGTAAATACGCCGTATCATTAGCAGATCCTAATGCAGAAATCATTCAGAATCAGACTTATTGATTTGATTTATTTATTTGATTTTTTTTTTTCGAATTAGAAGGTCCTGCTGTAAAAGAACTGCTTGATTTGTAAATATGCATAAATAGTTAGGCTAACTATTTCTTAAAGATTGCGCCTAATTATGCATGCTACGGTTATTTTGTTTGTTTGCTTCTTTATGTTTTTTTTTATATAAAACAAAAGTGCTTATGTGCTCGGTGGGAAAATTGACCTATAAAGTTAAGCACAGAAGTTTTATTTTCACCACCTCCTTTTGATTTACCTGGATATTTATGAAAATCAATGTAATCAATCTGATAACCGATCGATAATCGATCAGTCTCGCACCCGTGTCCTTTTCTTCAAAGTCACACGCATTCGCATTCCCATTGGATATTCTTATATTGTTATTATTATTATTATTACCAAAGCGCTCCCATAATTACAACATAATCATTATATAATCCCACAACAAAGAGTTTATTGAATCAGTAGCTTTTGTCAGCTGCCGGGACACTGAATGTACAATCGCGTTATTCTGCGTCTCGTTCCTGGTGTAGAAAAGCAACATCGGCCTGAGCGCTGAAGTTCAGCCCCAAAAAAGTTTCATGTCCTCACCGAAGTACCTTTTCGGAGGACCTTCTCCCACGTCTCTGAGCGCGTGTCTCGACCGCTGTCTGGACCCTTTTCCTCTTTCTGTGATGAGGAGGGAGGTTGTTGGTTAGGCTACGCGCCCCGCTGAGTGGCAATTTCATCTCATATTTACAAACTGATAAGCTTTCTCGCGCATTTGTTTTAAATATGCGCTCCTGTGTGACGCGTTAGCATAAAAGAGTGCGAAAAACGCGCTTCCCGTCTTGGCCGGTCTCTGTTTGTGTGCGTACATGTGTGTGTGTGTGTGTGTGATTGTGTGCAACATAACCGGCTTATTTACATTAAATACGCCACAAGGTTACAGTGCAGATGAGCGTCATTTTATCACTCATTACTTCTCTCTTATACTGACTGATGCTCGCGCTCTCCGCTCATCTCACTGGACTTTTTCTCGAGGATACAAGACTTCAGATACTTTCCCCAAAAGGTAAGCAGATTTATTTCGCAATTGTAGCTATTTGAATGGTTTTTCCACGGTGTTCTTTAAACGGCGACAGGCATCAAAGCCAATTACGCCTCGTCTGAATAACGGGGCTGACAATGTGAGTGAGGATAGACAGATTTTAATAAGTGTTTACAGGGAAGTCAAGGTCAATAAGATGATCCGATGGAGTGAATTTTGCCTTTGAGTCTCTCCGCGTGGGGAAAATAGACGATTCGAGATGATATTCCGCGCACCGGGGCTGTTTTATCAAGGGTTCGAGCTTTTAGTCCCATCAAATGCCGCAAGACTCTCTCCGCTCTCTGTGAATGGACGACAATGGAGTGTCTTTTTAACGGTACAATGCGTTTCACCGTCCAGATAGGGGGAGCCCGAACAGACAGATGAGGGGAAATGTCTTGTGATGCTGGCCGATCGCTATCAATGAACGCGTTTATATCGAGAATAAACTCAAAGGCGCTTTTTCATCACTCGGGATGCGCGAGGAACAGTTGGGAAGCGGATTCGCGGGAGGACGATCATAACAGGTCCGAAGCACGCGCGCGCGTGTGTGTATATACTTTAACCCCCTCAGCAGTATAAGAAAATGATCAGCTCAATTATGTGGACATGCTTCGTTATTCAATGAAGACAATCTTTCGCAACGCGTCTTGACGTCCGGATGAATTTAAAGGTAAGAACTGGCTAGAATCATTAGCGGGCTCGCGGATGGATTTCGCTCGATTCGCTTTGCAAAAGTCAGTTTGTGCTAATGATGTGTGTGTGCGTCTTGTTGTATTTCACTATTTGTTTGAAATAGACGCAGTACTAATTGTCTAAATCGTTGTAGCGTGAGATAATAAAAAACGGCTTCATAATCGAAAGCGTTTACTGGAAGCCATTGCACGCGCTTAGATGAACTTACTCGAAAGAAAGAAAGAAAGAAAACACGCCGTCATGTTTTAAATTTGGCTGTTGCAAGGCTAACTTTATTAATTATGTGTAAAGACTCATCTCGCTTTATTACTGTAAGGTGGACAGAAGCTTTCCAGGGATGCGCACCAGATTCGCTCGTGTTGGCCAAGCAGAGATAAGGAGCTGTAAGAAAGTTTCCTCAAATCTCTGCTCAAACTTTCTCACTTCAGCCCCAAGGGCTTTGCGTTTAGGATTTCAGCTGAAGTGAACACAGATCGGTTGGAGAATTAGGATCAAAGTTACCCGGTGCATGCCATGTGTCAAAACTTGTGAGATGGAAGAGCCGGTGAGACCTGCCATTTTGTGCTGTGATCGACCTCTTATGAACAGAAGCCTTATGATGGCATTCAACAACTGAGGGCTAAATGTCATATCAGACTTAAAAACCTTTTTATCTGCGGAAAAAAACACACGCACATCTCCCCTGGAAATGGAGATTTGAACGACTGTTGCGAGCATTGTCGCTTGGGGAAATGATGTTTTATGGAGGGGGAAAAAAAAAGAACAAGAAAGTTGTAAGAATTGGAGATTGGGATAGGAATGCGCGCGGCAGTGTCGGAATAATTGAAAAAAAAAAAGATAAAATGTTGCATGTTGGCGTGATTGTGAGCTGCCTTTCGACACTCACTAAAATCATTCCGCGCATTGTTTTACGCATATTTTGCTACTTCACAAATTATAACACGGTCAGGGTCAGAATTATAATGTGACACATTGCATCATGCATCTATTGCGCGCACTTCAGGTGCTTAATTCTTTATGAAAGGTATTTATAAATCTAGCAAAATTGATTTGCTGTCTCATGCATTCAGATCCAGGTGCAGATTTCTCCTGTCACTTATGCATGAGATGAGCCAAAACTTTTACTTAAGGAAAATAATATTAAACACACACACACTCACACACACATACACATTCAGCTACTTTTAGTTTGTTTGCATCTTTCATTATGTTGAAATGAGATAACAGTTTTTTCCTCAGGTTCATTGTTCATAGAAAGGGACAAATAGCAGGCGGCACAGATGTACCGTCATTGTTTAACGGATATTATGTCTGTAATAGTGTCTGGGCGTAGACATTTTTGTCAGCTCTTTTCATTTTTCTGATTTGAAATGACATTGTGATGTAGTCAAGTCACACATTCTTTTCAGAATCCCACACAATTCATTTGAAAGGCCAGCATTAACATGACCACAAATATAGCCTTGTAAGCTCCTTTATAAATTAAAATAAATAAATCAATAAACAGTATGCTATGTTATTGTGGACAGTGAGAAAGGGAGAGAAAATTGTCATGCATTACAATCGAGAGGCCATCTGAACTGAGGTGATCGTATTATGGAAAATGTTTGCTTTATTTAACAGCAAGCTTTAATTCTATTTAATTTTGAACAGATCTAAAATTGTTCCTATAATGCAGTATTGATTTGCAATCATCGTATTTATTCTTAATAATGCTTGTTGTTTTTTATGCTAAATAATGTTTTTTTTTTAAATATTTTACTAATGAGCAAAACAATAAAAATAGCTGAGGCACGGGATAGCCACAGTTGCAGAGGTGTTGATGTTGTTGCAAAAATTATTTTATTTGAATTAATGGATTTTTTTTTTTTGTTCAGCTGAAAATGTATATCGTGCTCACGTGGAATTTATCATCTATGAGACAAAATGTTTTTTTGGGGAGGAAAAATATCAAACTCGTTTAAATGCAGTGAGAGAGAGGGTGTTATGAAGACTCTTGTGAATACACTCTGCCAGTGCAACTGATAGCAGTTCGATGGGGCTAAACAGACCAAGCCAATCCTGTCAAAATGTCTCCTCCCTGGTGTGTACGCTCTCATTTACATATGCGTCTTGCACTCATTCGGCAGGGAAAGTGTGTGTTGTGTGGCAGAACTTGGCAGCGTTCGAGAGCGTTAGCATGTCCCTAGGTCTGCGTGCTCGCCGCCGCCGTCACCAGTAACCCCGGTGTGTGGAGGTGCACCTCCCCAGCCTCTGCCACGGCCGAGGGCAGGGCAGTGCCAGCGGGCAGGAGAGATGAGCCTTCTCTCTCTCTCTCTCTCTCTCTCTCTCTCTGTGTCTCCAGGCCTGTCAGTCTCCAGCTTAGCCGGCTGGATCTGTGCTTGAGCCTTGGAGACTTGATCAAACAGCCATTCCACACTTAAATGCCTCCCCGCTCCTTTTAATTGGAGGAAATTGTCTTCCAGATGCCCGGGCCCTTGCCATGCAACTCAGGGGGGACAGTATGGCAGGCAAGGCCATGGCGTTTAGGTATTAATTGATATGTGCTGTGGAGACACCGACCCCGTGCCTCCACCCCGTCGTCGCCCTCGTTCCCTTCCTCTCCAGCTCTGAAGTCTCAGGCCTTTCCCCTCGTGGTGAAAGAATCCCTAAACACCAGGAGTGTCGCGTTTATTTGTTGGGGGCATTCACATGATGCTGTTGGATTAACAAATAATGTTAGTGACCTTGATGAGGAAGGTTATGTTAACTCCTGAGAAAAGAATCTATCTTTATTTAATGACATTTTTACAAGTTTTATTTTATTAGTGTTGATGGTTCTATAAAAAGCCATGGATTGCACAGAATGTGCTTTATTGTAGAAAAGTGTTTAGATTTTTTTTAAATTTTTTTTTTAGATATTCTTAAAACTAAGAAAAGCGATTATTTTAAGAACTACTCACTGATGTTCCTTTATTGTCCTTCTGTGGAACAAATCCCCGACATTGGCTTTTGATGACTATTGATTTGACCAACGATCAAGAGGAGGGATGAAAATGTAATTTAAATGTATCTTAATTTCTATAATTTTTTTATATTTGACGTTTTTTGCTTTATTTTTTTTGCATTGAAATGTAAAAACAATATGATTGGAATTTGATTTCAAATGTTTTTAATGATAGATTTTAATATAATATTTCAATGAAATGTTTACTTTTCAGTCAAGTTTGATTCTTGGCCCTTCGTCTTAAAAAGTTTGCTATTGCTGTGCAACTCCTTTTTGAAACTTAATGAATTTATTTTTAAAGAGTGTCGAATTTCATCCCCACGTTGTTGTGAATGGCATTATCTCCAAACATCCAAATTGTTGGTGTAAAGTTATGGGTGTGGTCGTGAAGCCATTCCTATAGAATCCAACATCCTCTGAAAGTACATTTAGAGTGCCTCACATTACTCTTATGCCTGTCCTCTCCAATTGATTAAGCGCATAATTCCCTGTCATTCAATATCCGCCTGTGTACAGCCGAAGACACAGTTCAGCATGTCACTTTACGTAATATAAATGGGAATGTTCGGTTACTGACAGATGTCAACTTTTGTATTTAACAAATAATTATAGTGGAATAAGGACATTTCGTTATGCACATGTCACTTATAAATGAGTGATGATTTCTAAGGCTTTTGGTAGTCGTTCGAAACAGACAGAGAGAGATAGAGAGGGAGAGGGGGTAGAGGAGTGGAAGTTTTTGAGCGGGCTAATCACAGACGTCAGTCAGTGTGTGATCTAAGAATAAAGAGTGCCCTGACAGATGAGGTGGTGACGGATGATCTTGTCTCCACTGCCTCATGCCAGGGTGCCACCAGAAGGAGCGTCTGTCTGTCTACGGAGCGAGGGAGAAAGAGAGAGAGAGAGAGAGAGAGAGAGGGTCCTTGCTCTACTCCACCCGGAGGCACTTTCCATGAGGAAAATATATAGATAGTCTAATAGCGCTTTGAGGAATATTGAGCACTGGAAGGGAAGCATAAGTTACAGTTAAAGTTAGCCCATGCGCAGATGACAGGACTGAACAGATGTGTGCAGATGTTTTGTATCCTGCAAAGTTTTTTTCCCCCTTTCTCATAATTCTCTCCTGTGGGAGAGGGGATGGGTGGACGAAAATCAGCCCTCCAACGCCACACACGTGCTCACGCTCTCTCACACATTTGAGAGAGAGAGAGCGAGTGTGTACGGAAAGGCTGTGGGACATGTGGTCATTATGGAGAGTGTTGAATCGGGCAGGTTTACACAGCCTTGGGAGACACGGTCAGCCTTCGGCTACGGCCTTACTGCATTTGCCGAAACGGGACACCTATTTATCTGACCACACCCCAAAAGCAACGTCTTATTTTTAATAACTGAGGTTACTCCTGAGTTAACCCGATATATTAAAACAAGCTAGCAAACAACTAAATTCCTATAAGGCACCGTCTGACATGACAGTTTGCTTTTGAGCCAGTGAGAAGCACAAAATTATAGCCATGTCATCTCAGCAGACAGGGGCTTTGCGCAAACAAGCGACTTCCTGTCAATCACTGGCCGTAAGCACATGCTATTATGTTGTTTTGCATTCTAATCCGAGCTCTTAAAATAGTGGTAAATATTTGCAGTGCTGCACAGGCACCAAAAATAGTGGCAGATACCTCTGATGGCTGGGTGGTCCGCCGTTGAAGCGGCGTTACAAGATGTCTCCAGATAATTGGGGGGAGTTTAACAACGCCTACCCTTGAACTGTTTCCAGGTCGTGACCCCAACGGGTGCACATCCCACCCCTGAGCGCGAGGGACTGCAGCCCCCTGGAGGGCTGCCTGGTTAAAATGGACGCCACTGAGAAGTAAAGAGGGACCCTGCACCTTTAATTATGATCAAGAGGTTTTCTCCAAAGGACGGAGGCGTAGCAGTTATGTTGCCTCGTAAATCTGCCTCAGATGCAGTATATTGTGTTGAACTATTACGGTACACTATTATACTGCATATTCAACTGGCTCTTCAGGACCTGATTTGCATAATTGGATCTTTAATGAAACTTGCCTTGTGGAACAAAAAAGGGAAAAAAATGAGAAGAGAGATGAAAAAATACATTATAGTATTATAGGCAAACCCCAGCGAGTATTTGTGGTGGGATGTTGCACTTGTCTAAAATAAAAAATATATATATATATATATATATATATAAAGATAAATAATAAAATAAAAGAGAACATAGCAGGGGGAAAAAGAGCTTGTTTAAAGGAGCTCATGAGCAGTGAAGTGACCTACGTTATGTACAAGCCGTCACTTCCCAATACGCACACGCACACACACATACATCACTGGCGGGGCTACAAATAGGATGAGAAGTACCTCTGAAAGCTGTACATACTCAGCCAGGTCTCGGGGGTTATTACTACAATAGCTGGATTTCTTTAGCCTGAGGGATTTTAGCTTCTCTGTCGGCACTCATTCCCTCCACTTGTTACTCAGGGAAGATGGGTCCTTTGTAGGGGAGCCCGAGCCGCTCGCATGTCGGAATTCCTTTGCTGCAAATATTTTGACAGTTTCCAGACTGAGTTTCTCTCTTGCCTCCTCCACTAGGGGCGCCGTTTCAAGTGTGCATGTGCGCAATTTACTTATTTGTCATCTCCCTAGCTGCGTGTGCATAATCACCGTGACGCTTTTACACAAGTATATTTACGTGTTTCCAGACACGTTATAATCCATAGCATCTGTTTCTTGCTTATTTGCGACTTAGGATTGTTTTTATTGGTTAATTAAAGTGCGTGTGTCTTTTCTTCCTGTTCTCGAGCAGTTGAAGGTTAAAATGCTGATAGTGACCCTTTCGAACAGACGTGACAGTCATGGTTAATGAATTGTTATTTGTCCTATCTTTGAAGGACCTATAATTTCAAAAGTGAAGGAAAGAGAAACCGAGAGCAAAGAATACGAAAAAGAGAGCGAAGGGAGGGGGGGAGAAAAAAGGAAAAGAGGCAAGCTATTTAGCTGCACTGTAGCAGGAGTGGTTTGTATCCAGGGGGGAAGAGTGTTGTTAATCAGGGAGAGAGGTTAAAAACGGATATTAGCTAAACGATGATGATTTATCATTGGAGGAGGGGGCCGAAAAACAGAGGTGACTCCACTCCAGAGGCCTGGGAGTGGATCATATGGCTGCGTGGTTCACAGGTGGCTATTAGCGCAATGTTGGAGAGGGGCGGCAAAAAGAGACAGAAAAAGAGGGAGGGAGGGAGGGAGGGTGCTCGAAAAAAAAGAAGAAGAAAAAAGTAGTGCCACAGCTAGCAGCGAGCTGCCATTTACCCTGTATGTGCAAACGACTCTTTCACTCACTCTCTCTTTTTCCTTCTCCCTCTCTCCCTCTTTTTTTGTCTCTCCATGCTCTGCACTTGGGAACTTTCAGCTGACAGTGTGTCCTGGTCCTTGGTATCTCACAGGTAGGCTCATGTTATTTTTACTCCCCCTAATTTCCCCTGAATACATCCCTTTTATGTTTTACACACCACACACACACAGACACACATGCGATGTGTATGCACACATGCTCACGCACACACTCACACTGTCACACTAACACACGGTCAGAGTGCTTGTGCTGTTGATTCTCCCGGTAATGATGTCATTGCGATAGTGGAGGAGAGCAAATGTCTCCTGATTCCTCCATTTAACGGCTGGCTGAATTGGCTGATAATGATAGCATTGGCGTCTCCAGCCTTACAGACAGATCAGACCCTGTGAATTAGCAGCTCCTAACCAGAGAGAGAGAGAGAGAGAGAGAGAGAGAGAGAGAGAGATGGCATACGGAGGGGAAAGAGGGAAGCACTGGCACTGGGAAAGAGAGGGAGAGAGAGAGATGTTGAAAGAGAGAGAGGGTGATGTATTTAACATATCTGTGCTGTGCTCTTGAACAGGCTGTGAGAGATCTGTGTGTGGCAGTGCTGATAACTGCTGCTTGATATCAGTCAGGGACATGACCGCCTGTTTGCAAAGCTCTTTAATGCCTCTGCACGTCTGTCCTGCTACTTTGAACTGAATCATGGTCACATCAGGGACGTATCTTTCAATATCTGACCTTTTATTTTTTACATTTCTTTCACTATTAATATACTTTAACCATTCCAAATAATAGTTATTATTTAAATGGGGATTTATTTGTAAAAAAATTTTTTATGAATGATTTATTTCATAAATGCGCCGAGCATCCTTTACTTGTTTTCTCAGTGCTTTAGTTGACATTTTACAGTTTTATGTTTCTAAATATGAATGCATCTTTCACCCAAATGGCTCTTTGCAAATATTTAGCGACTTTAACACCATGCAACCTAGAACTTTTAAAACACCATATTCCCCTCCTCCCAAAACTCATAGGGTTTTACTGTTTTTCTGGCGATCCTAAAGTAAATAAATAGGTCCAAATGCTAATGAGCGTTCCAGACTTTGAACACATGCCCCTCTGTGACTGTCAACCGCTCCACACTCCTCCAGCCATACCTGCACTGCCACATCTTCAGACCCTCAGTGTCATATGAGTATTCAGACCTTCCTACTTTTCCCCCCAGAACAAATATTAAGTATGTAAGTATTTGAATATCTGCTCATTTTTGTCCAAAGTTAAGTCAAAGCCTAATTTCAGAGGGTCAAAATAAAAAAATAATAATTTAGGACAATATCACATATTTAATAGTAGGCAAATTGGGTTTTATTATTATTATTATTATTAGTGCTGGGCAACGATTAATCGCCATTAACCACATCCAAAGTTTCTGTGTACACATGTTTGTATGAACTTTTCATATTTATTACAGTATGCATTTATTATATAAAGACACACACATACAGTATATATTTAGAACACATATTTACATGTATATATTTATATCCATATCATTTATAACATATTTTAGATATAACATATTTTAACATATAACTTATTTTCTTTCCTTGTTTGTGTGTATTTATATTTACATTATACATAGCACACACACATATTATGTAAACACAAACTTTTATTTTGGATGCGATTAATTGGGATTAATCATTGCTCAGCACTATTTATTTATTTATTTGCTCTATTTTTCATACATAAAGTGGAGACAGACACACACACACCTCCCATCCCGCTTTAATTGAAATGCTTGAATGTCATTGAAAATCACAAGATCATAAAAGCATCAGTCGTGCATTACCGTCGTGTTTGCGGTGGAGGGTATAGCATCTTGTGTATATGAATAATTGCATTGTTTAAATCCTGTAGACATATATACACATACAATCAGCCACCTGGTTGCTTTGTTTGTAGAGGGCTGTCAGTCCTGCGAGAAGCACTTTAAGTAACTCTTGCTGAAGGTGAGAGTTAAACAGTATTTACTTTGGGGAATTTGCCTTTATTTATCTGCATTAATACAGAGGTGAATTTTAAAGGGGCTCTCAGAGAGAATTCCCCCGATGCTCAGCTTACTTTACACACCTTTTAAGTCTTAAGATGTGTTTCTCCCCTCCTGCTGACGCGTACCCATAACACATCTCCCACAATCTCCGCCGATTTTCACAAATCAGCTTCTTTTCCCTCTCCCCCTTTCTTGTCTGTTATTGTTTTTGTTCTCTCGCCTGCTCCCTTTTTTCAGTCTTGATCACGAAGTGTTGTTGTCTGTCTCTTAAGTTGCCCGTTTCATCTCTTTTATTATGGCGTCTGTGCCAATCGTTGTAATTGGGAGAAAGCTAAGTTAAGTGAGTGAAGGAGAGAGTGTGGGGTAACTTGCCTTGTTACTCTTCCCCACGTTTTTGTAAATAAGGCTGTCAGTATAGATCAGCTTGTGGTAATGTGGACGATCCAATCCACTCCAAACCCACACGACTGGAGGCTGGGAAAAAAAATGGAAGGCATGCTCAGAAAGGACAGCTCAGAGTTCAGTTACACTTCTGGGAGTTTTTATACATGACCATCATCCTTCTTAACTTCCTGATGTCAAGCGAATGGGCACAAGAGTTACCTTTGAACCTGTTCGGCGTAGGAAGATTCATTTTTGAAGTAAAAAAAGAAACAAGTGTATGTTCACAGCTTATCGTTCGTATCCGAAAAAAAGAAACGAAAAAGATGGCGTTTTGTGTTCTTATTGCATCTGAAACCATGCTGTGTGTTTTCCATAAAACGGTGTAAAATAAATTTCCGTGGGCTTTTTTAAATATAAACACAGTATTTATAGTTTGGACTTTTATACATAAATGTGGGTTGGATTTCGCTAAGATGCTTAAGGGTGAATTAATTTCATGACGCTAATCAGAACGTTATGGATATCGGCTGTTTCAGAGCGAGAGCGACTTTCATAACAAGTAGAGCCGGCGATGACGTGATCGGCGCAGAGGAAGGGGCCTGTGGTCTGGTGTTGATCATTAACACTTTTCCTGTATGTGTGGCCCCCTCATCAGGCGGCTAAAAGATCATCTCTGTTTAAATTTGCATGATGATGGTACTGTGACCAGTCATCGTTAGATCAACTAACTAGAGAGGCTTAAGGTTGGGCAGAGAAGATTCATGATCCCCCCCTTCCCCCGATCCTCTCTCTCCCTCTCTCCGTCGTGGGAGGTCCCCTTTAAAGTGCAAACCTTCAGCCCCCCTCTCGTCCTGCGTCTCCAGGAATGATGATCCGACGCGATCCTGTTTCGGCGCGCGCCGTACGTAGAAGCTATGGGAGATTTTCTCCTCGGTTTATATATTTTTCTTCCTCTCTCTCTCCCCTCAGTCTCTCTTAGCCCTCACTCAGCCCCGCTGATTGCCGTAGCCTCAGGGCTCTCCGGCGCACACTACATCCCTGTGATTATATTAATGGCCTCCCGCGCTGGGTTTGGAGGCTGAGGACGGCCGGGGTAATGCGAAGCATCGCCGAGGAACGGTTAAGGAGATGGACCTCTGACCGCAGGGGGTCTCGGGATCAAGGCCCAGGTGGGCCACGGCGTAGCTCCACGCTCCCTCTGGGCAGGCCACTTAACTCGCAACGCCTCAGTGAGCGCCCTAACCACAGCCGTAGCAGAGCGCTCACGAGAGAAGGGGAGAAAGAGAAATGTGATGTGGGGTTTCTGTGTCTGCTGTGAAAAAGGGAAGTTATGAGTGAGACAGAACAAATCACACCCAGAGGCTTTTGGCTAAAACTCACAAAGCTGGCTAATAATTCTCCTCTGAGAAGTATTGATCTTTATTTGTTATTATGTGACTTCTAGGCACTCTCGCACGTTTATTTGTCTTCATTAGACTTGAACAGCACCTGCAGCATTGTTACTCCAAAATGGAGTGTGTGTATTTGCGTTATTGCATACGAAAATGTTTGTTTTCTCCCGCGCTATGTGTCTGTGTGTTAGCGCCTTTATTTGAGAGGACTTTGTTATTTCTTTCTCTCTAATTTGGGATTTATTGTGAAATTGCAGTGCGTGTACACGTGTGAAATGCCGGTGTGTACTGAATATATCGCCTACTGATATGTGGAGCGGGATCAGTTCGTATCCCAGAGAACTTGTGCGATGGGAGCCGTGGGGGTCCGTCTCCCCTCGACTGGATGTTTGATCAAGGCACACGAGGGGTCTGCCCCGTCCCATGCTCCTCTGTTTCATCCCCTCGCCTTGGCCGCCAGATCTCCGCTTTTTCCACCTTTGTTGTCGTGAGTAATCTCCGAAGTGATCTTAATTATGGAGGCCGGGTCGGGTTCTTTCTCTACCGTCCAAATGCGCTTTTAATCAAACACTGTAGTCAGTTAGTTATGAGCAAGGGGGAGGTACTGCACACCTCCAAGCCTAGGAAGAGAGAGAAATAGCTGGAGTGAAGACAGCATTGTGGGACTGTGTGGAGGAATAGAGCAGGTGTTCGAGAGGAGCTGAGAAGCTAAAGGTAAAAGATTGCACCTGGATTCTTGCAAAAACTTACGGAAGCATCATTTATGACAAATACATGGGTTTAATAAAAGAACGATCTATATGTCCAGAGATTCGTTGATCACAGCCGGTAAATGATTAATATGTTGGCAGATATTTGGCCATTTTGAGATCATATCAGATACGTGTTCCTGCTTGGCCCAATATCAGAAGCGTTATTTCTCAATGGTGTCAAAATATACAAATATTATATGTAAAGATATGGATATGGCTTTTCTTTAGCAGGGACACATTGAATTCTTCAAAAGTTGACAGGTAAGACATGAGCATTGTTTTTAAATAAATGCGCTTGAACTTTCCAATCGTCAAAGAATCCCAAAAAACCCCACACAAACAAAACAATTAATAAAAAAATGAAAAAGTGCAACTTTATATCAATAATAGTATTTTTTCTTGTTCAGCAAATTAGCATATTGGGATGATTTCAGAAAGACCATCTCAAACTCAAGAAACTGTATTTAAAATAAAGTTAATTAAGAAAAAAACAATGATTTTAAAATGTAATATTATATAAAGAAATATTTAATTTAATATTTATTTATTTTTTCACAATATGTAATAATATATCTATATTAGATAATAACTATTTATAAATTAGATAGATTTATATGTGTAGTATAAAAATACTACTGTATAAGCACAGATATCTACATTTTATTCATTACTCTGATCTCAAAACTTCTGGCCTAAGGAACATAGATCAAAAAATTGGGAAGAAAGCAGCGAGAGGAGCAGGGGAGTGAGATGAATCAAGAAAGATGGATTCCATTACACATAAACCTGCTTTAAGCACTGATAGGATGATCCATTGGGATTAGTGAGGAAATCCTGATGGACACTGAAAAGGTGACCAGTCAGAGAAAAGTGTTACTACACGCTCCACCGCAGAAGCCACACGCATTCATTCAGAAACGCGAACAAACCAGGGTTATCCTAAAGGTCAAAGGGCAGCCCTCTTAGCACAAACTCAAAGTTTAGTGTCAACGATAAATAAGTGTGACTGCTTTACTGGGCCGTGTCTGGATCTCAGGTATGCTTTATCAGATATCTGTGTAGATTGTCCTTTTCATACTGTTTAAATCTGATTCTTATTGTCTTGAGTTCCAGATTTGTGTCTATGGACAATGTTGCTTCATATTTGTATTTAATTTTTAAGCAAAGTGTCTCATAAAAAGGCCCATAAGTGCCAATTAACTGGAAGAAAGTGACGTGAAATCTTAAGAAAACAACTGAGAATTCACTTATACTGTGTAGATCCTGCAGACGAATCCTTAAAGCCGAGAGTCGAAAGTCACAGAACAAATGAGATTGTGTTCTAGTGCAAGTATGTGTGTGTGTGTGTGTGTTTTCAACCAGTAACAAAAGCAAGTAAGTTCACACCGGGGCAGATTTGGATAAGAATCAGTAGTGATTTGCAGCAGGGGATCTAGATCTTCTCATTAGGTATGCATGGTGGCATTCCCACATCTTGTCTCTATATTATTAAAAGTAGTTTGCCCATAGGCTGCCTCTGTGCTGAAGGAAGTTGGACAGATGGCCATGTTTTTTTAATAGATCACAACCATATCTAAAGCACGGCAGAGGATGAGAGAAACGGATAGCACTACCTCTCTTTCACTGGCTGCTGGATTCATTCAGGGGGGCAAATGCTCCTCTAGCTATAGCCTTCATGAGTGTAGCGTTTCATTAAATAGACTCTAAAACTAATACAACATTCAGTGACTTCTCGCTGTGGATGACAAGTTAATTTGCTGTTTATGCCTGTGTATGTCACATTATATAGCAGTTACGAAGGTCTTCCGAATGGTGTGTGCGCTGTGAACTGTTTTTAATCTTACAAACCCTCCTTAGCCTTTTTGTGCCTGACTGAAAGTTACTCATAACAGGATGTTTAATGTATCGCAGAGAGAGGGAGGGAGGGTGGGAGGGAGGGAGAAAGAGAGAGAGCAAGAGAGGGAGATTATGTCTATGTGGTTGCACTATTTCTTGATGTATACGCCGTGTCAGGCAGCCATTGTCTCCTGGGTAAAGAATGATAGTTCAAATACCTACCATCTCTCCCTTGGTGCTCCAAATGCTCGCCTTTGAAGTTTTTATAATCCATCTGTCATCTTGGAGCGGGGAGGGCACATGTTCTGTACCGCTCAATTATAGAATTTTCTTTTTTCGCCAGCTACATTGAGACAGAAAACGAATATGGACGGTGCAGAGAGGAAGAGGGAGATAAAAACTGCGTTTTGCATTCTTCAATTTCTCCTCAGTTAAAGGGATAGTTCAACCCAAAAAGGAAAATTCTTTCATCATTTACTCACCCTCATTTTCTTGTGTGGAACACGAAAGAAAATATTTTGAAGAATGTCTCTGTGTATTCACTACAGTTCAAAAGTTTGGAAGAAATTAATACTTTTATCCTGCTAGGATGGACTTAGTTGGGCAGAATTGACAGTAAACTCATTTATCTTGTTTTTTTTAAAGTACTTTACATACAGTAAATGTTCTTTTAAACTTTCTGTTTCAACAGAATCCTAAAACAATCACCATTTCCCAATAAAAATATATATATATATAGCACAGTTTTTAACCAAATCAGCATATTTGAATGATTTCTGAAGGTTTGTGTGACAATGAAGACTGAAGTAATGGCTGCTGGATATTTAGCTTTCCATCACACGGAAAAATTACATTTCATTATATAGTCAGTGGTGTCCAGTGTTCATTTTTTAAAATATACAGTATTTTATGTTCCACACAGGAAGAAAGTTATTTAGAAAATCATGAGGGGGACTATCCGTTTACAGTCAGCCTTGATTTCTCAATTCTTCTTAAACCCGAAGCATTTCCAAACTGTTAAACATGCGTTTCACTAGCCTGAAATGCGAACTACTGGTTAATACATTTTACTAAGTAGTGAATACTGTTTATAGGCTGAATTTAAGCACCGTTTTCAAGAGGTTAAAAATGCAGATTACCATTCGATCAATGAATCCGACTTTTTCATTCTGTCAAAATATCTGTAAACAGAATAATAGAGAATAACATGCTTGCGACTGGGATATCCCATGCAGTATAGAGCAGAGAGGCTGTTCGACACACATCCTAATGAAGTCTGTCGCAGTGCACGGTGGTAAAATCATTTTTAATTAGAGAATGCGGCACAGGCATGTAGAGGTAAAACGCTATTTGGAGAACACAGGAAAGACAGATACATAAAACGAGAGATAGAGAGAGTCAACAACAGAAACTGATTCAGTTTCTTAAAGAGCAGGAAGAAAGAAAACAACAGCAGTTAGAAATCAGATATCTGAAGCTTTTACCTTTAATATTTTTTCTTTACATCACCGTTAGATCTCTTTGAGTCTCCCGTTATCAGAAGTGAATAGCGAAACATGAAAGATTGTGGTCAGGAACGATAAAAGGAAACGCTACATTCTTTTGTTGTCTTTGAATCATCAATATTTGGGATATAATTGTTTTGTTGGCGTTATATATCTTCATTTATGATGGAACAACACGTAGTCCTTTTTTCTGGCTAAATAAAAGCAGCACCCATCTGCCTCTAGACCAGCTCCAGCCTCCTGCTCATCGCAAAAATAATGCGCGTCCTAATGACTTCCACATATTTGGAAATCTCCCTTTTGAAATTGGTCTTGGCAGATTATTTGCAGGTACTTGAGTTGCATCTGTTTGCAATTTCGCAAATGTGGAAGACTTTAATATGGCACTCTTGCTTTGGAATGATAGGGGCTATTCTAATCCTGGGGTAGCACCGGCTGTCATCACAAAAAGACCTTCGCTTCTCTCTTTTCTTCTCTCGGCGGAAGAAGAGAAGCGAAAGACTTGACGTACAGGTCAAGGTTAAAGTGGTAAGAAGCGCTGAAGTCCGAGTCTGAGTCGGTCCCACTGTTTTGGAAAGAGTGAGAGAGTTGTAAGAGAGGGGAGGAAGGACATTCAAGCCAGGCTGGAATCATTGTGACTTCAGTTCTTGTTAGTTCTACCATGTGGCAAGCAGCTGACCAGCCTAAGCCATTTGATTCTCTCGCTCACTCGCTTCTACTTTTTTTTTTTCTTTCAAATATAAACTCCACTATCTGTTCCACTTTCCCAGCCTGTGTGCTGTGCCTGTGATTTCTCTCGCTCGGTTTTTGTCTCGCTCTCTTACCCAGCAGATTGCAATTGTATAGGTGGTTACAATTACATTCATTACAGATTTCATCAGCGGTGTTTATTCAGTCTGACGAAAAATGAAAAGGCGAACTTTTAACTCCTTTGTTTTGTTTTTCCCCCCCTCCCGCTCTCTCCTGAATTTTTGGAGAGGTTTTGTTTTATTAGGAGTGAGGGGCAGGCGATGCCAGACAGGGAATTATGTTGAAAGTGTATGCCTTGCAACTTTTCTCCCTGTTGGAAATGTTTATTTGAACAGTAAGCTCATGATTTGAATATTTGTAATCCATGCTTAAATTTACAGGCCAGATGAACTTTTTGGCACAGAATCGCAACCATAAGTAGGATTTTCTCAAAAGCTTTACAAAATTTTAAGCCATTTGCATGGCTTATCTAATTTAGAGGGAGGGGGACGCCTCTCACTTCTATTATTTTCATACCTCTGAAAAAGAACATTGTTCCACTCTTAATGTATATGCATACCTCTGCCGGCAGTCTATGGTGACCAACGTAGAAAGCACTTAGCGGGAGACAAAGGGGAAAAGGGAGCGAGGGAAAGACGAATACATAAATATAGTGTGTGAGGGGGGAGAGGGGAAATGTATGCAGTGGCCGGGGCGCTGGAGTGCTTTTTCACTCTGTTCAATTCAAATGAGTTTACTAGGTATTGACTTCTAGTGCTGGGAGAGGCCACCCATCTCGTAGGCTGGGCGGTCTTCTTTCTTAAATGATGCTAATCAGTCCGGCGGGGCCTGGCCTCTGTCCACCATCAGTTTTTCTTTAATTCAGATGTGGTGAGAACCTGACATTAAACATGTCTGCGTGTGCGCAGTGAATGGAAGTGTTGAGATGTGTGTTTCCGTGTGTGTGCAGGGTCAAGGAAAACCAAATTAGCCGATAGGTGAAACTGCTGAAGCTCTGGCATTCTCTTGGTCGTGTTGAGGGTGAATGTCAACACGATTTAGCTGCTGCCCCATCTGCTGACTGGCTCCGACTCACGTGCATCGAGGTTTCTTCTTGTTTACGGTCCTTCGGATATGTTTATAAGTTGAATCGTTTATTTGCGGCGGCATCTATATGCATGTGTGTATGTTGACAGCAGGGCGAACAGCTGACTCGACGGTGTAGCCGTTGCCCTTGTTTCGGTTTGGCTCTCAGTGGTGTGAAAAAGCTCGCTCTTTGAGGGCATTATATAGATTAATGGTTTGGGCCAAGGGCTCCTGGGAGGCCTAGTGTGAAGCCTTGGACTCGACTGGGATGGAAGGGGGAGCGGAGAGACTGGAGCCCCGGCCTGCTGAAAGCAAACACAGGCTTCTGGTCTGGATCTGGAGGGATGGAGTCGGAGCATCATCTGCTCCAAGCTGCTCATTATATCAGCACGACCCTCCTCTCCTCGCCAACAGAGACACTAAACACTCACCAACGCACGCACACTTAGTCACTTGTCAATAACACAGTCCACTCGTATATTTACACATTTGGTACCCAAATTCCGCCAACACGTAAGCGTCCTCGCACAACCGTCACAGAAACACAGACATATGCATGCCCGTTCCAACCTCATAGTAAAAAAATCTAAAAATAGTTGTGACGTTATTTCTCACAAGTGTCGCAATAGAAATAAAGTCTCAGAATTATGGCTGTATCTCATAATTTGGACTTTACATCACTTCATATGACGTTATTTATCATAAATGTGGCGTTGATTTTTTTAGAATTGTATAACTATATTTCAGAGTTCTAACTATTTCTTTATATGTTACCATTGTAACGGCTACTCATAATTGCGAGTTCATATCTCACAAGTGTGACTTTATATCTCATAATTTTGCGATGTTGTTCAACAAATCACAGTTGTTACTTTATTTTTCATTATTGACTTTATAATAATTGTCATTGTATATCTAACGATTTTTTACAGTCACACTTTATTTGAATGTCCAGTTCTTGCTATTAACAAACTACGAACTATAAATCATTTGCTGAATGCTAATAGTCAATTAGTTGTTATGTTTAGGTATTAGCTCTAATTAGGGATGTAGAAAACGGTCCTGCTGAATATGTGCTTTATTAGCCCTAATACACAACCAATAAACATATTGTTTGTGTAGTAGTGCATATAAAGCCTGCTAATAAGCAACTAAATGATAGCGATAATCGATTCCTAATCTAGTGTGTTAAAATCTTTACTTTATTTCTAGTGATTTTGACTTTACATCTCACAACTGTAGCTATTTCTCATAATTTTATTGTTTCACTTTGGTGGACAAACGGGCTTCAATATTTTACGCAACCTTTCATTTACCAAGCGCAAGCTTGGCTGACTTCACCTGCTTGGAGAATAGGAGACTCTTCTAATAATATCCAGGACACATACCAGTCAAGAGTAGGTGTGAGTATTAAGTATATCGTATTTATTATGTGTTTTGTATAATATAATGTATTTATTATTATCATCATCATTATCATTATTATTTTCCTAGAGAAGGTCAAAGCTCTGTCTCCCGTGTGTGAGAAATGAGAATGCAATAAATGAGAATCCCATTACACAGGCGCACACACACACACACACACACACACACGCGCTACGGGTGAGGGCCAAGGCCTTTTTTTTCTCAAGGCCTGGTGGACAAACAACAAGCTTGTGTTAATGAAAGGTGAAATAAAACTCCAGAGAACGTAAACAGCACATTAACTCACAACAGGTTCTTTGTTGTCTTGGCGCTGATAGCTGTGTTAAAGACCGATATTTCATAACTTTACTTGTCATAAGGACAATAGCTTAGCGTTGGGTGAGTGTGTTTTTTCTTTTTGAGATTTGAGCACATTCCAGATAAGATTATGTTTGCGAGCGTGCAAGCGCACATGCGAAAAGCAGAGAATGAGCGAGAGAAGCAAACTAAGAAACTTGGGTTTGCTAGAATATTCTCCGTTCGCCATTTAATGTAAATATGTGCTCTGTTGTCGGACGTCTACATCTGGTCTATATGCCGCAAACGTGCGTGTCTGGCAGGAGCGTGTGCCAGACATGTGTATGTTTGCATTTGTGTGTGTGCGTTGTTAAAGTGGGGAGCTTAAATAACCTACTTTTGTCTTGACAACAGCATCAGTTGTAGAGGTGCACATATGCAGAAAGCTATTTGGAAAGGCATCCTCTTGCCTGTCAGCTTTTATTATGCGGGAAGGTGTCATGTTTGTAACGAAGCTGAGTGCAGATGGCAGAGTGGAAGAAATGGATCACTAATTTTAACAATGATTAATGAACAGAGATGGAAAATGAATTACGCTCCACTATTGGAGGGAGGAATATTCTCTCTGAAAATGTTAACTTCGGCTGCCAGCCGGAGAGAGAGAGAGATGGTGATGAAGAGGGGGTGGGAGAGGGGGTCTGTTTTTTCCTCGTATTCTTTGTAAAGGCAACACTTCGCTGGTTTCACTATTACTTTTACCATTTTGCCGCTCTGACAGACCAGTGGTTCCATGATCTGTCTGTTGAGTCTGTAAAAATGGTCCTTTAACAGGTAAATATTGTGAATAGGTAACTGAGAGCATCCTTTGATTTAATTCTCCGGAGTCTGCCGTTCATTTACTGGAGACAGTGGCAGGTAGAGCACATGCTCTGACATGTTTCGCAGGCGATCCAAATTTCTGGCAACCCACAATAAGTTTTAATAAAACAAAACTGTAGGATATCATTGTCAGTCATCAATCATCTGCGCATGATATTATGGAGGAATGTATTTTGGAGATTTTTCTTAAAAATTCATAAAACAAAACAATATAATAAGCATGCGAACACAGCCCGGCTTTGTGGTTTTATCTCAGGTGGGTGTTTTATATTTATTTATTTATTTATTTTTGTTTAGGTTTAGACATAATAGATATATCTGTGGTGTTTTGAATTTAATTAAGCTCCTAATGGGAAATACCTTTAGGAAAAGAAAGAAAAAAAAAAGACACAACAACTAGTACTTCTGGAAACAATATGTTTGTGTGTGCATATGTGTGTGCTAAAGAGTGCTCAGGTTACCTAGCATATGCTGAGTACTCAGAAAACATACACAATGCCTTTGGTGAACAAGGTAGAGAAAAAGCTCCTGGGATCCAATTTAGAATGTGACTTAAGGCAAGCATGCCTTTGAGTATGTGAATATGTGTGTGTGTGACTGTGTATCTGTTTGCAAGGGTGTGTGTGGGAGCGCACATGTAAGCGAGTGTGTTCGTCTTGGCACTCTATTGAAATACTACAGGGTGATTAGAATTCCCCTTGCAGGCTCTGGGGGTGGCCCGCTTTGAGCCCCACATCTGTGCCCCTGCCCTCTCACTGCTGCCCTCTCTCTCTATCCCCCTCTCCTTCTCTCTCTGGGAGGCCTGTATTCTCAGGGTTCTGTGCTACTTTAAAGGGAGTTCAGGTTATGTAGTTCACAGAGTTTATGTCGTCCAGATTATTTATTTAGCGCTGAGCAGGAGTCTTTCAAAGCAGGATTGGGTAACGCTTGGGACTTTGTAAATTTATGTCACATTTTACCGTTCTTCTCTTCTTTTTTTCCTTTTTTTTACTTTTCTGCCTACATGTCTGTTATGGTTACAAAAATCAAAAAGGCCAAATAAATGAAGTCATTCCATGGAAGTGTGTTTAGCATGTGGGTGCTTTTATTGAATATGCATTCACCCATATAGGGAGGAATCTGTGAAGTAGGATTTATATAGAAATAAGCAGATCCCTAATCATTTCTGGTTTTGTGGCACATATCAGTGTGGATGTGTAAGGTGCGGTGTCTGTTTTAGAGTAATTTGCAGAGAGGCTAGTATTGAAGCATGGGGCTGTTAAAACCTACATTGAATTTGTAGCTTGTGTCTTATCGGAGAAAGGCACTGTTACTCTTTTCATGAGAAAGGGGCGTTCTTAAAGTTGTAGCAGCCTGGTCATTTTTAAGGGTCTAAGAAAAAGGAGCAATGGTTGTAAAGCTGTGGCACAGATATTTGGCTTTCATTTTCCTAAATGGCTGATTACATGTATTATAAGTAACATTATACATTATTATAATAGAAGTATTACCTTAAAAAAAAACTTAGCCATGTAATACTTGATATTTTGATATGTTGTATTTTTGCCTAATTCAATTGTTAATTGCTTTAGTAAACACTTAAACACTTAAATAAATATTTATTTTGTTGCAGCATTTAAATGAACTTTATTTTCATTTAATTGTGTGCTATCATGTAAACCAACTTTATTTTTGACCACTGTGTTTTTTTAAATATTGGCAAAAAAAAAACTAAAAAACTGACATTACTTAAAGGTGCAAAGATATAGGCATCTTTATATACTGATATCAAGCTGAATTTGTGATCACGCAATTTTTTCACACAGAAATTCAGTCTGTTTGCTTTGCTTTGAGGAAAACCAAAAAAAGTATCAATGACACTGATGACAGAGACACAGATGCTGATGATGCGGATGAGGGAAGAAAGGAGGTTTTGTTCTCAGGAAAGTGGCACCTTGGACAGGAATCATATTTTACCCCATCATCAAAGTGGCCTCCTCTCCTGCACCACATACAGAGCTCATGGTCTGTCCCAGGACGTGTCTTTATTGCACCTGAACCAGTGTGGAGCAACATTATAGGCTTCAGTTACACACAACTGATACAGAGCATCCCGGGCTAAATGAAACCCAAACGCTCAAGCTGCTTTAAAGGCAGTGCTGCAAAGAGTAGCAACCGATTATCTGGGTTTTGTTCTTTTTTTTTTTTTTTGCAGCTGCCACATTTTAGCTGCAAGAATATGGCGCGACTTTCTGAAGTTGTAATTACAGGTAAATCAAACGCATGGTTGCTGAATCTCTTGCATGGGCTGAGTTTGTTTACAGGCACTTGTCTACCCCCTCACGTGAACCTGTCTGTGTTCTTCCTGTGCCGCCTCCCTCATACGCCAGGCTGCAGGTACGACTGCTTGGCACGGGGATTGATGGCGCCAAAATAAGAGGATATTAAAGATGTCTGTCACGCTCCCCTCCTCAGCGAAACAAGTGGATGTGAACTTTTCAGCCGCGCGCTGTCACCTCGCCTAATCAGGACGTGAAATCTGTATCCAAGCATAGTCATTTAACTTTTACCACTTCCTCCCCCCCTCTCCCGCTGGAGAGAAGACAGTAAAGACAAAAAGAAAGAGAGAGAAAAGCATAAAGTGACAAAAAGAAGAAGAAAAAAAGCAGCAAAAAGAACAATCACGCTGGAAGTAATGATATTTTCCAAATAAACGCCCGCCTGTCAGAAGCAGGAGACATATTCACTTCCCCAATGTAGCTCAAGGAGACAATTAGCAAACAGAGGTGACACGGTAAACAGGTGCAGCCATTATTCCGGGAGCTGCTGGCGATATATCCCCATCTCCCAGACTGATGAGGGATCATGTGACAGGAGGGGTGAATTATCTGTCTGTATCAGGGCTCGACTGATTGGGTCTGCCTGCCGTTTTACTCCAACATCTTCTGTCCTCCGAAAAAAGAGAAGAGATGAAAAGGGATGATGGCTCCACAACAAGCTCACAGGGTGGGATGTAGCGCTCCTACACCACTCGGTTTTACATCTGTCTCGCTGCGCTGCTTCTCACCAATTCTTTGTTTTCTGCTTTCTTCTCGTCCCAGACTCCTCCTGTCCCGATGCGAGCGTCTTTCTTTTCACTTCCCTGCAGTGAACGAAGCTTCCTCTTAATCCGTAATAGGTCATCGTCCTATGTGCAAGGTCGGAGCGGTTTGTAGGAATTGATTGGTTGGTGCTAAAGTGCTAATCAATGAGAACCTTTTTCTAGAAGCTTGAAAATGCGAAACATTTTTATTAATATATGGAGAGAAACGACGGTAAAGGAAGGTAATGTGTAATGGTAGGCCACGGAGAAGGATGTTGACCAAAAATCGATACGTCTAAATCGCTTTTTCAGCTTTTTTTGATTTAATGCTACATTTTTTTGAAGGTGTTTTTGTTTTGCATCTTTTTAAACCACTTAAATGCAAACCCCGCCTCACAGCTGATTTCATTGGTCAACTCAATCACACAGCCTAAAGTTCAGACTCCAGACTCTAAAACCTACGAACAATGTTATGGTTACATTATGAAAAATAAAAATAAAGTTGTAAATAAAGATTATTGGAATATGGTTAATCAGAAAACACTTTTTCAGGAAATATTATTTTGATTCAGTGAGTTACTTTTAATTACTTTTTTAATTATTTGCGAAATTTCCTAATTTACTTTTTTTTTTTGACAAGGTTTAGAAGTTAGTTTTAGTTTCTGACATGATCAATGAAAATGTATTGCGCTTAACTGAAAAACAACAGCAAGGCCCGTTTTAGATATGATCACTAGAATATTACACTAGAATTCTGTCAAACCACTGGCTTTTCCTCTAATCTCAACTCTATATGACTCGCGGCAGCCATACGGGATCCATCATAAACATGTGCCATCCAAAGCAATTCTGTAAATACGTGCGCTTATAACTCAATAAGCTCCTACGTGGCGGCCTCGGCTTCAGAGGGGAACGCGTATCGTACAACCACATACCGGTGTCATTTTTTTCCCGATATCCAGAGGACAAAATCAAACACGCAGAACAAAGCGGGAAACAAAACACAGACTTCTGCGGAGTCCCCTGAAGACGCTTTGCGTGTCGTATAGCTTCCGCCTACAAGCCCCTTCGCTCTTGAGTTTAATCTGTAATATAGGCAGACATTATCTATCAAACCTTCATCTCTCTCGTGAAGCATCCTAAAAATTGTCCGTTTTTTCACCATCCGATGATTGACACGGCACATAGGCGCTCTGTCTCTGACAGTTTAGGCAGCATTAGTTGGAGTGGCAGCCGTCTTGCTAGGAGTTAATGATAATAATTATTTAGCATTTTTTATTGCAGGATAATTATTTAAGAGGTTCATGTAGTCAGCAGTGTAATCAGTAAAGAGCGATTACAGAAAATCCACAGGCAAGCAGATGGTAGCTGTTGTGTTTTTTTTTGTTGTTTTTTTTCTCTTTCTCTTCCCCACTCATATTAAACTAGCACACATTATACCAGCTTTGGCAAGAGGACAATGGAAAGGGCAAATGATAAAATTAAAATCTCTTCACCATCTAAAAGAAAAAAAATATATATAATCAGTGGCATAATTAGGACTTTTTGGTCTTGGGTGCCAACACTGGCCAATCAACCCGGCTCCTATGTAACAGCAAAAAGTCCTTCAGAAACAAAGAGATATATTAAACAGAAATGCCTGACCCTGTTACTTTGTCTAATAGTTGAAAATGTATTGCTTTTGGTGTTTGCACGCAATCAACACCAGCAAGGTCAGGACTTCTTCTTTTTTTTTTCATTCCACTTTTGTACAGTACATTCCCACTGTACCGCTTTCTGGGCTAGTTGTTCAGTGTTGTTTTATTAATTTTTAAAAATTAATTTATTTATTTATTTACTCCACCCCCCTCAACCCCACCCCCCACGCTTTACTCAACAAGCACAAGCAAAAGCAAAAGCTCTCTCTCTTTCCAGGGTCGGAGTGATCGGTACACAGAGGCTGCTGCCCTACATTCCTGACTAATTGTATAATTGGAAAAAGCTCTCCAAATGAGCAGCCCCCTTTCGCAAGTGCAATCTTCCCAGTGCATTCCCCTTCAAAGCAAATCACAAAAGAGCATTTTGGGAATAATAATCATTTCAAAAAGCATCCATTATTAATCCAAAATAGTAGAACATCACCAGCGCCATGGCAAAAATGCCACCTCTAGTGGCTGTCGTAGTTACGAAACACTAAAACAACGTGTAAAATGGATGATGTTGATATTCGCTTTTTCAACTCCGATGGGCCTTGATCCTCTACTCAAGACGGTCTTTGCTGTCCCACCTCGTTGACGTTCAAAGATCTACCTGAGAGCTGTCTGCACGCTCATATTTTACAGTTATGCCTGTGCTCATAGATGGATTGGATTTTTAGATTTATAGGCCCTTGCACGCACTCCGTCATTCGTTACTGCGATGGCTGCGAGACGGTGGGATGATTTCTGAGGTCGACGGTGTCGCAAAGTGCAGTTAAAACGAATCTGTTAATTAACCCTATTGATCAGTCAAAAAATAGAGGCAAATGTGATTTGCATACAGCAGGCGCGATCAATGCTTTAACTGATTTTTCATCTCCCTTTTTTTTTCTCCAAATCTGATTTCCTCTGTTTTCAAAGTGAGAGAAAGGGAGTCGGGCCTAATGCCCATCGATCCGCCATCGCATAGACACGAATACAAAGCGTTTTATTATGCAGTGAAGGGTAGGAACATATTAGGAACGCTTTGACTTCAAAGTTCAATACGTCGCGTTAGGAAACATCTTTCTTTTCTTTCTTTCTTCGTCTCTTTTCTCCGGAGCCGATGGCCATGACTCCCGCCGTTCGCTCGTGTTGTTTCTTTAAAACAACGATAATTAAAACGCAGTCACAGTTTTGCTCTGTGAATATTGTACTTGTGCATTAAATACTACTCTAATTGTTAGCTGAGTGGAACACGTATTATTAATAAGGTGATATTTCTTCAGGCAAAACAAAATCTGTTCCCTTTTTCCTGATTGAGTCGCAAACAACAACAAGCAACACGACGAAGTCTAAAAAAAGGGTGGGGGGGGGAACAATAGGTGTTAAAAAAGCAATATGCTGCGTTTTCTCAAGAGCATCTTATTATAGCGTATTGATTTATAAGGCTTTAAATGCGATCCGCCGCTTAAGAGTCAAGGGCAGAAAGAGAGGAAGAAAACGGAAAGGAGGCAGGGAGAAAGAGGAAGAAAGAGATGGCTACGCAGGGGCTTAGTGGCAGCCATCGGGTGCTGGAGAATGCCCTGCGCTGAATAGTTTTGGAACACAAAAGGGTAATTGTTTTAGCCCAGATGTTGCTTTCGCACAACAAGCAGGATACAATGTTCCTACTGAGCTGATGAGCCCAATCAGTAGAATGATTAAAAATTGATTTTGTCCCTGTAATTACAGTATGTAAACTACTTAGCCAGGATTGCAAAGGAAGTGATTTTCTAATTACGTATATACTCTGGTGTCTAATGATTGGTTTTTTGAAGTAATGAAGAGAGGGTCCTAACGACTCCTCTGTGTTCTGTTGGTTAAGGGGAAAAAGCGGGAGAGAGAGCGAGGAAGAGAGAGACGGGGACCATCGTTAGGGCAAAGGCAGCAGGCAGACAAAGAGCTCAAATTGAATTTTCGCCACGGTAAAAGGCGAAGGGATTGTGTTTGTTAACATGCGAGCCGAACGCTAATGGTGGCCGTGACTTGTGTGGGGTCACCGGTCCGACAATCTGGACCCTCCAATTAAATCCCCCTGGAGTCATCATTACCACCAACACAAACACACGCACGCATGCATTATTATCATGTTTTTGACTTTAAAATTTGAATATAATTATTGGACTGCAGAATGCGTATACTGTACTTGTTTCTCGTTTCGGTGACCAACAGCTTTTGAAATGAAATAATAGGGCCTCTGTGGTCAGCTGCCAAAAAAGCAAACCACCAAAAGTGAAACACTGAAGCTATTTATTGATTTATTCATTTTGTACGATAAAGACAAGGATTTTGTTACAGCTTTGCTGCTTCTATTTATTATTATTTATTTATGTTTGATTGAATTAATTTATCCTCTCAGCAGCTACTGCTTAAAAACAATATGTTTCAAGATCTTTACAAGTCTTTGTTTTCTAAGGAGGTCCCTGGATGTGAAACACATAGAGCACACATTTGGGCTGTTGAAAACAATTTCAGCTCTGCTTTTAAATTCTTTAGCAACAGATTAGAGTAATCTGATAACGGTTGGCATTCTCCGGAGCGAACAGGACGGAAAAAAGAAAACAAACAAACAAAAATTCCACACAATCGGAAGCCACGCTCACGCAGCTTTGCATTGTGGGTGGATTTTGGGGGTGACACAAATCCAGATTCATTATGACGAACAAAAAAACTTTGAGGAAACGAAAGGGAAGAGCGACGGAGACAAAGAGAGAGAATCGCTGGAGCTTTGAAATGCTGCCAGTATCAAACTGTACTTTTCAGACACAGTTGATTGGGAGAGAAGCCGATAGCGCGGTGCAGTCTGGCCCCTTTAATAATTCATTTAGTTAGGCTATGATCTATCATTTTGTACCTTTTGACATGCGATATTGAAATTTAATATTGCATCAATACAAATGATGTATTGCCAGTCGGCGCGGGGGATGTGGATGGGAAAGCGATCTTTGGATGTCTTTCGCTTTCCCTCCTTCTCTTTTCAAAGCTAGATTGTACTTGAACACAAAGGCAGATGTTCAGTAAAGAAAGACTCTCTTCCACAACTTTGATGTGTATGTTTAAAAAAATGACATCTTTAAAGACTCGCGGAGCACTCGCTGTCTCCGGTGGGGGTGCGGGAGGATCTTGTGTGTGTGGTGAAAGTGAAGATGTTGGCACCGATGCTCAGAGGAAGAAAGCAGACTATTAAAGAAGATGATATCTTAATTTCACCATTTAAGGAACATTAAACACTGTAACATTATGTGTTGTTAAGGTTATATATATATATATTTTTTTCCAAGTAAAAAAATCTCAAGTTTAATTAAAGATACTAAAACGTGTTTATATAAAAAAACAAATACAAATAAAACTTTTTGTACTGTAATGCATTTTAACATTGATGGATCTTATTCCTATGATGCTTTTCAGCAGCCATTACTCCAGACTTCAGTGCTACTTGATCCTTTGCAAATCATTTAATTTTGCTGCTTTAGTGCGCAAAAACATTTTTCATTACTATCAATGTATAAAAGAGTTGCGCTGCTTATGTATGTGGAAACTGTATTGCATTTTATTCAGACTACTTAAGAAAAATAATTAATAAAAAACTAAATCTTACTGTCCCCAAACTTTTGAAAGGCAGTGTAGAGATGCCCTGATTCGCAGCATACATTTTCACACCACCATTTTTGTTGTCGTTTTTGAGGAAATGTATTTTGGGCCACAGACCCTTTCGTTTTTCAGTTAAAGCTGTCTTTATGAGCTGTGATTTCTGACACTTGTTCCTTAGGCACTGCGAGCTAGTGCTAATGATATCCGATGAGTTTCTCCCATGCTCCACCCCGCCACTGTCATTAACACATGGCTTGCCTCCAGTTTACTCTCGCACAATGGCAACGAGAGCCGGATGGCAATTAGACTTTCTTGGGGTAAACACTGCAGGTGCAGACGAATAGGTGACATGGCGTACAAGCAGAGATACTAATAAGGTTTTTAGCATAATGGTTAAAATCAACATAAAATTGTTGAAGCCTTTGGATTGGATATAGTGCCGTGTAGATACATGCAGTGTTGTGCACATTACTTAAAAAGTAATTAGTTTTAGTTACTAGTTACTTATCACAAATAGTAACTGAGTTAGTAACTAAGTCACAGCCTTATAAAAGTAACTAATTACCAGGGAAAGTAACTATTGCGTCACTAAAAATATTTAAATAAAATGGCAAACTTGGATGCTCCCAATATTAAATTTTAAATTGATGAAACTAACTGGTGATGCTGCTTGTTTATGATTTAATGTTTCTATAAAAAACGAATTCTAATACTAATAACAAAATAAAACGCACTAAGTATTAATGGGCTGCAGGGTTCATGAATATTAATCACGTAGTATGCGTTCGCTCGAATTGATTTGCTGAAATCAAAACAGGGACAATAATAGGTG
>JAUCNO010001819.1:16271472-16321799 GCA_032353835.1 Enteromius viviparus
GTTCTCCCGGGCTCGCTCCCCTGACAGCACGCCAAACCAGCTATTCTATTATGAGGAAAGCGTGAACTCTTGAAATAAAAACTAACTCAAACCTAGTTTAGCAACTAACTAGAATATGTTTTAGATAAATGATTCAAATCGGACTAGAACGGAACAATCTGTATAAAATATTAAGAAAACAAGCAAAGTGACAAAAACATAGCCTAATTAATAAAAAAAAACTGAAAATGTAAAAATAAAAGGCAATTTAAAATATTACAAAATACTATAATTGTATTTACATTTTAAAAAGGTTTGTGATGATTTAAATCTATCTATAATTTATGTTCACTATATATTATAAATTATTATTATATATTATTATATAAATTGCATCCAAAATAAAAGTTTTTGTATAGTATATGTGTACAGTGTATATATAAATTTCAATCAATCAATCAATAACTTTTATTTATATAGCGCTTCTAACAATACAGCACTAAACATTATCAAATAGGAGAACAGAGGGATGGTAATGTATAATTATGAGATTAAACTATTTATTTATTATTTATGAGTACATCAGGTGTTAAGGGGAGTGTTCCTGGTTCCGGCAGATCTAATTAATGCAGCCTAACAATCCTTTAACGGATTTTATTAATAGATGTGTATTAGTGTGTTATGTGTAAGCCAGAGTAAAGAGATGTGTCTTCAATCTAGATTTACAGTAAACTGACAGAGTGTGCCTGCCTCCCGAACAGTATTAGGTAAATTGTTCCAGAGTTTGGGTGCTAAATATGAAAAAGATCTGACACACACACAGTAGATTTTGATAGGTATTATCAAATGGCCAGAGTTTTGAGAACGCAGCAGACGTGGAGGACTATAATGTGAGCTCACTCAAGTACTGAGAAGCTAAGCCATTCAGGGCATTATAAGTAATTAACATACACTCCTATGCATGTATATATTTAAGAATTTTAAATGTTAAGATTTTAAATGTTTATAACATTTATATAATAAATATATATTTTTTTAATATAAACTATATGAATATAAATATATTAATGTAAAAGAAAACTTAATAAAGGGAACACTTAAACAACACAACAAAATCACAACATTTTTCAATGGAAATCAAATTTATTAACCCATGGAAGTCTGGATTTGGAGTCACACTCAAAATTAAAGTAAAAAAACACTACAGGCTGATCCAACTTTGATGTAATGTCCCTAAAACAAGTCAAAATGAAGCTCAGCAGTGTGTGTGGCCTCCATGTGCCTGTATGACCTCCCTACAACGCCAGGGCATGCTCCTCATCAGGAGGATTGTTTTTCCTGGCTGTGTGCTTTGGGTCATTGTCATTTTCATGCCCAGCCACGACCAATCTTTAATGCTCTGACTGAGGGAAGGAGGTTTTTGCCCAATACACAGGTGCACAGGTGTCTTTATGACAGCTAACGACATAAACAGGTGCTACTAATCTAGAATCATGAGCAGAGTGCAGCTGGACTATTTAAAAGCAAAATAACAGGTCTTTGAGGGTCAGAAATCAGGGCTGATAAGCAAGTGATCAAATACTTATTTGACACAGTAATTTCCAAATAAATTGTTAAAAAATCATACAATGTGATTTCCGGTTATTTCTTTTTAGATTCTGTCTCACACAGTGAAAATGCACCTATTCTGAAAATTGTAGACCCCTCCATGATTTCTAAGTAAGAGAACTTGCGAAATCACAGGGTGATCAAATACTTATTGACCTCACTGTATGTACTAGAAATTTCATTTGCAAATCTTTATTAAAAAAATACTAGCAATATTTAACTCCTCTTAGTTGATTTAATAAATAACAAAAAAGTAATAACATTAAATATTTTATTTCTTAATATAATTTCATATTTTGTAATTCTACTAGGTTCAGTCTAACAGGCTGGCTCATGGACTGTGGGCACGGTGAGCCTCCTGTGGCCTTATTACTCAGCTATCTTGCAAAGGTAAGGAAGGTTCAGAGAAGCTCACAAATCTTATGCAGTAATGATCTCCAAAGGGACTTTGCTCTTAGAGTCCCGGCCCTTGAGCTACACAGCAGCCATTCTTTTAAAACGGACTTAAAGTAGAAAGATCTGTACACTTCTAATATGACAGGAATGGAGGTTTTTGCAACAGGTAGCCTGACACCGAATACCTGTAAACAAAATAGTGATTGCTGGAGGGACCGCAGACACAACAAAAGATGTCCTACCGTGATGTTACCAAACTAAGGTTTCATAGGCCCCTGGACAAGCAGATACTGTGCATCCAAAGAGCTCTTCATCACCCTGAGCCGGTTGAAGGAACGAGGAAAAAACGGTAAGACAGACGAAAGCATGGTTGTACAAACTCCTGACAAGTCACAAAGACAGGACTCGACATAACTGGAGCAGAGGGGGGCTCTTCACCTTCCTCCTCCACAAAATAAATCTGCACACAAACACCGGGAAACGTGGCTCTTGGCAAATCTGCACGAAGAGAACAGGCAGCCAAAGTCAGCACGTATTGACAGTAGATATGTCTGCATTAGCCTGCTTAGCACGGCCAGGGCAGATTTTCTCCTTTTCTTTTCACACAAGAGATTGGATCGTGGTTAGTTTTTTTCTTTGTTGTCTATTTCCCAGCATTGGGCTCTAATAGTAATGGCCGTGTCATAGTCTGTACAATGCACTGCTCATACCGACAACACAAGAAAGATTCCACGCACTCAAACCTGGGGATTTTTCACAATGGACTGGTACTGTAGCTCTGCAGATGGGTTAATTTTGTCTTTCTGTGTCACCCACGGCTGGTAAAGTCGCGGGGGCGGAAGAGGAAGGAGCTGTCGCACTGAAACAGACGCATCCCTCAGCAGATCTCAAGAAATCCTACCAACTTAAATAGTGATGTACTCTCTCCACATATCCGAACATCCTTATAATTAGACACATTTGCTCAGCATGACTGCAATGCCACATATTTTAATCTTTTTCTTCGTTGGCACTTCTGCAATAGATGTTTACACTGAACTGATCCCCGTAAATCTGCAGATGTTGTATAAGATCCTGTCATCCCGTAGAGATTATTGCCTGAGAACCTAGACAATTTTTACAGTTAGACTTTTTTTGCTATTTAGTGCCCGATTAGAAATTACAGATAAAATGTAACATTTTCTTTTGCGTTGCAGCTTGCTGTACTAAGTGGTTAAGAAGCTTTCTTGTGGTGAACTAAAATAAGATATTCCGATGGCAGGTTTTTGATCAGGCATGGGAACAGGATTGGCAACTTTACACTCTTAATAAAAATTGCAAGTACTGCATTACACGTGGGTCGTGTCTACAATTTTTTGAGTGTTAAGCAATGTATTTAGATTGGTATATCAGAAGCAACTGTTCGGCATCTCACTGAAAGATTAGAAATGCAATTTTTAAGCCTGTGTAGTAAATACATCACCCGAACCTGATGAGCATTGGCTCTGCTTATTTGCAGCTATCCTAATTTGCGCTTCTCTTAGCGCATTGCATTGGCCAATATGTAAATGAGAATGTGTCTGTGTTCTCTAATTTGCGCGTTGTCAGTAAATCACTCGCAGAAATGTCCACACCCATCAGCACTGTTTTGGAATTGCGCTAATAGCTCTGGCCCAATTAGAACAAAATCTAAGTGCTTCAGAAAAAAATTGCAGTCTCTTACTTCTGCAAATATGGATCAACGAACGGCATGTAGTGCACTATATAGGGGATATATATTGTGTTGCTGCCTGTGCAGGGTCAGAAAGCTCTCAGATTTCATCAAAAATATCCCAATTTGTGTTTTCCGAAGAACGACATGAGGGTGAGTACTTCATGCCAGAATTTTCATTTTTGGGTGTACTATCCCTTTAAATAGAATGTTTTACATTTTAGTAATATTCCTCAGTAATAATAATTATTAAGTATTAATAATTTATTTAAATCAAATAAATGCAACATTTGTGAGCATTAGAGACTACTTAAAAAAAACAAAAAAAAAAAACAAAGTTTAACCCTAACCTTTTCAATGCTAGTGTATGTGTTACAGGCAATGTGTGAAAGTTGGTTTCGGATGTGCGTCGAATTCGCGGGAAAACCGTGCGTCGCAGACCTATTTTCGCAGCGACCGTTTTTGATTTGCACGGACCCAAGGATCACAACGGTGTAAAGTTTTTGAGTCCACGTCGTCCGGTTTAGGAGCTATTAGCGCCAACGCGTTTTCGGTTGCCGCGGCGCCACCCACGGTCCGATTAAAACGGCGGGGGTAGGCGTTACACACTTTGCCGCACGGCCACTCGGCATTCTATAGAATGCCTAGGCAATGTGTGAAGCGGCGATCATTTCACACTTTGCCTGAAACCAGCGGGCATTCTATACATTGCCTAGGCATTCTATAGAATGCCGGCATTTCACACATTGCCGGTAACATATATATTATTTGTTTATTCGTTTAGTGAAAAATCCTTACTGTCACTCCTCAAAATATCATCTTTTGTGTTCCACTGAAGAAAGTAAGTCATAAAGGTTTAGAACAATATGGTGAGTAATAGAACTTTTCTTTTTTGAATAAACTTTGAAAAAGAAAACTTGAAGTAATTTTTAATGGGTTAGAGTTGTGACTATTTATTTTGACATGAGCCTAATTTGTTAAAGTCTACCCAATGACAGATGCATTTTTACTGAAATACTGTAGAGTTTGATTGGCTGTGACCATTGGCAACAACACAGATATGTGATTTTTTTTTCTTGTGCCCATTTAAAGGTTGGTAAGCATGTTTATTAACATATTTGTCATGAATATGCACAGTTATATGATTGTTTTATTCTTTTGTTATTTAGAGCTTTGAGCGGGTAACTATGAAATCTTTTTTGCATTATTATTATTAATCTCTAAAACTGACCGTGCAGCCCAAACCATAATGCCTATAAAGCTGACCCCCTGCCTCCGATAATCTCAAACCTTTATGCAATAATTCAGCCGCTGACACTCCAAAAGAAAGAGTCAGAGAGAATACCTACTTAACCAGTCTCTTATCTTCATTTACTCTTCTCTCTTTTTTTTAACTTTAGCTTTTTTTTTTTTCAAGTATTGCTGCTTCGCAAAAGACAGAAAGCAGACAATTTGGAGCACAGAGAACGTTGATAGTGTTGTGAAGTGCCCCCTCGAGGAGGTGTACATGCACAGACACACACACATTGGAGAGTTGTTCATTTATTCCTTGCTCTGATGAGAGCAGTACTTCGTGCCTTCGGTGTTTTGTGGCTAATACACACACAACACTCTTGCACACATGCATACATGCACATGCTAGTCCTGCACATAAATAAGAAAGCACAAGATACATAATTGATTTGGTGCTTGTTTAAAGAAAACATAGCTTTTTCGCCCTACAACAAAAAGATATTTTAAGTCCCCAAATGCTCAGCTTTCCAGCTTGACACTAATGTAGACTGAAATACACACTGCCATAAGTGTGTGTGACGCTTTTGGTGTGCGTATTGTTTGTTTCTTTTTTTTCCAAATGCTAGAATATACAGTGACAGACCTTGATAGGTGTTCTGTTGGTATATCGCTCTCCTGGTTTAATGAGCTTGTTTTCTATTCCGACCCGATTGTCAGTTCGCCTCTACGGTTACTCTGTCATTCTCTGCCTCTAATGCATTGACAAAGAGATTTTTTTTTTTCTTTCTCCGAATCAACCGTTCCCTGAATCAAAGCGTGAGAACTTCAGCTGTATGCCACAGCAGCCCTCTTCTGCCACACTTCCTCTGTCTCCCTGCCTGTAGCTTGGCGGCTTCCTCCTCAGCAGGGGGAAAGGTAAATCATGTGAGGAGAAGGACTGGGGAAGGGTAGCTGACTGTGACACGTACCTGTCAGCAGGTACTCAAAATAATTGGTAAATGACTGTAGCGGGATGGAGAGGGCTCTCTCCTCCCCTCCTCCGTTTGATAAATATTTGAAGTTGCCAGGCGGTCGCAGAGCGCAGCGCGGAGAGTGGGAATATCACAGATGATGGGCTCGAAAATCAGACGCTACGGAGACGGCGTATTGTGCGGATAAACTAGTTTAGAGTAATACACCTCTAAAGTTAAAAGCTAATCTGCTGGGACTCGATTTTGTAACCTAGTGAAGCAGACCTGCATTTATACCTGCATTAACTCAATTACATAGAGTGTAGGCTTATATTAGATGGGCTATACGCACACACTCGCACAGGCTCCGGTTGGCAGCCCTCTGCCACTCACTCACATTAAATGTGAAAAATGCATAATTCTTCATAATTTTTGAAACAATGCCATGGAAAGTTCAGTCCGATAATTACTCGGCGGACAAATGTGCTTTAACATTGGGAAATCTTCGCTCCCTGCCAATTTTAGGAGCGCCATTGGGCTCTGTTTGTCTGATAATGAACAGTATTCATTTTCATCATGTTCCTTCACCCCTCCTCAACTCCCTTTACACCATAGTCAATTAAAGCCCTCAGGGCCCTTCTGTGCATAAAGGGATATATAACTCTTTTGACATTTGGCTGTGGACATATTAGGCACACCCAGAGCACATTTAGACCGAATTGCCTTTATAGCACGTTTAAAAGACCTGTTCCAGCTACAGCCAAAAAGGGCGACTGAGGATCGGTCAGGGAGCCAGGCTTCGCTTTAAGAGGAAAGGTGAAGACATTCCCCAGCATGTCCAGTTGGAGGTATAAATGGGGGATTAGATCAGGTAAATGTTTTTTTGGAGCTTCACTGGTTCAATATTTTGTCGCCCCTCCAATCTTACAGGCACGTTTAGAAGATGGTGTTTCAAAGACAGCTGGGTAACGGCAGCTCTGAGACAACATACATGAACGCCAATCTTGGCCAAAGGACTTTGGATAGCAAAGCACCCCTTGGTGTAGAGGAAGCACGTTAGGCAAAAATGAAGGAGTGGGTATATGAGGCCACGGAGGCACATCCGTAGCCTTTTCCGCTCTGCCGATGGTGACTGGGGGACTCAGATAGGACGTTTGGGTAATGAGGCGTGAGGAGCACGTCCTATCCTCACACGCCTAGCGAGTGCTCCTCCAGGGCTGTCTGGAGCAGACTTGCAGGGTCATGCATGGCGCTCATTGGCATAAAAGAGCTAGAGGTGTGAAACTCATCCCCAGGGCCCTTAGCCTCTTCGCCCTATAATGCTGAGTCAACTGAGCGACAGGGCAGCCCGCTCTGATCCGTGGCGCTGGGACAGAATCACTGAGAACAGACGCCGATGGTTACGGGGCTATCCGTGCTGTGCTTCTGAGTCAATTGGATTGAATTACAACATGTTAAGGTGTTTTAATACCCTCTCTGGCATTTAATAATACAACCCTTCTTTTATGTGGTAGACATAGACCTGTGGCTGTAAAGTAAACTAAGCTCAGAAATCACGTCAGAATTCCGCTCTCATCAGAAATAGCCCAGTCCTTCAATATTCGCCTCTGCCATCTTCTGTAACAAATAAATGTCCTGATACAGCAGCTCTCCTCGGGACATTTCCATTGACATAAGAGAATCGGGGAGAAATTTTTTGCATCGCTTGCATTCCAAATGAGCCACAGTAAGTGTTTTATGTGGACATTATTATCCCGATATGGCTCTCAATGCATGTAAAAAGGAATGACCCCACCGTCGTGATTTATTCATTCCTGTCTAGGATATATGCATAGGCTCAGGAAATCCTCGATTCTGCTCAGAATGAAGGCGGATATATAATTCATGAAAGCTAATGCATTGTTTCTGTTGCTTCATCTCGTGGCTCCCCACCACCCCCCCCACCCTGCCAGCCTATTCTCTGGCAAAAGGTTGGCAATAATATCAGTATTGAAATGAGAAGTTTGAAAGACGCACCGCTTCCTTTTTATGTGTGTGTAAACTGATTTGAATCACACATTGGGGGCTTACTGAGCGGAGCTTTAAATGTTAAATGGGGGTTGAAGTCTGCCTGAACTAATTTGTAGAGCTTTGCACCATGTTGACATTTAAATGTGATAAGAATAGAAAACTGTATGCCGACCTATTTTGAAGATGCTTTCGGAATACATTCGCATCAGCCGCGGTCTATAATTAATAAAAAAAGACAGGATATCCCCCCCTCCTCCAACCTTTTTTTGCACCAGATTTGATTATAATACAACCCTTACAAGGCACAGAACGACAGAAAAAAATAAAGAGGGACTAAAATATGAGCATGGAGGGAATTAAGAGGGAAGTGGATAGCACACACCTGGGTTTGGAGGAGGGGTAGAGATTGCATCGGCTGGCTGCTGTGCTATCACATTACCGCGATCCAGCCCCTGTGTTTGTGAGAGCGAGCGGGGAGGAGAGGGACCTCGCCAAATCAGCATGCAAATAACGCCACATTGTTAACTTAATCAGATGCAGGAGAGAAAATATGGAGAGGGGAGAGGAAGGGAGGAGGGAGGGAGGGAAGGCAAGATCGAGGGGAGGGGGCTGCACAAACAAGAGTCAGGGTCTTCTGAAATGGCGGAGAGTGAAAGATTAAACCTCTCTACCGATGGGGATGATGTTTGCAGGGTGCCTGTGTCAGGTCTCGTAAGGGGTTAAGGGTGCGTGTGTGTGTGTGTGTGCGCATATCTGTTTGTGAGTGTGTGTTAAGAAGAAGGCAGAGATGATGGAGGCCTCTTTTCGGAGATATATGAAGTGTTTCAGATAGGCAGAGCACCGTGATTGGCTTCATCACAGCCAATCAAGTGAAAGAGACCTGATGATCTACGTCTGTGTTAGGCAACCTAGTGTAACAGGTGTCACAGTGGTTACTAGGAGTGCTTATCGGTACGTTTGTTTTTGGATTAATTCAATTCTGATTTACAAGGGTTCGATGTAATTCAATTACAATTTTGGATTAGGTTCGATTCTGTTTGATTTATTTTGGCATAGTTGAGTTACAGTATCCATTCTGTCTCAGCTGTTGCTGTAAATTATGCAGGAAAGCTTCTTGACTTGATGCTTTTATGGAAATATACATTTCATAATCAACATAGCCTACAAATAAAATTATAAAGAAGAAAGTGAACTCTAATATTTTTGGTTTAAATAATACATATTTAATGAATAAAGAAAATGCCTGCCTCTTTTTGTATTGAAGGATTGCTCTCATTTATTTTTCTTCTTCTCATAATATCAGTGAATTTTTATCTGTTTTAATGTAAACAAGCCGTGCAACCACTATAAAAACCTCCCATCTTCTCACCCAGCTGCTGTGTAGCTTCTGTCAGCCAAATTGCACACAGAGGTCACGACCTCCCCAACAACGCTCATACGAAGATCAGCACGCGAGGTCCGCTGCCGAGCGATGGTAACACATACAACATGTTAACATGGCAGCTCGAACCAAACCAAAACAGATGAAGGGAGTAATATGTGTAATCCTTCCCCACGCGAACGAAAGAGCCACGTGCCCACCTCGCATCTCTCTTGGGACCGAGAGATAACCGGGAGGTCGTTTTTCACTAAAACATCCTTGGTTTTATATACTTATCTTTCCTTTCGCTCCCTTTGCTTTCCTTCTCTCCCGTTGACTGCGGGTCACAGTGGCAGCCCCCCTGAAAGAGGATGAATGTGTTATCATGTTCAAGGTCACAGAGGGCAGGGAGAAGGATAAGAATGTGTTGAGCTGGCCAGGGGAAGAAGAACGAGGGACTGAGTGAGGAGACGTGTGGAATCTGGTGTGCTGGCCAACCCAAACCTCTCTCAAATTATTACTCTGTCTCTTCCCCATCAATTAAACTCTGATGCCCAAATGCCACAGGTGGAGGGCCTTACACTGACAGGCTATGATTTCCAGGTCAAGCAGGCTTGGCTTTGACCCTGGGACCATGCAGACTGTACCTTGTTCTCAGGCTTTTGTTCCTGCTAGTACAGTAGATTGTTTAAATATATGTTAGTTATGCCTTCTTTTTAAATGCCGTAGAAAATGGTGTTTATGAGAGAAAAACAAACAAACATACAATACAAAAACAATTTCAATGTAAAAAAAAAAAAGTTATATATATTAGTTCTGTCAAATGATTAATCGCGATTAATAGCATCCAAAATAAAGGTTTTGCTTTACATAACATATGTACGTGTACTGTGTATATTCATTATGTATGTATAAATACACTTATATATAGTATAAATAAAAAATTTTTTTATATATACTGTACATACTAAATATGTTTTTGGATGCGATTAATCGCAATTAACTGCATATATATATATAAAAAGTTTGAGAACCATTCTTCTTAACAATAGCTTTGAACAAAATTGTGTTAAAATTAGGTTTTCCAAATATGTCCCCAGCTACGATTTGTTAGAAAAATCAATTGTCTCAAATTTTGCTAACTTCTGTTGCTATGTCATGCTGGTCATGAAGGTTAAAACAACCTCAACAGCAGTGTTTTTATAGCGTTTACACTTTTATGGAATATCAACCTACTAATGGTCTACTCATAGATGGATGTGCGTATTTTTATTATTTATTTATTCATTTATTCATAACAGTGAAAAAAAATTGCGCACTTGATCTTTAAGTTCTGCTCCATGCGTTACCCTAAATGGGTCCTTGAAACATCAAGTATAAAATGTTAATTTGCATGGAAAAATATCTGTTAAGCTACAGCCTGTGCAACACCTGCTTATTTTTGTTGCTTTTCTGCATGAATCATAAACCCCCTTTTTTTCATATATATAAACAAAAGCCTTTGAGGTTTGACTAGCTCTGCTTTGGTCGTTTAATCATAGTTGTGTGACAGCGTAACGTTGGCATGGAGGTAAACGTTTTCTGCCCGGCTTGTGGTTGAGCAGCGTTTTTCTCTCTCTCTGTCTCTGATCCTGCTGGGATCTGTGGCCTCACCATTTCCGATAAAGCCTGATAAATAAACATGTGCCCTGATCTCCCTGAGGTCCTCCACCCTCTCTCCAGAGTCCACCCATTCCACACACACTTCCTCCCTTCACAATTAGTCCACAATAAAACACACTTTTTTCTTAATAAAGAGAGGCTTTTTAACATACTCTCACCCGCCACGGTCTTCCACTTCTGCTCAGTAGAGACGAGCGTGGAGAGAAGAAACACTGCTTTAGTAGGCCTATCTCGTCTTAACATTCACAGACAAACAATAGAGCAGAAGACAAAACGAATTACAAATAAAACCAAGTACAAGGGGAAAATATATATATATTTTAACATACACAAAGAGTCATGAGCATTTCCAGTCAACTCTGACTTCCTGATGGCTTTGATAAGATTAGTGGCTTTCTTAAACAGGATGTGAGAGGGCTGCTTTTTAAAAACATGCTCTTTGGACAGAGAATGGTTGCGTAACTGTACGTCTCTGCATAGACTTTCTTACAAAAGTGAAACTTTCTCTCAGTATAGCTCAGGGAGTTTATCAAAGTGACAGAATAAAGAAGATTTAACATCAGCCTATTAAAAAGACATGCAGCGGTTCAATATTTAAAAAGCCCATTTACAACGACAGAAGTGCTTTTTCATTCAAGAGCATATGGCTACGGTACCTGTTTATAGTCTTATCGCCTTTCTTTCTGTGTGTGGGGGGAAAAGGAGAGACAAAAAAGGAGATATTTTCAAAAGACATTGAAGAATCATTCAATTAACAGCGGCATGATGTAAAATAATTACTTGACTTGCCTCCCTTAATGAGTATCTCTAATTAGCCATACATTTGTTTTGTGAAAACTCCAAACTACAGGCTGCGGTTGTGAAGAGCTGGTAAGTATGTTGAAGTAGCGGCAGATTTTTCTCTCCTGTACTGTCTGTCTTGCATCGAGCACAATTCGGGACCTATGTATGCACACATGCAGCATTAAACACTGAGTCACATCTCTTTCTCTCTTTTCTCCTTTTTTTCTCTTTTATTTTAATTAGCCATGCAACAATTAAAAGATGCACAAACTAAATTGAACCTTGTCTCCCTCTCCTCTCGACTCGATTTCAGCACCTGTCAAAACAACACCCCTTGTTGGAGTCATTATGCAAAACTCATACGCACAAAACCAGCATGTGCGAGAAGAAAACAGCAATTATTTCAGATATTCACTTATTTGGGGGTTACATTGACATTTAAGTTTTCCACAAAGGTAATCTTTGTTCGCCGCAGCTGAGAGGTAGAGAGGGTGTCGAGAGAAAACAGACTGTCACCTTCACACAGTCAAATAAGTGATTGTGATACAGCTTCATATCGCATTTAGCCAGGTCCTCTTTGCATAGTTCACCGCCAAATGATGACTTTTTTCTAGCATAAAACACGAAAGAAGATATTTTGGAAAATGTCTTTTATCCACATGTTAAGAAGCGAACAGTGCAGGTTTGATCGTGCTTTAAAATACATTGGTGTGTGTGTGTTCGACAGAAAGCAGGGGGAGTAAATGATGACATAATTTACATTTCTGGGTCAGCTATCTCTTTAAAAGTTCAGAGCTTAATACAACAGTAGCAGTTTCGGTGGAGGGCTGTAGGGCTTTGTCCTTACAATGAAGGCCAGATTTATTTATTTATTTTTTTAACAATTTCTGGTAGTATCCGTCAGCATTATCCAAGAGTTGCTGTCCTTAACAGAAGGAGAGATGATGTAAGGTTTCGATGAAGGTTTGCCCACACTGCGTTCATTGTTTTGGGACTTTTCTGTCCTGAGGAGCATTCATGCGTGACGGCTGGTTCGACCACGAATCGCTCGGGTCTTGCCACAAAGACACATCCCTGTGTTTCTGACAGGACTGCCAAAAGATCTTCAGGTCAGACAGGGTTAAATGATTCCTTTTGAGCTTATAGTTTCTGCCACCTGATGCACAATTGAAATTTCTCCATATTTCAAATTTTGAAATTTCAACCACAAGAGAATTTTTTTTTTAAACTACTTTAGCCTTCATCGCCAGTCACTTGAATTTGTTTAGTTTGCGAGCCAGGTAAACAGCGTAGTGCTTTCCTTTGCAGCTATTCCACTTTTTATGCACAGACCCCCTCTAGCCCATCTCTACAATTTAACAAATGCCCACAGTTATCCATCTTTTTTCCCATCTCACTGTCTGAGGTCTACAGGCAGGAGGCTTGACACGCTGTGACTACCATTGTACCTCTCTCGCACACGCATATACACACACATACAGAGCACATCTGCTGGTCTCCGGGATAATGCTGCACATGTTTAACATAAAGGGAGGCTTTGAGCTTCAGGCCGCTCTGGATGATGATGAGGATGAGGATGCAGCAGGCCAGGACAATGAACTGTGGGAATTCTTTGGTCTCCCACTGATCTTCCCTCCCCTGGCATCCCAACAAGCCTGTCAGACACACAGGATAAAAGCAGCAGCATTTTTCTCTCTGCTCATCCTTTCAAGGGCTCATACTGATCTGTAGAGATGAGCTGAAAGCTGAACTACCTGTTGAAATGTTCTCTTAAGATGCTCTCAATGACATATTGTGCGAGACAGACACCGGCAGAGACTGAGAGAGTTCTGTGGGCTGAGTTAACAGAAGGGAGCTGTGTAGAGAGGAAGGCGACGCTACCCGTGTGTATTTGTAACTGTAACAATTTGTCTGTGGTGGCTTCGCAACCTATGAACTAGGTATAATTAGGTCACTTACTGTCTAACCACAAATAAGAAAGCAACCTGCCTCATGCAGTGAGCTGTTTGTTGGATGAGAACGAGTTCGTCCTTTCAGGCTGCGTGCATTTCTTCTGTTTGATTCAGTTTCGGTCTTGTGCTGGGAACCTTTGCTTAATGCCTCATTACAGCCACTAATAATCCAGTTCAGTCAAAGAGCATCGGGAGGAAGAAAAACAAGCCACGTTTTATTGGATTAATTAGAACTATTCTGAAGACCACCTGCAACAGACTAAACACAGGCAAAGGGAAAGGGAGAGAGAGGGACAGATCGGACCTCGCTGATAAACGCGCAATGATTGTAACTATCGCTATCGGTTTATGATTTTGTTTTTGTGCGTTCCTGGCCATATTCCCGTAGGTGCATAGCATGCAGTGCTGTTTCCATCCATTAAATATGCAGCATATGGCAGCCATTTTCAAACACCAAAGAGTTCATTCCTTTTCGTTTTATACAGGGGCTGCTAATGATTCAGAGGAAATAAAAATGACTTTTGCACTTTCTGTAAATAATGATTGATTTATCAATAATGATGACCTCTTTCATAATTAATTAATCAGCTACTGCATAGTAATTAATCGATGGATCTCGCTCGATAAAGCTTCACAATAACAGAGCAGCTAATGGCCTCGCGATCTATATTTTTATTTTCATTTCAACTCGTGAATACTTTGACTTCGGTTTGTTTTACTTGTCGATTCTTTCCCCCTCCCTCGAAACCGCCGCTTTCTGTAAACGTACGCATACTTTTCCCCAACAAGGATGCAGAAGGACACCAAAATGATGTTATATCAAGACGCAAAGCCCGAAAGAGCCAGATCTGTTCTGTGTTATTTGATTTAGGGCTTGAACATGCTGTGTAATCTAGAACATTTAAGGATTAGATGGGTTTTATGTCCTCTTTGAGGTTAGCTGTACACTTAAAAACTCTTTGTTCAGAGTCCGTTCAAGGCTGAAGTTTACCTGCACGCTTGCGTGTGGTGTGTATGTATGTTTGTTTTATATGGAACCTTGATTCTGCCCTCCATGTTGATTTGCGAGAAGCCACTAGAGGACCAGCTCAAGGACGCGAAGGCGCAAAGGTACCTCAAGCTTAATGTAATATTTTGTCGCAACAGAATCCTTAATTTAGTCGCGTTCACCTTGACGTTCCAAAATCAAAGCCTGGCCCTCCTGAAAGCTATCTAACTGCCAGACAATGCAAAACATATTCATGCACTTTGCAATTCGTACTGCAGGCTCTATCAGAAACCACAATCAGTTCAAATATCTTATATGCACCTTTGTTTAATGTCAGTGCATCACATTTGCCACTTGAATCACACATGCCACAAAGTGCACTGGTATGTTTGCATTTCTCATGGTGATGTATAGATCATGCTATACTGTATGGCCGTAACATGTCATGTTAAGGCATAAATCGCACTGTGTGCTCTCTGTTGTTTAAACAACGTCCCTGCTTGACAAAGCAAAGATAAGAAAAGAAGGACAGCATTCTGATGTTGCCATGTGCACCATCTTATTAAGATGTGGTTTGCAGAGTTTGCAAAAGAGAACAGAATGCGATGTAAAGTGAGGTAAAGATAAGGCATAAATCCGGTTGTTTTGCCATGTTGCTTGAAAGGCTCAGTATTAACCACAGACTGTAAGCTGCATGCCACTGGGCCCTGTGTGACAGTGCACTAAAGGAAGTCTCAGTGGCTTTTCAAGAGACACGGCGGCGGTGCACGCGTTAATTAGAGCACGCTGCTGCTGTTACGCTACGTGTGACAGGTAGTATCAGGCCGCTGAGACTCGATCGTTTCGTCTAGCTCCTGGCTAACCCAGCTGCCCCAGCCTGAAGAGAGGCGAGTGAGCAAGAGGGAGAGAGGAGGGGGAAGAGGGAGACGGGGTCTGGGACAAGGAGCCACCACCGTGTTTGCTGTCAGGCCTACATGCTGTGGGCCACGACTCAATGGCACTGATCCAAATAGGTGAGGCATTAGAATTTCTAACAGAGGAAGGATAGACACTGAAACTTTGCAGGGCGTCCTATAAATGCAGATAACTTAGACGTGCATTGCACATTGAAGAAATGCATTGAGAGGCAGAACGCTGAAACCTTAAATGTGCTGTAGATGTATGAAGTGGAGAATTTAAATTTGCTTCTAGGTATAGATATAAATGAACAACCACATGAAGAAACGCATTGCACATGGCACTTTTTTCAGCTTTCTACTAAATTAAAATGACAGTGTATACATTTTGAAAAAATGCCCCAACCCACCAAATGTGCTTGCTGCTGTGCAAATTTGATTCAGAGGCATTTTTAGATATGCATTAAGGATGGCGATGTTTAAGAGCAGATGTATTTCGATTTTAATGACTTTGTTTCGTTTGAGATAAGGCTTTTGGCTTGGAGTTTCTGCTAATTATACTGTGGAAAATATGCACTTTACTGATAATTGTTCCGTAGTGATGCCTCTCTTAAAGTATTCCCAGTATCAAATTTATTTATTAATGTATTCATTTCTTAATTTATTTATAGATGCTCTTTAAAATATTGCAGGCTGTGTTTGTTATTGTTTGTGGGTGTATTCGTGTCAGGCGTTTTCGTTCACATACGAACATAATACTTTGCCTCTGCTGAAGTGAGTGTTTGTGTGGAGGGAGTGTGTGACACCTCTTTAACCATATGAAATGTCCTTTTTAATCAGAAAAAAAAAAAAAAAAATGAAATGACTTGGGAGCAAGGAAGGCATATTAATGCACTTCATTTGCATATAGTCGTCAGGCGAGGCTATGTTCAAAAACAAACTGGATTCGTCAGTTCATTTCACATTGTTCCTTTGTCTATCTGCCTTTGTTATATGGTAAAGATAAAGAAGGAAATCAAATTGAAGAAAAGGGCAAGCAGTTATCTCTCCAAATGAGCAACTGCTCATCATGCCTCGCTTAAATCATAGATTTCTATTGCAGAAGGCATGCTAGCCACATTCAAAAAGGGCCTCGTCTGATATCTGCCAGGATTTGCTGCGACGTCGACAAAAGCAATTTGAACAACTCGCTACCCAAAGAAAGCCAAAGTCATAAGACATTGCACTAAACCCAAACATCACCCAGCACTTTTAGGTCTTTGTCTGAGGACCGTTGCTTTAATTAGATGACCTGGCAGAGCGAGCCGTCCGTGATTTATATTTGTCTTGCATTTACTCCTGTATTACATTTTGCTGAATATCAGAAATGCTCACAGAACTGCTTAGCCATGTATAATTTGCAGTGCACGTGCTTACACGCGTGAGTGTGTTTATAACACACCCAGTCTTTAAATACATAATACACCTACAGTGTATTGTTCACATCCAGATTCCAGCCTTTTTTTCTTTTAAATTCCTCGGAGTTATAGCTCTCTACAAAAGAGGAATGGCATTCAGCAGCAGCCCACAGTGTGTTTAGCAGCGACTGGAAGTGGCCTCAGTGTTTTTATTCATGTTGGAGAGATAAGACTGCAACCGACATGGTGTAGGAAGAGCAAATAGCTAAAGAACAGGCGGCCCTTATTAGAGTTCTTATGAGAGCATCAGCAAATATGTGCTCCAAGCCCACTGCCTTCTATTGCAGACTGTGTGTGTGTGTGTGCTGGTTTGTTAGCCTTTGTGTATTTGTCTCCAGAAATGCGATTTTTTTTGTACCATACCAGTAGGTTCCTTCAACTGGTTGTCGGAATTGCTGCTGCCTGTCAACAAAGAAATCAGCTGTTTGTTTTCCTGTGCATTGGGTCATGTGAAAGCCATGTGCAGGAGCTGTCATACAGCCATGAGGAAAAGTGAAATATAATGTGTCAGCAGCCCAGGTGCTGAGTCATTAGGTTTGCCGCTCTCTAATAAGTAAAATGGGTCAATCTGCACCATTTAAAAGGTTTATTAATGACCAAAGGGTGTGGGTTCCTGGCCCAGAACACTTTACCCTTCCTCGGGCGATGAGTGTGTAAGAGACAAACCAGCATGTGTTTCCAAATAACGTGGAGAGAGGAAAAACTCTCATTTCCATTATTCTGGAAGCAGTTAACTGAACACCTGCTCTTGCCATTGTCTTTGTTAAAATGACCACAGTGCATTTATTTCACATTCATAATCATGTGTTAAAGTGCATAGCCACCGTTACCAGGCAGCATACTAATCAGCTTAATGAGATATTATACAATATTTTGTTGACCAAAGCAAAACTCACTTTATTGTTTCTGAAGCTTGACCCTGTCAGTTGCAGGGGAATGCAGCAACATCATTATCCTTCCTTAAGATGGTGAGTAGCATGCTAAATAAGCACAAGCTATCCAGATGACAACAGACACTGCTCATGTATTCGTTTTAGGCTGATGGTTCATTGGGCCACTCCGTGGCCATTTTAAATGACTGGAAAGCCTCTGATACTTTGGGAACCTTTTCAATAACGCCAACTGTTGTTTTCTTCTCATCGGAAGCCATACAAGAGTGAGAGAACAGAGAGAGGGGGGAAAAAAAGAAGGTGAACACAGAATGATTTGCATCAAACGTAATGTGCCTCTTAATGGAAAATTACGCCAAGACAAGTGTCGCAGCAGTGAGATAAGGGCTTGTGTTTACTGGAGTAACCCCTTGGTTTTAAGTGCTATTGTTAATATCATAATTGTAGTATTGCGGCGGCTTCATGACAATACCATTGCTCCGTTTCATTAAGGCGTGTAATTGGAGGGATTCTGATAGGATGGGACCAAGTAGCTTAATTATGCGGCGCCTTGCCGTGTTTACTGGGTAATTATTGCCTCCAAAATTGTGTTACTGTTTGAGAAAAAGTTCTGAGAGTTGCAGCTTCTCTCCCCAAGTGTGAGAGTACATGTAGTACTTCATAAATCAGAGGGAGATGAACTCACTCTTTTTTTTCTTCACACTTGTCACTGAAGTGCAGTCATCGTTGTTAACCATTTCCTCACACCACAGTCAGACTGCTGACACACAAAGGGGTACTGAAGAATGAACTGAATTAACTGCCGTATGGTGTAATTTTCTTTCCCAGACAATGAAAGTATATTACCGGAGATGTATATCCACACAAAAGACTATATCTACTGTTTTGTTTCCACCCCTACACCCACTTCAGCCCAAAAAAGAAACACCTTTGTGTTTGTGCTAATGCCTAAGACAGACTTGATGCTGTGATGCTATTTAACTTGGAAATATGACCTTCACCACACTATACAGTATTTCTAAAGGTCTAAGAGAAAAGGTCTTTATTTTTCATGAAACCCGAGAGCAGAGTGGGTGTTCTTCAAGAACAGTTCTCAGACAATGGTGAAGTTAAGATAGTCTGCTGTGACCTATTCTGTTCAAATTGTTGCATGTTTACTTCTATTGTAGATGTTTGTCATGACGTTCCACGTATCATTTTACTTTCATTGATATATTGTCCAGTATTTCCTGTTGATTGTTCACAGTGATAATACAATAAGTTTACTAGTGATGCCTTAAGGCTGTAAGGAGGTGTGTGTTGACTGCTCACCTGCTGTTCTGTGCTTTTTAACAGTCTACTTAATGCCTGTTTTCTGTCTTTTGTTCTTTAGGATGGAGGACTCTAGTTTGTGCCTTGGTGTATCCTCGGTGGTCCCGGATGCTGACACCCATCTCAGCAATGCAGTGCTTAATGGCCGCTACCCAATCAGTCAGAAACTTCATCAGCTGACTGCTCAGCTGGGTCATGCCTTTCCTGAATTACAGAGTCGTCAACAGATCCCAGAAGAAAAGGCAGCCACCCCGCTGGATGAGAAAACCCATGCTGCCTTAGCTAGTCAGCCAATCAGCAGTCAGATGGCCTTACTGGCCAACCAGCTTAACCGTGACATGGATGTGGGTGCCCTGAGTGGACTCAATGGTCGTGTTGATTTGCAGCAATTTCTCAATGGGCAAAACTTGGGAATCATGTCCCAGATGAATGACATAGAAGATGATGCTCGCAAGAACCGCAAATACCCCTGTCCACTGTGTGGCAAGCGCTTCCGCTTCAACAGCATTCTGTCTCTTCATATGCGTACACACACTGGAGAGAAGCCCTTCAAATGCCCCTACTGTGACCACAGAGCTGCTCAAAAGGGTAACTTAAAGATCCACCTCCGCACCCATAAGCTGGGAAATCTCGGTAAGGGCCGTGGTCGCGTACGTGAGGAAAACCGACTGCTTCATGAACTTGAAGAGAGGGCCATTCTACGTGATAAGCAAATGAGGAACAGCTTGCTGCAACCCTCTCAACCTCTTCCACCCCACTTGGGTATCCAGAGTCACAACCAGCAACAGCCTGGCTCTGCCTGTGGCCTGCTCACTCCAACCAGTATCGGTGGCTCGCCTGATGGAATGAGCCAGCCATCTGCATCACCTAAGCCTGCGGGGACCAACGTGCAAGATGATCAAGCCCTTAACCCAGCCCAAGGGTTTCGGTGCACTTTTTGCAAGGGTAAATTTAAGAAGCGTGAGGAGCTAGAGCGCCACATTCGCATTCTCCACAAGCCCTACAAGTGTACCCTGTGTGAATTTGCTGCTTCCCAGGAGGAGGACCTCATCTCTCATGTGGAGAAAACCCACATCACCGCTGAATCAGCCCAGGGACAAGGCACAGGAGCTGGCAATGGAGAGAAGCCCGCCAATGAATTTCGTTGTGAGGTTTGTGGCCAGGTCTTCAGTCAAGCTTGGTTTCTGAAAGGCCACATGCGGAAACACAAGGACTCCTTCGAGCATTGCTGCCAGATCTGTGGACGCCGTTTCAAGGAGCCCTGGTTCCTCAAGAATCACATGAAGGTGCATCTCAACAAGCTGGCTATCAAGAGCAAGCCCCCTGTTGGTGGAGGAGCTGGTGAAGATAGACCCTCTGTGAACAGCATGAGCAGCCTGGCTCAAGAAGCCCACGCCAACCTGTATTCTCGTTACATTTCTTGTCTACAAAGTGGTTTTCTCACACCCGACAAGCAAGGCCTGGCTGAACAGCAGCACCAAATGCTGGCTAAAGCTGGTATAGCTATGAAGGAGAAGGAGATGCTTGGAAAGCTCCTGAGCCCAATGGCCAGCATGGGACATGGCTTAGGGGAAAATGAAAAGCGCTCTCTCTTGGGTTGCCTGAACCTGGTGCCCCCTCTGAAGTCAAGCTGTATGGAGCGCTTGCAAGCCGCAGCTAAGGTGGCAGAGATGGACCCTCTGAACAGCTATCAAGCCTGGCAAATCATGGCACGTGGAATGGCTATGGAACGCTCCTTCATGCCAAAAGAGCAGCACCATGAGGGGCATGGACAAGAAGACGAACTTGCTAGTGCAGCTGGGATTGTTCACTTTGGGAAAGATAAGCTTGACCACCCAACTTTAGGCTCTAGTGATGGTTCCAAGCAGAAGCAACACCCTGATGTCCTTCATGGAGTGAAGACAAGTGGAGGCATGATGCCCTTGAAAGATGAGGGTGTAAGCTTTGATAGCCACCGTGAGTTCTTACCTCACCATGGGGGTCTGGGCCTGGGCCAAGGGCTTGAGTACAGCCTGGCTGGCCTGAAAGAGAAAGCAACAGAGTGTCCCGACTGTGGCAGAGTTTTCAGAACCTACCACCAGATGGTGGTCCACTCCCGGGTTCACAGCAAGGACCGTCGAACCCTAGAAGACAACTCCCAGCATGGTTTGGATGAAAGGCGTGGCTCAGCTAGCGACCCTGAATCTCAGTCCATCAGCCGATCCACCACCCCAGGATCCTCCAATGTGACGGAGGAAAGTGGAGCTGGAGGCGGGCATTCTCAAACGGGCAGTGTGCAGGATGACAGTCCCCACCCTTCTTCTCCATCTTCAGGTAAGAAAAGTACCAGGTTGATTGACTTAAAAAAAAAAATCTAGAAAGTGAGGTCATTTAAATGTGTGTGTGTGTATAAAGCCCCCAACATTAATCTTACTGTATATATTTAAATGCCTTAATGCTTTTCAGTCCACTGCCTGTCATTACAGTAATAAAACTTGTGTGATGCTCACAGGATTCAGTTCTGTGAAATCAGTACATTTAAATAGCAATTATCTAATGGAAGCTTTCCAAAGTAGCAGAATTACAACCCTAAGAGAGCAATTTCACAGTGGGTAAGAACAACTGAGGAAGAACCTGTGGGATGCAAATTGGTGTGATGGCCATGTCAAGAAGTTTAGATCCATACATAGCACTCCTCAATCCTTAAGCCTTAGCACGATGCCTATATTCTCTGTTTAAAGGAAATGCTAAGGTCTTTCAGAATATGTGACAGTAGGCCTTTTAAAGCTTTGAAAGTTATCTGACGACTTTAGCAATAGTTAACAATAGACAGCTAATGCAGTACAGCCACCACTGAAACCAATGAAAAGGAAGTGAATGTAGTTGCGCTTTTGTGTTCTTCGCAGTTAGTTGTTTTCAGTTGACAGAAAATGGCTGATTGGGATGTTTCTGTTAGGTGGAAGGTAGGTGATCAAATGTGCTAGCAATGTAGCAATGCCAACATCAATCCGAGCAGCAAAATTCAGTGCAAAACAAGTAATGTCACTGTTCAAATAGCCATCAGGCACCCTCAGGAGGAGTTAGTGTCTTTATTTACTGTAAACTTAATATAATTCATTAATGAGGTTTCCGTTCTTTGGCTATCCTTTGGCATCCATTAAATTCTTGCGTTAACTATGAACTATATAAAAACAACATCCATATTGCATTCTCACAATGGAAAGCCTATGTGGATGTACGGACATGTTACGGGTGATTAAAACATCCTGCTGCAAGGGAGAGGGACAGTAAACCCCGCCCCATCTGTGGAACTCAGAGCTTGTGAGATAAAATGTATGTTTAGTGGGATTAAGAGAAGCTGCAGCTAATGATTACAGAAGTTTTAAAGGTAACTTTCTCATTCCTTGGGGTGGTACACCACTGCTAAGCAGCCTGGCTGTTAATTAGGTCACGTCTATGTGATAATCAGTTAGCTTAAGCTAAACAAGACACTAATTAAAGATATACATATAAAGCAGGTCAAAAAAATGAACTTCATTTGCTGGGTAAAATGTGCTTTTAAGTCATCAAAAAAAAAAAGAAAAAAAAAAGTGGCTTAGCTTAAGGCTCTAAGCAACTTAATTTCAACAGCAAAGAAGAAATTGTTTATTTATTCCCAGTCCTTATCACCCTCATGTAGTGAGATGAGTTTGAACATGCAGTGGGCTATGTTTATTTTAATCTAAGGAATAATAACAGAAAACCCCCACCCCAATTAGGAATTAATGAAAATGAGAAGAAGATAAAACCTATTTTCTTTACAGAGACTATTAAACCTAAACACTCCTCAACAGAAAGGAGGGTATGTTACGGAAGTAATTATCCAGTGAATTTTAATGCAGGAAGTTTTCTTTCTTTTGCATCTCTCTTACTACTACTTTGAGATTTAGCTCATGGCATTTTATAAACTCTTCTCAAGCTTTTGTTAGATTGGCAGGGTATTTGGAATTAAAGTGATTAGTGTTTAATAATAAAAATGTTAAGCACTAACTGAATCATGGGACGGAGAATGAAAATACAATTTATTTATTGATTCTTTGGCAGTCTCATAGCTTTTATTGTACATAAGTAGACCATTTTTAATAAACACAAATCTGAAAAATTGGTTATGTGATGTTTTGCCAATGTCACCATTACTTTTTTTTCCCCTCTTTCTCTTTTACCATCTTACCATTTGCATGCTCTTTTGCTATAATCTATTCTCTCTCTCTCTCTCTCTCTGTCTGAGAATTTCTCTAGCTTGTCTGGTGGCATGTATGGCATGTAAAACGGAGTGACGTAAAGACAAAAGTAATGTAATATTATATAATATAATACAAATAATAAATATTAATATTAAGAATAAATTATTATTTATTTAAATAATTATACAGATTATCAGTTGGTTTGAAATCCCACATATGGCCATATGTTTTGGATCATTTACATCTTGTTGAAATACTAACTCTCACCCAAGTATTTTTAGCAAGCTGAAACAGGTTCTCTTGCAGAATTTCCCAATATTGTGGCCCATCCTCTGTTCCTTATATTTTAACAAGACACTCGATGCCTACAGCAGTTTCACAGCATGATGCTACCGCTACCATACTTCACTGTAGGTATGGTGTTTTTGAGGTGTGGGCAGTGTTACATTCATGCCTCACATATTATTTTACATTTTTGGCTGGAAATCTTGGCTTTTTTGGCAAAGTCCAAACATCCTCTCACATGATTCTTGAGCCTGACTACTTTTTGTGCCACCCAGAGGTAGCTGAGCTCATAATGTAAGTGATTGTTGAACCTACAGTATAATCAGTTTACAGCTTCTGAACTTTGTGGCCTGAAACTCTCTGTAGATTACATTCTGGTTTGCACAGTTTTACATTGTATATGCACATTTTTTTTTCATATATATTCCCACTCCCTCCTTCCCTCCCCTCTCTTCCCTCTGCGTGTGAGGTGGTGTCAATGTAGAGTGTGATCACCAGCTGAAATCCCACGTTGCTGCCCATCTCAGTTGGAGCAGGCAGGGAGCTCTCACAGTGAAGCGGGCATAATGCCAGCCCCCCCTCTCGTCTTGAGATTGACCTTCAGGTCTCTTTGCATGCAAGCACTGGGAGGTGCATGTGTTTATGGGGGAATGATGCCGTAGTAAGGGGCAGGCAGTTTGACAGATTCTCTGACATACTTATTTAAAAGTATGCATGCATATGTTCAGGGACTGTTCTTTCAAGCCATGACATAAAACATGTACTTTACAAACCCTTACAAACTAAAGGTGTGATGTACAGGGAAGGAAGTGTTGCACTGTCAGTTTACCTACTGGTGCTTTAATGTTTAATGCAGCATATCTTTATTAGCCCAGCATTTGTTTAAGGTGGAGAAAATATTTCGTTTCTCATCTAGATGATTTCATTTCTTTTAATTAGCAAGAAAATATATTATGGCCTATATATACACACACACACTCACACTTACACGCATATGTATTTTTTGTTTTCATTTTGGGGGGAGGAAGGGTGTATGTTTATGTAGTATGCAACAGGATGTGGCATATCATACCTCTGTTTTACTTTTAATATCTTGCACGTTCCTCTAACCCAAAGAGAACAGACTTCCTTTATCATGTGTTGATTTTATTTTCTTTTTTCTTTACCCTGTCTTTAACGTACGGCAGATTCATCTGCTGTCTCCCTTCAGCAAGCTCACCCAACCTCTAAACCACCTACCCACTGCAATTTTGAGTTAAACTTGAATTACAGTAATCAACAATAACATCTCAACTGTGAAAGAAGGTCGACACAATCGCTTTTGTCTTTGACACTGCACTTGTTTAAACACAGAGAGAGACAGATAAAAAGGAGAAAAAAAGTTCTCAGAAATGTCCTCTAAAGGCCTTTCTTCTCTCCTCTCAATAATCAACCTTAAATATGCTTCTTATGTGCAATAGAATTTCCAGCCTCTGTACATCTCTTCCACCTCTTTCCTTCTCTCTCTCTTATTTTTTTAGTTTATTACATTTTTCCCTATTCTCTTTTATTTCTTATTACCATTACAAGATTGGCTTGACTGAGGAGGGGATCTATTGTTATTTCAGATTCCGCAGTCTGAATTGGGCTTCATAAACAAGGGGGGTTCATTCCTGATAGTGTTTCTGAATTCATTATTGTGGGACTTTGAGTGACAGCTAAGAGAGGGAAATAGAGAGAGAGAGAGAGCAATAGAGAGAGAAAAGGAAGTCTTTAACAGAAGCATACAATAAATGGCAGAACACATCTTACACACACACTATATATATATATATATATAGCTAATGGTGATTTAATGTTTCCTGCAGCATATCTTTATTAGGCTAGCATTTGTTTAAGGTTTAGAAAGTATTTATTTTTTCATCAAGATGGTTTAATTTTTTTTAATTACCAAGAATAGAAATATTATGTCCTACACACACACACACACACACACACACACACACATGTTGGGTTTGCAGACTTTATGTGGTATTGTCCTATACACCTACTGTAAACCGCCCCTTACAGGAAACTGTGTGCACTTTTAGATTTTCAAAAAAAATAACTCTGTGTGATTAATAAGCTTGTTTCCTAAAGGTCAAAATTTACTGGTACTTTTGATACAATTGGTACTCATAAGGTGATAAATACCAGGTGCACATTTTTTGGTATTTCAAATACATAAACACACACATCATATATATATATATATATATATATATATATAGCTTAATAGTCACATAGCTTGAAACTGAATATTGACTAAAAAAAAAAATACTACACTTCTATAGTAATACTGCTACTCAAAACTCAAACAGTGATGTAAAACATACTCAAATTTTATTTGCAACTTCAAAAATCGGTATTTTACATTGTGGGTTTAGCACACTGACATTTCTCACATCAGGCCCTGCGTGGCACCCATGGTTGCTTATTAAGGATCATACTCCTCCCTTGTTTTTATTTCAAGACATTCTTGAACACGATTCATGTACTGCTAACTTGAGAAAACCAAGTGAAAAGCATTTTGTCTTTCTTCTGCCGGATCTCTGTTGCTTAAGGCTCCAAACCTGCCTTGTCTTTTTCCTCCAGTTGAGAATCCCCCATGTCTAAATATTGTTAAGAGGAAGAGCATTTTAACATGGCAAGGATTATCAGTATATCCCCAGGTCTTTACAGCTTGCCGCCGTTTTGGGCGAAACACTTGCTCCATACAAATTGAAATTGGATTTGCCAATGGATGCCTTAGGTTATAAAGCATGGATATTCATCTAATTACACAATTACAAATTGGAGTAATTACATATGCAGACTTGCTGTACAATGTAATTGTGGTGTAATTAAAGTCGAAATAACCCAAACTGCTATGCAAAATGCACGACTGTCCACAGAGACGCAGACCTGTTCATCCTTTCCGACCTATGGCATCGGTTTCATTCAGACCTTTATTGCGTTACTTGTTCAATTTAGAGAAAGAAAAATGATGCTGCTCAAAGTTCATTCGAGTTTAGTTTTTAGTTCGCAAACTTCTGGTCAGAAGCTCATTATATTTAAGATCGTACTTCTAAATGTCCGCATGTCTGATGAAGTCTGTTGTGACTGAAAATGAGTTGAAATGACATGAAATAGCTTTTGTGAGACAAAAAAGAGTATTCTTTATAATTAACGGCATCTCTGTCATATTCTCTCCGTCTTCCTCCTCCTCTTTTTCTCTGTCTTTAATTTTCTCTTTTGCTCTCCCAAATCTTTAAAATGAGGACAGACTACATTTCTCTCTCATGTGCTAATTAGGAACTGTAGACCTTGGAAGAATTATGTCAATGTTTATTCCTATCATTCACCTTCATTATAGTTCGCGCCCTCTGCCCTCTCACCCAGCATGCATCTCTCTCTCTCTCTCTCTCTCTCTCACACACACACGCGCACTTTTTTTTGCACACGTGTTTTATTTGAATGTTGCATTCAGTCTTCCTATGCATATTCTGCAGCACAGTGTTCTTTCTCTTAAATCTGTCATCTCTTTTTGAAGTGTAATAATTAAAAAAAAAAAGTCATGGTGTGTGAGAAAAATGTTATTATACTGCTTTATTTCAGTACAGTGGGTCAGGACTCTGGTGTCTTTAAATGATAAAAGTTCTATTCAATGTGCTAATTGTCAGTGTGCTCTGTTGATTGACGTGTCTTAGATAAATGTAGACTTAGTATTTTTGTGCACGCTTGAACAATAAAAGGGCAATTTATTTCCCCTTAGCAGCAGCTCATTTGATTTCTCTGTTTCGCATGCTCACTTTTTCTCTCTTTCCCTTGTTATACTCTCGCTCGCCTTTTCTCGCCTTTTTCCTCCCTTTCTCGCAATTTGTAAATATTACCCATAGTGGGAATTAGCATTGCTTTTTTCCACTATATTTAAAATTCCAATTGTATTCCGAAGTGTATATGAAAGAGCTTCCGTGAGTGTCGTCTCTCTGTGCTCACCGTACCCCTGTGAGGCTATCAACGGGCAGTCCTTATGAAACATTTATCAGTCTGTTTTATGTCTTAATGATCCTGTTAGGATTCCCCGCTTGGTTATGGAGACAACGGCGAGCTATGTACCGCTTGGAGAAAGAGAGAAAGAAAAGAAGAGAGAGAGAGAAAGAGAGAGAGAGAGAGCATAAGCTGCATGCAGTATACCAGATTTTAATTCCGTGTCTTTGCCAAAACATTGCTTACCTTTGCATACAAGCCTCCTTGGCAGGGCCGCGCTTTTTCATCAGTCTCTTCATTTTCTGTTTTATGTTTTTATAATTAAAACATAATATTTATCTTTCCCCAACAGAAGGCTGTCGTACTGGGGGAGGCAGAGAGTTTGAATATTAATATTTTAAATGCATCAATACGACGTCTTTCAGCCGACTGGAAAGGTGTCATCACTTTAAATGAGATAATGGGGTCTTGTATACTATTAAATGTACTTGTTCGGAAAAAAAAAGAGCAATCTTGACTGAGGCATATGAAAATATTATCATCAGGCTGCTGAGGAAAACAGGACGGGGAAAAAAAATCACTTTTCATTTCTTAAATCGAAGAGTTTTGAATTAGTACGACACTAAAGTAGATGCACAGTGTCATTATTGACAATCACATTCTTTCCTGGAGAAAACAAAAAGTTTATTTGCTGAAAGGTTGGATGGTGCTGCGGTTTTTGTGAGCGGAGGGCGACAGCTGTCTTACTCTGTCAGAGCTGAATTCCTCTGGAATGAAACCGCCTCTCTCTCTCTCTCTCTCTCTCAAACCAGCGCATACAAATGGCATATCTGGGTGGGAGGGCGCTTTGTTTGAACAAGTTAACTTTGGCATGATTGGGGTGCCTCCCGTGTGAAAGAGCAAGTGAATACATTGACCTTTGTCTCATTAAATATGGAGGACCAGCCATATGATACCATGACAGAAGAATCCTCCTTCTCCATTTGCCTTCCCTTCTCTTTTCCTTCTGTCTCGCTCTCTCTTTCTCTCGTTTACCCATCTTTCTCTCGCGCAGTTGCGTAAACACAAGTTACAGAGGTGTAAAGCAAGAACATTATGTAGATTAAAAGCAGTATTTAGAGAGAAAGACACATGTGTCAAAGTCCCAGCCATGCTGTGGTGGGATGAGGTGGGGGGGGGCTTTACGGGCATTCATCATGCACTGATGAGTATCTCTCCCCTCGTCTTTCCCTCTCTCCCTCCTAACCCCATTGACAGGCCACATAAAAAAGCTTTTGTGTCAACATCACGGCACTGACGTGAGGCAGATAATGACATGAAAAGTTTGCCTCTTCTTCTCCGCACCCCCCATCTTCATTTTAGCGATAGTTATCTTCTAATCAAAGGCGAAAGAAGGGTAAAAAAAAAAAAGAAAAAAGAAAAAGAAAACTGGGCAAAAAAGTCCATGGATTAAGATCTTCATTTTCTCTCTTTTTCTTTCTTTTTTTTAAGCCTGTGCATTCCAATTGTTCTTAAAATATTTGGCAATGTCAATTAGTAAGTGAGCAGAGCTAGCTGATGAACACAATTTTCCACTAGACTGAGCACCCTATTGTTGTGGAGCGAGGAGCAGATTTCTGAGGTCATTATCATTCCCCGTTAGCCTGGCCCAGCTGCTCCTCTCGGCTTCAGCCAAACTCCACACCACGGCTCTGGTAGCAGGCAGCAACAGGGGGCCTGGAGAGAGAGAGAGAGAGATGGAGGAAAAGAAGGGAGGGCTGGCATGAGAGAGAGAGAGAGAAAGAGAGAGGTAGCATGCTAAAGAAAAAGTGTGGATGGTTGGGAGGGCTGAGACGAGCAAATGATGGTCAGATCAGGCTAATAAAGCCTAAAGAGAAAGATTGAAAAAGACAGCTACGCCGCGCGATGAAATTAGAGAGGAAGAAACAGGGATAAAGAACAAGAGAGCGAGGGGATGGAGAAACAGAAGGAAAGAAACACGGCGCTTGGAGGGAATTAAAAAATCAGTCATACGCTTCTTGGAGCCGAACGTCGAACTCTGAGATTATGAAGGCAAAAGATTTGGATGGTAATGCAACTCGGGGAAATAAAGATCCAGAATGACATGCTGCTCTGGTTGGGCAAACCTCTCCCCCAACAGACCCCTGTACTGGCAGGCAGGGGCAAGAGAGAGCAGCACCAGCGAAGCCATCCTGTCTGCTGTAGAGTAACTACAATGAGAGATAGATGAACACATGGTGGAAGTGAGGCAGGGGTGAAAATGAATGCAGTTCTAAATGAGTGAAAACACTGTATGTGTTATGAGGAAGGAAAGCTCATGAATGTCTAAAATAATGATGGTGAACGAGGGAGTGTAGATGGTACATGCGAAAGAAACACGAGAACAACGGAAGGGAAAACATGAGGACTGAAAAAAAGTGGGGAGATACACATCACGCTTGTATATGTCATTTGTAATTTTTTTTTTAATTGCATCTGACTGCGGCATATTTTTTGTTTTTCTTTTTCTTCTCTGAAAAACTTTAATTTAACTTTAGTTTTACTTTAGTCAAGATTTAAAAAAAATAAAATAAAATAAAATTAGATTTCCCCACCTGGCTAATTTGTAAAAAGTGTGTTTTTTTAAGGTAACATAGAAAATTAGCTTCATGTGGTTACATGTAAATTAAGTAAGACATGTTATTTAAACTGTCTGCACCAAGCTGACAAAGCTGTCATTTTTATTCTGAATAATTATTATCCGATATATTTAAACACCGTAGGTATAAAAACATGCTGTATTTGATCTAACCATTAAAAATTACTAAAATTATGAAATAATAGTCAGTTCAATTCAGTTCAATAAATAATATTTTGAATAAAAGTAAATTTAGAGGTTACCAAATTAGGCACTTTTTTAGCTGGTAAAACATTTTCTGGTTAAACACATCTCCTGTCTTTATTCTCAAGTAAAGTTTGAATGAATGTTCAACTGACTATGAATGAAGGGCTAAATGAATTATTTGCTATGTTTAGCACTCCTCTAGCAGGTTTGGGACTCTCCTTAACCACACCAATATGCCACAACCACCTGGACTACTTGACAGCAGCCAATCTGTGCCTTCTTGTTGTGTACAGAAGAATTTTTTCCCCCTTCTTTCTGCAGCATTCATCCCACATTTTTTAGATACATTTTTTAGACGTAATGTACCAGAGTAGTTTAGTTTAGTTTCTCACAAACTAAAGCGACCAACCGCATTGTTTTGTGACCACTGACAGTGACAATAAGTGGCACTTTGAAGACGACTACCTCCTGTTTAGAGTGAGCGATTCGTGATTAATAAGAGGTGAGTTGTTTGATCTGGAGTGGAGGGCACTGTGGCATCTTCAGTGGAGTATGTCTATGCTTTACCCCTCTCCATTCTCACAGGAGAGGGCTGACAAGCTCCCCTAAAGGAGGGACATTTGACTCATCAGCATGGTGGAGCTATCCATTTCCTTCCACGCAGAGACACTTGAATCATCACCACCCTTCCCAAAAAAAAAAAAAAAACCCACCATTGCATTCGCTCTTTAATCTAGCAATTCAGATGTCTACGTAGAGCTTCTCTATCGTGTGAAATTTGATGTTCTACCAGCTGCCTTTTATTCTGCATTGATTAAAACAGCAAAAGAGGAGATGAAGTGTTTTATTCATTCTCTTCAAAACATCCTCATACCTGCATCATTGTTTCCAAAGGAAGCTTTTTTCAGATGATGAAAGCCCCTTTGACTCAAAGAAAAAAAAGAGAAAAATATAAAAAAAAAGCAGCTCTCTCACTTTTGTACTTGCCAGCTGTACGTTTTAATGTGCTCCCAGAAGCATTTTCACTCCTCCCCGTTCTCTTGGCACACCGTCTCCCTCTTGCCCCTTTCTCACACTCGCCGTCTATACGTCTTATCCTCCCCTCACCTACCTGTAGAAAGTTTGCGTTAGTTGCACGGCACGGCATCAAAGCATTGCTCTCAGCTTGCAGCTGCCAAGCTCCTCGTCCCCTGTTAGCAGGCATCCAGCTGTCAGGCGCAGAGAGGGGGAAAAGAGGGAGGAAATCTCTCACCAGCCATATGGTACCCGGCTCTGCCGCAGCCTCGCCGCTCCACGGGCAAATGGCAAACTCATAGATCTCATCAACACTCCTAATATCCAGCTTGGAGATGGAGAATATTAGCCTTTTCACCCTCCTCCATCCAGGCCTGACTCGGTCGAGGAGTTGGGTTCCCGGTTAGCGAGAACTGCCTCTTCCTTCTCACTGGCCGAAAGGGGAGAGCACGTTTCTGGAAGGCATTTAAGAATGGATGCTTGCCATGCACTGTGACTTGATTTTTGATAGCTCACATAGCGGGTCTCGCGCAAAGCGCAGCTGAACTAAAATCCCTGAACAGGTTGTGGTGTTTGAAAAATGGTGCGAAAAGCAGACACATTAAAGATTCCGCGTGACTGACCCTCGAGAGTTGGGCTTCCGCGTTTGGTCTATTAGCAGGATGCTACGTCTACTCTCCCTAATCCTAACAGGCCTGAGATATCAGACTCCGCTGTCTCGCCGTAAGTGGTGCCTTATGGCAGCGCAAGCTGCGGCGAAGCACTGGAATTATGGGTACATTACCGCATAAGGCTGAAAACACTGTCAAAAGCGGCACGGGTGAATCCCGCATCCTTATGCGTACACCGTTTTCGAGTTTAGCCTTGAGCAGAAGGTACATAGAGTAATTGGTGCTGGGAGAGAATGTGTTTGTGAATTTCAGTATTAATGGATATTAATTGACGGGGAAAGGAGGAAGGGGGGGGGCTCCTGCAGAAGAAAAGAGAAATGCAAGAAATGTGCACTCGCAAATATTTCTTTATTTCGCTTATTTATTTTACTCCGCAACCCAACCTGAAGCGGTCGCCATTAGGAGTGAGAGCTGGGGAGATTAATATGGCGGTTGCAGCATTTTGGAGGGACGGTAACGTTAATGGTCCCACTGGGTTTTTAATGAGTGTTGTGCCCCAAACAAAATGAGCTAATTAGTGTTATCATCCATATATCAGGCCATACGCATACACACTGATCTACGCTCAAACACACACACACACACACACACACACACACACACACAGCATCATACTGCTCCTCCATCATAGGAGAATCTGATCAGGGCTTTGTTGTGCCCTAACATTACAGGGCACTTCAGTTCATGAAATGACCCTGTCTTTAGAATCTGTCCTATTTTCTGCAATCACTTATGATTGAGGACTTATGGAATTATATAGAATTTCGTTGTTATCTTTATTTACCTTTTGTAGCTTTGCCACACAGAACGACTCAAATTCACATGTAATGTTTTGACACTCTGATACATACAGCCACAAACTGTAAAATTATAGCTCACACACTGGAAAATACGATCAGGTTTCCTTTTATGTCTCTCAGCGCAAACAGCCTAGATATATGATATTGTTCTTAAAGTGCCTTAAATGTCTATAGGGATCATTCCTAAAGCTATTTAAAAGAGTACAGGAGTGATGAACCTATCTGTGAACAGAGGGAAAGAAACAAGATAGACAGTAGGAAAGGATGAAAGAGAAAAGAAGAAATGAATGAGAAGGAAAGAGAGGAAGGTTGGTAGAATGGATGGATGAATAGAAAATCTAGAAAGGAAAAAAAATAAGACAAATAAAATCTAGAAAACAATTAGCGAAGAATTATGTTAGGAAGTTAAGAAAAAAATGATGAAGGAAACAAAAGACAAATGAAGAAAGAAAATATTATAATAAAAAACAAACAAGCTAAAGAAAACTGAGACTGAGAAAAATTTACATTGAGAAAAAAAAAAGGAAGGAAAAAATTTGGAAAGAATAATGTAAGGAAGATAGGTGAAAAAAGAACTTGATGCGGGGAAGAAAAAATGATGAAGAAGAAAGGATGGAAAAGAAGAAAGGATTACAATAAGGATGAAAAAAAGAAAGATAAAACAACCAGCAACAAGAAAAGAAATAAAGGAACAGAAAGGTGAATAAAAAGATCAGGAAAGAAAACAAAAGTACAGATTTAAGATTTAAAGTGTGGGAAAAAATAAACAAGGAAAAAGAGTAAGGAATGAAAATAGAAAAGAAGTAAATAAGGTTGGATGGAACAGGAACGAATAAGGCAAAAATGTAAAAAAAAAAAGAAAAAGAAATTAAGAAAAAGCGAAGGAAGGAAGTACGCGAGAATGAAAGAACAAATGAAAGAAAGCAGAAAAAAGAATGGGAAAGGGCAGTTTTTTTAGGGCAGAAGTGTTAGCTCCAGCAGGCTGGTGTTTGTCATGTCATTTCCTCACATTTGAGCTCTCTTACTGACCTCCACTTTATTTCTCTGGCATTAAGCCTATTATAAAATCAATAAACAATTGCGCCTTTTTCCCCTTTAAATCTTTTTTCTCCTCTGTATATCCTTTGCAATCGCAGAGGAGAAACAGACATCAGACTTTTTTCTCTCTTTCACAGCTGTGGCAGCAGCAGGTAGCGGCGATGTGACCTGTCTGTGAAAACACACTCAATTTAGTGCTTAGATCTGTTGTGTCCCGTGTCATTATCCAGTTATGTCCAATCCTGCAGCGCTCAAGCGCCCTGAGGTTAACCCGAGACCCTCTCCCATCACAACCGCATTCAACCAGTGGCAGATGAACCTCAGCGTATCTGCTGTCAAAATGATCCTTTTTCTTTTTTTTTTTTTTTTTACATCAAATAAGCAATGTGTGTTTTAAAAAAGCCTGTTTTTTTGCCATTGATTTGGAATCAGTTTTCCACCACAGCGTATGTGCTTCCTTCTCTCTCTACTCCTACTCTGTAGATTAGCACCCTGAGGCAAAGTTATGGAGTGATCGAGGGCTTTTTAATTGTCACATTCTCAAAATGTAATAACCCTCCCGATAAAAATCAACAAACACTGAGTTTGACAGCTGATTCATACATTGTGCATCAAAAATAAAAGCCATTTACAGATTTTAATTCCCACTGTCAGTTTAAACTAAAGTGTCAAGCACAGCGGTAGGGATGACAATGTAAACCGCTTTCATTTCTTCAGCTTAAAAGAACTTTGAAATGAAAATGCCTGTAACAAGGCTACAGTCACATTGTTTTTCTCTCTTTCGCTTTTTTGTTTTTTTTCCCTCTTCCTTCCTCTACTTTTTTTTTTCTTAGGTCTCGTTCGAGTGCTGGTAATTATGGGTAATCATAAACAGCGGAGCTCCTGCTAATGAGCCTGTGTTGTATGTTGGGTTCATACAGAGCCCCCTCTTCACTGCAACCAGTGTGGGTAGAAGAAGCAGCTCTTTGTTCTGCGTGTGGTGGTCCTTTTTCTTTTTTTTTTTCACCAATTTGAAACTGCCTTTACGTTATGTTTTATTTCTAATCTTTTCATTGTTAGTGTCTTTCGTTACCGTATCATACTTAGCATGGATAGCAGATGCTTCCTTTTGGTTCCTCACTGGTCTTTATGTTTTCCTTGACAAAGGAGGTCACGAACTCTCCGTTTTGTTGTTTTGCATATTTATCTCTAAGCATTTGCATTAGAGAGTAAAGTTCAATTTTCTAATTGATCTACACTGCTAATGCTAACTCTGTAATCACAACATCCAGAGAGTTATCTGTTATCTGATTCAATATCTGTTGAATCTTCTTGCTCGCTATCCTTCATCTTAAGCAGTTTCCAGGCCAAACTGAGGTGATTAAAAACACAATTCAGCACCTCTAACCCTATTTGCGTAGCCCTTGTCACCCCCTTCAGAACTCCTACTGTAAGTTTCACCAAGAGAGCGCTCTCGCTTGCTCTCTCTTATTCTCTTTCCTTTCGTCTCTATCAGTCTCACTGCTGTTCCTGTATTTCCACTGGGAGAAACATTGACCTCATTTGTGAGGACAATAACCCCCTTGACTTTGGGGATTAAGACATGAAACCTTTGTGGATTAATTAGGTTTGGAGTTGAATTCATTTTGCTGCTCGGGAATACAACAAGAAGGAGAGAGAGAGAACTGGAGAGATTAAAAAAGGGAGAAGAAAATACAACTAGGCAAAGCGAAACTTCAATTGTTCGTACTAGATGGGGACCTAGTTCGATTCCCCCTCAGTACGTGCTTTTTTATGTCGGTTTGACCGAATGCAGTGTGCGTTTGCTCGCAGACTCCCACAGTCTCGTAACGGCGCTTCACGCACAGCAAGCTAGAAGTGGCAGCATCAAGCATGCCACAGCATTCGCATTGTTTTAGTTGTCTTGGAAACAAAGCTTGGTGTTTGTTTGTGTAAGATCTACCCCAATTGCAATTTAGATGGTTAACACCTATTGTTTTTGTTAAGAACATATGTTATTTGAGTTTAACTTTCATGTGAAAAGAGCTGTTAGCACAGTTTGTTTACAAACTAGCAAACACTCTTAATTCACGGTAGAGGAACTAAAGAACAGTGCAAAACCTTACATCTGTGATTTTCCTGCTCTCTACCAAACATGAGGGAACACATGGGCTTCATTAACCTCACACCTTCACAATCATTTAGACTTGCTTTTGTGTTTACCAAGGTTGTCTGAATTATACTTTTCATCCTGCTTCTTCTCTTCTCTTCTCTTCTCTTCTCTTCTCTTCTCTTCTCTTCTCTTCTCTTCTCTTCTCTTCTCTTCTCTTCTCGTATCTTCTCTTCTCTTCTCTTCTCTTCTCTTCTCTTCTCTTCTCTTCTCGTATCGTATCGTATCGTATCGTATCGTCTCTTCTCATATCTTCTCGTATTTTCTCGTATCACTGTATAATTACACAAAAACAAGGACACCTTAAATAAAGCATAACCAAATCATTCTTTCTTGATTTATTAATAATCAAGATTTTCTCCTCACACACTACACTAAAAGTCAATGGGGTTCAGTGTTCTTTTGGATTTGACTCACATTGTATGGACAAAAGCTGTTCTTCTTTTATGTTCCACAGAACAAAAACAAGTTTGGAGCGATATGAGGGTGAATAAACGACGACACAATTTTTAGGTGAATTTGTATCTCCTTAAACAAGTTTCCTGTATGTTGTTACATTGCTAAAGGTGCTCGTATCAGTCTGCATTTGGCTTCCATCACATGTCCCTTCATTCTCTCCAAAGCGCATAATATCCTTTTTACGATTCAGCAAACTTTTCCCTGGGGATTCTCACTCGAGACGTTATGGAAAAGATGTGATGTTGTGAACAGACTCTGGGCATTGTGACAGATTTGACATATTACAGATAACAAAATAAGAAAAAACAATATCAGCTCGTGATTTAGTACCGCAGGCTTAGAGATTCGCTCGACACCGCGCAGGCCTGGTGCGTGCAAAGTTGTGCCGTCGTTCCCCTCAGGATGCAGGTTTAGTGCTTGTTTTGCGTGCTTGCTCCCTCAGCGTGGCTAAACCGTGGCTGAGCCCCCGCGAGCCCCTCACTGGGGACGAATCGCCCAAATGCCACCTCTCCTGGCTCCGGGTGCAGGTGAGGTGTAATCTTGCCACTGAAGCACTTCCTCTGCCAGAAACAGGTATTTCCTGTAAGACTCAGAGATGGGGATTCAGGAAAGAATGTCAAAGCTGGTTTTTCTCTCGTTTCATCTTCATCTCTGCCTCTCTGATCCTCACATTTCATGGGTATCTAGCGGGACTCGAGAAGACCAGTTTAGTCTATTGTGGTGCAGAACAAGAAGAAGAGGGGATGAAGAGGAGCCACTTGAACTTTAGAAAGAGAAAAAGTTTGGAGGACATTTCTGGATTATGTTCATGAGACACAAGCTGCTCGCAGTCTGAACATGGCACTATGTCAATGCATGTCTATTTCCATAAAGTTTATTTTTACACCCTGCAAGGCTCAGCACAGTAAGACACCAGCACCATCAACAACTAAATGGATGTAGGCAGGAATCTTAAGTCGACGCATCCTCATTCCAAATATTTCTGACAGCTAGCATTGTGAAAAACCCGTTCTTCTGCGTACGGTGTCCCGACGTCAAATCTCCATCCTCTCGGCACGAGACACGATAATGAATCATCGCCGAAAGGTTGCCCAACGTTGCCTAAACGTAGCTAACAGTGTTGAAAAGTACGCCGTGCCGTTAGCGCTAACAGACAGGCTTTTCTTATCTCATGCTTACTGTAGCGGTAAGTTGAACATCTGATGGCTCTCTGTGATGCAGCGTGGCGGACAGGTGAGATGCGTGAGCGAGCGACACTTTGGAGACGCGTGTTCACACCATGTCACCGTTCTCCATCTGCAAGCCTTCAGAAAAATTTCCCTTTAGTGTGTCTCTGCCAAGCTCACACACTCACAAGAGCTGCCGCACATTCTGCTTTCATTTATCAGCCACTGCTCACTAGTATTGTTTCTCACTTGCGCAGCGAGACAAATATCAGTGTTTAGTTAAGAATTCACTGTAGCAACATCAAACGGCCGTTATCTAACTTTGAATATTTGTCGGCTGCATTTGAATAGCTCTTTTTTAATATTGCGTTTAATTGCAATTTCAAACGAAGCAATATGGAAATATGAAATTAAATCCTAATGAATCCCGTTACGCTGATAGTTGCACTAGAGATCTAATGTTACAGCAACGTCTACATCAGCGTTATGGCCATGTTTTATCTCTGCTTCTCGAACAGGTTCACCCTCTTGCCACGCTAAACCTTGAAGGCAGGTTGGCGAAAGCAAACTTTATCAATGAAGCGTTATCCCTTTAAAAGCAGGCCACACTTGGTGGGCTTTTTGGAGGAGCTTTGGAGAAACAGACGGTCTCCCCTCTGCAGAGTGGGTTGAGGTCCAGGGAGCACCATGAGTTTTTTTGCGTCGTATCCCCATCTCTTTGGAAACCAGAAAGCAGTAGAGTGCCATCTTTCCCCCCTACAGAGCTTCCAAAGACTCTCGCCACAATCTTTCCCTCAAACACTTTTGTTTGTCTAACCCCTTCGGTGTCCCTGACAGAAATAGCCCACAGAGTCCTCCTTCCTCCCGCCCTACACACATATGTAATGTCTCTCGCTGTGTACTTTTTTTTCATGCATCTCATTCTGTTTATCTGGCCCTAACACAACCTTTCATGAAATGATCTCCTAATGATGAGTGAAAAAAGGTGCGTTAATGAATGCACAGTTCTTTTAGCAGTGCTCTGAATCCAGTCCTTAATCATGTTTCTCTTACAGGAGCAGTGAGGACTTGTATGGTTGTAACACAGGGTCAGCTGTGAAACCATAAACACTGACCAAATTTAACATTTCACTTCTTGGTTCTAATTTGATTTGTTTAGATTAATGTCTAAAGTCTTTTAGTAAGATAAATAACTAAACTGGTTTTGTTTTAATCAAAAGATACTCTTCTGTTATATTATATAACACACTCCAAAAGTTTCAACTAAATATTTTTGTTAATATATATATATATATATATATATATATGCACACACACACATAAGTCTCAGTTAGCTTAATGCAGGACACGTAGCAAGGTTTTTATTTTAATTACTATTATTTTTTAATTATATCATAAAAAGAGAATGGATACAAGTATTAGATGTTTTATTTATTTATTTATTTATTTTTTATTATTGTTAAAAATAGAATTATAATATAGAGTGTTAGAGTTAGAGGACCAAATAAAGATGCAATAGATGTGTTTTAATTCTTAAGGATTGCTAAAAATATAAATAAATCATATGGTGTAGGATGGAACTACTGTACATCTTAACGTATAAAGGGTTTTTAGGAGGTTTTGTTTTATTTAAAATTTTTATTCAAAAATATTATTCAAGTTTTTATTGGTATCTGTTCTTTCATAAAGAACCTTTAACTTCCATTTACATTTTATAATGTATAAAAGATTCTTTATAGTAAAACAAGTTGTTGTTTTTTTCTTTTTTATGACATGGCTTCATACACACACGCACAATCATGTCATGGGCCAGGATGTAATATTACTTCTTGACAAATAGAGGTGTTTTTTTGTCAGGGTTAAAAGGTTAAAAGATAGCTCACCTTTTAAAAACCTGTATGACATTCTTTATTGGAATCACTATGGTTTCATGAGGAAACTCAACGTTTTCTTTTTTTTTTTTTTTTATGAAATGGACATGGAAAAACATATGGCTGATGAAATAAGATTTCATTGTGTGGACAAAATATTAGTAAATAAAAATTCCCAAAAACATTTATTTCGCTCTCTGTAGACTTCCCTAGGTTTGTAAGACATCCGGGTAAGTAAACGATGACAGCATTTAAATTTTTGGCTGATCCACCCCCAAAATAAATTGCAAGCCATCCATAAACACTGTTATTGCCCCAAAGGGTAACTGCTATATGGGCGTCACTGTTGCAGCGTTTGACCTGAGCTTTTTGACGGCCTCGTTCAATGGCATCACCTCTCCCGATCTCCACCCACACTGAACGCTTGCCTTTTAGGGATACATCCGGTTCTGTCACGGAATTTGTGTGCAAACACAGCCCTTCCTCACCCTCCACCCACCCCTTCCCCCTCACTTGTAAATTAAATCCACATAACAGAGATCGATGGCTGCCTCCTAATCGCGTTAGACGTATTGTTTTAAAATACCAGCGCTCAGCTGGTGAATCCTGGTGCTCTTCTGTTTGTCCCTGTTTAAGAGATCAGACCCCTTTAGCTCCCACCTTCCTCTCTCCCTCTCCCTCTCTCTTTCTCTGCTCACTCTTTTCTCTCAATCTGTTTGTTTTCAAAGCCCAGGGAATTGGCCCAAATCCTAGGTATCACATATCTGACCATATTTCAAGCCGAAATTAAGCATGTTAAAACCCTTTTCCCTTTAAAGGTCAGACATTAGTGCTGGTAAAAATTGATCTGTGGGTTTTATGAATTTAGCCCCTGTGTTGGAGCCGCTTTTGTAATGGGAAGATTCAGTGGGGGAAGCTTAACACGGCATTGTTTTGCTTTGACAACGCAGCCACGAGAGCCTCTGCAGCTGTTCCCCCTGCTTACAATGGCAGATTAATTAACACAATCATGTGCTGCTGGCTTCAGCTCAACACGCAGGTCTGCTCTGGGACAGATAGGTAAATCCTATACATGCCTTTCCAGACAGAGCATATTCTTGATGGGCTTCGCTACTAGATATATATTTGCAATGTGACTGGTCAGCCTATCGAGGCGAGAAATGGCGGAAAAAGGAGGACTACAAACGAGAAGGAGAGGCCTCGGCTAATTGAACCAAAGCATTGCTGGGTAGTGTTGTCTGTTTCAGAGCGGCGCTTCCTCTAACCCCCCCTCCTCCCTCCACCCCCCACCCCCCCGAGCTGCCAGGGCCATTAGCCGGGTTTCCTAATTAAGATTCCGCCGGCCGATCCGTCTCTCTTTCTTAGTTAGTTCCCTGACATTTTAAACTGTCTATTATTCCACCCGGCTTTCAGGTGCAATGCTGTGTAAATGGCAAGTCAAAAAATTATGTATCTCTCATACAGTTATCCATCAAGGACTATTAGAGGGAGCGGTCCGGGCGCTTAAATCATTACCGAATGCTGTGATCTTTCCCGATTGATCTTATCGCTCACATCCACTGTCATTCCGTTACCACACTTCATCCGTCCATTTCCCCCCCTCCCTCCCTTTCCACCCCTTTCAGCGCTGTCTCTCTCTCTCTGCACCACACCCGTGTTTGCTTTTCAACATGACCACAGAGTGTCGATATCTCAACCTTGCACCCACTTCTCCATTGATATGATGATCACTTAACAGTCAAGAGCAAAGGATGATGGGAAATAAGGGCGTCATCAGAGGCAGCGACGGCAGCAGCCGAGCAATTATGTTTCCTTCAGACCAAATGCTCTGCCATTAATGAAATCCCTTATCACCCTGGAGAGGAGCAGGATGCTGGGACAGGTGCGGGAGATGCGCGTCACTCATTTATCTTGTTTCTCGGAATGAAGGGGAGAAGCGCAATACACAGACGGGGAGGCAACAAGTGCGCGGCGAGTTGGAGCGCCGTAAATAATGTGCTTCTCGGTTACATATTTTAAACTTTGATTGGCAGCTCCGGCTAATTCTATTTTGAGGTGTGTAAATATAGGGCCTCATCAGAAAAGCCTTGGCATGCAAGCTTTCAGTTTGTATAAGATTTGTTTGCGAAGACCTGCTTGTGAATGGGTGGGAGTGAGAGAGAGAGAGAGATGAGGGGATGTCAATCGAGTGTCTGACATCCCGCCGTGCCTGTGAGCTGCGGATAGCATTTGAAGCATTTGCCCCAACAACAAGGTGCCTGCCCTTTACCAAAGCGAGGAGATCCGTGTTAGTGCAGAGGTAGTCCGGGAGAGAGAGGGGGGCAGGAGATGGGGTGGCTCTAATGACACTAATGCTGTGTGAGATTCTGGCTCCTGTTAAAGGAAGCAATCTGATTGGAAACAGGTCTGGGAGTCTGGGAGGTTGGCCCTGGCTCGTTTCATTTAATGACCCATTTCCTCAGCTCGTGCCACAAGCAGTTAACAAAAGTCAAGGTGCCCAGAGGTTCCCCTGCTGGGGGAGCAAGCCAGACCACAGCTGAAGTTGTATTTTTTTTGGTGGATCTTTGTCATTGTGCTGGGAAATATCTATATAATTTTTTTTTGTAATGTCAACCCGATGTACAACGATTTATGGAAAGGTTAACCTTGTAGTTAACGCTTAAAACACTTCTAATAGTTCTGGTAGCGGTAGCAGACCAGAGATGCCGCAGTGACATCGGTGACCTTCTAGCGCAGTTGTTGCGGCCCCAGGAGCGAGTCCTAATGGAGCTAGTCAACTCTGATAGCCAAACTTGAGCTCACTCACACATATCAAGCTAATGATCAATTATTAATATTCACAATCTCAAGCCCCAATGTCCCCATATGGGTGTAGACGACAAGCAATTATGTCATGCTTCTCGCTCTTCGGACCAAGCTATGTGAAGCTATTTATAAATATATAAAAGATAGATCTTATTACGCTGAGTTATTGCCCTCTTATTTCAGATGTACAGATTCAGATTAATTTGTAATTAGTCTTGAGATTTTGAGCCTCTGTAGATAAAGGATTCCAAAGTCTATGCTTCATTCCAGAAACACAGATCTTTAAAAAAGAGAGAGAGAGAGAAGAAAAAAAAGTGAATGCTGGTAGCTGGACTAAAATAGCATAAGCCTAAATGATTGTGCGCTCAGACAAATACAGACACGTATGTCTGAATGCCCTGGCAACAGCGAGCTTGCCAGTAAATGAGTTTTGAAATAAACTGTTATTGTTTAGTTGTAAACATCGAATCCTTGTAATGGAATCTAGGGTCGTGCTTAAGTGACAGCGTGTTGGTGGTATTGTACAAACACAGTCTTTTAAAGATGCGAGTGTGGATAGGGAAAAAGGAAAAAAGAAGAAAGGAAGAAAAAAAAAACCCTCAAGAATAGGGCAGCAAGGCATCTGAAGCCCTTCTCTCAGTAACATTGTGATTTAATTTTCAATATCCTGTCATGCACCACTTTTCGTCGGGCTTAGGTTCACATTAATTTGCTCCAAATGTCAGATATCTCTCCTCAGATAAAACAGGCGGAGATATAAAGACATAAGGCTCCATCTTTTCTGTGGCCCGTGCAATCGGCAGAATAGCTTTCGTCATATAAGAGGGGGAAGTCTATTAATAGTTGAGTCATCAGTGCAGCAGTGTTCTGAAATGGCAAATTGTTAGCTCCTCAATGGTGATTCTTGCTCTCTGTCAATGACCTTCATAACAAATGAACATTTGGTCTGTGGAGGAGATAGGCTTTCTCACTGACATGTGTGAGGGGTGACGCACCGTCAACTGGAAGGACTGGAGTTGTAGAGAGAGTCAACAGTGAAGGGATGACGAAGAAGAGAGAAAGAAATAAGGCGTAAATGAAAAAAATTCATGCGAAGTTGTCAGAATTGTGTTGATGCTTTCTGTTAACATATGGCATGTTAAGAGGTTTTTTTTTTTTTTAAATATCCATCTTTTTTTAAAGTAATATTATTTTAGTAGTAATAATAATCATTTATTGTAGTAGTAATAATAATCATTTATAATAATAATCATTTATTATTATTATATTTTTTCTTTAATATAAATTAATATTCTGTTTCTTTTTTTTTTTCTTTCTTTCTTACATTTAAGCAGTGATGATGTATTAAAAAAATAATAATAAAATAAAAACAATCTACAAATATATAGAATATAATATAGAATATAATAAATAGTCTCAAATAGTGAGGATAGGATACAGATAGCTATGTTTAACCTTTTTTCACCAAGAATTTATTATTACTTTTTCAATTTTTTGTCACTTTTTTTTTTCTCAGAAATTATAAACATTGTCATTAGAAGATATGTATTCAAGTGAGGCAATTTATTTTTGAAAAGTTAGTGGGGGAAGAAAAAAAAGAGCAGCACATACTTGACCCTGTTAATATCAGTTTTGCTCCACAGTCAGTGTTCCAACATTTCTCATCCTGCCTGGATGTTTGTAGATATTTTTTTGTTCTAAAATTACTCTATCTATTCATTCAGACATCTCACTCAGATTAATGTGGGGTAAATAAAAGATGTCCAATGCTATTTTTGATGGATGATGTAACCTTGAGGGGGAGGGACAGTTTTAAAGCTTCTCTGCCCAGCTCTCAGCATCTTGAAATGTATTCTGATGGAGTTGCTCAGTCATGAGACTCTCCTGTGTTTAGGGCGGCATGATAAATCTTTTTATTTCATTTTCCAAGACACTGGACAAGTGCATATAAGAGTAAAACCGGGGATGTCCTTGACCGCACAATTTATAGTCCATGTGGCTGAGGCGAAAAAGCCACGTTTTACAGTTCCTGTCAAGACACAGGTTTTTGGTTAAGGCGATACGTGAGGATGGGAAGAACCGTTAATGTGGTCCTGCGTGTAATTCATCATCTTCACATTATAGTGTCAGTCTTTGTGAATGTCTAGTTTGGTAATGTTGTTATTGATCAGACCATCCATATGGTAATTTCCCTAATATCTTCAAGTACATCAGTATTGTTTTAATTCTCATTAATGAAAGCGATAGAGGAATGGCTTTTCAAAGCGCATGGCTTTAGAGGGATGCTAATGGATTTAGAAGGTGCTGTAAAGGGATGTGTAAGTCAGCTTTATGATTGCCTGGTGTACTTGTTGTTGATTTGGTCGGGTGGAAAAATGAATAGGAAATCAATGTCAGGCGAGAAGCGTTTTTTTTTCCACCCTGAAAGAGTTTTAAAGGTACAGCGCCGTGCTTAAGTAATGCATGATATTCTGTTTAGCTCCACAACAGTCTATTTCTTTCTTTCTTTCTTTTGTCAAAAAAGCTTTTGAAATACTAACTGCTTGATCCCAAATATTAACTCACTGTCATGTATGCCTTTTATTTATTTTTTTGCTAGTGCACTACCTCAGTAAATAAGTATAGTCTGTGGGGTCCAATAACTGAGACATTTTTTTTTTCTTTTTCAGGTGAGTAAAAAAAAAAACATAGTTTAAATGATTTCTGCATCGTACTGTCCTCATCCTCACAGTTTAACCATAGAGCATGCAGTAGCCCTGAACAGACAGCATCCACCCAGGCTTCACTAATGATAAAGTTGCCCATTTTACAAAAAAAAAGAAAAAAGTGGACGCCCAATGAATATTTACCACAATTAAGAGCAGCCGGCCTAACTGAAGTGGGGCTTGTAATAAGATGCCCACCCTCAGGGCCCTCACAAGCTCACTATGGCTTCTGATCATGGCAGAACGTCTCCTCTCATGCGTCAGGCCAGCAGTGGTCACGGCGGTCCCTCTCCGATCCTCCGCATGCTGTGATCACCTTGCAGAATAATAAAGTTAGTGAGACCTCACTGCCTCCTCAGCAGCCCGGGTTTCACTTTCTTTTCAGTGCGTATTTATTAATTTATTTATCTTAATTTTCTTTTCTTTCGTTCTTTTTTTCCCCTCGTTTTTTTAATTTGCTGCTCTTTGAAGCCTGAAAGCAACTCGAGAGGAGCAAACAAAGATGGGCGAGTGCCAGGCGGAAACTTATGGCACCATTCCTGTTCCCTCAGCTCGACAGAGGCATAGCCTTTAAAGAGGGAGAGGCGCACCTTCTGTCACTGATGGTGGGAGGGAAAGAGAGATAGAGAGGAAAACAGAGAAAGGAGGGAGAGGGTTTCTCCAGTCAAGAGTGCTGTCAATGTGGCTCATTTGCACAATTCTGCCACTTTCACCTCCCTGACCTCCTGAGACTCTATCGTGTTGTTGTGTTGGTGCGTTATGCTCGGTGTTTGTGAAGGGCACGTCTTCAAGAACCCGAGACGCACTCATCAGATTTCAGTTGTGACTGAGCCGCGCGTGACTTGGCCGAGATCCTAGATTCATGTCGAATTTCTTGTGCTTTATGTCGCCCATTAAACTATTGAACTATTGATGTTATTGGTGGAGAGGATTTAGTCAAGCATGTTAAGGCGAGGAAGGTTTCTAACTTCTTACAGTCGGAGGGAGAATACTTAAAGCTTAATTTCACCTGACCCTTCCGCCAGCAGGCATAACAAATGTGCTCTAAAAGAGAGAGAGAGAGAGAGAAATGCAGCATTCTGTTCACAAAGCAGAAAAAGGACAATCTTTCCTCCTCCTCTTGTAATCCTACTTTCACTCAGGCTGCCGCTAATAAATATAAATGTTTGTGATTAGCATCACGGCGGCACAGGTGCATGTTTGTTGCGAGGAGAGGCATGTTCATTAATTTTCAGCGATGAAAAGTGCACTGCGCCATAAACACAGAGTCCAAAAACGCATGGGCTGATAAATGAACGCACAGATTGTTAATGTACCATTGTATGGCTGAGCCTCCACAAGCTTTAAAAAAAAACACAGGGCCCTCTTGCCAAATCAGTGCTAGCTGGAGGTAATGTGCTAGCGGCCCCCTTTTTCATGGTCCAGATTACAGAGAATGGAGCTATGAAACTGCGTTTTGTGTGCCTGACTGTGTGTGATTATACTTACACATTGGATATAGTAAGGATTATATAGACAACAACATAGCCTCCCCCCACACTCGCCTCCCCATCTGATCTTTCACCGCCATGTGGGCAGTAATTAGTTTTTGGTGTTTTTTTTTTTTTAGACTATATTTACTGTGGAGTTTGGCTCTTTACTGTGCGGATGGATGCTTAGATGGATAACCTGTTATCTGGTTTGGCATTTGCTAGCAAGCAGAATTAAATTTAGCAGGTTGTACATGTGATATTTACATATGTAAATGCATATTTACCAAACCTAAAAATACTATACATGTAAAAATGCACAGAGATAAAGAATTGCAACATTTATAGGAAACACAAAAACATTTCCAGAGCAATTACAACTGTTAAAAAAAAAACAACTGTGCTCGGAGCAAGAAAATGCTGCTTTTCTACAGCCCGAGAAAAAAAACAGAATCTGCTGAAAATGGGTTGTTTTTCAGTCACAGCAAAAATGTTTTATTAGGGGACCGCCGAACACCTGCCTTAAAATGTCGTTTCAACATCTCCCGAATGCCATTTTGCTTAATTGACTTGGAAATGGCCCAAATGTATTGCTGAATGCAGTCTAATTAATATTAATAATAAATGCCATTATTAACATCAAAGAACATCTGGTGCCCCTGTTTACCCACATGCCTTATATGTAGCACATTTTGCGGCTGTTTCATCTCACAAACAGAAAGGGGGTAAACACTTTTTGAATTTAGTGTTTATTTATTTATTTATTTATTTAAATTCTAGTTTGCCTCCGTGAATTTATTACCTCATTGACACGCAGGTCAGCTTGCACCGCCTGCAAGCGATAGGGCTTGCTCTCACTTCCAGTGAATCTTACAAACGCTTGAACCTTTTTTTCTTCTTCTCCCCTCGGTATTCATGGACAGGACTTGCGGTGGTACCACAGAGGGTTTGGGGTCCCTGGTGTACTCCTAAAAAAATAAATAAATAAATAACTGCTTGTGCGAGCATCTGTGCCAAGGGGCTGCATTAGGAGTTTTAGCCACCATAAATCAGCAGGCTAAATAACTTTAATCTAAAATTTCATTAAGTAGTCCTTGTCAGGTAGTAAAAGGAGGGGATAATGCAGTGGTGTTTAATGATAATTGGTGTTTGGTTAATAAATTCTGCGAGTTCCGATTACTTTCTAGCAGTCGGCGGAATGCTAGCCTCAGCAGTGTAACTAAACCTCAAATTGATTAACTCGCCTGAACCAGACTGTTCACAAAGATGGCACCGGTCCAAATCAAAAAAGAGAGAGTGCAGTGTGCGCATCAGCCGGATGGTGTTGTGTTGCTCCAGCGTAAGGAAATCAGCTCCCCCCGGGCGCATTTTTAAAAGCCTAATGCCTTTCAAATGATGTCATCACATTTTACCTTCCCTCTCTCTCTCTCTGCTTTTTACTATCTAAATCCAAATGTTTCTCGCACATTTTCCTCGGGTGCTACAGTGGAAGGAAGGTCAATGACTGACTGTGGCACGTGACACATTATTCTAATGGATAGGGGAGACATCTTGTGTTTTTATGATTGCTTCTTTTCTCTTTTTTTTCCCCTCTGAAAGTGATATGCGAGTAATCAGAACCACAGACTGATTTAGAGTGGAAGTGTGATTGTGAGAGATCCATTAAAGGTGTGTGTGTGTGTGTGGAGGGTGGGGGGGTTGTCGTAGTGGGCCTTTGTTGTTTCTTTTTTATTAGTGGGAACAGGGTGTGGTCCATCTGGAGAGATTTGAGAGGTTGTACACACACACACACACACACACACACATTTAATATCACTGAGACAAACATATTTTCCGTTACCTCCGTTTTATAGACACACACACACACAGCACCTTAGCAGCTTCCATAATCGTGTGTGTGTATGTTAAAAAGCAGCGGGTTGAGAGACACACCTCCTCCCAGATGGCTTTTCCCAGTGGCCTCCTGTCCTCTTCCAGTCTATTGTTCTGGCATGTTCTATAACACCAGTCCAGTAATTCGGCCTTAAACACCTCGCTTTACACGCATGTGCCATTATCCGCCGTTGTTTCTTGCGACAAACTCAGGGGCCAATGAGAAATGGATATTGATATGTCGTGTCACGCGCTTGGAGATGCTCTTTATTATTGGTTACTGCAGCAAAAACCTCATAAGCGAATCCAGTGGTCGATGAAATATTTATGGAGATGGAGATGATTGATACCAGTGTAGTTTCAATAAGCAAGTTAATCATAAATTACAGATGTAACTTCATTATCCCCGTGTCTAATTAGTCAGACTGTAAACATCTATAAAAGAACACCGTAGCATTTCATAATGTTTTGCTGTACTGTCTAGGCCCCTGGACTAAAGAGTTATTGTTTTCAGGCTTAACAGGATAATATATGAAGGCCGTGGCTCGCTCGTGACAACCGTTTTAATGCTGTGTCTCTTACAGATTTTTCTTTTGCATAAAAAAGGGCTGAGAAATGGAAAATCAATATGCAGAAAATAGTTATAGGTGGCGGGTTATCGAGAATCTCTCTGTTCCAGACACCCTGGGCCGAGAGATGATGCGTAATATATGGGGTGACCTTCAAATGTCATAAATGTGTTGTGCAATAAACTGTCAATATTTGTGGTTATTTGGTGCAGGATGACTTTTACAGTAATTGGAACAGCCGTATTAAAAGCTGGGGAGCAGTCAGCTGATTAAAGACGGTCCTGCTGGCCTGTGTGTGTGCGGAGAGAGAGAGATGAAAGAACAGAATTACCTGTAAAGGCTTTGTATGCTCATGTATCTGTCTGTCTGATGTGCTAGTATGTAAGTAAGAATGAGAGCGACATGACTGGTGGTTTACGTTAAAATCTGGATCTAAAGGAACGTTTAATATTGTGTGAGTAATGATTGGCACTCAAATGCCACATTTACGTATACAATATATGGTGTGTATGTGCGTGTGGTTGTTGGACAATAACGTCCTCTCTTTTCGCTAAAAGCCTGTAAAATTCGCCAATAGGAATAATATTTGTAAGTGTCTGGGTACCAGGCTAAAGTGGGTCAGAGTCAGTGTTTGTGTTTGTTTCGTTTGTGAGTATATGTTTGGGTCAGAAAACGGGGGCACGCATCACAATGTAACGCGTGTAGGCAAAACGGAGGCAGCAAATTGCAGGAATGTGATCAGTCACAAGAGAGGAGGAGATGCTGACTTTACTCTTTCTTTTTTAACTTCTCAAATCTCATTTGATTCTTAAAAGAGGGTAGAGAAATGAGAAGGAAAAAAAGCGAGGAAAGAAAGAAAGATTACTCGTACAAAAGCTTTTGATTGAGGCAAATGGTTGCTAAAGTGGGTTGCGCCATTCAGACGACGTCTCTCCCTACACACACACCATATCATGTGTAGGCACAGAAATAAGAAAGCATTTACAAACCCTTTTTTTTTTGCACGGGGGCTGGTCACATGCTCACAGAACGTCTGGAGCTGAAGTTAAGGCACAAAGCCAATTGCTGTTACAGTGGTAAATGTGTTTTTAGAGGCGGGATGTGTGTATATGGGGAATATTTCCCCATATTTTTAACAGAAGCATTTTTCCCCCTAACTTTTAGAGGGGAATTTATGAATAGTTTTATTGCCCAGTACACCAAAACTCATTCACTGCTTTAAAACATGTGCAACAGATTTTACTGAAATTATTGTAGGCATTTAGTTGTAGGTATT
>JAUCNO010001819.1:16321899-16354451 GCA_032353835.1 Enteromius viviparus
TAAGTGTTCCCGATTTTTGAGAAGTATATATATATATATATATATATATATATTATATATATATATATATATATACACACACGCAGTGGGTACGTAAAGTATTCAGTTAATTAAATGTTATATGAATGCTATGTTATATTGCAGCCATTTGATAAAATAATTAATACCCTATAATAAAATAATACCCCAAATTAACAGAAAAACACAAAAAAAGTTGTTGACATTTTTGCAGATTTATTAAAAAAGAAAAACTGAAATATCACATGATCGTAAGTATCCAGACCCTTTGCTCAGTATTTTAGTAGAAGCACCCTTTTGATCTAATACAGCCATGAGTCTTTTTGGGAAAGACACAAGTTTTTCACACCTGGATTTTGGGATCCTCTGCCATTCCTCCTTGCAGATCCTTTCCAGTTCTGTCAGGTTGGATGGTAAATGTTGGTGTAAGGCTGTAGATATTGTAGCTATTCTACTGAAAATTTCGGATAAAACATTTTTGCTTAATTAAAGGGCAATTTTAAATATGCGACAGAAAATAAGACATGTCGTAAAATTAACTAGGGCTGCAACAACGAATCGATTAAATCGATAAAAATCTATTACTAAAAGAGTTGGCGACAAATTTCATAATCGATTTGTTGCATCGCTGAGTAATTTTATTATTGAAAAAAAAAAAAAAAAACTTTAGTTAAGCACGGAGCCAAGTGAACACACTCGGTCTCTCTCGCGCAGGGGCGTAGCAGGCCATTTAAAAGTGGTATGTTGATGTGATCCGAAGGTGTTCATACAGTTTAATAAACTCTGAATAAAAGAACATGGGCAGTTTACAGCACCAAAGCATTGAACACGCACTGAATTTAGTGCAACGTAACGAGGTACACAGAACAGGTTTTGTTGTCTTCCGACGTTAAATCATAACATGGTAACGTGTGATTGATGTCATCGCAACATTCTGTAACACTCACATCGTGTGTTTGAATAAGTATGCAATAGTCCTCTGCTTTTTTCTAGGGTGCATTTTACCCCAGACAGCCAAGTGGGTGAACGAACGAAAATTCACAAGAGCAACAAGATCTTACACTCATGGCAAGAGAACAAATGACAGACTGGAGGAGGCAGAGGAATTAATCGATGAAACAGACAGCGCTTCAAGTAGCATAGCCGTTAATTATGCTTTCTGAACAACTTGCTAAAAGACGCATTGGACTTTCCTCGGGACCGTGAGCTTGGGATTGAACAATCACATCATGCATTACAACCGAAACCCAACAACCTACAAGCCACGCTCAGTTGTAGTAAAATTTGGCAGTTTTCAGGGTGTGCAGCTGTCCGCGAGCTCTACTGATGACGAAAATGACGTAATGCAGATGGACGAACTATACTTTGGCCTTTAAGCTGGCGCGGCGTTTGCTGTAGACAAGATTGATCAGGTATTGGGCCCGACTGCTTTCTAAAGCTTTTTTGAAAAAAATCCCGTACCCTGATTTAAACCGATATTGGTGTTATTTGTTTTTATTTCTACAAATTTAAATTATTTATTGTTAATTACTTGCCTGTCAGTTTGCGGCAAAATATTTTGCAGCGTCCACATGTTGTTTATTACTGCATGCAATTCATTAAAATAGTTTAATTTCAAAAAGTTGATTACAAAACGCACCTGGATTTTTTTTGGAATGTTTTTGTTGAATAAAATACATATTTTTCCACATATATTAAGGATTTATTTTAAAAAGTAAAAAAATCTTGTCTCGTCTTGTTCTCGTGAAACCAGTGTCTCGTTACACCCCTAATATAAATTAAACAAATTTTGACTTAATTATACACCTCCAATAAAAAGCCATCTTAAATGGGATTAGAACTCAATGAGGTATTTAGGAATATATTTAACAAAAGAAATTGCAACATTAAGAGAGGTAAATTTTTACCCATTATTAATAAGTGTAAAAAAATGCAATGCTCTCTCTTTCCTTGGCCTCAATCAAACAATTGACTCGATAACGATGAATATCCTTCCACGGTAATAGGGCTGGCTATCGTTTAAAAAAATTTCAATTCCGAGAGTTAGACACCGGTACCTGCACGATACCAATTTTATGAAATTAGTTTTAACAAAATTACATTATCTCTTTAAAGAGCTTGTTGACATTTTATGACACTCTCCTGAATGTCTCCTGAGCCACTGCACGGCAACAAATATATCCAACACAATCAATCAGTGCAAATTAGTTTTAACAAATTTTAAATAGTTTTCAGTTTACGCATCTGTTATAATACCATAACACACTAGTGCATTATTATTTATTCTTACAAAAGCTTATTCTTACAAAAATAATTTGTTCCCCTCTGAAAATGCTGTGCATTGAATTTTTTTTAAGGCATAAAACATTTGTCTTTTAATTAATGAAGATTTCATTTTGTTGTTGAAAAATTATGGGGATTTTATATTACAGTTTAAAACACTGAAGAAATACTGTTTTAATAATTTTTGTAGGAATATATTTCTGCTGCTATGTCCGACTCCGAACCAATCAGTATGCTAGTAAAGCATTTATCTATAACAGAGAACATTATATAGATCAATGTAGTAAACAAAACCGCGCATCTGCACCATACACTAACAAAGAGACACGCATAATACTGACAAATACTACGGCGCGCACAAGTCTATGTGTGTGTAGTAGAACTCCATGTGTGCAGAAAACGCAACTTAATGTAGGGACAGTAATGCCGTGTAGTCGGGTAAATTATATACATAACATAAAGACTATTTTACACACTTATGGTCAAACACACTGGCTTGCGCTGCAGTCTTATTGGCTAACTGACAGTGATGAGATTAACCCCTTTAGGTATCGAAATTGGGCACCCGAACGACGAGACATTTTTTGTTACTCTGTTGTATCGTTACTCGATACCCAGCCCTACACGATATCTATATCTATTTCAAACACTCCCAGTAGAGATTTCCCAAAAATACTGGTCAGAACTAAATAAGCTTATTTCCAGATTTTTTGGCAAGGGAAAAAACCTAGGATCAAATTAAAAACATTACAGCTCCCAAAGGACAAAAGAGGTATGGCATTACCTCATTTTAGAGAATATTATTATGCAACCCAAAATAATTATGTAATTAATTGATGTAACCCAACATATCAGACTAGGTAGAAAGATATTGAAATCTCGTTAATGAATGATTCCCCAATTAAAACAATAATGGCACATGAACATTTGGATGGTTTTATAGATAAAGTGCACAATTTATGGATTAAAACCCAATTAAAAATTTGGAACTAAATAAAAGAAGAATATAAATTGAATAATAAACTACTAATAATTCAGTGGTGTGCTTATGACCCTGAATATAAACCAAATAAGATGGATTATAGATTCAAATCCTGAATCTCAAATGGAATAACAACATTCTATTCTCTTACAGAAAAGGGACTTTTGACTTTGAACGTTTAAAAAAGAAGAATAGAATCTGGATAAATCTGATTTTTATAGATATCTTCTTCAGTTATTCTGTACAGGTTTAAGGATGAGTAATCCTCACTCTATTGAATACATTAAAGAAAAATGGGTATAGGAAGGTAATTTATTCATCTAGAATGAAGACTTGCTTGATGTATGTAAATGTTCATCAAAATGCACTAATTCACATATATGTGGCAGGAGTTACCTTTTCCCTTCGCCTACAGGTGTTCAGAGATATCTGGTCCAAATGGACTGAATATGTATAGCCATTGCATCTAGACTTATATAAAATGTTACTATTTAGCCATTTTTTATTATATACACACACACACATATAATATAATATAATATAATATATATATATATATATATATATATATATATACACACACACACACACACTGGTGTTTATAAAATAAAATAAAATACAATATATGGTTGAATAATCTCTATCAGGCAACTGTATTTTTTATATCTGTTTACTAGATTATAGTTGTTGTGTGTGTGTGCTATATATATATATATATATATATTAATTGATGTGGGGTTGACAGTATAAATAAAACGCAATTTAAAATAATGAAATAAAATCAACTGCAAAATAAAAAGTGATATAATAAAATAAAAATGTAAATTAATAAAAATTAAAAATATAAGGTCCCACTTTATAATATAAGGGGCCTTAACTAATAGGTACTTGCATCAAGAAATAAGTCCAATGTACTTATTGTGTTCATATTATATTGCAAATGAATGTGCTGCTATTAAGGTGGGTTATAGGTAATGTTAATGTTAAGGTGTAAGGGACTGGGCAACAATGCAGTTATTTTAAAAAATATAAGTGCAATGTAAAAATGTGCATTGTACCAAATGATTAATTTAAATGTAAATACACATTAGTTGAGGTCACTTTATATAAAGTGGGAAAAAATAGGATATTCAAATAAAATAACATGTGTTAGGCAACTGTAACTTCTCAAAGACCTGACCTGGTCTTGTGTCACATTAACTTCTCTGAAGTGCCAAACGCTTCACACAATATGTGATCCCCCTGTAACTCACCATGGTGTAACACTGCTGACATCTCACATATAAGCATAGTGACTAATTATCTCCAAGTGTGGACTTGTTGACACTCTTAGACGTTATTGGTGTGACAATTGCTCAATCAGAGCGGCCCTTCGTTATCACCGTTTCCCATCAAGCTCCCTGCCGACGTCACCTGTCAAAACCAGGGTGCAGCGGTGAAACGAAGACCCTGTTGCTGACATGGCTGTTTTCTCATTTTTTTCCCTCCCTGTATTGTTCATTTCAACACAATCTGCCATATGCTTCCCACTACAGATGATGAGAGGCTGGATAAAACGTTGGGACGTGAGTGTACTTGGGTGGGGGTCGGGGTGATATCTCTAAAGAAAGCTTCTGAACTGTCAGCGTTCTGTCAGGTTGCGGAGGGTGGGGAGGGGGAAAGTGGTGCACATGAACTCATTGATGTGTTTGACTTTGTGAGGCGTTAGCAGATTTGGGTGGCAGAAGCTGAAAGGATGGAGAACAACAGAAGAAACAAGACGGGGAAAAAACTCTCTGGCGTGCGGCCGGTTTGAAACGAAACAGAACAGTCTGTGAATTATGTCTCTCTCTGGTTCTCTGTTTCTTAGATGTCGGGGAAGAGATGGCGAAACCTGTGAGTGCTGTCCAGCCCCCCACTACTCAGCACCGGGAACGGAGCGTGGGTTCAAGCATGAAAGACTGTCCCTACTGTGGGAAATCTTTCCGCACCTCCCACCATCTGAAGGTCCATCTAAGAATACATACAGGTGAGTGAGACGTCCAAGAAGCAAATTGGAGGCATTTGCATTCATTTGACATATATATGGTGATGTATGTACCTAATAAACCTAATTTTCCTAGCCTTAATGATGCACATTTAAAACAGCCCAATTTAGTGAAATTTAAAAACTCTGAGCCCATAAATGAACTTCAGGTATGTGAGGCAGGACGCCCCGGCTCAGCAGAGTAATGATGTGAGCAGTGCTGGTCCAGTGGCTGTCAGGAGACCCTGCTGTTCCACCCAAGAGCAAGGCTGAGGCTCACTAGCAGGCACAGCTGGCCTAGTTAACATGCAGGATAACCAGGATAAGCACTCAAAGGTCACCTTAGATTCAGCACACTGCTGTCTCTGTTTATGTGTACGAGTGTGTAAACAATAACAGCATTTTAATATGCATATTATTATAATATTTTTTATTGTTGTCGTTGTTATTAGTATTATTATTTTTGTAGTTGGTAGGTTTTTTTTCGTTTATTATAATAAAACAATGATCAAATGCTATAATATAATGCTTACATTTAATGTAATTTAACACAATAGCGTTTATATATATATATATATATATCAAACGATTAATCACATCCAAAACAGCAGTTTTTAGTTATGTATTTATGTACGGGTAGTTGACAAATAAAAGTTGAACTCCTCCTATGATGTGACATAGCAAAAATAAAAAAAAATGTAAAAATTAAAAATTTAATTAGCAGACAAATAGCATTAGAAAATTGTATCTTCTTTCTTAGATATAAATAGCACACACACATGTATATATTTTATATTTGTGTGTACACACACACACACGTTGGTTTTTGTGATTTATGGGGACTCTCCATAGGCGTAATGATTTTTATACTGTACAGACTGTATGTGGTATTGCCCTACACTGACCCTACACCTAAACCTACCCCTTACAGGAAACTTTGTGCATTGTTAGATTTTCCAAAAAACACTATTTAGTATGTTTTTTTAAGCCTTTTGAATTACGGGGACACAGAAAATGTCCTCATAAAACACCTACACATTGTAATACATATGTCATTATACACATTTTTTGTCCTCATAAATCACATAAACCCGCACACACACACACACACACACACACATACTGTATATATATATATATATATATATATATATATACATTATATGAATATAAATAAATACATGTAAAAATGAACTGTATATTGTATGTGTGTGTATTTACATACAGTAAACACAATAAATATACACAGTACACACATATATTACATAAAATCTTTTTTGACAGCACTTATATGTTAGTAATTATAGTATATTAATTTATAGCAATTTATATGTCATATATATGAAACTTAATTGTTAGGCATTTTATTTGAGTGTTTTGTTAAGAATGATAATTATATCTAAATACATTGGGCTAGACCGATGAAAGTCATTTTTAATGGGTCAGTTCAGAAATACCTGCACATGTTCACAGTGAAGCTTCAGTCATAAAAAGGACAGACATAAAAATAGAAAGAATGGAGAGAGAGAGAGAGTAAGAAAGAGAAAAGAAGGAAACAGCTTTCTATATTCAGCAAATAATGTGAGGCCAATCCCGCTTCTTTCCTTAACTGTAAATGGAAATCACTTGCAGGGAGTAGATGGTTGTTATTTTTTTGGTATGTGCATTCAAGGAAGAGCGGAGACCACCCAGATGGTATTTGTCCCACTTAATAAGAAGCACATAGCTGTGCTATTCTGGAGCATTAAGGTTGATTATAAGGCATGCCTAACAATTGAGCTGATGTGTAACTCTCTCAGACTGCAGTATTTTCATCTTCCGTCACAACAGAAGCGCATGAAATACTATTACTTTTCAATACAGTACTCATATGAAGTCTGCAGAACGCTGTCATCTGCATTTGTTATTATCTAATATGGACTGGGAGGCAGTTGAAAAAAAAAGTCATTTTTCTTAAATGACTTAAGTAGGAAACATGAGTAAATTTTTTTTTTATGAAATTTTTTTTTTGATTTCAAATGTTATGTAGCTAGATAATATAACACGTAAGAGAGTGTCAAACATACATTTAAACAGAGAGGTTAAGACTTTAGACAGGCTGGTTATATGCTCCTAACAGAGAGCAGCGGATGGAGTGGGGAAATATGTTTCTAGCTGAGGGAGGTTGAGTTATGCCTGCTCAGAGCAGGGGGTAAGGGTCCCCAGTAGGGCTGTATTTCAGCCGAGAGGAAACAGAGGCCCTCGTCCCAAGCCTCCGTTAACTCACTCACTCACTTCGCTTGCTGGGATGGCCCACGTGTGTGCGGTGTGGCCCGAGTGCGTTTAGACGCGGACGCTTCGCTTTCTGTCGATGCAGCAATTTACACTGGCCCTGATGTACTTGCAAGATGTGTGACTCTTTGCTGATCGGTTATAGGTTTGTCATAAAGATTCCCGGCTGACAGACATCGGAGATACGGCATAGATCTCGGTCTAGCTCTGCTGGAATAATTTACAGGAACAACAGGCCCTTCCAATCAGGCTGAAACTATGCCGTTGACATTAAACAAATATCCTGCCCTGATTTAAAGCAATCAGACATGCGGATGACACAAAGCGGGCCTCAATCCCGATGCCGTTATCCCATTACAATGGCGTTGCTTACTGAGGAGGCCAGGGCATTGTGCGACACAATGTTAGATTAATGACTCTCTAACGTCGGCTTGAAAGGAATGAAGTGAATTTAAATTTCTCCAAAAGTTAAAGAGCTAATGTTACAGTATTAATTTCCTCTCCAACAGTGAGCGGGAAAATATCCATTAGTGAAATTAAGCACAGTTTTCTAGGTAGCTAACATTGTGCAGCGTATAGTGTGGGGCCACAGCTAATGAACACTGCAGTGGGTGATATTTCATTATACAAATTAATGCTCACATTTTAATGGGAAAGTCACATAATGAATCTAGGCTTCAGTGACAGCAATTAGAGACACAGATTGTCCCCTTCTGGACAAGGCAGTATTTAGCAGTAAGCAGCTGTAGATAAAAAATAAAAAGGTCCTTGCTCCTGACAATGGCTACGCATAACTTGAGGCTATAGGAGAACCGACATGCCAGACGAATCACCTTTGTTTGAAGAGAGACAGAGGACAGACAGGCATCGGCCGTGCGAGTTCACCTTGGTGACTGGGAGCCATTACGCATCTTGAGCGAGACTTGGACCGGGCTGAGCAGATCTGGCTCACGCGCCTGGATGGAGGTTTATGGTTGCATCGAACAACATTTTGAAGGTTTCCTTTGAAGAGGGAGAAAGAGCCATTATACGCAGGTCTGTGGTCAGTCGCCACTGTTCCAAACCATAAGCATTATAAATCACAAAGGTCACCCAGCAGACTCCAAGTAGAAAATCTGACCGTATCGCCTGGTGCGTGGTCTGCGGTTTTGTTTCGTTCGCATTTGTTTAGTTTTGTTTTCGTTCTCTCTGGTAGTGCTTATTTGCTTACTACATGGCAAGTTATTTCTCTAAAAGTCTTTAAGATGAATGAAAGGGTTGAAGTAATGGGCCGTACAGTAAAGGGTAATTTAAAATGTAAATAGAAGTTGTGGGTACTACGTGTAGGGCTTGAGAACTCGAACACCTTGACATTCTTGTTTCTACATTTGGCGTAGATAAAGCATAGCTTAAGGAAGAAGAAAAAACATCTATATTTTCAGCGCAGTCAATCTCTCTCACTCTAACTCTCTCTGTCTCTTTCTCTCTCTCTCTTTCTGTCCCCCTGTGGAATGCAGGCTGTCTTTTCACCATTCTGTAAAGCCATATGGAAATTCATCTTAAAGTATGTCATATCTATTAACTATTTTAATTGCCCTTCTGTAAAGGCTGTGGGTGTTTATTCTGAACTGTTACTATGGAGTCATGACAAATCACACAAATCCATATGAAATCAGTTTGCACTGGACTTCTTCGAGTGTTAAGACTGAAAGCGTTCTGTTAGAAGTGAACTTGCGAAATGATAATGGATATGTACTACTCACAGTAAGAGGTCTCTGTAATTTATATAAAGCCTGTCACATTATACCAGATGGCAATTTGATATGTATTTTTTCCTCCTTATTTTTATTAACACAGTCCATCAGCCATAAGAGTGAGCATTGGAAACTTTTTGGGGAGTTTTGCACTCTCTCATTTCAAAAGATGAAAAATAATCTCTTTACCTCTCTGCCTTGGCGATCCATTTTGTTTCCCTGAGGTTGTGTTGTTTGTGTGGATATCAATTAAAAGTGGATTAACGGGTACATAATGACCTTTAGCAGTAAATTGTGTGTAATGTTGCAAGGCAGGATACAGTATATTCCCCAGATGTCACACGTGCCCCTGACGTATGATGGAGCAGATGTCTTACTGAGCCCAAATGGTGCACAAAGAACATGCCACATGCACAGAGACTTACAGAGGCACTTGAACACACACTCACATAAACATACAACCAGCAAACAAAAAAATGCATGCATAAATAATTATCTATATATGCATAATAACCGATTGGCCTGAATTAAATTTAGCATCTCGTAGTTTATTAGTGTAATAGTTGTCCTTATATGTTTTTTTTTTTTTTAAATAAAAATAAATTGAAATGTTATTAGTATTTTCATAAGCAGACACGCAAGATGGGGTGGAGAAAAGCAGATCACTCTAATTGTACTCTAATTTTGGGTACAGAATATCATTCCTTCCAGTTAAAGGAACTGAAAATGATCATTTGCATCAAGGACGTTTCCTTATTGAATCACACCAAGCCTCTGTTATCCTGCTCAGAGGATAAGCACTTATTGGGTTAAAAGCTCATCTTGCATGATGTCTTTTGAATATGAGCTTCAAACACTCTTGTGTAAAAGAACAAAAGACCTTTTTTCCCTCACCCTCTGTCTTGCCCTTCACTGTATGTCCTCCTGTATATTTGTTCCTTATCAATATAGTATTGAATTTATGTTTGCGATCCTTTATTTAGGAAGCTGTGCAGTGGGTCTGCAGATCTTCCATTCTTTTTCTGGAATGGCGCCCTCCAAATAATGATAAATTACTTGAGCACTATGCCATTTGCTAATTATATCCATGATTTACTACAGAGCCAGACTTAAATCATTCAATTCAGTCTTGCATAACAATGCAACATTTTTTCTGGGTTAAAAAATGTTTTCCATGTGTATAATCTAAGCGTTTATAGCCACGCACACACACATCGACAAACATGCTTTTATTTTCATTTTCCCATATCTCTCGAACCTCCCTCTCTCACTGTCTTTTTTTTCTTCCCCACCTCGCACGTCATCGTTTAATTCCTGAAACATTACGGAGTTTCAAAAATCAAGCCTTGCATTTAGTTTATTGCTTATTGATCTTATAAATCTAGCTTTCATTCCAAGCCTATTCTAATTGTTGTCAGAAAGTATTTTATATCGATATTGATTGGATCATGCAAATGCAATTTAGACTCCTTCTCTTGTTAAAAGCTACTCCCTTTTCACTTGTACATTTGCATGTGTTTCTAAACTGCCTGCATGCCTTCTTTTACAGTACATTTCATGCTGGTTAACATTTTGTAATCCACAGTGTGAGGCTGCCTTATGAGGAATGTTCATGTGCACCACATATGGTGTGTTTATATCATTTAGACTATCTTCACTCTCAAATGAGGCCCTTTTATTGGGTGCATTTTGGACTGAGGGGTCACAGTTGTCCTCCGGGGGGAATTAAGAGCTTCTGTGGGGCTTGATTTATCCTCACAATGATAAACTGCAAATAGAGAATGTCCACAGAACAGCTTCACCACCAAGGTAGAGGCTTGACAGCAGACAAGGCCAGGAGAGAGACAGAAAGTAAGGGAGCGAAAGACAGCAGCAACCAGCAGCACCACAAGCCTGCAGTTCCCCATGTGAACAGAGATAACATCCAGACAGTTTTGTTGTCAGTTGAAAATATGATCTCTGTAGTGGACTGAAGGCACCATATGGTGATATGTTTTTTATGGCGCTGACGTGAGTGATGGCTCACTCCTAGGATCTGGATTGAGCTGGATCGACCCGTATTGAAACTCCTCCCTCCCCTCAAAAAGGCTGATGGACTGTTTACTAAGTGATAAATGTGGTAGAACACTGCAGAATGTGAGATTTAGAGAGGCTTGACGTAATCCCTGACATGATTCCTGTCAAATATTTACATGTTGTTTTTCTTTTTGCTCTTCTTCTGACAGGTGGAACAAGCCCAGGGTTCCTGCTGAGCTTGTTGGCACCTTTATTATTACTGCTGTACTGACTTCAGCTCCTGTCTGTCTTTGTTTCTTCCTATCACTCTCACTGTAGGTGAAAAGCCCTACAGGTGCCCTCATTGTGACTATGCAGGCACTCAATCAGCTTCTCTGAAGTACCACCTGGAGCGCCATCACCGCGAGCGACAGAATGGAAGCGGCCCCTCAGCCAACCACCCTCCATCTTCTGAACACAAGGATGACCATGCCAAGAACAGCAGTAGTAGTGGGGTCTTTGCTCGCCCCGATGTCCTTCGCGGGGTCTTTAAAGGGGTGATGCCCTCTGGTCTTGACTTCAGAGGGGGTCAGATGCTCTCACACCAGTGGGTACCACCAGGAATGCTCTCACCAAGAGACAGAGACCGTGAAAGGGAACGTGATCGCCATGGGACAGGGTCAGAGACCACCTCGGAGAGCATGAAGAGTCCTGAGGGGCCAGTCTCTGCAGGGGACAGTCCTGCCAGCTTCTCCGACCTGGGCCGAGCTTACCAGAGTATGGTGGGAAACGGTGTCAACTTCCAGGGCTCCCTGCAGGCTTTCATGGACAGCTTTGTCCTTAACTCCATGAAGAAAGAAAAAGAGATGAGAGAGAGTCAGCTGCATGGCCAGCATTTCACACAGGAGAGTGCCGAGGCCAAGACCAAAAGAGCCAGTGAGGCCAACCAGGAAGAGAACCCCACCAGTGACGTCAAGCCAGCTGAGGGTGGCCGCTCCCAGTATGAGCCTCTGGATTTGTCTGTTAGGCCCGAAGCAGGATCCATCCCTGGGGCCTCCATCACCATCCAAGACAATGTTGCTTGGCATAGCTGCCTCTTCTGCTCCTTCACAACTGCCTCTGTGGAGCTGATGGCCCTCCACCTGCAAGCCAACCACCTGGGTAAAGGCAAGTGTGGCCAAGGAAAAGACGCTAAAGAGCACCTCCTCGGAGAGCCTTCCCATGCAGGGAAAGCAACTGGCTTGGCTCCACCACCACCAGGCCTTCTTCATCACCATGAGGGAGCCCCGTCCAGGGACAGAGAGACTGAGTCTGGGGAAATGAAGGGACAAGCAGGCTGGTCCAACCATCTGGAGCAGCCCACGCATGGAGCCTCCATGGGCACGTTCTCAAGTGACTTCTACAAGCCCTTTGGTCCTGTGTATGATGGCTCTGCTAGAGGGCCTGTTGGATTCCTGGACCAGCAGCAAATTCAGCCCAGTGATATGGGTGGTCAGGGACCCCTGGATGACCTATCCGACAAGGCATCCTGTAGCGAAATAGAAGCATCTGAAGAACATGGCGGCCAGTCTGAAGAAGAAGAAGTCAGTCATGACAAATCATTGCCTAACCTCGCTGCTAATGAGAGGCATATGCGTTCTGATGATGAAGAGGAGGCAGAGGAAGACGAAGAGATGGAGATGGGTGATGCTGAGGAGGAGGACCGTGGATCCATGCAAATGCTCCCTGAATCTCCATTGTCAGGGAAGGACATCCAAAGATGCAAGCTGACTATGGGCCTCCAAAGCTCTGGCCTTTCCCCTCCTCAGCCTCACACCCCTGAGAAGCAGTGGCAGCAGACAGGCCTTGGTCTTCTCTCCCCAAGCAGTGGTCCTCCTGGCCTAGTAAAGCCTGATCAGGCCCACCTGGAGCATCAGATGAACATGCTATCTGTCCTGCGAGCCTACAGTTCAGAGAACCTCGCAGCCTTCAACGGAGGCCTTGGCAGCAGCTCCAATGGAGGAGGCAGTGGCACCAGCAGCATGAAAAGAAATGACCCCTCTGGTGAGTATGACAACATAAAGCCCTGTTTTAGTGTCATAAATCCATGAACAATGACTTATTGTTATACATACACACTCTCAGACAAGTAAGCGCATGGTATACACTGCATTATGAGCAACACATCATCACTAGAGCATCTACTATTTCTTATTTGTGAAGCAATTACACATTGAGACATTTGTTCAATGCTTCCTTCATTGGTCAGAGCTGCACCAATACACAAACTCTCTAAAGGAGCAAGATTTGCTTTTGAGTGATTTCAATCTTATTTCGGGCAAGTTTAGAGACCATCAGGATGACAAAGTAACATATTAATCTTTATTATATTGTCATTTTACAAGAGCTCCAGTCCCACCCTCTCTCTTTCTCTCCGCTTTCTGGGAATAAGGGTGTCTGCTTTGGAACAGACCAGGAGCTGATGGTCCCTGTGTCATCTCTAGCTCACAGAACTTAACTATCTTAGCTTTCATAAAGGCCTCTCCCAAAAGCCCATTACTTTATAAGAGCTCGGGATCTATGGCCTTGTGAAAAATGATCTGTCAGCTTTCATGATTCTGCTAAGGTTACTCGTGCTCCAGTGTTTCACGCTGCCCTTTCTGAAAATTTGGTGATAAAAAGAAAACGAGAGTAACTGTGAATGAAAAAAAGAGTATATCAGAACTGAACTTGTAGTTTGGTTTGGGCATTTTACAGCTGAGAGATTCTTTTTTTACTGACGAAAAACAGTCAGGTAATAAAACATATGTATCCTACATTTTCCTTTTGTTCTTAATATATTATTCATTAAGGAGACAACTAATTTTCAATTCTGGAGTAGAGACAGACGTTCTTAGTTTGGTGCTTTACATTGGTGTTATTACTTGTACTCTGCAAACACAGAGGAGCAAGGCAGACATTATTTTTTGCTCCCAGTAAAACAATCTTACTGCAAATAGGTGTAGGATTAACCAGGGGGTTTAAACTGGCACTGCAAGTATTTTTAACAGACGTGTTTTATTAAGCTGCTTCATTCTCACACATCTTAATACTTATGGTTTCTTTAATTTGTAACTAGCAAATTGCTAATTCAATCCAGTTTAGTTGTGTTGTGTGTTGTGCTTGAATAGTAGCCACTAATTTACCATCAGTGATTTAGATGACAAAAAGCCTGTATGGGGGTCTCGGTTAATTTAGTAGTTTAAGTAGTTAATATAAGCTGTATATAGGCTATTACATCTAGTACTTTTTTGTCCAGTGACATTTGGATCTCTGTTTCACCATAATGTTGACTACAAGTGAGTCAACAACTAACACTCACGTCAGCTGAAATGGTCGACGATGTGAGTCAGTTATTTGGAGAGAGCAAAAGAAAGGGAAAAACGGCAAAATCTGTCGTCATAACCTTGGAATAACATGAGAAGTCAAAGAGAACAAATATTTGTGCAGCTGTGTTAAAGAATTAAGCATCTTTCCACCATAATAGCTTGAAAGAAATGCCAGTCTGTTAGTTTTTACACCATCTTTCATACAAGGGAGACACAACAGAGAGAAAAGTGAAGTCTCAAGACTGCTATGTGTTTCAATTTCCCCCTTCAAAATGGTTTACATTAACAATTAATGTTGCTTTTGACCTTTCAATTATGGAAAATATGTCTGTCATAAAGGAACCTGTTGCATTTTTAATATTTAGAGGAGGTCATTCACTTGGCTGAAAATGAATGCTAGTTTTTTGTCATCGCAGTGAATGTATCGTATTGTAATATCCTTCTTTAATCAAAGACATTTGAAAAGTGCCCTTGTGACGTCCTCCTCTCCTACTGCTGTGAAGAGGGACTGACCTTTAGAGATAAGGCTTTGTCTACAGAACAAAAGTTTTTTGTTTGGCATTTTTAAAAGCATGACTCCATCAGTTTGTCGCTGGTGGATGCTGACGGGCAGCCGAGCGCCTCTGTATACGCTGTGACAGTGTGTGGGCATGTTTGAGTAATACATACAGTAAAACCATTCAATGACCACAAGGAGAACTCAACAGACAGCTTATTCTTTCTTTTCTGAAGGAATGTGTTAGTATTACCGCTGAACCTGTTCTACATACGTGTGTGTGTGTGTGTGTGTGTGTGTGTGTGTGTGTAAAAGAGAGAGAGATTTCAAAACCGGAGGAAGGTAATCTACTAAAATTCGTTCTTAAAGTACTATTTTTGTGTTGTTTTCCATTAAAATATGTATGTATTCTTACAACATATACAGCGTATACACTGAAAGAAATGTTTCTGACCCATTTTAAATGTTACATGTGTTATTTATTCCTACTTATTTTTTATTATTAATTTTTAAATTCACTGCGCTTGTTTAAAACAAGTTAATTCCATTCAATTAAAAGTAATTAGAAAAAAATATGTTTCATTTAATTTATAGATTTGAAAAAATGACTCTTTAAACTAACTTAACTTAGTTATGTAATTATGCATCCTCCGTTCCACACAACCAAGTTGTGTTTCATTTACATGAATGGTTTTTGTTGAATTTTTGTGAAATTGTTACTTCACTGTAACTTAACCCAGTTACGTTTAGAGAAGAAAGCATTTTTTGTGTAAGAAGAAAATCACAATTTGTGGTCAGTGTGTGCTTTAGTTGGGCTCTTGACCCTTATATTAATAGAATTAAATGTTGTTTTGGCTGTTATAGTTGAGTTGTAACAGCTAGACAAGCCAAGAGCAAAACTCATCAGGTGATGATGATTATGCTTGGTCTTTTGTTTTGTTAAGTTATTTTATTTTGTTATTTTGCCTAAATCTCTGAATTGAACTTATTATCTGTGTTGTATGTGCTTTATTGACAATGACAGTATTGTGATTACACCTATTCATCCTGTATTTTCCACACATTTTGAGAGAATATCTTTTAGGCTTCTGATGCAAAAAAAAAATAAACAAAATGTTGTGTGAGGCACACACAGACATCAAGAGTCAGTGTCTGAATCTCAACAATGGTGACCATCAAATGCTGCAGTCTATTTTGAGACCCACCAAATAAAACTCATCAATAGCTCCCATCATGCATTGCAACATGAATAAATTATGAGAAGAATTGTCTTTCTTTTATTCTTAAAATATAAGTACAACCAATTTCTAAAATATGAGTAAACTCAACTTATAAAATATAAATTCACTCAACTTAAAAAATAAATCTGGATTTAGATAAATTTATTTCGTGCAACCCCTTGACATAATAAAATTAAGTAAATTCAACATAACATTTTTTTCAGTGTAGATAGATCTGTATAATCTGGCAGAATTTTTTTTCCCTTGAAAAGTTTATCAAAGAATATTGTAATGATGTAGATATTTTTACTGGAAAACAAGATGCATTTGTTTTATATATATATAGTCTTAAGTTGCTTGTGTATATTTGTAGCAGTAGCCAAAAATACATTGTATGGGTCAGAATTATAGATTTTTCTTTTTTGCCAAAAATCCTTAGGATAGCAAGTAAAGATCATTTTCTTTTCAATTTAGTCAAATTCTTACTGAAAATATATTAAAACTGATTCTCAGCATTTAGATTTCTCTGTAAATATGAAAATATTCCAGATTTTCATATAGTTGTATCTCGGTCAAATCTCGGTCAAATATAGCCCTATCCATCCATCATTATTTATTCAGCTTTCAGATCATGTATAAATCTCAATTTCCCTTTCGAATATTAACGCTTACGACTGGTTTTGTTGTCCAGGGTCACATATATATACATTTTGTGCATTGGCAAATTCTTGCACATATGAACTCAAAAATACAAAAGTACCAAAAGCACTATTTCCATTTATGTAATTTATGTATTTTCAGTTTGGAACCCAAATAGAGGTAAAATACCATACAGGTGGAGCTATCTGATCTCAAAGTCTTTTGTGCTTGGGTCCCTTGTACAAAATTGAGTGAAACACATTCTGCACAATTCCTTGGGGCTTGGCATAGATGAAGCAAAAATCCCTCTGTAAATTTAATTCAGGGCAAAATATGATTATCTGAAGTGGCTTGGCATTAGGTTTGTATGCAAATAGTGCATAAATCATTAATATTTCGAAATCTCAGCTGAATATGGTATGCCTTGACATCCGGGATGGAATGAGTAAGAGTCATTTTAAAGTGACACACTCATTATAATACCGTTTCTATAAGACACACAAACACATTTACTCTCTCTTGTGTGTCAAGTATCTAACATTCATGGTATTGTAGATTAACCCTCTCCCATATTTAAACACAATGCACATTTCCCTTCAATCACGGCAAATACCACAAAGCCCAAATTAAAAGCTATTTCTTTAATCGCTTACTAGCTGAAAATAGCTGCAAATCTACTCAGATTACTGTAGCGTTAAGATTATTATAATGTTATTCGTGGGAAAAAAAGAACTGAAAACACAGCATAGCGCATATTAATCATGAAGTTCTATCAGACACCTCAGACTGTGTGTAGTCTAGTGGATTAGCTTTGTATTGTTCACATTGCTTAATGGCCTTGTTCCATTGTGCAAGGCAGCCATTGTGTAAGTGTATCATATAATCAATACTAGGTCTGTTAGTGGCATATCTTCATCTATACATTGCACATGTCTCGAGCATTGTGTTCTTTGTCTGTCCTTCTTTTGCTCCTCTTTGTCTTCCCCTTAATTTAACAACGTATCATCACAAGCTACGTGTGTTATAATAACCACACATCAGTCCCGGTTATCTGCGGCACCTCTGCCAAATGTTGTTAAGGCCAGCATGCAATAAAAACATAGCCTTCAACATTTTTAAAATGTTTGCCGGTGCGCTATAAGAATCGAAACGTGTCCCCAGAAAAAGTGCTTTTATTTATTGTGAAGCACCACTTACAGCAAAGACAAAAAAAGGCCGAACGAGAGAAATGAGATTATTAGGGTCCTTTCCGTCAGCCGCCATCACTCTCAACGAGCTGTTTTTTTTTTCTCTCTCTGCACACTCTCTACCCTCACCCCGTTTTGTTTTTGTTGTTGTTTTCATTGTCGTGGTCGTCGTAGCTTGTAGTGTAAACAGTTATCTTGATTCACCCGCCCTGTCTCCATTAGCCCTCGTGAAAAATGGCCACATTTAGATTTCTCACAGGAGCAGTTGGGAGTGCATGCTTGTAGCACAGAGCGCAGTTACCCGGTCTGTCTAAAGTGTGTGAATTTTCATCTCTAACCCTGCTTAATAGTATAAAGTGTGTGTCTGTGTGAGTATTTGAGGCCCTGGATGGTGCTTAGGAGCCCAGGTTTCAGATGTTTACCGCTAAGAGCCGTCCAGCCACCACCCACAATCCAGTTTTGCCACACAGTCAAGACATTCCTCAAGCCACAGCAGAGAAATGAAGAGAGAGATGAGCAGGACTAAAAGCCAGAGAGGATGTACGTATAGAGAGATCAGACTTGAAGGACTGCTGAAAGAGGGGGCTGCTCACCCCAACCTTCCTAGTTCATAAGGCCATGACACCCCCTGGTGGAAAAGCAGTGAACCCTGTCCCCATTCAATCCAAACCACTCAGTGAGAATGACAGATGATCGGAGACAGAGAGAGATGGAAGGAAATAGGGACTGGGTCTATGGAAGCGGGTGAATAACTGTAAGTCAGAAAAGAGATGTATGCTTAGGAGGATTGGTTTATGTCTTTCCTTTTCGTCTTCTGTGCAAATCCCTTTGGGTTTTATCAATTTACAACGTGTCCTCCTTAATATGTCATGGCAGACTTACAAACTCCCGCGTAAAAAAAAAAAGAAGCCTTTATAAGACGTGTGAATGTATTCTAGGAATTCCCAGTATTTTCACTTGTTTCATTTAAGCGCCTGTCTGCTAGCCTGTGTGCGTTTGTGTGTGTGTGCATGTTAGCATGTATCTGGCAGACAGGAGTGGGTAGTTAAATGTAAATGGTGTTTAGTCACCAGTGGCCAATTATCACTGTCAGGAGGGTGTAGGATCAGACCCTCTCTTGGGCGGGTCTTGACCCCAGTCTGGTGCGGGTCAGAGAGAGTGCACTACTTTCTGTCTTCCTGTCAGCCTTAAGTTCATATTTTCCCCCCTTCGCTAACTTTTTCGAACTTTATATGCCTCTCTACCTCAGTCTTTCTCTTGTTTTCAATCTGTCTCTCTCCAGTGAGTGTGGTAATAAAGCGCTCGTGTGAGTGTGTGTTGTTCTCTGACCAGGTTCTATTATGATTATTAAAAACATATGGTGCCTGCAAAACGCACAGTGAACCCACAGATGTAAAGGAACAGACGCGACTCGTGACTTTCCTTTCATATCAAGGAACATGATGACACATCCTCACATGCTTGCACACAGATCATACAGTACTTCCACGTAAGTGACGTTAAGTATAGATCAGATCGTTCTTGTTCATTGTAAAATTCCTTTAGTCTTATTTTCCACAAGTAGCATAAAGCAGCGGTTGTCATCAATGGACAACAAGTAACAAAATATAACATATTTAAATATAACAGCTCTAATTTTTAGAAAAAAATATATATTTATAATAATAATATAATAATAATATAAATAAACCTCTCTCTCTCTCTCTCTCTCTCTCTCTCTCTCTCTCTCTCTACTGACAATGACTGAATCAGAACAGACTTGTGACCTATTTTTGGGTCTTGACACACAATTTGAAAACTACTGCCCTGTAGTTTATTATTATTAAGTTCATGAAATGTAACGATTATTATTATTTTATTATGTATAATAATTAATTATTTAACAAATAAATCAATATATTTATTATAAGTGCACTCTATATATAATTTAGTGTTATTTTATTATAAGAGTAATAAAAATGTGTATTTTAAATATGCATTTTAAGTAAATGATTACATTTTAGGATAATTATTTGATTGTTTTATATGTTTTTACATGTGTTTAAAAAACAAAATAAAATAAAACTTACTATCCTAATATGACCCAATCGGAACAGACCTGTGACCCGCCGGTGAAGAACCAGTGCCGCACAGTGTACAGTTTTCGATTTCATGAAATATTTTTCTTGGAAACACAATATACTCCACACACAAACACACGACTGCGTGTCACCTCAATGACATGCTCGTTTACCACATAGCAATTACTACTAAGTAATTATTGCGGTCTCCTAATTTACGGACAGCTAGAACTATTAGAGACGCCGAGCGCGAATGAGAGAGAGAATATAACACAGAACAGACAAAACATCACTTGATTTCCCTTTTCTTTTGCTCGCTGTTTGCCCCTGACTTTCATCTCCCTTTCGGTAAAAAGAGATCTCCACACTCAAAAAGCGGCGCGGGGATGAAACTTGGTAATTGCCAGTAATGCTGTCCTCATCAGGTGGCTAATTAACAGTAATATGGCTCGTGTTAGTCTGCTAGCATCCACGCAGCCCTTGCGTTTGGGCGACCGCGGAGAGGCGGGAGAACCCGTCACACTCTGATGATGCGTTCGGCCCGAGGGTCGCCCGGTCCGTGTTTTATGCGCACTTAATCCCTCCCCCGGGAACACCGAGGCCCTCCATAATCTTGAGCTCCTTACTGTGGAAGCCGGGGCCAGAGAATGTTACATACGACTTAGATTTGAAAAAGACTCAGAGACGAATCATTCATCTCTGACAGATGACGTTTAACCTGTCACCGGGAGTTTAAATGCTGTCAGCCTCCGAGCGCACTGTTGTGGTACATTTAAGAGCTGTCAAGCAGTCTTATTACAGAGTAAAGGTAGACTCTTGACACGACACATCAGACTCTTTCTCTGAGCCTTGTCCCACGCTACTCCGTCTCAGAGCACACTGCCGGAGGGAAGCGCTCTCACAATGAAAGACTGCTCGCTCTCTTTCGCTCTCCTTGGAAGTCTCTGAGGTGACAGACAGTGTTGGTGCATCTCCACTCATTCCATTGTGCGGAGTGTGATGAAGGCTCGTCGGGTGAAGGCGAGGTGCTATTTCACATGTTCAATATTACCATTTTAACTTCAACCTAGGTGAATTAGCGCCTTGTCACTCAGCAACGTAAATTCTGGTTTCAAAGAGCAATTAATTGTAAAAGCTGTTGTCAAGCCCACTGGATGGTACCTGTTGCTATCCTCCAGCAGCTGTGCAATCTCTAAAAATATTTTTCCTGACGCTAATTTACTCCGATATCAACTTTGGCGGAGCTGAAAGCTCTTGAAAGGCCTTGTAATTTCACTCTCTTTCACTCCTGTCTCGTACCTTGCTGACGTACAGTACAGTAGGCTTCGCCGTTTCCAGCAGGGAGAAAAAGAACGAGTGGTCGCTGAATGAAGGATCGGGTTCCAATATGACAACAAAGGCAGAGAAATATTCAATGCTAATGACAGCAAAACAATTATGCTATTCATAATATTAGACGGAAAGAAAGATCTTGTTAGAGAAAACCTTGGGAGAGGAGAATATGAAGTGTTCTCACTGGCACAGTAATCACGGCATGCTTCCATTATTTTTATTCCCCCGTAGCCCACTATAGTTTGCATTTAATGACAGAAACCCTTAAGCTAATACTTAATAGATTTGCTCCTAGACCCAGAGTTTTTCTTTTTTCTTCTTCTTCTTTTCTTTCCCCTCACGTATTTGATCTTATTTCTTTGTTTTTGTTTTGTTTTGTTTTCTCCGACTTTGTTCAATTGGAGGTATTCCTCGTAGCTGTGCTGCTTGCGTTCCCCAGGTGCCCTCAGATGTGACGATCTGCTCTCAGAGGGATTGTACCGGCAGAACAACACTTCCTGCCTGCGCAAGGGCGCACCTCACACACGCAGTATAATGATCATGCTTACACACAGCGTATGACATACACTCCAAACGTAATGAGAGAATATGCCCCGACTCCGGCTGGCAGGCGCTGGAGTTAAAAAAAGAAAAAAAGCACAAGTATGTCAACTTTTATTTGCTCCTTTATTCCACATCAATGGCAAACAACGCGCTAAAGTTAATAAAACAAATACAGAAAACACAGTCTGGCTGAGGCAGAGGCAACAGGGGTGTGTTTTGAGAGGTCGTGTAGCAATTACAGACGAATCTGTCGGAATCTTCCACGTACTTCTAGTTGCTGCGCGAAGGAAGAGCCAGGTCCAATAAGCCACATTTGATTTAGACTTCAAATAAACAGGGTGGAAGCAAAGTTCCTGCAAATAGAAGGAGTGGAGGAGCAACATAAAAGAAAAGCGTTGCATGAGCAATAAGCCCACATTATACCATTAGCTGTTAAAAAATGCACTTAATTCCTCTGTAGAGATGGAAATAAATCGCACGAGCTCGAGCATTGTTCCATGCAAATCCCATCGAATGGATTTAAGATGGCGTATTGTTTATTAGGGAAATATGGGGGGAGGTAGGAGAGCTGCTGTTCTAATTGCAGTAATTTAATCAGGATTAGAAAGGTTACCTGGATGAGGCGACAGCGCAAGGACACAGATGCATGTGGAAAGTAAAAATGCACATTTCACGCCACTCTTGTTGTCTTTTGGGTTAACGAATTGACGCTGCGTTTTGCGCCGCCACTCTTCTGTGGATAAATAAACAGAATGTTCTATTGTCTCCCCCCCCCCCATCTCTCTCTCTATTTCTATGTGTGCTACTCTCTCTCTCTCTCTCTCTCTCTCTCTCTCTCTCTCTCTCCCAAGCCTTGCTAAATAGGAAGCAAAGAGAATCCATTTTAATCAGATTAATAACTTGGTTGATCACATATAACCTAATTTTCATTCAGTGCTGCCCTTGTCCGCTGAGTCATATACGGAATGACCTTTGTGTCGCCACTGCGACCATAAAGCACAGTAAGTGCCATTGTGCTGTCAAAAAAAGCTGAAGATGTTTTACATCACCGGAAAAATTTCATCTGTCATTTTTTCTACAAATGCGATGCCCCTTCCACAAAAGGCCACCTTCCAATTGAGGGCCATTAGGTCGGGACTCGAGTTTCCTAGGGCTCGGGAGATGGGAACAACTTTCCTCCTGCATTCACAGTAATATGAATCGTCCTTTTAAAACAGATATGGTTACATATTAGTTTTGAAAGGTACAGTAACTGCTTCAGCTTTAGCTGTCTGCAACAGTAGGCCTTTTGTGTCCGCCAGAACTCAATAAGTGGCCTGTGATCCCATTTTAGCTCTCTCTCGCACACTATAACACACTGCCTGCGTGGAGAATATTGCGATTGGAGCGCGTTTGAGGCTGAATGATGGCTGATGACAGTTACGAGGCAAAGTCTGAAATCAAGCTCACCTTTTGCCTGCTTCTGTTTGTTCTCGAGTGGTGTTTCTGTTACTTTCAGAAGTTATTTTCTATTCCTTCATCAAGATAAATCTCAGCCTTGATTTACTGGTATGATTAGCAGTTTCAAAGGAAATCTGCTGAGATTTAATTATACACAGAAAGAAAAAAAAGGAGAGGGAGAGAGGAGCGAGAGAGTCATGGACACACACACACACACACACACACACACACACACATGCATAGGCTTTCAGTCACACAAACAGGAAATATGAATGAAATATTTATGAAGTGGGTTAACGACTGCATGCACCCATATGTTTCAGCCTAACAGCAGTTTACAGGCAGTTCTAATGTGATGAGTTTCCACTGAAGCAAAGAACACTGATTTACAAATTATATAGAACACAAAGAGGAAAGACAATGATAATAATTATTCATATTAATACATTTTATTAAACATTTTGCTCCAGCAGTTCCGAAAACAATTCTTGCATTTATCCGTGATAACCGCCATTATTCTTTCTTTTGATTAGTGAACGAAGTTCCCTGCATTTATGTAACAAGTTCTTTGTTTCTATGCACTTCCTTTTGAAAAACTTGTTTTGTTGTTTAATTATCAGTTCTGGAGTCGCACACCACTAGAGGATGAATTCTCGGCATGATTCATTGGGCAGCAATTCTTGTAAAATCAGGCCTAGCGTGCCTGTTTCCAGAAAATGTAAGAACTTTATGGGTTATAGGTTTTATGAAAGCCAGCATGCAAAAAAATAGGAGGAGGGGGGATTAATCTGAGGATTAGCGCCATACTTTAAGATAAATCTTTTTTAATATGAAACCTCATCCCCACTTATTCTGGCCAATCATTCTTTTTGCAGACTTTAGATTACGTATTGTGTCTTTTTTTCTGCGCTCAGTTTAAGAACACAGCTTTTTCTTTTTTTTCTTTTTTTGACAATCTCCGCTCCACAAACACATTCTTCATGCTGTAAAACTCAGAACAATGGATGAGCACATAGCTGTGCACATTAATGCTTCTGTAAATGGAAAGACAGAGAGAGAGAGAGAGAAAGAAAACAGATAAGCAGAGCTTGGCTGCCCCCTCCTATCCATGTCATCCGTCTATCTATGTATCCTTCCCCATGGAAAAAACAAGGGATGAAAAAAAAAACAATAAAAAGCTAACCAAATCTCTCCTCCTCATCGTTAAATCCAGGCTGATCAGAACGCGCCAGACCCTAACCGACAAACATCATAGTCTGTCTCCAGTCCCTAATTGACTGCACAAGGATTGGTCACACTTTTTAAGTAGCGTTTCGTAATGGATTTCCATGTTGGTTGCGCTTTTAACTGGCGCTTCAAATGGAAGGCAAAATGTCTCTTTATTATCAAAAGCAATGGTTCTTTCTCTCCCCTGTTCTCCCATTTTTTCGGTAAAGATGATATCAGCCACCTCCCTGTTTGTAATTTTTTTTTTGCAAGGTCAACCCAGGCTGACAGTTGACAAACGATCTCAAGATGGCCACATCATCTGTCCTGTAATTTTTTGGGGGGAGAAAACGATAAGATGAATGCCATGTATCATGTTTTTTTTTTTTTTTTTTTTTTTTCCTCTCTTTCCCTCACTCGATTTTACGCTCAAATCTCTTATCGGCTTATGAAAAGGACTGTTAAGCAGGTGAAACAGCGTTTCGTTCATGCTTGAAAGTTGTCGCGGCTCTCGCACAGGCCCGAGACCGGTTCAAATCTCTCCGATCTGGACTTATCCTGTTTCTGCATCTTGGCACGGCGCAGGGATTCAGTATTATAGACAAGCTGGTCATCAGATGGGAGTTGGGTTTATTTCTGTGTCTCTTTCCTCCCCCCCCCCTCCGTTCCCCCTCCCCTCTCTCTGGCGTCTCATCCAAGTTATGTCTCATTTTTTTCTACTGGACAGCTCCGACAGAATGCCCGAGAACTCGATGTCCTTGAGAACAGAACAACTTTTCAGTCTAATACTTTGATTGATTATTTGTTTGTTTTTTTCCCCTGTTGTTGTTGTTGTTGTTGTTCTCCTGCTTTTCTCTGACCGTCTTCTTAGTTTTTCTCTTCCCGAGATCATTATTCGTATTTATGCTGAAATCGTTAGGGAGGGGAGAGAGGCTTCAACTTCAACAATGACGGCCACTTTGACAAAACACAGAGTATGTTTTTAATTACCTGGATTTTTTAATGTTGTTGTCATCTCACAGAAAATACTGCTCTTGTTCTGATGTTCCTATTATGTTCTCATTTGAATGCCTGCTCTCTGCAGGAAGTCCAACCCCCCTCCCCACCCCGCATCACTTCCAGCAGCCCTCCAGTGTTCACCATTTCTAGTTTTTCATTATGCCTAATTGCATTAAGAGACATATCATAGTGGAACGAGAGAGAGGTAGAGATGAGGTGTCATCGCTTTCTAAAACACAATTAGGTAACACCTCATCAGGGGCTCTGCCTGCCTGCGGTTGACAGGTGCGTGAACGTTAGCAGCGGCGGCGTTGGTGGTGCACGGGCTACTGTGCGTACTTGACAACTGCTCGTCAAATGGATGACAGGCGCTTTCCTGAGAGCCCGATCGGCGCCACAATCGATACTCGATGAGGTGTGCCGAGTGAACCCGCCGTTTGAGAAGGGGGTCCTTAACGCTAATGAAGCCGTTTCATGTGCGTCTTCCCTCCCTGTTTACTTCGAATTTTTCATCTGACAAAATGAAACAACTGCTTGTTAATTTGAGAAACAACAATCAGCAACTTTTATCAAAACCGGGAGAACAGGGAGATGCTGGGAAGCAGTGGCGCTGAAGTTCTAGCGGGGTTTTGTTTTTTCCACCTTGTTCTTTTAATGGAAGAAAAATAATGTACTGCTGAAGCACCACAGATTGTCATTGTGAACGTGTTTCTATTTCATCTAAAACATGATGACGATGATGATGACCAGAATGATGATGATGATTAATGAGAGTGATGGCAATGATTACACACATACAGGAAGAGTGTTTAGCGTGTCAGCCATCTGCCTGATTAAAAACTCATCTTTATCGTAGTATCCTCTCACACGGCCTGGACAGAAACAGATGAAGCAGATAGAAAGAAAAAAAAAAAAAACAGATGCGCAACATGATCATGTTTCAATTGACACCTTAAGAAGAATTATGTACCGGGTTCATTATAAAGGTATCCAGCCTGATGCGGCATATTTGCTCTTGCGTTTTGCTCTGAATGCACTATTGGATATTGCACCTTAGAGCTGACACTCTGAGACAAATCCTGGAGAAGAAAAGTAATGATCACATATAAATATCAATATGAAAGTAAGAGTCAGTGCTAAAGAAGACGTATAGCTATTGATGTTTGAATAACGGTAGTGTCAGGCAATGAAGAAGAGAGAGGTAGAAAATAAGAAGGGAAAATATAATGCATTCGCTTTTCAGAAAGACAAAAAAAAGAGACAGAAACGGTTAATCGAAAACACTCCAGAGGCATAAGAATCAAGCTGAGGCCGAGATAAAAACATAACCGCTCTCTATGCCTTGTGAACAAAACCATAAATAAATATATAATCAGTTAGCATTATGCAGGTTTGCTCTGAGAGGCATTATCTGTCTGGCGTTGCCTTCTCAAGTAAAAGAACATTTGACAGTGCAAGTCCCTGATGAAAAAAAAGAGAGAGAAAGTTATGACTTCAAAAGTGTTTACTCACCATGTTTTTTAATTTGTCTGGGCATATGCAGTTTATTTGCATTTCAAATACGCATATTTGAAGCAGGTGGTTTAAATGCCAAGATGCGAATTGATGACAATCACCCCTACCATAAGCGTCAAGGGAGCTGTACTCGCGGCTGACATTAAAACTAAACGAACAGCAGCTAAACAAACACATCGAAATAGAACTCTGTTACCAGCCGCCCCGTGCAAGTGACACCCCATAGCCCCCCCCCCCAAAACCTGCTCGCATCCTCTCCACACGTACTTATATTTTAATATTCATGTACATTTAAATATCAGCGCCTTATATAGCGGCGTTCTTGAGCGGTATCAGACCGAGGAGAGAGAGAGAGAACGTAAATACCTCACATTTGGGTGCACATAAATCTATTCATCCGTGAACGCCGTCAAATACCCCCCCTCCCCCCTCCTCCCCCTTTCCTGGCCGTCGGTTCCATCGCTTCCATATTCATTTTTGTAATTTACAGCAAATCCAATAGCTGTCAATCACAAATTAAAAACTCCAAATTTACAACGGGGAGGAAACAGCTGCTTCTACATTTACAGCAAGACCACTCTAAAATATTAAAGACATGTCACCCAGCTCTGTGCAGCCCTACATCTGCGGCCATCTGTTTTCTATTAAAACATTACACCAAAAAACGCTGCTATTTCCATGCTTTTAGATCAGCACAGGAAAGCGAGACTGACAGTGTAAAACCTCCTGACGTGCTTAGCTTTTATCAACGGCCCTTTCAAAAGTGTCAGAATAAAAGGCTTTGAGTGGCAACCGATGTATTTGCACAAGTCGCAGACGAAGCGGAGGTCACATTTTAAGGGCCTAGTTGACGGCGAACAATGCCGGGATATCTTAAACAAGCCGATCTGCTGCTTTTCTTGTCGTTTTCTCACTCGCTCGGCCCTTCCTCCTGTGAAGCACAGAGCGGTGTTGAAAAGAAATACGTTAAACCGAGTGATTCGATGACATTTGAGGCATCGGCGGTGCGGCGAGAGAGCGAGAAGGAGAGCTTTTGAAAAGCGACGCTGAAGTATTCTGTTATGGCGCAGTCGGAGAAGAATTACGGTCAGTGTCAAAGGTAAACAATTACAACATTCTGAGTCACTTTTTGGAGTCGGGGCAAAAGAAGATCATTGCTCCCTCTCTAATAGGTAATTTCCTTTGTCTTCAGAGCTGTATTTCACATGTTGCCTTCCACGGGGTGGTCCCCTCAAAAGGAAAAAAAACAGAGGAACGAAAGAAAGAAAAGAAAGGAACGAACGTGTGCTTGGCGCATGCATCAGAATTTCAGATGAGACGTTTTGTTCGCCATCTCGAACTGCCAACACAGAACAGTTTGTTGGTGGTATGTGCCTGTTTGGCAGACAAAAAAGGGAAACTTTTCCATCAACTTCAGGCTGCATGTAGAATGTTATTGTCTGAGGGAAACAACATGAAAGGACACTTAATTTCAGATCAAATTCACAACGATATCTGCCGTTCAAGTTGTTAGAATATCCTTGTTCTCCCCATGACAGAGATTCGGTGATTAACAAGCTCGCTGTTTTTCTCTCACCCACCATTTAAAGGAAAAAACCCAGAGCTCCCGCTGCTCCGAGCGACATCTCTCCCCTCGCCGCCGTCTCTTCCTTCCTCTCCTACTCTTGTCGTCTATGGCAGGAGTCACAGGTGTGTGACAATAATTACACATACACTCAGAAAAATAATGTCATTTCTCTCCATTTAATAAGTTAGCAGTAAAATGCAGAGGGGGAGCGCACAGGGAGAGCAGGCTTAAATCTTATCTGATACCCGGGCCCCTAACTCAATCATATGGCTCTTAAGAACAGGACACGGGCAGCTGGGGCTCACTAATATGCATGCAATATGTGTGTAAAACGATACGCTTTAATTTTGAGCCCACTTTAAGAAGCAACAAAATCTGTTTATACGTGAGACATTTAAAAAGAGGGAGGAAAAAAATAAAGCTATTTAACTCCCTCGTTCCCGCCAAGCTGTGACATCTGTTTAGTCTTTTCTTCATCCCTCTGCTCCGAACGCTCAATCCCAGGAAGACGTAGTTTTTAAAAACCCACTTTTCCTGCCTGCTGTTTATGCTAAAACTCAGCTCTTTGAATCTGCGGAAACACAAGTTAAGAAAATGATGATTGCACATGTTTATCTCTTTTCCTCTTATTAGATGAACTTTGCTGCTTTTAGATTTCAGTTTTTCCTCGCAGGCCATCAGAGAGATTTCCTGTTGGTACTCCGATTGTGAATTAAGGCCGATTCACACCAAGAGAACAGTGCATGTACCAAAATAGTCAAGTCCACGCTATAACGCCAATGACGTTTTTTTTCCAGTTGACGAATGCTAAAATCAGCCAATCAGAATCCACCCGATTTTATTAAAGATCTCAAGCAAGTGACCGAGCTTATAATAAACAGAACAGTATCGTTCTGGATGCGAAAATACGGTATTGTTATAATTATCTTTATAGTTATCGTTCTTGGTTTCAAACACATTATGAGGAAACAAATATATGTATGAGGGTACAAAATAACATTTTCATCCATATTTCAATCTGAACAATTTAGCACGCTTCATTTTTAGCAAATAAACAGAAGTTTCCTGTCGTTATTTGAAGGGGCGCTGACTCGGGTACGCGAGTCAAGGGGCTGGTAATTGGCTGGATGAGGCTGCTGGTGTGTATGCGTATATATGTGTCGCCACTGGGCTCTCCCAGAAAGCAGGAAGTGTGAGGGAGAAGAGGGGCCTTTGGGGGGAGGAATATGGGGAGGAGGAGGAGGAGGAGGAGAAGAGAGAGAGGAAGGGGGTTAAACTTCAAAAAGCCTCTGACACATGCTGCCGCTGGCCCTGACCACTCCACAGATGCTTTTGTTCATTGCCTCTCTCTCAGTTCCCCCTCACTCTCATTCATTCCCTGTGTCTTTGGTGATACGCGCCGAGTACAGATATCAAAGTCGCACTGTCTGTTAAGACTTCAAACTGGGGCCCTGTCCGTCAACCCCAATCATATCTGTGCCCTGCTCGCAGACTGGAGTGGAATATTTGATCTGTCCTCTTCAGGAGGATCAACAATCAGACGTGAGGGGGTGGGGGGTGGGGGGGTTTGTTAGGACTCGGACGTTTGAGAAGGGGGGTGAAAACGGCCCACTTCACTGCACTTCAGTCGCACTACAAAGAGTCGAGCCACGGATGCTAAAGGGATAAAGAGAGCTTTGCTCTTCAGGATCTCACGCCGTCACATTTTACCAGCGTTTGGCACTGAGGAGATAGAGGACCTTACAGTACAGAGACATTTACAGAGTTCTTTTTGTGGTCGTTGTGGTTTGCTTGTACTTTAAGAAGCCCGCAGCGCAGATTATTATGGCATCTGATGGCATTATCTCAGGCCCGTCCATCTGTCCATCCAGTTATGACTATTAATAACCCCAGACATGTGTCACATAGTACACTTAGTTCTTAAATCCCTCGTCTGTGAGATCAGACTGTATAATTACCTATCCCATTAGAGTGTGAGACTCTGGACCCTGCATGCTGACACTGACCTGAGCAGGAACAGCTGGGGCGATGCTCTTTAAAAAAGTCATCATCATTTATGTCGTTCCTAAACTGTATGAGTGTTTTTATTCTGGGGAAAACGTTTTATTTTTTCACTAATCGCTGACTTTCATTGCATGGACAAAAAAAAAACACACTGAGACTGTCTTACAAATATATTCTTCGATAAGTTATATGAGCAATGAATTTTCATTTTTTGGGTGATCTTTCTTGTTCCTTTTGAGTCCTGAAAAGAAAGAAGCCCTTTGTGTTTCCGTGAGATACACAACATGATTAATTCATTTTAAATGTGACTCGTTTAATAACGGCAAAGATAAACTTTAAATCTCACAGATTATAAGATGAAATCCTTCAGCATGTGCTGTGATCCTTACGAGTGATGCCAGCCTGTGATTGGCTCTCTGTCCATCAGCAGAGATGTTCCTGCTTCCTGCACGTGCGGAGGGGTTCAGTTCCTGTCCTTCCGTGCAGAGCGCCAGAGGGCAGAGAGTGTACTAGGAATCAGCCCATCCACACTAACTCTTTTTTCCATTCCTAATCACTCCATTTAAAGCCAGAGGTGAGAAGCCTGACTGACTCACACATACGCACCTGCTCTAATCAGCCCTATATCCCTTAAGAGTGCCTGTCGGTACCCACCTGTGTTTGTGAGTGTGTGTTTTTAGACTGATGAGTCTGTTTGTGGAATGGCCACTTGCTATCAGTAATTGGTGTCGTTCCCTGTGGGTTTGATAATTCTCACACCCTCTATCTCAACACTGGCTTCACATTCTATAGATGAATGACATGTGAAAGCATGTGTCAATCTCAGTGTGTGGCACTTTCTATAAATATTAGTCTTTATAGTGTGCCATGGAAGAAAAAAGAAATTAGATGTTCAATTTCCGCTTTCTTTTTTCCTATGAGAACTATTAGACATGTTTAGTAAACTATTAAACTTAAACTACTACATAGATTATTATCCTAACCTAAAATGAAAATTACACTGTTTAGATTTAAAAAAAAGTTTATTTTTGCCTTGTGAGGTTTCTCCACTTTATAATATACATAAAATCATAAAACAGACATCGTTAAAAGAATATTTAAACTGTTGTAGTAGCAAACTAACTTTATTTACCAATTGTCCAACATTATGTTTGGTTTTGTGCTCTTACCTATGTCATTTAATATAATACTAATAACAAAATAATCTAACTAATATTTTATTTGAATTATTGCCAGTGTAGTCAATACCTGCAAAACTATATTTTGTCTCATAACTTCAATATTTAATTCTGTTAAATGTGTTGTTGCTGATTTACAATTTAATGTAATTTAATTGTTGTTTTTATTTAATATTTTTGCTTAAAAACTGTAAAACACAAATCAAAAATTGTAATTTAATAGATTTAATGTTTTTAATGTAGAAATATATTATTTCTTTCTTTTCTAAATAAATAATTGTAAACCACAAAATAAATAAATAAATAAAAGCTAATGTAAGACTTGGTTTAGCATTTTAGGCTTAGGCTTAACTTTTTTTTAAAAAAAGGATTAACTTTTTTTTCTAATCGTTACTCATCTACTTTCGATGCCCATTTATTAAATATAACATATTGTATTGATTTTGTGTAAAGTGCTTATCTATCTATCTATCTATCTATCTATCTATCTATCTATCTATCTATCTATCTATCTATCTATCTATCTATCTAT
>JAUCNO010001819.1:16354504-16379855 GCA_032353835.1 Enteromius viviparus
CTATCTATCTATCTATCTATCTATCTATCTATCTATCTATCTATCTATCTATCTATCTATCTATCTATCTACAGTATGTATAATCTGTGCTGAAAACACACTCCCTGATGTGCATCTATTTATGTATTTCACTGTACAGACTTTGATCATGCACACTGGACAGCTAATTAACAGAGGGATGCAAACCCCATCACAGAAAGGGAAAGAGACAGAAAAGATATAAGCAAGAATGAGAGGAAACGTGTGCAGGCCATAACATGGCCTTTTCTTTCAGCCACTTACTTTTGGCCTGCAATAGTATAGTGTGCAAAAAAAAGGAAAGGAGCGGGACCAGTTATCTTGCGATTTCTCCCCAAGCCCTGTGACGCGGCTAAGTGAGCCTCAACTGACCAGAAATGATTTGCCTCTGTCTGTTAAACACGTAATGGAGTCATTTAACTAGTCAAATTAGAAGCTGCAGAGATGCCGCATGCTTCATTACTGGGTTCCAATGGGTACCATTTTACATTTACGTCAGGAATGATTTCAGGGCAAATTAATGTTTTTATTGTCTTACACAAATACACCCCCCAAGTCATAAAAGAGCAGCTCCCCCTACAGGTCACTCAGTATAACTGACTGAAACTACAGTGAGGGATGTGCAGAGGACAGTGTGGACAAGAATGTAACCTCTCAGGTGCACTAGTATTGTTTTCATTCATTGTTTTATCTTGATGAAGTATGTTTTGGCACTTTAAAGATGATACACACCCGACAGAATTTATTGATCACCGCAAAGAGTAACGTAATGGAAACCCAGTGTGCAGAGACGCAGTTTGATGTGGGGGACAGAGCTCTGGACCTTGTTAGAGGATTTGGACATTTGTGATTACAGACGAGACCCAGGCCTTCTCTGCCCTGCCCCACAGTGTTGTTTGATGCGTGTGGAGTCCTGTTCAATATTTGTCTTCCTGTGTATGGAGGCAGGGAGGTGGGTGTTACCACAGAGTCATTTGTCCGGTACTGACACACTGTTTAAAATGGCTTTTGCGAGATTCTTTTCCCCATCTTTTGATTATTTTTGACGTATTATTTTGGTATGGTTTTGCTATGGACTTTATATAATGGATACAAACATACCCAGACTGTTTATCTTCATCAAGAACAAAGCAGTTTTGTATATCAGAACTAGTTTCATTTTTCATAGCGTGTGCAGGTTGAGTAATAGTTTTCCTTCATCCATGTCGCAATGTTAAAAGAGCCGTAATGGAATTGTAATAAAACGGCTCTTTTTCTTCTGTCCGACTTACTTGATAGCCATCTCACTCCTCCTTTCTGTCCGTCCATCTTCAGCCATCAGAGCAATTAGATATTGACACACAACACACAATGCGACTGACACACATAGCAATGGCTCTTTGTGGAAAAATAGAGGCTGGGAGAGAGAGAGCGAGAAGAAAAAAGAAAGAAAGACAGAGAGTGCCCCTCCTCACAGCCCCTGTTGTGCTTGACACTCTGTCGATTTGGTTTCACCCAAACACTGCGTTTGATCCACTCTCTAGGCTGGCAGACTTTGAGGCAAAGAGCTGCTGTTTGCTCTGTGATACACAGCTATACACAAGTGTCGTTTCTGTGTGTGTGTGTGTGTGTGTGTGTGTGTTTGTATGGAGACCCACAAACAGCCACGTCGCTCCCAGTGCTGCCTGGCTGTGATAACCCCGCCGTGAACCTTTCTTTCCATCACTCCACTTTATAAGCTCTAACATACACTCCTTATGCTCTTGCGTTTGCTCTTAAGATCTCTGCTACAAAGCTAACATGAGAGGATGATGTCCAGCATCTGATCACAGACCCCGTGTCAGCTACCACCGCTTTTATTGACTGAAATAAAGCAATAGTGTAGATTGCTGATTTTACTGCGTTAGCAGTATACAAAGGGTGAAATTATTAAATATTCATTGAGATAAATGAAGGGTATCATTTAGTTATTTACAGTAATTCTTAATTTTGTTTGAATTTTACATTAGTGTGTGATTTAATTCAGTATCTATAAAGTGAATTCAGCATTAGCATTTATGTTTTTGAATAGGCACTTTCATGAATATTTCACAAATTCTGCCTTATAAAAAACATATTTTTTTGGTTGTTTATTGATTAATTTAGCTTATTTAAATTCCTTTGCGTAACCTCAATTATCTCTAACCTTAATTTCTATATTATATGTTTTCTTTTGCTCCATCAAAATAAATTTTATACGAAATTCTGTTATTATGATTATTATTTTATTTATTCGTTCGTTTAGCATCTGTCACAAAAATATTTGATTTAGTATTTTTTGCCAATTAACATGGCAAAAATCTGATAGAAATACGAAAGAAAGAAAAAACGGACCAGATGTTTATTTGTGTTTAAAAAAGTAAATATATTTATTTGATTATCTTTGTTTCGTTTTTTAATGACTTGGTTAACAGACATAAACAATGGAGTTTGGCAAATACATTCATAATTAGTGCTATTTTATTAAAATAAATAAATAATAATAATACATAAATAAAAATGCAGTCAAATAGAGTATGAATAAATAGATGGATGAACAAACAAATAACAAATAAAAATGGGATTTGAATATAATTGACCAATATTTACTAATTTGTATTATTTGCCATTCTATCACATAAAAATGTCTAGCATTTTACAACTTAAGAGAAAATGTGTAATTTTTGAAGATGCGTTTTTTATTAGTTAAAATAAGCTACTATTTACAATTACTTATTCAAATTAAACTGTTATATGATATTAAATGGAAAAAGGAAGGTTTCACAAAAATCCCACTTTAAATGGAAGAATGCAGGCATGTATTTAAAATGAGCTTTTCTCATTGAATTTGTGTCTATCATATAAAAGGGGAAACTAAAGTGCACCATATTCATAGAAAGAGCCTTTAGCATTTTCCTCTCTATTTCCGACAAATAGAAGTCAAAGAACCCTCCATCTCTCTGTCTGCCTTTGTGTCATTATTTCCTCCTCTTTTTTTATGCTGTCTGCTATTTATTTATTGATCATCTGACTGGCTGGTTATCTTTGCATGTTGGGCAGTTATAGATGAATGCACAAAGCATTTCAATCTGAACAAGAGATCATTGTGCATTGTGGGTCCTCCCACGTTCTTTGGTCTTGTATTGTAGAAGGGGAGGGGGGTCGAAATCAGAACAAACGATGCCATTTCCTGTCATCCCCGAGCTCTGGCCATTGAGTGGCTGCGAAAACAAACGTGGGAGTGTTACTGATAACATAAAAATATTATCCGGCTCCTGTTGTCGACCACTATAGTACCTTTGAGAATAGCTATTAGAGCAGAGACAGTGGGTCCTGACTGTGACTATAGATCAGGTGATGATGTACAGTAAAGAGCGAGTTTATACCATGGGCCGACACATAACTGGGGCAAGGCTTTGATTTCGGGACTCGATAAAGACACAAACAAACACTTGTCTCGCGTTCTCAAGACTTCTCAGGTTCCCGTGTGTTATCTGAAGCCCAGGTTAAGTATCATAATCTGGCAGTGACCTGTTTATAACTGTCTTTACCATGTAATGAAGTTTAAATATGAACATTATACTATGATGTTATTGATAGTGCAGATGCAAAATCAAGGGAGAAAAAAGAAAAACAGAACAATGCTACAAAAAAGCTGTTAAAAGACATGCAAATTGTGGTAGAGGATCGTGAGACATTTGGGGTTTTTTCGAGCTTGTGAAGTGCTGTTAACCTGAAGTCTCTGACAGATTGTGTGGTGGAGAGCCATGTCAGCAGGAAGGGTTACAGCCTGGACACACCAACACATCCAGAAGGTTCTCCACAGGACTCTGACGGACCGCAAATGCTGGAATAGCTTTCCAGGGTTCCAGTGGACCTCAGAGATCAAACGAAGCAGCGGGAGTGTGAGAGAACGAGAGAGAGAGAGAGAGAGAGAGAGAGAGAGAGAGAGAAAAAGAGAGGGTTGTTCGGGAGGGGGGGCGAAGACGGGATCGTGAAAGACTGCTAGACTGGGAGAGAGATACAGGGGTAATGACATTTCCCTGACAGGGGTGCAGAGTGATACTCTGAGTTTTCTCTCTCATCCATTCGCTGCTGGTGGGTGGATCCGGGGCCAAACCCAACGGTTCCCACAATCCAGCTTTCTGAAAAGATTCATAATTACTCTTAAGAAGGTAATAGTGTCAAATGAATGCCTGCAGGAACAAAGGATCTTATTATGCTTGCTTGTCAGTGTGTGTGTGTTTGTGGGTGCGTGTGAACGTTCATGTGTATATCGGTCATCTATTGCTATTTTGTCTGGAGGAATAGCACACAGTAGATGATGGGAAAGGGAAAGGAAATGCAGTGTAGTTTTACCAGGCCATCAAAGACCTCTTGTGTTTATTTGGGGTCTGTGTGTCGGTCTTACAATTGTTTTTAACATTTTTTTTCCCCTTTGTAGTCCAGCAGAGTTCACAATGACTGCTCTAGTCTCTCTCTCTCACACACACACACACACACACACACACGTCTGAGAGTCGAGAGAAGTCTTCTTATTGGAAAATCTTTCAATAAATCAATGTGACTTTAAACACATTTCCCCCGTGACACCCCTGACCTGATAAGAACTCCGCTAATCTCTTTTGAGGCTGTCAGAGTGCTTTGAACAAAATCTAGTTCGCATCTATCAGCAAGGTTATTTGTCAATGACTTATAATCCTAGGTAAATTTCACTGGTTTTATATTAGAGGCGGCTAAGGGTTCTCATGTCTGAAGTTTCTCAGGCTTGGGAAAAAGGAGGAGACCAAAGTGGAACAAAAAGAATGTTATGGATCTGCCTGCCAAAAACAATGAGAGCAGAGAAAAGTGAGGAAAAGCAGATAATTGTTGCGATTGTACTGAAATGTTAAACAGAAAGGACCTTTATTCGCTCGTTGCTTTGGCTTATTTGACTTGATACAGTTGTATTATTATTTGTATTTACGTATTTGCCATCACCGTTTTCACATGCTCGCATTTACGCGCACTCAAAAATGATGTGGCTCTCGAGAGAACGAGCGGCGTATCGTTCAAGCGAAAGCAGGGAGCTATCTGCAGCGAGTCGAGGCCTACTGGGTAATTTATGAAGTCTCAATTAGACGAGCACACAAAGTAATGATTCTCAAAAGCGCTTTGTCCAGCACATGGCGTATTAGATGCTGTCCATGCTTATGAGACCTGCCTTCCGAACTTCATAAACAGCATTCTCAGATGAATTATTAATAACACATTTGAGAGACGTACTGTTCCTTGACTGCCCATGGAAGCAGCTATTTAGGTTGAAATAGACTAAAAAGCATTGGTAATTGATAAAATTGCCATATCTAAACAGAAGAGGTCTTTAAGAGTGTGAAGTGGATTTCGAGAAGCGAAAGTGCTGTTTTTTTTCCCCCTCCCTCTGCTATTGTCTGCATAAATAGTCATATTCTTGTTTCCATGGATAAATGCTTTCATATCTGCCAACTCATGTTTGGTCTTTACAGAGAACGTTAGATCTTCTGTTGTTTACAGGTTGTGTCAAAAACCAAAAAGCCTTGCCTTAAGTGCTTACGCTGCACATAAATAGTTTGACATTTCATATTCAACAGCGCTTTACTTGTGCTAGTAAATAAATAAAAGATAAACAAAGGCTTTCGTTTCTGGTGCGCATATAACCCTGGATCTTGATACTCTCGCGTTCTGTGTTTAATGATCTCAGGTGTATTTTCGCATTGAATTCCTATGATTATATATCTATTAGATGGAATAATACCAGGCTTTTATGTCATTCTGATGTCATTCGTGTTTGTTTCTTCTAATGGCATCATTAGGTTGGCATGATTAGGCACTTGTGTGTGACGGAAACACATTACTGTTTATTAAAGACATGAGTGGTCTGTTGAAACCAACAACACCAACACTTCTCACTGTTCGCCTTTGTGAGGTGTGGATGAATTTCTTTAACATAAATCTGGCACTTTATTCAACTAGTCCAAGGCATGGCCACAGTAAAAATCAAAAGACGTTAGAAAAATGAAATAATGACATTTAATTAGTTCATAATTTGCACACCATAATATATTACAGTCATTTATAGTTTGCATTCCTACATGATCATACTCCATGGTTGTGACTGTCCGTATAAATTCATACATTTTATGTAGACGATTTATGCAGTACTGGATGAAAGTATGTAGACACCCTGTTTGAATGAACATGTTTGGTTGTTTCTGCTTTACTCATTAATAGCAGGTGCACAAAATCCAGGATACAGCCGTGCAATCTCCTCTGACAAACAGACTCCCTTTGGGGAAAAGTCTGGTGTGAGAGAACTTGATTTGCCTGCACAAAGCATGAATCCCATTGAAGACCACTGGGATGAATTGCAAGCAAGTCACTAGGTCTGAGCAGGATAAAATCCCTGCTTCCTTGTTCCAGTATACAGTGGAAAGTTTTATATTGCATAGAGTATAGAACGTTCATTAGTGCTTTACTATTTTGTGAGCACATGGATTACTGTAGAAATGTTACTTGAGCACAAAGCAGCATATTAGAAGGATTTTTGAAGGATCACGTGAGCCTTGAGCATACGAGAATTCTTTCAAAAGCAATAAAAACCCTTACTGGCCATAACTTTTAAGCTGTGCTGGTGTGTGTGTGTGTGTGTGTATGCATGCATTGTTTGGGCTTTTCAGTATTGTAGGACATGTAATGTATGTCTGGGAAAAAAAACTAAACAAAAAAAAAAAGATTTGCTTTTTGTAGGACATTGTGATTGCCAAATATGAAGAACGTGATGGTTTAATTAAAAACACCTTGACTTGAAAGCAAACACAAACACTTAAAAACTAAAAAAAGGACTGTAGTTAATTAAAGCAATCCCTCGGCTCAAAAATTCTTAACACGCTGCTCTCAAACACACATAAAGGTGGGCTTTTCCAGCACCAACCACCTCTCTTTAACAGGGGAAATGGCTTTCACCAATTCCACAATCCCTCAATCAAACTCCCATATTTTACAATCACCTGAGAGAAGGAGCTCTCGTCTGTGTGACAGTGAAGCTGCAAATCTTGCGCTCTTAAATCTCTCTCTATTTAGCTTACTCTCTTGCTTTGCTGTTCTCAAACCCAATCGCTCACCTCTTGGCCCCGCTGAAGAAACATCTGCGTGCTGTGTGGGGCAGAGGGGCTGTTTTGGCCGCCGCTCGCGCACATATGCAGAAAAATAGAAATGTAAATAAGAGCAGATTCATAAATACTGCTGTCTTAATTGAGACCCAGTAAGAGTAAGTAGCAGATGTTAGAGCAGGAACTGTTGAATCATCAGAGACCGGTGGGGAAGCAGGCAAAATCATATTTAAAAAAAAAAAAAAAAAACACTCAGCCAGGTGCTGGTGATTTTCCTGCACTGCAATCCATGAAATGTGCCGCGCATGCATGGATGTGTGTGTCACGTATGGATTAGGAGTCGTTTCCTTCCTCCAAAAAACAAACAAAAAAGGCCTGCAAATGTGGAGAAAAATAGAAGTGACTTCGGAGGTGCCTGGAGTCAAAACTGCGACGTGTGTGCAAGAATAAAGAGCTGTTAAGACAGAACTATCAGCGCTTAAGCTGCGACACACTTGCGCTCTCTCATCTCCGTCCAAACACCAAAATGAACACAGGGAGACGCAAACCTAGTTTTCTATCACATGTCAGATGCAGCAAAAGCCTGTCAGCCTACATTCCCACTTAAAACATCCAAATCTCTCTCTCTTTTCTTCTCTTACGAGAGAGACTGTTGCTTGATCTTGAGGAGAGTATGTACTAGCTGCTCGCTTGTGTGGGACCGCTCTCATGATTTTCTTCCCCCCTGGAAAACGCGGTGTGTGGATGTCAGGTTCCCTCTGATAGCTGCTGTGTTGGGACTGTTGGGAAACCAGAGAGAAGGTGGCACTGACAGGTCCCGCCGAGCAGGATAAAAGGACTTGTTCTGTTTCTACATTCTCTCACTCGCTCATTCTCTCCCTTTCTCTTTTCATTCTCTCTATTTCACAACATATAAAGTGACTGACAGCGTGGCACTAAAGGGACCTCGTCTGGAGTTGTCTGACTGACTCAGACGCAGCGTTCGGCGGTGCGCTCCCTCGACTGAGCGGTGCGACGTCGCACAAAATTAGTAAGCGAGAGCGGTGCGGTGCGCGATGCTTGCGCGAATAATAGCGCCGCTAGCTCCAGGGACCCCCGACTCTTCTAGATTAGGACTCACAATTAATACAACACATACGTGAGACAGAGAGAGAGAGAGAGAGGCCTGCTAAACACGATCCTATAGGAACATCTCAGACACTAAATGTTTATGAATGAGGCTGCTTCTGTTGGTCTCCTTTGTGATGAGCTTTAATTTTCTTTTTTTTGCTCATTTTCTTACAGCACATAAAATTCTCTGTTGTTTTCTGCTACTCATTGTTTTTGTGTAAGCCATGTAGGAAGCATCTGCGTCAAAAGCAAAACTTTGCCTTCATGCGTTTGTGGGTCGTGCGAAATTCAGAACTGAAGAATTAGCTGCTTTCGAATTCAAGAGTGCGGTTTTGAATTAAATTGGCCACACCCCACAGGAAATTTAATGAATTGAATTTACTGAATTGTAATTCAAAAGATAAAAGCACGAGTAATGCATTCAGAAAAAAGTATATATATATATATATATATATATATTTTATGTTTATACAATATTTAATAAATTATTGCATTATATCTATATCTGTCTGAAAAACGTTTTTAAGTTTTACATTGAACTTTGAATTAAAAATTACAATCATATTAATTTTTTTAAATCAAATTGCTGTTGCATTCTGCAGCCACGTTTGCTACCTCAATCCAAATTCAGGAATTTGAATAAAAAATTTCTAAGTTTCTAAATATTTTTTCTTAATATATTGAGCTGATTTTCAGCTCAATTGAAAAGGCACACAAACCTTATGCAGTGTGTGTGTGTGTTTGGCCTATTTAAGCAAGCCCTGCAAAATAAAAAGCGTGATTCATTCTCCAATCGTCCTGATGAACAAAAAATGACCTCATGTCTTCCTGTTGTCAAACAAAAGATTCTTTTTAAAAACGTACAAGGGGTGGGGGGGGGGGTGGGGGGAGTGATCGCACATGAAGCAAAGAATTTAAAACAACGTAACCCAAATCTCATGAGAGGGAAATGTGAGGCGCACACATTTAAGAGAAACAGACAATGACAACTTTTACCAGCAGCCCTGCCTCGACCTTGTTAGTGGGGCACTCTGGTAATCTGCGCTTAATGATTTTTCTCTTTTCTCCCTCACACTCCCTTCACCTCTCCCTCATTCTTCCTCCTTTCTCTCTTTTACATTAGACCACAGCTTGAGCTTGAACCGCAGAGTGTCACAGTCATTTAAGACGCAGCCCTAACGTTTTTTTCCTCTTCACATTCCGACGCCATTATGTTACATTGTTGCAGAATAAAGAGCCGTATTATGTTCCAGCAGTAAAGGGCACAAGTGGACTGAGTTTTTATCTGCTGAACGAATCAATCAGGATTATGTCAGTTGAAAAGAATCACAGACAGCAGTCGCCAGCGGACGAGGCCCGAGTGTGTGCGCGCGTTTTGGAGGGCTACGTAAATATGCGTACGAGAAGAACGTATTTGTTATTGAATACTAGCGGTTGTTGAGTGAAGTGTCATTTCTGCAACAAGAGCGCTGTTTTATTTTACACTGTTCTCTCACAGTCAAAGGATTGTGAGGACGCTAATTATCATTTCAGCAGAAATGATTAGGAGATCAAATGGAGATCGAATGCCATTTCCTTCCATTAATGCGGGGGGTTTAGTGCGGCTGTCATGCCGTGGCCATCGCCGGGCCTGTGGGAAAAAGACTGAGAATGGGGAGAGGCTTAGAGCGGGGCGGGGCTTGGCCGACGGGAATATTCATAGCAACAATCTACAGAAACAGAGAGATGACCTCTGGAGAGACCGAAAGATTGTCCGGAGTCCGGAAGAAACATTCAAATCTGGTTCCTAAAACGTGTCTTGTCATTAATAAATCCACGCTTGTCAACAAGCCTCACGTGCCGGGGGCGGAGGTCGTGGCCTCCCCTCATAACCTGTTTGTGAATGAGCACACAAGTGAGCAGCCATGAAAAGACCACAGTGTAGTCGGACAAATTGCTCGCTAGTACGAGCAAAGAGATTTGTATTGCGGTAGTGCTAAAATTGTAGATATTGTTTAAATACCCTCTCTTCGCTTTGCTTGAAATGGATGATGGAAAATGTTAAAGTGCTGCATAGCCATTTGTATTGTATTTATGTATTGCAAAAAAAGGTAATAGATCAAGCACATTCCATTATCCCCTTATAAGATCATTAGCAAATATAATTAGATATGAAAAGAAAGTAATTTGGGTTAGAGAGGGAGAAAAGCGCTATCAGGCACAGAAGACAGATTGCAACATCAGTGTTTGGCTTTAAATTGCTCAGTGGAGGTAGTATCAGTGTGAGAATCTCTGCCCCAGAAATAGACTTGAGTCAGAGAGCAAGACACATCCACATCCCAGCCCTCCGTTTTCTCTGGAATTGAGAGCTACTGCCTTGTTTCCTTATTCTTGAGTCTGGCTTGCGTGTGGATGTTTCTCTCGCTCTGGTTAATACGTGCAAGACAAACAGTTTTGGTGTCGTTCTCTATCATCTAAGGCAGGTTTACTTGCTGCCTAGTCATCCGGTGGAGTAACAAACACGCTGTTTGTTTTACCTTCACAGTCGTCCTTTCCTCGCGGCGCGTTTTAACATGAAAAAAGCAGAGGACTTTTTCAAGTGTGCCACATGCACGAGGTCGCCTGCTTCTTTGTGCTCCTCCGTATACTTATCTAAAGGCAATCTGAACCCACACAAGCGGCGAACATACAATTCTGCCATTTCCTCCCGAAACACTGGGTTTCTTTTACTTTGCTCTGAGGGGAGAGGAGGGGGCTGGTGTGCGAGGATTCTTCTAGTCTTTGTGAATCACTACAAATGGTATTCATAAACATCCTGTATTCATTAAAACCTTCTAAAAATATGATTTGGGTGCACTTCCTTGCGTTCGGCCCCGATTATATGTGTGTTTGCGTGTGTGTGTGTGTTCGCACGCTGACTCGTATTTACATATTTATAAATACTGGGCTGTACAATGAGGTCTACCTTTGCCAAAAACAACTCTTTTCCAGCAGCACCGGATGCCTGGGAGAGAACAAAGCCACCCTCCGTGGCAGAATGTGCAGTGTGTGTTGTGTTTGTGTTCAGCAGGAGATGATGGCGAACCACATCACTAACATCTAGACTTCATTCATATCGCAAAAAAAGAGACTTTCAGACTACCAGAAACAGCTGAACTCGAGTTTTTTTCTTTTAAACAGAGGATATTGCAAATGGGCTAAGCACTTAGCCGCTACCTGATGTGGTAAAAGTATCAGTCAAGAGGCTATGTGCAAAATAAATGTACCCTACTCCTTTCCATAATGCATGTTCTGCCTTATCTGATTGCTTAAACATGTATTCAATAGTTCAGAAATTCATATCCTCACATTTTCCTCCAATTAAATGACCCCTGTTCTCAGGAAACCTAAAACGAGCGGGCCTTTGAAACACAAATATACACTAAGTAGATTTCATGGTAAAAATAGAATACCTGAGGGAGGTCAGGGTTTTAGATGGGAGCGCTCTTCGCCTTAACTCTGTGGTCCGGGAATAATAAGAAGCAGTTAGGAAATGTCAGGACTTTGACTCCAGACAAGCCTCTCTTTTCCCCAAGTGTGCTGGCCGTTGTTAACCGAGCTCGCTTCCAGCCTTGTGCTGTGCTATTGTTCTGTCTGCCTTTTCATTTAGCCGTTCTGTTAAGCATGACACATGTATTAACATAAGATGGATCCTGGAGCTATGTGTCCTCTTACCATATGTCTTGTATTACTTTCCAGGGCCCTCTCTTGTCTCCCATTGAACGTGTATTATCAGACTTGAGCAGTAGAGGGCGCCACATTTTCTTGGTTCTGATTCAGTGGTGGGCCATTTCAAGTTTTAAACCCATGAAGTAATAATATCGATCATGCAAAAATGATTGCACCTGAAGGCAAGGAAAACGAATGCTTGGACAAACAAAGGCCTCACGATTCAGCCTGTGAGAAAACAGACCGATAACAGCATAATTTGACAGGCCAGAGTATGATAAAGATTTCTAGGGTGTTGAAATAATTAAGCAATCACTCCACATGCGGACAGGGAGACTTCAAAATTGATCAGAACAGGAGGAGAACAAAAGTTGCAAGGATCGTAAAGTTGGTGTGCTAGTCTCCAGATCGCAGTGGCAGTTGTTTGGGGAAAAGAAACGGCGTCCTTAAATAATAACATTCCAGGTGGCTTAGTTAATGAAGAGTGAAAATCAAATATGGGGCGGAATCTGTAACTCATTACCAGAACTTTCTTTAAGAGGAAGTCACGAAGAGCACTGGCCCCTGGGAGACCAGGCGTTTATAAAACTCGAGAATGTAATTTATTATCATTATGGTTATGATTATCTTAATTTCCTCACGGACACCAAAAAAAATGCCGTCAGACAGCTGTAGAGCTGTGACCGCTGCATAGGCTTTAGAAACACTGCCAATCACTTCAGATTTGATAAATAACAACCACTTTATTTGTGGATTAACATGAAATATCAGCAGGTTAAAGGAAAATGACATTGAGTAACAAGATCTTATTTTCAACATGGATTGCTAATACGGAGGCTTGTACTGCCATCTCCTGGACAAACTGTGCACTGCATTCTTCAGTCTGAGCCGTTCAGAGAAACCATTGGTTTGGATTGCTCATCCTGCCAAGTCTGATATAAATCAAGATGCATTTACTTTTTTAAATTTTTAACAAATTTGCATTTAAAAAAAAAAATGCATTTTTTAAAGCACAATGAAATTAATAGTACATTTTACAATTATTAACATGTTAGTATTAATGCTGTAGACTCCAGACACAAATAGCCTAGTAAACAATGTTTTATTTTATAGGGGGCACTAAAATTCTACACTATTGGGCACTTTTTTGTTTGTGGAATAAATGCATTATGAGTAGGTATTTCTGTAATTTCATCAGTAACTGATAATGTTTTAGCCACATTATCAGTACTAATTAATGATGACCGAGTCAAACAAATAAATAAATACATTTTATTTTCTTATATGTACAAATGTTTACCTTGCAATTTCTCAAATAATAGAGCAGTCGCATTTGTGAGAAAAAAAAACATGATATATACATGTGTGTGTGTGTGTGTGTGTGTGTGTGTTTTTGTGCAAGAATAATTTGTATCTGAGAACAAAAGTGGTTAATTCTTTTTCTTAATCTCTATCTGCAATTTCCGAAGCGTCTGACATCTGAGTGGAAAGTGTGTCTGTTAAAGAAGTGCACGCCTCAGATGTGCGCATAATGCAAAGCGAGTGGGCGTCAGCGTTATTGCTCTTTGGCAAATCTAAATGACGATGTTTTATTCCATTATTAGCGGGGAACTGACTCCTCGTTTCATTTCCATAACATTTCTTGTGAGAGCACACTCAAATAAATGCATGTTTTAATTTCATTTTGTCATTTTCATAGAGGCACTTTAAAAAAGAACACGACTCGGAAATGCACTCTGTAGATTTTATTGCCAAATAATTTTCTTAGGGGTTGTAGAGGGAATTAAACAACATTTATATTATTTAGTTCAAACGGCGATAGCACATAAATAGAGAGAAAAAAAAAGCAGTAAGCATTTTCACCGGATTCAAACTTCAGCAGTAATTGCACAAGTGCAATGTTCAGAGAGTTATTGTCTTTATATTAGAAGACTTTATATATTAATATTTTTATATTAAAGCTGGAAGTAGTCTGAAAGTATTCAAATTGCCCTCCTCCCATATCTGTCGTCTTATCTAATAATTCGCAAGATGTGTTTTCTTTAGTGCCATTAGAGGTTAGCGGTACATATGAACGGAGAGGTTTATAGCTGACATATAAACACAAAGGCGTTACAGTGGTCGTTCGTTTCTTTACAAATGCACCCTAAATCATATTTTTGTATTGTAATAACTGCTTTGAAATCAGAATTAAGCGATCAATGGACAAATGTGTTTTTTTTTTTCCTTTTAATAATTATTGTTATTAAGAAACCTTTTGTTGTTCAAGAGCATCAAAGTATGTACATTTTGCTAACACTTGTCAAAGTTGTATGCATTTGTGTGAAAGAGAGAGAGAGAGAGAGAGAGAGAGAGAGAGAGAGGAAGGACACAGGCGGTGGTGTTAATCTGCGTTTGTTCTCTTAACCGTAGTTCATCTGTGGGCGGAAGAAGAGGCGTCCCGACGATTTGGCCCTGCTCTTACCCCTGAACATAGCCTAACTGACACAGAGATGCAGGACTAATCAGAAACTAACATCACCTCCCCCTACTGGACTGAGCGGCTAAGAGCAGGCGGCGGAAAAAGAGGAAGAGGACTCTGACTATGAAGGACATTATCTTATCAAAAGCATTATTTAACGTAAAAGACTTCAAGAGAGAGAAAAAAAGACTAATAACATGGACAGCTCAGATGGTTTCCTGCGCGAGCGTTCTCGCTGGATGAAGGAGAGAAGATTTGTTGATGTTTAGTGAGCTGGAAACAAGGAAAAAAAAAAAAGATTTTTTGCTTCCTGTGTTTTATGTGTCTTGAAACCTCCCTTGTGTAGCTGATAAATACTTTCTGTGTTTTTAATTGCTTTTTTGACCTAGTGAGGAAACTTTGAAGTGCTTGTCCCTCAGAGCAACACATTCCTTGAACCAAGATGGCGGCCAGTTGCCAGTCTCAGAATGAGAGAGCGAGAAACTGAACAGACTTCCCTTCCTCTCTCTTTCTCTCTCTCTGTCTCTCTTTCTCTCTCTGTCGGTGTTTCTCTCACTGCCCATTTCACCAGTGTTATCTGTCTGATGCTCCCGTTCCTCTGGACGTTTGGACCAACCCGCTACACGTTTGGAGACCAAGCACACTCTTGTGGAAAAAAGAGACTCCTTAGTAGTCAGCACACTCTCAGCAGCCGGCGCCTGGACGTCAAAAAGCAGGAGAACGACAATCCAGTACTTTCAGGAAACGAGAACGCCGCGTTTTAAAACAAAAGGGAAGCTACGTCTTTTTCTCCGAGAACTGGCCACGTGATTTCACGATGTGTTTGCGAGAGCTGAACTCCGCCGTAGCATTCGAGACAAAAACCAGCCGAGGTGACAGAAGAACTAGTTTACACCGAGCGTGTCTGATGAGACGGCACGAGCCACGGAGACTTGCGAACGTGCAGCCTGCAGAAATCAAACAGAAACGCAGCCCCTAACCCTACACGCTTTGATCTCACTTCAAGTACTCTGGTTATGAGATTGTGTTTGTAATATACTGCCACCAATCAGTGTTGCAAAGTGTTACTGACTACTGAAATGGTTTGATGTATTCAATTATTAAAGAAAAAGAAAAAAAGAAAAGAAACATGCAAACAAGAAACGAGTATTGTCTAGCCATAGATACAGTCATGCGTTGTTGCATTTACAAAGCTAGCTGTTTTAGAGTGTAGGTATTAGATTGGAGTTTTCTTCTCTAGTACTGTAATTTTTGCCTTTCACCTTTGTAAAATACCAATAACATTAAAAGAAAAGGAAAAAAAGAAAGATCGACAATCTTCTTCTGTTGCTGCAAGCGTATAAATCCATATATATACCCATGCCTCATGCAAGCGGATACAAACCGAGGTCCCCACCCCTAAAGTATTTTGCACTGTGATAGTAAATGAAAAACCAGTCTATACAGTACACAGATCGCTAATGGAAATGAAGGTGCGTGTGTGCGTGCGTGTTTGTGCGTCCCTTGACGTTGTGAACTGATATTCTCTCTATTCTTTTGTGAACTCTGCTGATTTGGTCTGTGTAGTTCAAACTATCTCATCTTATGATGGTCATCTCTGTTGCTTTGAGAATCAATTCAATGAACTTCCCAGTTAAGTCATTGTGTGTAGACTCCGACGAGTCTGTTCTCTTCAGATATATTCTTTAGTTGTCCTCTTTCCAAAAAAAAAGTATTTCTTAAAAAAAAAAAAAATCGTTTTTATAGTTTCCATGCAAGGCTATGTCCTCTCTTAAATGCTACAATTAAAAAAAAAGAAAAGAAAAAAGAAAAACAAGTCTCAAAGTGAAGCTGTTTAGTGAACTAGTTTCAGTAAACTAGTACAGGTTACGTAAGATAAAGGAATTATGACAGGGAGGGTCAGTGATAGGATATGTATTGACCGATCCCTATATACACTGGTTATAGATGAGCACACCTCCTCTGTGTAGTATAACTGAGCATCTATCTCTCTTTCAGTCTTTCTGGACTAATATATGAGCATTCCACACCTCTGAGCTGTCTTGTGGACTGTATGATTTTCATTTGGTTGCTGTATCCTCATGGCAGATGCTTTGTTTTGTAACTACTGAACTGTACTTATAATGAGAAATAAAATGTATTCAAACTATGAAACACCAGCGTCAACAACTGAGCATTTTTGTGAAACTGAAAAGGGTACAGTAAATGTTTACCTATTATGTAGGATTTTTTATTTAGTGCTGCATTTACACATTTTATTTTAATTTATTTATAACTTTTTTTTTCTATAAAAAACACTCTTACATTTTTTTGTTAAATAAATGAATACTTGCCTTCAGCGAAGACCAATCAACGTTACATTTATCAAATGTGACAGAAAATGCCTTTATAATGTTGAAAATTAAATTTTTCTTGATGCTTTTGCTATTTCTAAAAAGGAGAGGGGACCCCCGCATTTTACCATTTCCACTAAAATACATTTTAAAATAATAAGGATGATAATATAGTTTATTATTGCTTATTAATTCATTAATTAGTTTATTAATAATAATTGACAATCTGCATATGAGAAGGATTTCTGAAGACTGGAGTAATGGCTGCTGCAAATTCAACATTGGCATCATATGAATAAATTATATTTTTGAAGCTATTTTGGTAACACTTCAGATTAGGGGGTCATAATAATGCATTAGTTAAGCATTAATTACTAGTGTGTTTTTGATCAACTAATGCTCAATTGTGAACAAATTAACCATTAATTAATGCTTAACTAATGCATTATTCTGACCCCCTGTTCTGAAGTGTTACCGATATTTGAAGTAATTTTAAAATTTAATAATATCATTTACAATTTTACTGATTTTGGATCAAATAAATGTAGCCTTTTTTACCCCCTCATCTGAAAGGTTTACACTTAAAATATAGTGGAAAATTTGCCACAAACAAGGCAAAATACACACAGAAAATATATCAAATAATACAAGTTGTTGATATCTTTTGTAACCAACCCAGTCGCACGGCTGGTCGTGACAATATCACGAAATTAGCACGAAATCTATTTATTCGTGTATTCGTGTATACGAATATTTCATTATTTTCTTAACTTCAGCACGAACATAAAACTACGATTCGATGGGATGCATCTTTTCGTGCTGGATTCACGAAGTCGAGTAAGAATCGTGTCAGTACCATGGAAAAAAAACGTGCGACTAGGCTGTTTGTAACAGTACATATTGAGTAAATGTATCGTTAAAATAATTCTAAACCCCACAGTCTCTCAAACAGAAACATATACACATGGAAACATATTATTGTGTGCTAAGGACTTGTATGATAGACAGTAGAAGTGATACATTTTTCTATCCTGCTGTTTCTCTTCCCCCCGACTCCCATGTTAAGTGTAGTACATGGTGTTAGCTGCAGGGCTACAGGCCTGTGTGTGTGTGACTTGGGAGCAGCGCGGATTATGACAGCTCGCATTACCGGCTGTGTTCCTGCTAACTGTGGCTTTCTACCCTTGGGCTATAGCTGTGTTAATTCCCCGAACCTGTAAGAGCTGGAGACTAGTGTGCCAATTGATGCTCATCCTCCCTTTTTCAATTTCCTCTCTGCCTTTTTTGACTTTTTCAGTCAATAAATAATTTCTTTAATTCAGTGTTTGTGGCATAAATGAGATTAAATGACCTTTCCGAGCAGTCATGTGATCCAAATACAATAAGCAGATATGTCTGTTGTTTCTCTGATGTTGTTAGCTGTATCAATGCAACACATACTGTATAGGACATGTCTTTCAAGGACGTTCCCTCTCTCCAGCTCTCTTATAAAGATGGATTTGCCCCGTCACAGACTCTCATCGTAGACCAATGACAAGCGATAACTGACACCCTTTGGCACAGGGGCCTGTTGTGTCAATACCTCAGAGAGATAAGAGCCTGCTCTCTAAACACATGAAAACTATCCTCCCTCACACATATACACGCCAGCACCGCTTCCACCGCAGACCGAGGGAACATTTTCCCATTATAGGCCCGTATTTCATGTTTTTCTTAACCTTTTCCTGTGAGTTAGCGGGGTCTCTGTGGAGGGAAACCTGATCTCCTTTAGTCTGATGGGATCCATATTTGTGTTAACCTGCCGTCGAGACCCTGTTGAGGGGAGGTGTTCGAGGTCAACGCCTGACTAATTTTTAAATGGATCAGCTACACTAGACCAGATGGAGAAAGGCCTGGGCCTAATAAAACTCACATCCTGAAAAAGTAACCGTTTCTTTTTTCCTGCCCCCCTCCGAGTGTGTAGCTTGTCTGGAGTTATTGAGCGCCGTGGATCACTTTTTTTCTCTTAAATACAGTGTACACAAAATAGATAGGTATAACACATGATATGACAGTATATGTATATATAGCTAAATATAGATAACTCCATTTTGAAATGTTTTCACAAATCATATTTTTTTTTCATTTTGCATTCCAATTAATCTCAAACAAACTTCAGTTGGGTCATTTTTATTAGGCAAAAAATACATACATAAATAAAAATAAAAATACTACTTAAGTAGGTAACACAATAAAACACATTAAAAACAAGTTAATTTATAACACACAGACACACACACATACATACATACATACATACATATATAATATACTTTGTTATATATAAAAATATATATTGTTAGTTCATGATATCTAATGAATTAATGTTGATGATTTTAACGTTATTCGAGGTTAACCTTATTATTTCTTTCCCTTATACGTTTGCTTGGACAGGTTAAAAAAAAAAAGCTCATTTATGCCACATACATACTTTCTTGAATGAAAAGACAGAAAACAGTCAGCAAGGACAGAAAGTTCAGAGAGAATATATATATATATATATATATATATATATATACATGCATTGTAGTTACAATTTAAAAAATGAATATGAATTTTCCAAGGTATCAAAATAGTTTTTATTTTAGATATACTGATATGTTGTGTGTTTAACTAATTGTACCCTTACATATTGTAAAAAATATTTCAGCGCATGAGTGTCACTCCATCTCGTCATGGTATCCTATTTGTGCGAGTGTGTATATGTAGCTGATGTGTTTAAGAAAACAGCGCGGTTGGGTTGCTGTGTGCCAGCACTTGTAGCCAGGCAGATGGTGACCCGCGCTTGAACCTCTCTTCTCTCTCATTTGTTCAGCTGGCTTTCATTTGGCCAGCAAGCAGGCTGCGTACTACAGCAAACGCATTTCCTTATTCAGACCACCAGATGGCGGTATAAATCAACTTATATAGCTCCATTGCTGCCGATGGAAACTTAACGCAATGATCTTTGTACACCAACACACGACACATAAAAGATTACACCCAAGAAATGGGTATTACCACAGTAAATCTTGATAGAAATGATGTGAGAGTTTGTGGCACACATTTTAATACTCAAACCTTATATTTTTGTTCTGCCATTAAGTCAGTCACGTGTTTATAGCCTGTTTATACAGTAGCATATCTTGTCATTAGGGCCAACTAAATGATATCTGAAAGAGAAAGGCATTGTCTGCGGAGAGAATTGCACTCCATTTCCATTTTCAATCTGCAGTCAATCCCTAATCAATCTCATCAGACGTTCTTTGACAGGCTTTTCACATTTTTACACATTTCTGCGCACTCTTCCTCTCTCATTTACACGCATGCAGACAACAGTCATCTGTCACCATTCGAGAGTTCTCTGTGCGTCTGGATACACACCGTGTCATAATGCTCATCATCGGAGAGCTCATACAGTCTCGCACACATACACATGCAACTTAACAAGGGTGTGTGTGCGTGCGTGCGTGTGTGTGTGTGTTTGCTCAGCTCTCAGGCAGGGTCTTATGAATCGATGATCATGTGGTATAAGAGAGATAGATGGCTCGGAGCTCCGTCTTGTCTCCTCTAATTGTAAAATATTAGTTACATTAGAGTGTGTTGGGTGATTAATGGAACTTATTTGGAGGTGGCCCTTCCTGCCCCCCCACCCCCCCGCCAAAGCCTTCTCCATTGACTCCTCCGAACTGAGGGATTTCTCTTACGGCAGACAAATAGGACCTGGGGACAAAACAGAAAGGAAGGGATAAGAAGATGGAGAAGGGAAATTCAAGAGAAAGAGATGGAAAGAGTTGTAACACAAGAGCGGGTTAATTTATTCGATTTTATATGTATTTTCAGGTAGCTTACATGCCAACAGTCACATATTATGTCTGCACTGAGTCGCCTTCATCGATATTTCTATGTCTGCATGGGAATAGATCAGTATTGGTGTATATAAAAGCTGACTGGAAATGTTATTGATACCTAAGCAGAGGAGCACTTAGGTCCAGAACTGATGCTCGGCCCTGCTCCTCGGCCATTAGAAAGCCATGGATCATGTTATAGCCAGCAGAACAACACCTGCTGACCCAGAGCTGGAGCTTCATCCACACACACCTTCATCCTCTGGCTTGGTTCCTATCTGTGTATATTTGCCTGCTTTGTCCTGGGCTTGTAGGAAAAGGAATGTTTGGATGTGTTTTTTAATGTGGAGGTCTCGAGGAGCAGTGGACTGATAGATCATGGTATCCTAACTATTATTCCTTAGACGCAAAGTTGTAAATAAAAGCATGAGCATTTAGTCTTGTCAAGCACAATACAGACGCTTTTATTATTTACCCGCTTTTATTAAATATGTAGAAATTAAATCGTAATGTAAAATATGAATAGTTCTAGAAACTAGTATTACATTTGAAATCAACTATTACAACTATGGTAAAACTGTTAACTTAAGGGGCAAGCTCTGTTTTCTTCTACTAATAGTTACATTTTTATTTGTACAGTATATTTCATTACGTTTTTTTTACTACTTTTTACCGAACATATTAATATTATATTAATTCCAAAAAATATACTATGTTTTTTGGAGACTATCATTTTAATAATACTATGATATAGTACTATGAGAATAACAACAATATGGTAATCACAAAAATTGTGCATAAGAAACATCATTTTAATACTTTTGGTGGTTTTGCTCATTTATTTCTAAAAGCTCTATCCTCCGTCATGGAAATCTTGACACCTTTACATTGCAGCTATCATTATCTTTGTCAATTAAATTGATTTGTTAACTTAACTGAGTCAGATGCAATTAAATCGCATGTATACAAAGGCTGATTTTATAGCCTGGTTTCACAAACAGTGCATAGACAAGGCCAGGGTTAGGCCATAGTTCAATTAGGACATTTAAGTAATAATTAACGTGCACAGGAAAAAAAAAAACATAACTAGTGTGATGTTTGAGACAAAACAAAGGAACAGATATGTTTTAAGATCAGTAAGTGCACGTTTCGTTCAGACTTAAATCTTAGTCTCGGACTAGGCTTAAACCGGGCGTATATCTCATTGTTAAGGTGGTACAGTACAGTATGTGATGAACATAAACAGGTGCAAAGCTCTATTATGTGAATAATTACACTTAATGGGATACACAAAACATACGCTCAGACACGGCCAAATGTTAATACACATCACACAATAGAAGTATGTTTTAAATTAAAAAAAAAATAAAAATTGCTTTGAGACAGCTATTTTATTTGATTTCTTTTCATATAGACATGATCATAGCTGACTCACAAACAACACAAAAGCAAATGTAACATTTAAAGGGAAGGTGACTGTTTAAACCTGAAATTACGTAATATATCTTTTCCAGTACACCAGTCTAAACTGGTAAACAAATACTTAAGCTGTCTTTTATTTGAGCAGAAATTAGAGGATTGCATTTTAAAGCTTTGAACGTTATCAACACTGCTCCATATATTATCATCCCTGCTCTCCTGCACATTTCACAACACTGATTCCTTCACTCAGCCATGCCACAGTCCTTTTTTTTGCCCCCTTCTTTTTTTTGTAATGGCCAATTCTGCTTTTTATTCAATGTGACCACTTGCAGAGTGAAAGTAGTCAGGTACGAGCTGGTCTCTTTTCTCTCTCCTTTGCACAAACACACAGACGGCACCCTTGCACTCACTCGTAGACATTTATTATGTGTCTGTCGTGACAGCTCAGCACTAGAATGTGCAGCAATATGCTCTATAGGGAGAGAGAGAAGGAGAGAAGTGAGCAGTACTGCAGATGAGTACTCATGAACTTTTCCTCCCCTGGCCACACAGATACCCACACACAGACACACAGTCCTGCTGAGACTGCCTGACACATCGCTCTCATCACATGATGTATATACTGCCTTTTACCCATGAGCCTTTCTAACTCTTGACCAATTGCAGGGCTCCATGCAGGCCCTTGCCAGCACCTCTCATGCACTGTCAGTGAAGGAAGTGGTATATTATCCCAAAAATCCTTCCATGAAACTTTCTGCACACAGTTACTCAGACATGTCCATGTGGAAAAACAAAACGGAATGCTCTGGAACACATCAAAGAATTCCATTTGTTCAGAAAAGAGAGAAATGAAGCCAAGTAAGGAAGATTGAAAAGAGATATAGTGGCAGGCAGACTGGGAAATGTATAGCAGAGAAACAGAGAGAGTATTAAGAGGTACGTCTGCTGCAGCAGTTTGTAATCTAGTTCAGTGTTTAACATGGGAGCTGCTTCCCCGGTGGAGCTTTTAGAGTTTGCTTTTGATACATACAAATCCAAGTTTTTCCGCCTTGTTTTTTTCCCAGAGAGCCAGAATACAGCATCAGTTCTCCAAACCGAGAAGCGATTTCCATTAGAGCCGCATTTGGTCGTCTCTTTCAGTCTGAGAAATATTTTGACTAGACGCTCATTAACAGTCCAAACTCTTTTTTTTTTTCGCTGTGTTGAAATCTCTTGATATTTATGTGAATGCATTTAAAGTTTATAATGATAAAAGTTAACTATGATATCAAAAGTGAGTACAGCGCAGGTGTAAAGATGTTGATGCCTGTCTGTTGTAGTGGCGTCTTTACTTGCTTTGTGTTTACCGAATCAGAGCGAGTGGATCTGAAGGTGTGATGTGGGGTTTTAGTGTGGAATCTTCCTCAGCAGGGTTTTGGGAGCAGGTGGGGAGAGATAGTGCGTGGCGCACTAACGTTGCGGAGGGATTTGGGTGTTTGGAAGCTCTCTTTGCTGAGTAATCTCCCAGCCTTTACAACACGCAGGTTATTACTGGCCGACAGATGGTACATCACTTTTTACTGCTCACACCTTCTGTGGCTTGCGTTCTCCCCAGACACACACTCCCTCTGTTTTTCTTTATCTTTTCCTTCTCTTCCATATAGGTGACACTCAAACACACACACAGAAGGAAAGTTTCCAGATATAAGATAAAAGCAAATGGATATGCAACACTTATAAAATACTTGCCCCTCAAACATACAAGTGCACAGCATTGTGTAATCCCTACAGATACAGATTCATTATAGATATTGTTTAAAATATCACAATGGCTTAGAGAGTATCTTGTTTTATCTTTTAGGCAGACATGGTTTTGCTTAGAAAAGCACATTATGTGTTGTTCAAAAACATTTGAAGTGCAGAAATCAGTATTTCCCAGAGAAAGTATAAGAGTCAGACGTAGGTGATCTTTGAGCCAGTTGATTCTCCGCAGTTATGTATTCAACACTTATACAACTGTTCCAGTGCTGGGATCTGATTGGTTGAGCGCAGTCCAGCACTTACTACAGAATTGTCACTATCTATATCATACCACTTGCCTCAGTGTGCATCTGTGTAAAGGTGGTGAGGTTTTTCCAGTGACCCTTTCTGCATGCTCCAACAGTGACTTTCTTTATGCAGCAGTAAACCAGTTGAATTAAAAATCCTGATTCGTTTGAGAACACAAGCAAAAAGAGACTGGTTGCCTCAGAATGCACCTAGTTCCCTTCTATATACAAAAACAAAAAGATTAATTGAATTGAATACATTTAAGTGGTTGCAATTAACTTATTTTAGCTACATTTAAATACAAATGTTGTTGAATAACTTTTTTTTTAAATTAGCATCTTTTTTTTTAGTGTAGGTGCAAAAAAAGTAGTATCTCTGAAATCACAATAGTATGCAGTTTTGGACATAGTGTCTTGATGAGGGAGTCATTGGATTATTCATTTTACAGATTTATTTAAAATCCCTAATTTAATTCTTTATGAGGGAGTCAATGAATCATTCATTCAGCAGATATTTTATTTTGAAAGGACACTTTAGACATTTAACTAACAGTAACTTTGCAACTGCATGTCAACTTGCAGTCATTATTATTAGACTGTCTGCCTAATATTTTCTAACACTTTATTTCCACAGCATACATCAATGAGAAACATTGCAAGTATATTTCCACTTATTCTACCAATCCTTATCTTACTCTGAGAGTTAGTAGACATGTATCTACAAATGAATGAGAATTCGTTTAAATGCAGTTGACGTGTAGTTACAAAGTTACTTATGTATAGTAGAATGTCTAAAGCAGACTATATAAAAATAAAGTGTAACCCTGATATGTTTAAAGCCACACTGTAGTGTCATTTGCAACTATTTTTGTTCATGACCCAAAATGAAAAGTATTGTTTGCTTCAGAATTGAACTCATTAATAACTTCTGTTTGGTGATCTTTTGTATAAATACAATATGACATGTATTCTTGTTGCAAATACCATAATGGACTCTTGCTTGTGACACGGAGTGGAAGTGTTTAACCAGTGACCTTGTTCATATCTAAAGTGTGAGTTGAAAGGATATGAGTGTTTAAACTCCTAATCGCCCGTAGAGCGGAAGTCTCTCTCTCTCCTTCAGTATGCCTATCTCGCTTGTTCTCAGGTTTGAGTTACTCACAGTGAGCATCTGAAAGTCATTAGAGGCTCTGCAGTCTGTCAGGTGCCAGCCCATACATAACCGTACACACACACACACACACACACACACACACACACACACACACACACATGTCTGGTTTGCCATCTTCGTGGGGACTCT
>JAUCNO010001819.1:16387036-16413559 GCA_032353835.1 Enteromius viviparus
TAAATCCACCCTCCGGGGCACTTGTGTTCACTCATCCCGTTGTCTGTCGTGCTCTCTAGCGCCACGGTTCACAATATGCATAATACATACACAGCAAACACACTTATAAATAAAAACTTATTTTGGATGCGATTAATCGTTTGACAGCACAAGTTATCTTATTTAACTTCTATATATGAATTATTTCAACGTGTACAACTGATATATAAAACAATATAATATTTGTTTAATTTGATAAATCATAGACGTAAAAAGTTACCATATCTGTTATATATTATGGCATATTACAATGCTTTTGTGCTAGATGGTTGTTAGCTGGAAAATAGCTCTAAAACGCTTTTTAAATACACTGCATGGACATGTACAAACCACACACCAAGTTTTTCAAGCACACAGACAAATGAAAGGCTGAAGAGCCGAGAGAACAGCTGGGAAATGTTCTTTTTTCACCAGAATGTCCTTCAGAACACAGCGGCTTTCTACACTACCGCAGCAGGAAAGCGATTGCAGAGTCTGCGTCAAATCAGAACATCCATTCATCACAAGCCGCGATGCTGAACACCCCACTCTGCTCTTAACGTCCAGAAAGACAGGAGCAGCAGCTCCACAAACACACACAAGATCCTCTGCTGAGTAATTCTGCTTATTTCAAACAAATTCATGTGTACTGAAATGCTGCTTGAAACCTGCAAGATAAAACACCAAACAGGAATGTTTAAAGAGATCCTGGGCACTCTTTAACAACCAAATTGTTTTTACCACCAGTTTGTAAATCTTTTAGTATCGCTATGAAAGATTACAGAGGACTAAATAAACCTCAAGACTTCTGAAGTAATAGGATAATTTAATTTAAGTCATAATTCATAAAAAACCTTGAGATCGGCCATGGCACTTTGTGAGAAAAGTCGCAATGTCTGCTTTGTGAAATAATTACTCTTCTGATTCTGATTTTTTAAAATAAATATTGTGACTCAGAAAATGGCATTACTTTTTGGTTCATGAATCAGTTCTTGCATTCAATTTGCTGATTCAACGATTCATTCACTCATTGGTTCACTGACATAAAGTATTCAGGAGCCTGTACCATGAAGCCAGATTAGCTGGCTAGCCAGGTAAGTTTAGGATTAGTTTGCTCCACTCCTGGGTCTTAGGTACCATGAAAGAAATTCGGCTTCAATTGGTGTTCATTGAAATGGTAACTTGTGCTGCATGGCTAACCTGCTCCGGGGCAGGTTATGTTCTGGGTTAGAGAGCTCAAAACGAAATCTGACCAATCAGCTATAAGCAAGGTCTGATGCAATAAAGCCACTCCCCCAGCTTCTCTTACTCTAAATTAAAGGACGCTGCATAAAACATTGTTTAAAGATAAAATCATCAGATTTTTTTAGATTATTATTTTTAGAATTACTTTATTATTTATATTTATTATCTCCTTAATGTATTGCACAAGCCAGTTTAGTTTAATAGTAATAGGCTTGTAAATTAGTATGAACATAGATAATAAAGCTTACTTGCAAGTTTTTTTTTTGTTTTTTTTTCAAGTTTTCCTCTTTCATTAAAATATTGTTTCATCTTGCTGTGTAAATGTGATTAAATTCCTCATATTGCTCAATCTTTTAATCTTTGGTAGTGAATCTGACTCTCTCACAAGAAGTGAATGAAAGCTTCAAAGCACGTAATTGGCTGCTTATTGCTGATGTCACACTTACATGTGCACGTGGTACATTAACTCAGGATCATGTCTAGGTTAACAAAAAAAGTTGATGAGCTTCATCATGGTACCAATAATGCCCGATTGCATCGGTTTGGATTTGTCAACCTAAAACTACTCCTGTAACTCTGAGTTTGTTTAGCCACCATCATGGTACAGGCCCCAGGTCTTGAGGTCAACTTATTGAATCAATGATTCACTCATTGATTTACTGAATCAAAGTAATCAGTTATGGAGTTTAAGCTGCTGACTCAATGATTCACTCACTGGTTTACTTTATTCACTGGTTGAATGAATCAAAGTAATCAGTTCTTAAGTTCAACTTCTTTTTGACTCGTTTTATTCACTCATTGGTTCACGGAATCAAAGTAATCAGTTCTTGCGTTAACATACTAACTCGATTCACTCACTGGTTCATTGAATCACAATGTTGAGGCTTGAGTTTAACTTATTGACTCACTGAGTCACTCATTGGTTCATTGATTCAGAGCAATCAATTCTTGAGTTCACTCAATTGTTGCACTGAATTTAAAAATTAGTTTTTGAGTTCTTATTGACTTAAAGATTCACTTATTGGTCGACTGAATCCAAGTAATAGACCCTTGATTTCCATTTACTGACTCAGTAGTTCAGTGTTTTTGATTGAATCACAATAATCTGCTCTTTACTTTAAGTCACTTGAGTTTGCTTCAGTGATAAGTGAATAAATTATAGTCTGCCATATCATATGACTTTAGAAGACTTATAATAATTCATATGGAAAACTTTTATAGTGCTTTATGGTGCTATTCTTAGGTAGCCATCTCTGTACATATTCTCCAAAATTAGTTTGATGGAAAAACAAACAGAACACAGGTTTGTAACAACATAAGTAAATAACACAGTTATAATTTCATTTGTTTTAACTCAGTCTGTTACCTCAGGCACTCAATAAACATGAAAATCAATGGAATTGCCAACCGCAGCACAAACTATTGAGTGGATTGTACAAACAACAACGTTCAGGTGGCGCTCCACTATCTGCCTCAAAACAACTAGATGTTGGTCTGTTTTTTTCTGTCATGCTCACAGATGAAGAATGGACGACTAAGCGACTGCCTCTGACATAATAAATATCATAACGCAACATAAAATATCTCCAATGCAGTATTATGGAAATGTGGTGGCTTGTCATTTTTAAGCACTGCCGGGATAAATAGTAGAATTTATTTTAGCCTTTTGAGCATCAATAACACTGAACAAGATGTTGTCTTTAATGAATTCCCCTGATGGAACATTATCTTCCTTAATTACAGCAAACAGAACCTGTTCGTCAACAGAGCAGCATTTTCTCGTTTTGCTACAGTGGAAATTAGCAGCGGATTTTCTACAATAGAGCTCTATTTATGGACTAAATATCATTTTTGCCCTCAAAATGATTTGTCCCAGTTGACCCAGTGAAGGTCAAGTATGTATCAAGTGCGTTTGTGTAAAATAATTACATCCATCATTCATTTTCTGGCCTCTAAATGTGGTGGGTGGATCTAAATCGAGCCCCCGGGCCATGGAAAGCTCTCAGGACCAAACGCCACAGATCCTGGTCATTTCCATAAGCCTGATATCCAAAAATAGACTTCACGAACCAAGGTCAGTTATACTAATAGATCAGAACACTGCTTTATGAAGAGTGCGTGTCCTGTACACGTGTCTTCTCTTTTCTAAATGCGCAGGAGTTTTTGTTTATTCTGATCAGCAAATCCCAGTATATCAGACAGCAGAGTGTAATCTGCGCATCATGAAGTCAGCAGTCGTGTTTGACCTTCATACACACTCTGAGCATCAATTATCCAGGCTGCTATTGATTTTTCTGCTGCGCTGCTCTGCTCTCTAATGCTGTCAGGACCGTCTGAAGAAATCATCTGTGCAGGCTGCTCCAAACTCAACAAACCGCCTCGGTTCTGCACTGAATTATCATAAAACCAACAGAACTAGACCTTAGCATACTTAGATTGATCATATTTAATTATAATCCCTACAGATTTCAACAGTATTAGACTTTATACAGTATAATATATTATAAAATATAATCAAAAGTACAATTCAAATTCTTAGAAAACAGAACTCAACACAATGAAAGCACGTAAGTGATGATAATTAAAACCTTATTAAACAGAATTTGAATATAAATATAATTGTAATTGGTAGAAAAGTACATGGAGTTAAAATGAAACTGACTTGATTAAACTTAATCAATCAAAATTAATGAAAATGAATATAGAGTAAATAAACTTTTTGAAATCGAATCAAAAATTAAAATTCTCAAAACATTTACTGTGATTGATAACAATGAAACTATAGATTTAAAGAATTACTGTATATTTCAAATATAATCAAACAATTAAAATAATGAATTAAACAAATGGACTTAAAACCAAATTTGACTGGACATATTTCTAACAGAAATAGGCTTTAAATATAATCAGTCAAGAAAATATAATTAGAATTTAAATAAATTAACTTAATTGATCATAAACATATAATGAAAAAGTAATATAAACTCAACATATTTAAACAGGATGAGACTTTAATATATTCAATATTATAAAAAAAAACACGTCAGGAAGAACTTGATTTTATAAATCAGGAAATGACTGAATGGTAAATAAAAAAAAGTGTTGCATACCCGCATGAAGTCAGGTGATTGAAAGCGAGGGACTGAAAAGCAAAAGGGATTTGTGACATCATCCGAAAAGGAAATCTGTTTCAGAGGATGAGCAAGTTATTGCATTCTGATGAAAAACATTACAAAGATAAACATTCTCTTTTTTTGGAAAAACACGCACCGACGGGTTGCTCACAATGACACAGAGAGTGTACGTTGCAAAAGTAAACAGGGTCCGTTTTGATTTATTGACGTTAACATATAATATTTTGTCGCCAGCATACTTCTTTTATTCCATTATTGGGTTTCGAATGTGTTAAGGAGACAGAATGTTTACCCAGCAGGCAGCGAAGCCCATAAAAATCACTCTATATTCCTTAGAGCTCATTGTTTTGAAGGTAGACACGCTGTTGTGTTACACTCTGATATTTACGCTCCAGAGGTTTATATTTATCTCAATATTTCATGTTTCTCCCCGCATGGAAGCCACCATTTTAAACCAGCGCCTCATATATGACTCCACAGACGCATGTAAGCAAAAAATGTCTCCTGTCTAAAATGTCTTCTGTTTGTGGTGTAAACAGCTCGGCTGTCAGGTAAACATCTCAGAGACAGCTGAACAACCATTCCCACCATCAGAAGCACCAAATCTCTCCCCTCGTCTCGTCTCAGGACAGTTTTCTTTGATGTCCTTCACTTAAAGTACAATGACAATGTCAGATGGGGATATTATGTGACTTGGGTATCATAGTGCTACACAGTACACAGTCATGCACAAGTAATTCAAAGACTTCCATTGTATTTCCATTGTAAAGACACAATAGTTATAGTAAAAGTGACTTTTTTTTTGTCAATGAGCATGTTTGTATGTTTTTGTGTATACTTCCTGAAGCGTTTTCATTAGTGTACCATGAGATTTTACAGCCAATAGACTGCCATCCGTCTCTCTGCTGTTGCCATGGAAACCAGGAGAAAACAGGATGGGTGGGGGGTGGGGGACATGGGAAATGAATTTATATCTCTCAGCTCTAGGATCACTAACTGATCCGCTGCTCAGATCGGAATTAAACTCATGCTGCACATAAAGGGTGCCGTGGTTTAGAGAGAGAGATGAGAAAGAAATTAGACAAAAACAAGTATTTACTTGAAGGATACTGCCCTGATAACACATGTACATCTAGGAGATGCCTATTTGATGTCTGCGTTTACATCTGCAAGACATATTATTTAGGTTGTTTGCTAATCTGCAATACATCTATTGAACATTTCCTTTAAGATGTCTATTCGATGTCTTTAAGATGTTTATGATTTAAATTGTATGTAAAACTGACACAGCAGATGCTTTCCAGATCAAGAGATCTTTAACAGACATCTTGCTGATGTATGTGTGCTATCTGGGTTCAAATTGTGCTGTTTTGTTGTGTGCTATAACTTTCCTAAGCAATCAAACCTGCAATTTTTGCCTGGTAGACAATTCAAGAAACATTTTAGACTATTCTAGATATGGGCGTAAACTCTTTGGACTTAGTAACGTTATAGAACACCTTAGCAACTGTATCTAGTATCAACATAATAACATGATTATGGACAAAGTAAATGGCTTTGCACACGGGTCTGATATTTTCATATTTGTCATCCTTTCCTATCAAAATGCTTGCCACAGATGCCAAAGAGCAGAATTTCGAAACTTATCCAAATTTTTTATGATGGACAAAAGTTTTGGAGGCAGTGTGTAAACGTGATTGACACAACATGAGGTCGAATGAATTTTAAACGTGCAGACTCAAAGGGAATTGGCTTTAACACTGATAAAAGTTATCTTTTCTCCTAACTAGCCGCAACGGCGAAAAATTCTAATTTAGAGAATTTCTATTTGATGCGCAGAATTTCGTTTCTATTTCCACAATGTCGCGGCTGGAAGAACAGAATACAATCTACATGGCAGTGGATAATTTCATGTGATTATGTGCTTTATTCAAGGTTTAACATGTCCAATATGAGTTTAAATATCATATTATGTGACCTTATAGCCATACTGGTAGCAACAACAGACAGTTTAGCTTTTTGAAAATAAATAAAAGCTAAGAAAACTGATAACATGATAATAGAATAGTAACAGCGTAGCAACCACTTTGAGCATTGTAGCAACTCTATTACAAGGATACTTTATCAATGGAATTTTAAGACCCTGGAAACCAACCAGAACACCTTAGCTATAAGTAGGACTATGAACAGTAAGACCCTGTCAACCAACCAGAAGACTGTAGCAACCGTATATAGTATGGGTGCAATAACACGATTATAGAATAGCAACAGCCTAGCAACCACTTTAAGCTCTTTAGCAACTGTATAGCAACATCTACTCACAATGCTTTATCAATGGAATTTTAAGACCCTGCAAACCAACCAGAACACCTTAGCTATAACTATATATGTAGTAAAATAATAAAAATGACTCAGTACATATACTGTATGAATGGAAAAGTAACACCCTGACAACCATCTAGAACCCCCCTAGCAACTATACAGTATAGCTGTACACTTAAAATGACTCAGAATGTTTTAGCAGCAGGACAGCAGCACCCTAGCGACCACTCAGAACACCTTAGCAACTGTATAGCAGTGCATTAACAGCCACTCAGAACACTTTAGCAACAGAACATTGACACCCTAGTAACCACTCAGAATTTAGACCCAAATTTAGAATAAAATTTTGTTCGAATATTTTTTTTCTCTTAAACACCAACGAAGATATTTTGAAGAATATTGATGACCAAACAGTTGCTGGTAGCCATTGACTTCCAATAGTATGAAAAAATAATTATTATGGAAGTCAGTGGCTAATCAACTGTTTAGTCATCAACATTCTTTAAAATATATTTTTCGGTGTCAAACAGAAGAAAGCCACGCATATAGGTTTGGAACAACTTTAGGGTGAGTAAGTGATGACATATTTTCTTTTTTTTTTTTTTTTTCACCACCCCTTCAAATAAAGGTAACTGAACTGTTTTAAGCAAGGTTCTTCTGAAGCTGCAGAGAACCTCAGGGTGTGTCAGAAACTATTGATCACCCATAAGGACAGAGTAACAACTAAAACCGCTCGACTTCATGATCCGAGGATGCACTTCCATCCAGATCCATCCGCTCTAATTTAATTGATACTCATGTGCTGGACAAACAGGATGCAGAAAAAAACTATAAAACCAGGGATGACTGCAGCGGATCAATGTAGAACAAGATCATTATCGCCGTATTCCACAACCTTGAGAGCCACAAGACCATGGTGCACTAAAGCAATCCTCGTAAATTGCTATTGCTTCCTACCTCTATAATACACAAACAGCTGAATGACATCAGAGATAAAGAAAAGGGATGAGTGTGTGTATTTGTGTATCCTGTAGACATAAGTCTTGCGACTCTTTCCTGTGAGGTCGTGCCTCAAACAGGCCAATTAAACATAGTGCCCACACTCTGAGCTTTGCTATTCAGACGGATTCGGTATTAATCACCAAGCTAACAAATCTACTCCTACCCTTTCTGCTCCGACGCCCCCTCTTAAAGAAACACCGCACCAACAACAACAGCAGCCCCGCATCTCCGCTCATTTAATCCCACCAATCACAGCGCTAATGATAACAGTTGTTGACACTGCTTCCGGCACCTCAACTTCACCTTTGTGCATTACATTTAATGAAAGCCCCAGCATAACTGAAAGAGCAAGAAAACCTGTTAAATCCTCTCTGTGATTATATAAACGTGAACACTGACAAATATGAAGTCATCATTTGTTAATTCTTTAAAGTATAGTGTTAATATGATGCAAATTATGGTGCAAATGCACTCATTAATGGAGGGTCTTTGGTTATAGAATGTTAATGAAGACAAGATGAAAAAGAAGTATACACACACAGTACACAGTATACACACACACAAACACACACACACACACACACACACACACACATATATATATATATATATATATATATATATATATATATACACACATACATATCACCTGTTTCATAAACTGTATGTGTATGTATGTATATACGTTTCTCCTATTTCCCCTAGAAGTCACATAAGATAACCCAGAGCTAAAAACGATGGAAAACACAACACACAGCCCTTGAATCTAAAACGTCCCCAATGCATGCTCGTTTTACTGTTAATGGAGAAATACAGTGTGTGGCATGTTTAATAGGCTTTATTTTTATTATACAACACTGAATAATTAACTCTGAGGCAGAGTGTCACATAGATTTATCTTTTAATTAAAATTGCGTGGTTCACGCATATTTGAGTGGTAGTCCAAATAAACGCAATATCCAAATTTATGTTTTGTTTATCCTCCTGTTAATTATCGAGAGATTGTTCGCTCTATAACCCTTCATATTTTCCCTCTCCTCGCACAAAGTTGGGAGGTCTGCATCACAACTAATAAAACCTTCCAGTCATATTTTATTAATTTATAGGTCATTCTAAAAACAAGGAGGAAAAAGGTGAATATTACGATTCTGGCTCTTTCACATTGAGCTGAAAATTCACAGAAAGTGAAGTCAAAATGTTTTTAAATCCCAGCTGGGTTAGTGCGTTGTTGATGTCAGTCATGAGCTATACAGTGCAATTTATGAAGAGTTTTTCTATTCTCTTTAAAATTTATTGATTGCTTATTGAAGCGTACGCATTTCTTTTTTCTTTGTTTCTGTCTCTCTTTTAAAAACATTGATTCTAATATGCATTTGTGTGTAGAAAAACAGTCACTCAGAAAGTTATAAAAGTGGACTAAATAGCTAAATAGTGCATAAATAGCATTTTCATGTAAAATGTAGTCCACTAATCTTTATTTAGGCTACAACTTTTTTTTATTTTTACAGTGCATATACAATGTGCAGCATTCCTTTTATGACTTACAGTATCAACAGAACATTTTTCTTTTTATTGCTTTTTTTATTTAAATATTATATATAGTAAAATATACACAATGTTCAGCGTTCTCATCTTAACATGACCTCATGTATCTGTATTCAACCCAGCTCTGTGAGTTTAAACAGGTGATCTGTGATGTTAGTGTTAGTGTAGGGGCAGGTCTCTCATTGCTCCATTCCTCCGCTGCTGTTTAGAGATCAGCCCCTGCAGGCCCCTCCTGAGGCTGCAAGCTCTTAATTATGCCTGTTTTGTCAGGAGTTGGCAAAGGCCATCATTTGAGCCTGCGGTCGCCCAATTATATTCTTTTTTACGAATTGCAGGCAAAGACGGCCATTTTCCATATCCACGCTCCCCTGTCATTATTGAAACTCCCACAGCAGGAGAGGGTCGTGTTACTAGCCTGTTTAATTACCGCTCATGTTCATTAAGGCGCCTTCGTCTTATAGGTAGACTTTCATCAGCTCACTATAATTAGCACCAGTAGGACCAAAAAAAAAAAAAACAACAACCCAGATTCACTCATATGGCAGACTTCACGTAATATTTATGCATTGGGTGTGGTTGCAAAAGATAATGTCAAAGCCCTACATGTGAGGTGCTAGTGTGATAGCCATCGCATGAATCAAGTCTGCTTTTGTGTCTAATTACAGTTACAGTTCCCAGAATTACTTACAATCCGTGTTTCTGTGTGCCTTTGTACTGATGCTTTTGAGTCTAAATTCAGTGCTCATGCATGTCCCTGTTTGTATTCGCACGTCTTTTTTAGCTCTGTGAAGATCTTTGCATTGTCGGCAGTGAAAATATTCTCACACAGTCTTGCAGCATTTGCTTTGGTGAGCACAATCTGAGCATGCCCAGATTAAACCCGAAAACATGCTCACTCTCCCTGGCTGAACTACTGGGCATTAGAAGAAGCTACAATTGATACAACACTCACAGGAAAACAGGTATAAAAACCATATTCACTCATGCCTGGTAAACATTAGTGCTTTAAAAATACGATTTAGTTCACATATTAGAACCTTTTGAAAGTTTACAGCCCAAATTATAACCCTTTACTTATTTTCACCATATGGTTATAAGGTGAAAATGTTTAATTGTATTTTGCATGCGTAATGGGTTTTTCAGAATATTTTACTAATATGCGCAGGCATAGTAAGTTCAAGCTAATCCAAATCCAGACGTTTATTGCAACGCTCAATGTATAATGTTAAATAATTATCTGCATTTCCTGCTTTTCAGAACCCAAAATGTTGCCCCCGTGGAGCATGTGCTCTGGACCCTACCAAACGACAACGCAGTTAAAGAGAACGCCGCTCGCTCCCTTTCTCCAGCATTTTGTACATAGCCCAACAGCTGGTGTGTGAAGAGTTAACTCTGCGAGATAAAATATAAGATCTGTTTGGCCTGCAGATATCCATTAAAGGACAGAATGCTCTTTTCTATCACAGCACAGACGCCAGATGTTCTCCTCCATTTCTAATCATTGCAGATGTAATGGGGTAGAATGCTGCAGTTTGTGGCTTCACTGGCATGCAGTCTGTATACTGCACAGGGGAACGGCAGTCTGAGATTTATAATTATACCCCATTAATATGCTAGCATTCCACGCTAGCGGTAAAAAACAAAGCTTAATAAACAGATCCGTCGAACACTGCGTGATTTGGGGAGAGTCTGTAACACAGGCGAGTGGCAAATGAAATGCATCAGCGTTAGTGGAGTGTTACGAGTGTCTTTAAAGGGGCAGTCGAGTTGTGACTGTATAGATGTGTTTACTCTGTTCCTTTTTCCACATCGACCAGCTTGTGTGAAATTGCACAGGTGTCCATCATTAAGGCTCCGTTCGGGGTGTGTGGACGATGCTGAAGGGCTCCAATCACTTAAAGAGTCAACAGACAATTCCACCTGTCATCTGTCTGATGGGATATTGACCAGAAAAAGGAAGAGGAGAGGAGAGGGAGAGCAAGAATAGGTGTAACGATCAATCATGCCCTCTCTTGTCACAGTTTTGTTTTTCGTTTAGTGTTTATTGCATGTTAAATACTCATTTGTCACAAAAAATAAAGCGATTTTCATTTGACGCACCCATTTTGACGTGACTGATTTGCGGACATAAGAAAAGTATAGTTGTGATTTCATACAAACTCCAGCTCATTCCTCCAGTCCTTGTGTGCTAAGTGGTCAGGAACAATCAAAATCATAATTATGGCTACGGAATGGCTCAGAGACTTGAAAAATGTGTCCAGGGTGAGCTACATTCATCTATTCATTTTTATTGAGGTCTCAGTATGAGCAGCCACCAAAATTGATTTATATCCCGTGCTTTTAAAAGTGCAGGACCCAGACTTCTCCAAATGAGGCCCGACGCTGCTAAGAATTTCAAATGTGCTTTTAATACATCCTCCTTTTATTGACGTTTTGGTGCAAATTTGTCCGTTTTATTTCTACCATTTCGCTTGCCTGCACAGATGTTTGTTTGAGGGTCTCTGCACGTATGTACATGTGCGTGTTTGGAGGCTTCGAGCCTTTATTTTCTCTATCGGGTGTCGAAGCCAGTAAGTGGGAGCTGTAATGGTAATCATTTCCTTTTTTCTATTTTTGGTGATTTGGGTCTGATGTCAGTCCGTTGAGGAGGGTTAGACTGATCTGAGCACTCGGTAAGATATGTTAGATATCATGTTCTGTCCCCTCTTTGCCTTCCTGTCTGATTTTGATTAATGACCTTAACATGTGAATAACGAAGTGTAAGAAAGTGAAAAATGATATCTGTATTTGTTTTGTTTTAGTTTTAAAAAAAAAAGGAATTAATGAGAAACATATGTTAGGGTTGATTACTAGCCAAATGTAAATTAAATAATTTCCAATCAATTATTTGTGTGTTTATTTATTTCTTTATTTGTTTACATTTAATTTAAGATGCCATCATTTTGTGTAAGACCCTTGTGAATATGTGTGTGTTTGATATAATATTCTCTCTCATTCTAATATAAACAAAACGTCAGTAGGCAGACAAGAAATGGAGAATGTGTCACCTCTAAGCAGCTGTCTGAATGCAAGGCCGGTGTGACTGTGTGTGTATGAAGGGGTTGGTGTCATTCTTCAGAGCTGTGGATTTTGGGAACTGTGTGTAAGGCCAAAGTAGCATCACCTGACAGCACAGCCTGCTAATTGACGTTTTCATTAACGCTGAATTTATATACCTATTTCTGTCTGTGATAATGACCATTTCATGAAGAAGCAGGAAGTCTGTTGACGGGCAAGAGATTGGGGAGAAACTTGCATAATTACTGCAAAGTCTTTTGTTGGCCCCAGACACACTCCTGCGTTAAACAGTTACTTGGTTCTTATCATCCCAATATGGTAGTAGATAGTAAGGTGCAGCGTTATAAAAGAATCTGCTTCTTTGAGTAAATTAATTTGCACTGGGATTCTAGGTGTCTTGCTAATCAGAAGAAAACTCTCAGTAGACAGAAAGAGACTCTCATTTGCATACAGTGCAAGAAAAATCTGCTATCATATGATTAGCCAAGGTAATTAAAACAGATGTAACTTAAACACGTGCTTAAGTACCGCTAATTAATATGTAATTATGCACTCATTTAGACACAAGTTAACACATTTAACAGAGGCAGACATCTCCAGCTCCACTCATTGTTGTTATAAAAAAAAAGAAGCTGTTCAATTGAGAGATAAAAACAAAGATTGTGTCTAATGCTGAAAGATACAGATGCCTGATTGTTTTTGCTTGAGTAATTTGTTAATGTGTGCACATCTCAGTTTTGTATATCGTCATGTTTTTTTTGTTCTTCTCAGGTCCATTACAAAAAGGTCAAAGGTCAAAAGTGTGGCACTTCTTGGTATAGAATCAAATATACAGTACATTTGTATTAAACTGCTTCAGCACACATAGCTGTATTATATTTTGTTGTAGATAAAGCATTGTATTAATTAAAGTAAGTATAGCAATGGTGAAAAAAAAAATTCTAAAGTTTTACTTATTTTTATTTTAGTGTTCTTTTCAGGCCTTCGTAAAGCTAAAAGTCAATCCCATATCTCAGAATCAATCAGAATAATAATAATAGAAGAAAAGAAAACAGGGAAACCTGTTTGATTCTAATTATCATGATTGCAGTTCCGTTTGCTGCCACTAGTGGTGCTGAAATCCCACACTTCACCTTTAACATCACTCCCTGTGTCTAAGCTGAATAAACTGATAATGTCTCCTTCATTTCTCATCATGTAACATTGTTACGAGACAGCGAGAGTCCTTCTGTCCTGTGAAGGAGAGATAGACTCTCTCTTTCTTAGATATGAATGGCAGTGTTAGACTGGAACCCTGTGGTGAGGTGGGGATACACAGCGGGCGTCTGTCGCTCATAAAAGAAGAGATCACCTTGGGCAGCCGCGCCGGGCCGCTCCTCCATCGTTAACAGCAACGTGCGGCTGATCAGCAGCATTCCTGACAACTCCATTCAGCCGCCACCTGCTGGCTGTCAATCACAGGGAGGGGAGGGGGAGAGGTAGGCGTCCTAGGGCTATTGACATAGCTGTCGGCACAGAAATGAGACGTGCCTATCAAAGCACCGACTCTATCTTTCTCTCTCGTTTTCTCCTCTCTCGTTCTGCCATCTGTGGCATCACCTCTTCAGACCAACACTGAAGATACAAATGCATTTGGACAACTCGTGAGCACGATATTAGGATTTCCGTTCTGTCTGCTTCCACCGCCAACTTGAGGTATTTATATGAACCCCCCTGATAACATAATAACATTGACTTTTTGACCCTGACTTGTCAATCACAGCGAAAGTGCTGCACGCGGATGCTTTTAACACTGATGACCTTGTTGGCATGGTAACACATCCGTAGCAATAGAGTTTAAGACACTGAAGCAAATGCTGTTTCATTGCACTCGCTAGTTTCTTGTGCTGTGCATTGCATTGGTGTACGTTAAACAAAAATTCGGCCATTTGCGAGGGTCTTGATCAAGTAAACAACGGGACACTGATGACTCAATTACAGGTTTGTGCAATAAAGCATCGCTGGTATTAAGTACGTTGCTGATAACACGGATAATGTACATACATTTAAAGACTTTCAGTGTATACAGAAAGCAGCTAATGCTTACTGGTTTTATAGTGAATTCTGGGAATTTCTAGGGTGCATCTTTGTGTAATGTCTAAATTATTGACTCAAATAGTAATTCATTCAACATTAGGTTCTTACTAACAGAATCAATATTTCAAAGCAGCACACCACGTCTTTTCTAGTCTCTTGAATAGCACAGAGACAAAAGGGAAGAAACAATAAATAAGAAAGAAAAACACAACAGGCTGTCACTTTTATCACCTTTATTTGACATTAGCACGTAGATGTGAGCACCTTAATCACCCGCTGCTTTAATATGCTTTAAATAATGCACAGGCTCAAAACAGAACACCTGTTGCTCAGATGTGCTGATGCAAATATCAAGGGGATTAATTAAAAGTCAATTATATTAATTTGGCTTTTGAAGGGTGATCGTGCAAGATAAAGAGTGATTCTATGAGCGCAGAAACTCCAGCTTCTGATTTTTAATGCGCTTTTATCAGAGTCCATTAAAAGAGCTTGTGCACTGGTGCCATGTTGTTTAGATGCCATTCTATGTAAATTTAATGAGCATTTGAGTTTCATCTTTTTAATGCGTATATATCTGTCTTATGCATAATTGAAAAAATGCTAATAACTAAAATGTTTGTTTCCCTGGCCCTGTTTTTTTGTGCTGTGAATCTTGTTTGTTGGTACACAATCGTGCGGCACATTATATAAATGAGTTGGGATTTTAATGCACAGAAAATGGATATGGCAAAATGAATGAATATATATCCCATATTATGTCATTGGAATATATATATATATAAATCATATTGGCAAAGCCTAACAACAACAAAAAAACCTAGAATATGAAGTTCATTGAGAGTCTGAAAGTGAGATGGCCTGGCTGTGACAGTGTTTAAGTATAACTTTGCCCTTTTTTTTAACAGCCTCTGCGAGTATTTTGCATTTAATCCCACACCGACATACGGAGAGCCCCACATTTGCCAACACAATTCTCTGTCGTCCTGGAAATTCCCTCATCCCTCCCCTTTTTCAGTCTTTTTTCTCCACCCACACACTGACCTGTCCTTGTTTCCAAAGGAAAGCACTGGAGAACTGGATTATCTCAACACAAATATTCATTAGATCTAGTTTTTTTTTTTTTTTTTTTTTTAATCAGAATGTCTTTGCTACCTTATATTAAATGTGTTGAATTGTTTGACATTACCTTTAAATAAGAGGTACATAGATGCAGAGACCATATGCTGATAAGAAATGGACTTTATGAAATGATTTTCTTAAATATTTTTATTAAAGCTCAGCATGAGAAACATTTTTAATAGTATTCTTATAACATTCTTATAACAGTATTGTTCAAGGTACATACAAGTAGCTAGTTAATTAACTTAACTCTTTGAATTATTATTGGCCAGTAGAAAGAAAAACAATCACTCTGTTATGTTTTATTTTTAAAAGAAATTACAAATGAGAAAAAAAAAAAACTAAACAAAAAAACAACAACAACAACAACGTACTAATTCTGTTCTTCTCTTTATTTTGCATTTAATTCTATGTATTTTATTTATTTTGCACGTGTTTTACTCTCGCACTGTTGATTTTTCTTTGGTTTTCTCTAAATGAACATAAAGTTTAGGCCTTTTGAAAAGGTGCTAAAATATAACTAACTACAATGTTTTCCTGCCATGGACCAGACCATACAGTGACGTCCTTTCATACACAAAGATTGGTATTAATAATTATAATTTTCATGAACTGCAGTTCATGTGTTAGAATTTTTGCTTATATGCATCAGTAAAAGCACACAAACACAATCTCCATCATAAAGTACATTTAAACTCCATCTTGACCTGTTGCAAACGCTCTCCTCAAAACATTAATGCTACCCACGGCTGGAGTGCTGTTCCCCCCGACAGGCTGCTTGGCGGTGCTGGTGGGTGGGATAATGGCCCGGGAGGACCGTGATTATGAGAGGGGAGGGGCCAGGAGAACACTTCCTCTTGCCGCGACATCATTTTTATTATCCGCTGCCCATCAGAGGTCCTTGAGAAACATGTACTTTCAGCCGGGGCAATCATTCATCTGGGGTCCTGCTCCAAGAGACATGGAGAGAGAGAGAGAGAGAGAGAGAGAGAGAGGAACAGGGGAATATCGACTGATACCCTTCAGCGGTACAGAGAGAAGAGAAGAGTGAGACAGTGAGGGACGGAGACTAACAGACACATGCAGATAAAGAAGTGCTGACCAGCTGCGAGCATGATTACAGAATGCCTGCCCTTCTCTGTTAAACTGATATCAGCAGCCAATCATAATTAGAGCCTCTGTAACAGCAGCCAATCAAATGTCAGCTCATTGTTTCGCTTTGATTAAACCATCAAACCACACATCTTTGTGCCAAAGGTTTTATGTGCACTGTGAATAAATGTTGGGGGGAAAAACACGAAACACCACAGATTTGGTTTTATTTCAGGGACAGGACATTGCTAGTTTAATTTTTATATTATATTTATTTACTTATTTTTATATTCTACTTCTGTTTTGCTGTTTTACTTAATTGTTTTTAATTCGTAGGGGCAGTCGTGCAATACATTTCACTTCATGTTGTACCGTGTATGCAGATGTAAAAAATAACATTTGAATTTGAATTTTAGTATGTTGAGTGTACATATTAGTACCAAAAGAGAACATTTACAATGCATGGACCTATAGGGAAAGATACCTCCTGACTAACAGCTTTTGAACAATTTTTTCTGATTGTAGTATGCTTAGAAACATGGACATCAAGGAAAAAGTCTGAGGCTGAAGAAGGCCTCTGATGGAGTTGATACATGATCCTTGGATAGGTTGTGAGTACAAGACCATTTGACACAAAATCTTTAACTCTTGGTTTCAGCACTTTGCTGATTAACACAGCTCAGACCATCCTCTACCCCCCTCTGATCATCATCTCAACTGCTGCTCATCACAGCGCTCTGCACATGATTGGACAGCGACTGAGTTATGGCATTATCATGTTAACACTGGTGATTAGCCAATGTGAGAGACAGTGAAAAGATGAAAGATAAAGAGTGAGAGAAAGTGAAAGGGTAAGGGTGAGAGAGACCGCTGGAGGAATAATAAAATTGGAACAACCATGGCGTGGTTATACTGCAATAATCTGAAATAATCCTCTATACTCCCATTCACTGTTTTATACATCGCTATTTTATACATACCACTCATTTAATCCAATTATTGAGTCCGCTGAGTGTGCCAGAAGTATGTATGGCATCTTCTGGAAATATGCAAGACTTTATTCAGTGTAACGTGCACAGCGTAAGGGTATTCTTTAAGTAAGTGTATTTGGAGTCATGAACAGGACACCAAATACCATTATCTCCCAAGCATATGGAGCAGCATACGCATGTCTCTTGCTGCTTAGCAAAGTTAAATCAGATTTAATTCGGCTCTACAGAATGTTGATGAACTATTAGTAAAGACAGTATGTGAGTGTGCAGGACAGGGCCGTCATGTATATATATATATATATACATATATAATCTCGGTTTAACAAGGTGCATCAATGCTGAACTAGATTTTGTGTGTTAAATTTGGCTAAACTTAAAGTAAATGAACGAAGGCCCAGAAAAGTATGAAAGACAGTGTCAGAATAGTTCAGTTCAGTGAATCCTGTGTAACCCAGTCCTTATACAAAGAAAACATACTCCAAATATGTATAACATGAACCCTTAGGGCAATTAAGAAGATAAAACAATTTAACATTTCAATTTCATCCTTTGTTTAAAACAGAAGCTCCAGAGCATGACTTCATATCCTGTTGTCCAAATTTGTAGCAAGGTCTAAAGTAATTTTTTTTTTAGTTGTTAAGGCCTAGTATTAGAATTACATAAACCTGAATCCATTTTACTATGAGCTATAAAAAGTTCATTAAAACATAGACCCAAAGCCTACTGTAAATAGCAGCTGTAATTAATATGAAAACAACACAGCGTGAAAGAGACTCTGTTTTTCCTGAGCTTGATTTGAGGCAGTGCAGGACCATCTAATGATGTAAACTCTCAGTGTGTGGAGTTTAAATGTGTCCTGTTTCACTTGCAGCCCGGCTGGAGGTCAGTGTGATCGTTAATCTGATCCTGATCCTAGACCTGCCTGTCTCTTTCACACCAGACAGCTTATTGTCATGATGATGGCCATGACAACCCTTAACCTCCCTCCCACCCTCTCTCTCTCTTTCTCTCCCGAGCACGTTCTCTCCCTCTCGATTGTCTCATCACTCTGAAGGGAGACTCGTCTCTCACGCAGATACCTGATGGCCGACAGGCCTCAGCTTCCTGTGGGTCTGATAATCAACGTGCTGTCAAGACTGTCAATATCCAGCAGACGAAGAGGGGACCCGGGCCGACACACATATACATACAGATGCACGCACACACAAATATGCGCACATGCATGCGGATACCTGCTCAAGGACTCTCAATCACAAGCTAAAGAGCCCATACGGTGACATATTCTCGTATATCCACTATCATTACGTTATACGACACACATTCACATATGCGCACACATACCTGGCATAAATCAGATGTGGCTGTCAGGCCGTGCTTTTAGTAAAGGATAGATTAAACACTTTGCCTGGATCTCTCTTGATGATCGCAGCAGGCTTTATTAATTAGGCTTAATTGTGATGAATGCTGGGCCTGTCATCTCCTCACACTGACAGTAGACAGGGTTCACATGGCCTGCTGAAGCTCGGTGACAGGGAGAGACGGCACAGTTTTAAACAGGAAGCTGTCCCACGTCACCATAGCCCTCACCCAATCACACTGGGAAATCATCAGAATATATCACTCGTTACCGATGTCAGTAGCGATGAGAAGATTGATTTAAGCTGGGGTCATCACATATAGCCCACCATTTCATTGCAGTATTTTTAATTAATTTATAGATCCGGTCTTTTATTATGATTGGCAGAGCCGCATTCAAAACCCTTGTAAAATACTCTATAAACACACACCTGTGACCTCATTACATCAGTATTGCTGTGCCACTGCATCTGTGTACTTGGCAACCCTTATACTGAGCATTGCTGAAGAACTATATTGCTTTTTGGTAAAAATCTGCAACAATTTGTTATTGTTAAATGATTAATGTTTTGCTACTACAGTATATGTTTATTTTTTAATGCCTTCCTGGGTATTTTTAGGAAATTGTGTATTAAACTAATAAGCCCACTGATGCTTACAGTGATTTTTAGAAATGGCTGTTCCCATCAGCTGTTTTAAAATCTTGCTATTTACCTGCGTTCTTTATCATTTTTGAAACAGTGCTGTGCACTGTTGTTGTTTTTCCTTCATGCTGTCTAAGCTAGTGGACAACAATAACACACACACTTTTACATTTTAAAATGTTTATATTTTTAGTAAATTTTTCTTGACACTTTCAGATGATTCTCTCTTTGAAATTGTCTTGCAAATGGCTTAAAGACATGCATTGATATGCATTCACATCCTCTTCTTTAGTCTTCCGTGAACTATATGACTTGAATCATGTCCACCTGCACAAACCATTACCTAATCCTTCCTGTTTCTTTTCTTTTTCTTATGTAGAGTATGTGATAAATGTATCTCATTGTTTTGCTTTGCGTATTAGTGTGTGTGTGTGAAGCCTGGCTAGTTCAATCACTGACCCCCTGAAACAGTTAAGGAAACAGTCTGACATCGACTGTAATGAGAATAAATTAAATGATTGGACCTCATCAAGAAACACACAAACACACACACACACACACACAATCTCTCTTCATGATCCCCCTTTTGTTTCCATAACAGCAACAATGAAAAATTAGACCTAATTAGTTGCACAGTACCCTTTTGTTGAGGACTTTATGTGAAACACTATCCTGTAAGAATTACATATTTATGTAAATTCCCCTACAAATAACAGCAGAACTAATGGGCTATCAGGCAGATTTTACAACGCCAGCAGGACGTCTGGCACGTGACAGGTGACCCGAACACTCTATGATATAATGAGGGTTTTCATCACTCTTTCTCTCTCTCTCTTTCTTTCTCTTGCTCTAGAGTGATAGTGTTTCAAGCGCTCGTGTTAGCAGAGAGGAACCTCACATTAGTTGAGGACGTCCTCCCTTTAACAACTGCTTCCTGTGAGCTAAGTGCTGAGCAGGGTCACACCTTCTGATCACATCAGCAGCCTGCAGCACAGGCAGCATGTCAAACAGAGGACTGACACATCTCATGTCACTGAGAGATTAACTGGTTATTTTAAGGTACAGTCGTTTGACACGCAAAACTACCAGGCCCAAATATTAGTACTTTCTTCTTTGATTTATTGTAGTATAAAAAATGGCTTGTTATTCTGTATCTTTAATATGATTTTTTTGTACATGATAGTGAATATAAACAGTGAATCACATACTATAAATCAGTATTTGCAGAGAAAAGCCCAGAGGAAATGCAAAAAAAATAAAATAAAAGGAAAGTTATTCTTGATGATTAAATAGTTGAATAGACATTGTATAGACAAACAATGAATAGACGAAACATATAAGTCGACCGCCAGAATATGACTGAAATACATTAACGCCAATTTTAGCCCTGATTTGCATTTGACTGAGTCTGTTTGCCGGCTCCAGTCTTTTAGATTTTCAGATTTTCAGCCCGTGCAACATAATGTTATGTAGTATATTAGTGGCACTGATTCATTACACATATGATTTGTGATATGGCATGTATACTGTATAAGCACCATAAGCACTACATTTTGCTATGTAAATATCCTTTTTCCTTCTTTTCATTTTCGAATAATGGTTAAATAGGTTATTAACATAAATATTTAAGATTTTATTATTTATTTGTATTTTTTCTATACAATAAAAATGTATTAAGTTGACCAAAAGGGACATTAAGAGACACTTACAATGTTATAAAAAATCATTCTTTGATTGGCTGCTAATAAAAAAAACACTCACACACAAACATTTTTGTAATATAGTATACAATGTGTATACATTTTTAAATATATTTTTCCCTTCACAATATTAATTAATTTTTATTTATTTATTTTTTTCCTTCACAAAAAAAAAAGGTCAGGTTGTATGCTTGTGGGGACTTTCAATGTAGCACAAATAGATTAAAGGAATAGTTTACCCAAAAATGAAAATTCTACTCACCCTCGAGTATTTCCAAACCTGTATGAATGTCTTTGTCCTGCTGAACACAATCTCACTTTATCTGTTGTGTTTATCTTTATCTTTTATTTATTTATTTGAAAGGATGATGCTTCTGTGTTAAATCATCAAGCCATAATATGAATACTGAATTTGTGAACATACTGTATGGACTGACCTGGAAGGAGGGAATCACAGTTAAATGCACAAACAAGAGGCAACCGATAGATCCAGCCAAATTCAATAGACTGCATACATCGGGGTAGAGTACTGTGCCGAAACAATGAATACAATAGAATATTATTTGTGGCTCTTGCTTTATTGGCCCTCTCTCACTTTGTTGTGTGCTATGGGCATTCTTCAAAGCACTTCCCCACTTAACAAACCCTGCTGACGGTTTGTTTTTTACTTTCTCTCTCCCTATCTCACTTTTCTCTCTTTCTCTCTCAGTGTTAATTAAAGCAGGAGCACGCGTGTGACTCCACTTCAGACTGCAAGTGCAGCGGGCTAATTAACCTCGCCTGTCCCTCCGCGCAACTTAGCCCAACAACCGCCATTATGGCTTTAATATGCCAAATTAGAAACTGATTTTGAACTGCATCTGCCCCGAAGAGAAATATTGATCCCTATTCTCTCTTTCTTTCTCTCTTCCTCTTTCTCTCTCACTCACTCTCTCTCTTTTCCCTTCCCCTGCCCATTGGCCATTTGGTCTTGTGGTTCAGTTCTATTGCCTAAATTAGTTATCCGATTGGTCCCTTTGATTAATGGTGGGCCCGCTTGCTTCATTACACATGACAACGCTGAATAATCAGAGCGCGCCACTGCACGCACACGGGCTCGCAAACAACTTCTGTTTTGTCAACCTCACCCTCAAGTACATTTATAGAATTATTTAGCATATAGTTGGCCATAATTTATTTGTATGACACATTTCTCGATCAGGAGCCATTGTAGAGTGTCATATATGGATAGGAAAACAAGGTAAACTAGATGTGCAAATCAATGAGCGGAACCCCAGGGAATATCAGCCGCATAACCAGGATGCAGGACTTGACCCTGCCTGCATTCCAACCTGTCAATGTACGCCAGCGAAAAAGTGATATCGTGTTTTTAGTCAGAGAATTACTTCGGCATACTCACTCATATGTGTTCAGACGCTGCCCTTTTCACTGTGGTGGGTTTCTCTCTCCCTCTCTCTCCCGACTGCATCACTCAGAACAGGTCTCTTCTTGTTTATTCTTTTATGATATGCCTCTCTCTATGGCTCTCTGGCCTTGTGGGAAACGCTGCAGGACTTTGTTGTTGGAATGAATGATTAATTCATTTATTTATGTTGATTGTGCATGCGTGTGTTGATAAAATGATCAATGTGATCCAAAACAACAACAGCAGAAGAAAAAAAAAAAATGTAGTCATCCAGGTTGAATGACCGTTACAGTTAATTAAGTAGAAGTTAATTTAATCTGCTTTTATTGATTATTGGGATGCCCATTACTGCAGTGGGGCCAATGAACAAATACATAGTGTTTTTGTTCTAAGAAAAAAAATGAAACGTAATTATCCTGTGTTCTTAAAATGCATAACAGCAGCCCAGTTTTAAAAGTACACACATAAAAAAGCCCAATTTAATTGTTTACACTGTATGTAGCTGCACTTATTTACTATGGCAACAAAAGTTACTTGCTGTGTCTTTATACTTGTGAAATTTACTAGCAGTTAGTGAATCACATTATGAATATTTGAATTGTGTTTCATAATTTGAATCAGCATACCCTGTTTGGTTTGAAAATATGAATAAAAAAAACTTTAAAATAAAAGGAATAAATGTGTCTTTTAGATATAATAAACAGTAAAGAACAGCTAGATAACTAGCTCTGTCTATGTGATGCAACTGAGCCTCAGGAAGCATTAAGTTATTATTTTCAATAATGTTTACAAGTATATCCAGGCCTTTGGGAGAAAATGAAAAATGGCAGCCTTGGCCGTATGGAGCAGAGCTGCTGTTCACCTGTGACGCTCTGCTCATCCAGCCTCTGAAAGCTATCATTAGTTTTGCTTTTTTAAACCTCTGGTGTCCGGTCTCTGTGTGAGCTTGTGTGTGAGAGAAGGCTTTGCATGGTAAAGCCCGTGTAGACTTATTACTTGCGGTTGTTTCAAGTGTATCCTTAGCTTTGAGTGTAACAGTGGAGACTGTATTGCGGTTGTCTTTTTTGTTTTTGTTTTTTATATTCACTTCTGAATAACGTTTACCACACATAGGACCATTTAAAGCACATTTTCTTTATTATAGCTTTTTTATAACTTCCTTCACACTATCAAATGCTTGAAACAAACATGCTGTAAGTCTGACTTGCTGTACTGAGGTGATTTTTCATTCACATTTCAGACACCCCAATTCAATAAGACAGCATCCTACTCTCAGCCAAAATAAAGCTACTTTTGGTCTAGACGTTGTAGTGCTACACTTGAAGATTAAATATTAAGCAGACATAGATAGTGGGAAATCTGAGACTATAGGATAAATACAAGACAATAAAACAAACAAGAATTTTAGAAGAAAAGAAGAGAAAAAAAAAAAGTTTTGGCATAAATCTCAAGGCCCTGAAGGGCAGGATGCTGGAGACACGGTGTCTGCACCCTAAAGATAGGTTAATAAAGTAGAAAATGCTTAACCGATGTGAGCTCTCCTAGAGAGTCCAGGTGCGGCTGCTGTGGCATGTTCATGTTCTTCTTGTTATTTTCAGTGTCTCTAAACATTAGATGTTATTTATAAACCCGCTAGCTTAATAAATCTACTTCAGGAAGCATACACACACACACACCAAAAAAGTCAAGGAATATGACAGTGAGAAAGTGAGGGAAGGAAATAGGACTAAAGATGGACAGAGTTTGGCTGCCGCTCTCCTTTCAGCGTTAGCCAGAGTTATGAGCGACTGAAATCAGACGAAGACCACCGTGGTTGCGTTCAGATGCTTCCTGAATGCTGACGTAGCTGGCAGAAAAATCCGGAAAGCGTCTTGGTGCCAGGAGTCTCTAAGCACCTCTCATTCTTGCTTAGCTTTCATGTTGACAGGTGGCTGTGTTTAGAGTACGGTCTCTCGATTCACAGAAAATTTACATTCCCTTTGCAACATATAAATTGACCATCCGCTAGAAATAGAAATCATCTCAAGTTGTTCTAAGGCATGCGTGTGTGTTTGTGTGTGTGTGTAAATGCCTTAAGGCCTTGGGCAACCATCAGAACAGGAAAGAATGGCAGCCAACAAAGCAAGTCTGAGAGCAATAGCAGCATATCCTGATTATCTATTCAATCATTTGTAACCTATTTCCTGGGAATACTGGAAATGTCACCATTCAGGTCTAAATCATCCGCTTCTCTAATCAACGCCAGCGTTCCAGTGCCCTTCTGCTCTGCTTTCTGTCTCCTTATGTCTTAACGGTTCTTTCTCTTTCTTCTTCTCTGTCTCACTCTTTCTACCTCAAGTTTGATTGGGGAGACGGTTGATTCTGTAGTGATACATGCCAGATGTTGCTACAAGCAGATTTCCCAGATTTATAGTCGAGGTCTAACAGGCATAATTAAAGTGAACTGCTTAACTGAAAAGGGGAGGCCAGGCCTCGCTCTTTTTTTTTTTTTTTTTTTTTTTTTGAATTTGTGAGCTTTTTTTTTTTAAGTCTGATTGACCTCCTTAGGGACGGTTAACACAGAAAAGCCATTTTCAAAGCAAATTGCAGTCAGTGAAAAGGGTACTTTTTTAAACATGTTTTTTAGTTGAACTTCATAATTTCATAAAACTGCAAAACTGAATGTAACTGAAGTAGAACAGTAAAAGAGTCTGCCCTTCCATTGTTTTAAAACTTCAGGTGAGTTTGCATAGTAGGCCCTAAGCTATAAATACCATATTATCAACCTATGAAACATCACAATATCATTTTTTTGTTGATAATTATTAACAAAACCAATTAACAAAAACATTTTATGAAGTAAAGTAAAACATAGAGTAGACAGAATTAAGCATGTCCTGTTTAAAATATCTATAATAGTGCATATTGGTGTGTAGGAAATGGTCCCTCTGTATCACTCCTAGTCTCTCCTTAACACGAATTACTAGCGCAAACCAAGGAGGATAATAATTGTTTTGCCATGAAAAGGCAGCCATGTTCTGATGTGGCCATCTGAGAATGAGTCATTTACATTTTAGTTTTAATAAATGCTCTTTTTGAGCTACAGAAAAAAGTTTTCAGTGCTGACAATTGTGTAGCACATTAAGTTTTTACAATACAGTATGTTTGTTATGATTTGTTATTGAGTTCTATTCTTATTGAACCATTCGGTACAAGGCTTTTGCTTCAGTATGCTTTACAAACTGAATTTAATTGGACTAATCCTTTTACTTTTGGAAAATAAAACAGCTTAAAATGTGTAAAATGTAATGTTCTCAGTGCCACTGCACTCAACAAGGCAGGCCAAATGACATAACAGGCAACATGCTGTCTATTCAGTGGCGTAACATTAGCGACCGGGCTCGCATCAGCCAGCTATAACCTTCCCTTGCTGGGCTGCATCGAAAGACAATGTTCTTGTTTCGACGGTAGCCAGAAATATTGACAAAAACATAAATTGCTTGAAATATTAAGTTAATATTCAGTTAATGTAGGCCTGTTACATTCTTATTTTTTATTAGCCCTATTATTATTATTATGAAATTAGCCTACTTTTATTATTACATTTAAATGACAATTAATTTTCCCCACAACAGTTATAGCATATAGCGAAGTGATGTGCTGGGAGGATAAGAAAAGTTTAGGAAAATTTTAGTATATCTATCTATATATCTATATATATATATATATATATATATATATATATGATAGATAGCAATATATATATATATATATATATATATATATATATATAAATTTTATACAATGAATTATAGTACTACAATTAAAATATTAACA
>JAUCNO010001819.1:16422444-16441335 GCA_032353835.1 Enteromius viviparus
AATTAGGTAACGGCCATCAGCTGTGCATGATTACTCGTTTAGCGATCCTCTCGAAATTATGTTTAAACATTCATTTATTTTATTTTATTACAGATTTGGGAAAAGTTAGATTACACTCTACAATTTCTTCATCTTCAGAGCTGATAAGAGTTTCTGTTATGAGCATTTCACCATTTTATGTGATAAAATGGTTGTCAGATATACACAGAAAATCTTTATAGCATATAATATATAATATATACTGTATATAAAAATCTGATTTGAAATTGTTGCATGGCAGAAATATTTTTCTACTGTAGAGTACAATACACTTATACAAAGGATAATAGTATAGTATTGTTTTTAGGGAATTATCACGGAGTGGCACTTTGTTTAATTCATGTTTTAATTTTAACAACAAACTTGTCATCAGCACTTTATATACAAAAAATGGAAGGAATTGTTCAAATTTAATTTGATTACATTTTAAAAGTTGTTTACTTGTCACAGCTAAATTCATTGGGCTTCTTTTGTAAATATTAAAATAAACCACGAAAATGAAAATGGTTTCTTTACCATGAACAACAACACTTCTTAAAACTATGTTTCCAGAGTATATGAATCATAGTTTGTGACTTTCAGTGCGTGTTTGTGTGAGACAATCAAGATTTGTATATACTACATCTGCCAAAAAAGAAGCAGGATGCACAGATTGTTTGCATTTGTCTGCGGTTGGTGTGTGTTATTTTATAGTGTGTGTTTATATCCTCATCTAAATGCTCTAGAGTTCAGTGCTAAGATTCTCTACAGCACCAAGGGACTGATGTCTCTCCCCCAATGGAAGTTTAAGGGGTAAACCAGCTCAGATGTGGCCGACCAACCTACTGATCCAGCTCTGACAGCCTTCCTCCTCCCAGCCTGGTTCTCGCTCCTCTCCCCCAGAGTCTGGTCTACGAGAAAGCCAACGACCAGCAGTCTGGTCAGGCACGCACGCGACTGTCAACCCTTCCACCCTCTGGCCTGCACCGCTGTCAACACTCTCCATCTCCTATTCCTCTCAGGAGAGAACGTCCCCGCCTCTGCCACAAAACAAACAGACTGAGATATCAGAAAACACAATCACAAAAAAAATCCTCAAAGAGACCTGTCACAGTCTATCTATAAAGATGTCACGAGAAGCTATTTTGAATGTATGCTGCTTGCGTACTGCAGACAAAAGCCAGAACAAAGGGAAAAGGGTGGAGTGGAGGAAAATACAGAGAAGGAAGAGTTAGACAGATGGATGAGTGTTTTGGTTTCAACAACATTTGAGCCCTGTTTCTGTCCCTTTCCACGGGGAACTGGTCTCACCGCGCTGCTCCGCAGAGAACTGGACGACTGGGACTCTCCTCCCCGCATCAGTGGACCAATCTGCCGCTCGTACACGTCTCCATTTAGCATGCATCTGGATCACGCTCTGGATCCAGCTCTCATTATGTCTTCCTTCATATAATTACCAGTCTGTCTATTGCAAGCCTGATAAAATGGCTGAGGTCACCGGAGATTCATGCACTTCTCTGAAAAGAAAGTTTGATTGTTGTCACTGATCTCATAGCATGAATATGAATACACTTTAATTAGTATTCTGTATAGGTATACACTGAGATCTTAGATCATTTTATGTTAAGCTTATAGGTTAACCTACAGTACGTGCTGTGCAAGAATACGTTTCTCGGCAGGGGCTATGATTTCATATGTTATTGATTAGTTATTGATTCCATTGATAGTTTTTACTTAAAAGTCCCTGAAGTGAGTTTTAATGGTGCAGTCCATAAGTTGTACCACAATAGTGTTAAAAAATATGAAAATAAATAAATCTGTGCCAGTCGAGTAAAATAGACAATATAATTGGGTGTAGATTCTATCGTTGGAATAAATACAAAAAGCCAATCTGAATCCGCACACCACACATAATCCAAAGTTCAAGGTCCTTTGAACAAAATGTATTACTGAAGATTTACATGAAAGTAACAACAATAGCATTGCCATCTTTTGATGTGATTCAGCATTACATTTTTTTATGTTAATTAAGCTAGGATATTTGAGAGAGTGGTACACAACCCTTGTTGGTCTTTTTTCTGTCTTCAAATCTATTGTTTCTTCAGCCGTAAAGGTAAATAAATGACTTATAACCATCCGCTATTCTAAAGTGCTACCCATATTTGTATAACATATACGGCAATATGTAATATATATATGTATTGCATATTACAGTATGAGGAAAATATGTGTGTTTGTCACATGCAAAATGTGACATGCCTTAGATATTCATAAAACTTTTCCACTAAAATTCATGTGCATGAACGATCATAACCTTCAGTTCTGTATGAATCCAAATGGAATTCAGTGCTGTGCTATATTCTTTTCAGCACCTTTTTCTTTTAGTCACTTTTTACAGTCAGACAGTTATGTTTCTGGGTTGGACTGAAACAAGTGTTGAGATGTATCCTTCTTTCACAGCACCGTCCAAGAGCGTTTTGCATCAGCACTTAAACCAAGATGTCTTTGTGATCAGCAGTAATTCTGATAGCGATGGAACCTTGCTGGCTGTATTTCAATATGCAAAGTCCTTGTCAAACAAGCCTGGATTGAGAGGCTACCAATTACAGGGACAGCATGAGAGAGATGTTTATCAGCTCGCAGACTTAGTTCATCTCCATGGCCATGGAAGTGCTTTATTGATTGGCGATTGGGTAGCTAATAACATGGGTTATCTACATGCAGCAAGAGACAAGTACTGCTCTCTCTGAAGCAGCTGGATGAGGATTTGATATGGTCCTCCGTCCACCTTGGCAAAAAGAAGAAGGTTGCATTGCTCAGGGGGATGGAGGAGGATTTGTGTGTGTGCAACCAACATAATCATTTACTGCATCTGGCTCTTTTTTCCCCTGTTAAAATTTGTGTCAGTTGGCAATGGTTAGCACACAGTTTTCTAAATGCAGAAATTGTAATTCACTATGTTGTTTTGTCCAAAATTTAGTTCTGTTGGAACCTTAACCCAAGATACGATTCCATTTATTATCTGTAAATCAAGCGATTGGGGTGTAGGAGCACAACTCAGCACCAGTTCTGGTGTATGTATGTTAGCATGTTTATGTGGAGTGTCACTCACAGGTCATGCATGCTCACTTGGGCTGAACATGGTCATGAACATGTCAAACCAGCATGTGCCAGTTTGTGAGACTTGTCGGTAGACTGTGTGTATGTGTGTGTGTGTCCATGCATTAATCACAGTGACAGAACAACCCACGTCCTCTACCGGGCTGTGGTCTCCTGAGAAATGTCTGTGACCTCTAGAACACACACACACACACTCGTTCTTCAACTTGAACTCTTGTCTCTCAAAAAACTAAAAATCTTTATTAACTACTTCAATCTCTTTTTCCATTTGGGTGTTTCCTAATGCACAGGAAAAATGGATGAATGATAGGCCACCAGAATTAAGCGCCACATCCTTAGTTTGTTGCTCTTTACAGGCAAAATGGAAGTGGGTTCAAAAAAGGGGGATTACTGAACCGAAGTCCAAGGTTTCTGCAATACTCTTGGGAAGAACCACGTCTCAGCACAAGATTACATTTCAGTCCAGGCTCACGTCAAACCATGCCAGGCGGGACAGGAAATTGTGTCCTTGTCACTGGGACGCTGGAGAAAAATGTAAATACCCTTCCCCGGAAAGGACACCTCATATGCACCCTGGGGTCCCATCCATAGCCCCCCACCTCAGGGTGTCCATCTTGTGTCAAAACTGCCTTTTTAATACCACACTTATATTGTCTTCTTTTTTTTTCTCTCTCTCTTCCACCAGCAGGCGTCCTGTTTGGTTAGCTGAAAGAATCTACTGTTGCCCGATGTGGTTTGGAAAGGCATAGCGAAAAAAAAAAAAGGAAAAGCACAGAGAGAGAAACTGAGAGAGAGAGATGGAACTGTGACTGAAAGGCTGAGAGTATGAAGGCATGTGTTTAAATCCCCCGGAGAGTAAATACACAGAGCAATTACCATGTAAAAACAATGAAAACGGGAGCTGCCTGTAAAAGCAGGCCTTGCGGAGGAAATGTCACTTTCTTAAAGCACACCTCTCTGTCAGATGCATTTAAATGCACAGGTGAAGCTAAAATAAACAGCTGTCCTGAAAAGAGAAAACTCCCCCTATCATGGAATTTCCTCCAAGAGCCCTGAAGCTTGCTCTAGAAGCTTAAAATGTCTCCTTAAACCTCTGAGAAATACAGTGAAAGAGAAAATAAACACCTGTACACAGTATCATCCTGCATCAACTTACCCTTCACATGTGGAAGGAAAACCCTAAAATTTTCTATTAGTAAGAAAAACTCACTTATTAACAAATTACTTATTAAGATATTTTAATTTAATTAGACACATACAGTGTGACCACTTTAACCAGTTATTTCTGAATGAATGACAAGTTGGTTTTAGTGCCTCAAACACAGAACAAAACGTGTTGTCGGATTCTGCAATGAATGATTCTAATGAACCTATATGTATTTTATAAAATGGAATGACTGAAGTATTACTTTTTTTCTCCTTAGATATTAAAATTAATAAATTATATTCCTTTTTATAGTGTTTAAATCATTATCATCATTTCTGGTAGCATTTTCAAGATTTAGCAATTGGATTACATTTCTTTTATCTAAAGTCTTTCTTCAAAAATTAAACAAATCATTAATAATCAGCCAAAATCATTATTACGAACCGGATTTGTGAACTTTCTTATGATTTCCATACATGACACAGAACACACCTTGTAAAAGCATGTGTCATAGGTGATGGGTTTGGTCTGCAGTGGGATACCAGGATTGGTAAAACTACATGTACCGTAGTTTATTTGAACATAAACTAGCCGTCCCCATCAACACGCCACCAGGTGTGTCCGGACCCCACTTTTGACGGAGGTGCTTCCATGGCTGGACGAGGGAGCCATTTATCAATGCAAACGTAATAACATCCATTTGAATCTAACTAAAAATCAATATTTCATTACCAAATTGTTAGTGGGAATGAAGAGGGATGGCGGAAGTCGGGGCAGGCACATTGGGAGGGAGGCGTCAGAAGGTTCGATGGGAAGACGAGATGATTCATGGGACCATCAGAGGAGGAGAGGAAGAGGGAGGGGTGATGGAGGACGAGCGGAGGGGGAAAACTTGGAGAGGCCCTACTCCCCTATGACCTTGGCGGAGAGGGAAAAATATATAGAAGAAAATGAAAGCAACTGTCAACTCCCCACTGGCCAGGATAAGCCCATAAATCATAGCTAGAAAGATGAGGAGTGGGGTGGAGATGGGTGGCAGTGGGAGGGGTCAGGGGCAAATCTCACACCTACACAGTTCTCCTTATACACACCATCGGAAAAGGTTCTGAGGATCTGTTAGAGCACTCGAAAGTTGCTCATGCGCAAAGGTTAGGATGCAAAAGACATGGGAAGGGCAAAAGTGAGCTTGAATTGGTTTCCTTGCGTGTGCAAGAGGGATCTTTAAGCCGCTGCCCCATTGATTGAGAGCGTCAGGACCGAGGGCTGTGCAGTACACACGCAGTGAGATCTGATGCAACTGTGTACTGTTTAATCAATGGATCATTGAGGGGATTGATTCCAGCCAACAGATGTACTCAAAGTTGTGTATGGACTGCATTGCTACATCTTGCATCACATTCCTGTTCAACCCCCCTCAGATTGGAGATTTATCATTTGAAGTCTTAGCTGTTGTGTCCAGGCAATTTGCATTGCAAGCTACTGCATTAGCTTTTCAGATGAGTCTATGGCTGTATTACAGTGTATTTTGAAGGGAAAGTATCATTTCTGTCGATTTTGTGGTGTTGAAAGATTTGCAAGGTTATTTTTATGTATGGAAACCAGTACCCTGCAATCTTAATGTCTCATAACTGATTTGGAAATCTTCACAGCAGTTAACTGTAAAAGTCAGTATGCTAACCAGCGTTTGATTTTTCTACCGCTTTCAGGATATTTACCTCATAAAATATCTCTTAAGGATTTTCTGTTTAATATTTGCATGGACAAAATTAGGACTGACAGTGATAAATGAATTGCGTATGCCTCTCAAAATGAAACATAATTGTCAATTTTATCATAATGGCAATGCTTATTTGTTACGCAGGACAGCAGTATGGTGATTTTTATCAAGCGTTCCACATTAAAGGATCTTGGCATGCTTAATCGGTTTGGCAAGGAAATGAAATGTGAAAAGAAGAGCTGAGAAACGTATTCTGTATTAGTAGAACAAAACACTTATTACAACACCATCAGTCTCTTAATTTTGAAGAACCATCCATGATATATAAATATATATAAATCTAAAGAAATAATATCCATGCAAAAATATTTAGTCCGTGAACATCACTATATTTAGAGCCTTTTGTTTATTTAAAATGAAACTACTTTTTTTTAACTACTGTAAAAACTATTGAGTGATAGACAATACTGACTTACACCATGTTTCACATACAAGGCTTAAGCCTAGTCCTAGAGTAAATTTAAATCTGACTTGTTTCAAATGAAAGAAACTTACACTGACTAATCTTAAGTCATTTCAGTCACTATGTTTTGTCTTAAGATGAACACCAATAATGCTTTTTTCTAAAGCATGTTTATAAAAAAAATACTTAAATGTCGAAATTAAACTACAGGCTATTCCTGGTTTAGACTAAGCCCTGTTTATGAAACCGGGCCTTAATATTTTAGGTGAAAGGTTGCATTTTTTTGGTTTGATTTTATTGTCGTGGTAAGACTTTGCTATTACATCTACCACAGCTCTCCGCCCCCCCCTCCCTTGCACAGATGAGTGGGATATGAGTTGTTTTTTTGACAGGGCTCCAGATTGTAAGCGCATCAGGTGACAATTAAGATGTAACAAAATAAATTGTTTGCTGTCACTTTCACTTACCCCTGCCGTCTCGCCATCCTCCCAGTGCCCCACAACAAAGCAGTGGTGTCAAATCTGCCTCCCTGATGTACCCCCAAGGTACCGGAAATGCTTTGTACACACATGGAAACACACATGCGAACATGTAGGCATATGCACACACACATTTGCATGTGCACAAACACTTACCGTGAAACCCTTAGAAACCTGAGATATGTATTTATAGAGGGGGCGCCATCTGTAAAACTTGGCTGACTTGTTTTCTTTCTTTTCAAAAGAGACCGTGACTTTCTTCACCCTACTTATCATTCCACATTTCAAACAATCCAAAAATGGCATGCGCACACTAAATAATTCATCAGCTGCTAACATTAAACAACTGTTAACACGCTCAAATAATTAGTTATGCTTGCTTGACATGTTTGCATCTTTAATAATTGATGCATTTGTCTTAATTACCAACAACAGTATTTTGGCCTTGTTATTCCTTTTCTGCCGAAAAAAGGAAAGAGGCAATTATTCCATAAATATTAATTGGATACCCTTATTAAAATCAAGACAAAGGGGCAGGGAGAGATACAACGGAGTATTTTCTTTGAGTTTAAACAGAGATATAAATCTTTCTCTCTGCTGAGACAGGTATCGTCACTGAGAGACATTTATATCGGTGGCACTGAATAAAATATCGTAACTATTTAATATGCGCTTGGTGTGTGATCACATTTGGAGAAACATTAACGCTGTCGATGGGTTGAGATGATTAATGCAATTATTATGATAATGATATTAAGCAGAATTATAAATGCATTCACATTAATCAAAGATCTTCCTCTATGTGCCGCTGACTGCGTTCACATTAGGAGTTAAGACAGAATTCAGAGACAAAGAAAAGCAATAGAAATCCTCCAAAACAAGGCTGAAGCAGAGATTGCTGTAATCATGTGCATTAGAGATGATCAGTTGTGCGGTGTTCAAAATGCAAGAAGGAGCAAACTTTTTGACACTCTGCGGCCATTTTTTTGCTTTGGAGTGGCGATCGGGCCTCTGTAGATTTGTGAAATATTTAAAATGTGTCACGGGGAGTTTTCTTCTTCAGTGTTTGGAGTTATGCCAGTGATGCCTTGTGTCATGTTTAAACTTTCATGTGTGGCACCTCTACTGTATGTCGTGAATGGGGTACGCACACAAATGCTCACTCTCTCCCCGACATTCAAAATACAGCTGTCAGTGTGGAAGTGGTTGACTTTGGGAGGACTTTGACACTGTAAAAGACTGAGAGGGAAGTTCTTTTCCTTTTTTTGTTTGCCGGTAGATTAAAAAGGCAAATGAATGACACTGCTCAACACCCCAAATCAGCCCCTGCTATTAATATTTCACACTGATGGCAGCTGTTTATCACAACAGAGCGGCATTAAAGAGGTGAAGATGCAAGCGAGAGGGAGGGGAAGGAAGGGGGAGGGGAAGGAAGAAGGAAGAGCCAGGATGTGACATGGCCTCAAGACTTCATTTAAAATGCTCCGCAAACAAACACATTTTTCACTACTAAAGCTCTTATCAAAGTTTCGCTCACACTTGGATTTTAGCGGAAAAACCCTTATTACATCTCAACCTGTTTGTTCTGTCTTATTCAAAAACCGTAGTCTCCATGTCATCAAACATTTAACCAGGCGCTCCTACTGCCACTTTCCTACGAATGTGATTTTCATTATCCTGAAAATTATGCATGTATGTGAGCACCAACAAGAATATCAGAATCATAATACAGATCAGAGGCAAATGAAAAACGATTTGGAGATGAAACGAGTGAATCTTAAGGTCAGGAATTAACCTCATCCTTCTTATCGGTGTATTGTGCCGGATAATAGCCATGAAACATGCAGGCTATCAGTGACACTCTCAATTGGAAATGTCCATATTAGGCAATATGCAAATGCAGTTGATGGGGTATAAATTCCAGGACAAGACAGTAAGCCTGCATGGGGCAATGATTAAAACGGGACGGTTAAAGATGGAGAGGGGGTTGAAAAGGAAAAGGAACGAAGGTGGCTAAACTGATATTATAATGAGCGACTATAGAAGGCGATGACCATCGACTGAACCGAACCCAGTCAATGGGAAAATGACTACATTTTTCCTTAGGACACAGTTACGGTGTGGCGCAGTACCCCAGACAAGCCAACCTTATCGATAGCTGTCAGTCTAAAACGACTTACACTGTTAGTATGTGCTCACCATAACACATAGGGCAACTGGAGCGCATTGACTTTTAAATCTCAGAATCTTCCTCATCACCGACACGTCTGGCATTATCATAATACGGTCTGATTTTTAGCTGTTGCGACTAACGGGAAGGTCTCATTCTTCTCTCAGCCTGCGAGATGGGCCGAACCAGATGAACAAATAGTGATAAATAAACAAATAAATAAAACATGTGAAACATTTGAGTGTAGCGAACTGTTGGTGGTGTGTCAGGTTTGCAAATGTCACAAAGGCAGATTTATGGGCTGCTTTCGAAGGACATTATTTGATCTTGACAGTCTTAATCATTCACGCTTTCCCCTCCATCTCCCTTCTCTTTTTCCACTGCCCGTCATGGATTATTGAAATAGAAAAATAACAAGTGAGAAAAGGGCCCAGGAGCTGAATCAAAATGTCAGGTTTGTACTTACAGCCGTATGCGGTGAGACAGGGTCAAGGGTTTCAATTATTTGTATACGGTGCGGCCGGGCTCTACACGAAAGGTTATGTCACCCCTTAGCTATTTACCCCCCGATTTGAATGGGGTTGATATTCAACTGCAGGCCCAGCGCCACTGATATGGAACAGATCTAGCATTTGAGTGGAATGAAGATCGTGGTTGAGATTGACAGGGAGGCTTGGAGGGAAAGGGGGAAGCATTGCCAGACTCCATGTCATTGTACTCGTATGTGAACAAGATGATTGCCTAGTAATGTGTGGCTGATCCGTGCAAGATTGCTCCATGTTTCAGATCCTCAGGGATGCTGGCGTGACAGTGTAGCCTGAGAGGCCTGTCATTTAAGGAACAATGGAATAATGTGCCGTTAGATATTACGATCAAGCTCACTGATTGCTTTTGTAGCTCAGCATATTTTACAAACTTTACACTCAAGAAAAGGCAAGAACAACCTTTTGTGCCAGGGGTATGTAAGTGGATGCTCATGTTTTGTATTTACGTCCAGGGACAGTTCACCCAGAAATAGAAATTTACCAATTTTTTGTAATTGCACCAAATCTGTACTTTCTGTAAAACTTTCTGTATTCTGTGAAAAAAATGTTTTGTAAAGATTGTTATTGTACATAACTTGTAAGTCAGTGCAAGGTCCAAAAGACAAAATATTGCTAAACTCATGCACGCACATCGTGACCATTGTACATCCAATATGGCTACTGTCATAAGTTCAGGGGCCTGTTTCAGTAAGGAGGTTCAAACAACTCGGATTTTAAACTTGAACTGAGTTGACTTACCCAGAGATTAAAAACTGAAGAGCTGATCTGAGTTAGGTCAATCAACTCTGAGTAGACTAATTCAGAGTTAAGCTTGCACCGCGACTATGAAAAGGCATTATCAATGGAGCGCAGATATTACGAGTAACCATGGCAACATCTGAAAAATAAAATTGAACTTAATGTGCTCATGCAGTTACAGCAAATATGAGCTCATACTTAAAAATAAAAGCAACACCACTGCATCAGCAAAACAGAGACAGAAAACATAGCACAAGTTAATGTGTCAGTTTACATTTAAATTATTTAAATATTTAAGTACAATAAAAAATAAGTAATGTAATGTGTGACCTTTATTGATTTTTCACTTGAGTTTGGAATTGGCAATAATTTTGAAGTTATTTCAGATGAAATTGCATTAAATTACATAAAATAGGCTACTGCATAGTTTCTACAAGAATGCATATTAACCTGATGTTCAGTGGAAATGTTTAACTTAAGGTTCCCTCGTAGATCAGTTTAAGATAACATTTCACAAATTGAGTTTTTAAAAGATTTAAAAGTGCACTTATGTGTCTGTCTTTTTATTGATCAAGTGGTAGAGGTTGATATAACATTTAAAATGCAAGCAGTACTAAAAAATAGTTTTTAGAACGAGTAATAATCCCATTAATCTAGTTACAGTCCCTGTTGAAGGTCAGTGAACTGAAGCTACCTATTTATTTTTTGCAGTAATATCAAAGGTAAAAGTCAAAACTATGTTATTAAATCTAATTGTAATTGTCATGTAGGTGCAATCCTGCAGGTATTAAAAGAACATGGCAGCAGCTGAAAATGAAATAGAAAAACATAATTCAATCCGGTAAAGTTTGAGCATATAATGGATTTTTTTTTATAATTTTTTTTTTTACAAATAAATACAGTGGCTTTACTTATTCCGCATCCCAGATACAGAAAGCTTCCATTAGCAAAGAAACTTTACGTAAAGCTGCACATAGTATCTGCTTGGATTTAAGAGCACGGCCACTATAGGTGATGTTAGTGATGTAAGAACGGATTCGATTATGGATATATGTAATTGATAGCAACGAAAAACTGTAACGCTCAAACAAAAATGTAACATTATGGGGAAAAGACAAAAACATCCACTCTGGGTCTCAAAATTCTTGTCCGACGTAAATGTAATTCTCTTAGAATTAACACAGCCTCTTCATCTATGGGATCCTCCAAAAAAAGGACAAGCCATTCTCGTAACTTTCTTCTCTGTTTGTGTCCGAAATGTGGGCATTGAATGACTAAGCTGTTTAGTAGGCGAGAAATAACGTTTCATCTTTAAAAAAGGGGAGGAGACCGACAGAAACTCAGAGTTTAGAGAATAAAACCTGCACCAGGTTAGGTTCAGAGAGTTAAGTTACCACGATAACTGAATGTGAGTTAAAGTTACCTCTCTTTCAGAAACAGGCTTGACTTATCCTGCTTTCTCGGGTTTGACAAACCTGCCTTTTTTAAATGGAAAACCCAGAGTTTCTCTTATTTCAGGGTTAACATACTCTGAGTTTTCACTTAACCACCTTTCTGAAATGGGCCGCTGGAGTTCTCAACTCTGCACCTCAAGATCCAGTTTCCTGCAGAGTTTAGTTAACTGGATTAAACACACCTGCCTTCAACTTTGATGAGCTTGTTCAGGTGTGTTTGATTAGAGTAGGAGTTAAACCGTAGGAAAATGGATCTTGAGTTCCAGACCTGAGGACCCTTGGTTTAAAGTCTGAACCCCAAGCTACACAATGCCACATAATGGCTTCTGAAGAACTACATAATTTGGTTTTGGGTATATTGGTTGTTATGACAAGAAAATGTGCAAAAACTTCAAGTAAGCTGGCGTGTTTATGCAATTCTGTTTACCTTAATATACTGTACATCTGACAAAGCTCTGACAGAATAGTCTGGCACATATATCTGCAGGAAGGCATTGAGCTGGTGGTTACTGCTGCCCAGTGACGGTGTGATGGCTTCAATCCGCTCGCTACGATTTAACGAGTCAGAATGGTTCAGTCCAAATGACCGAGGGGGGGATTTGTTTTCTACACAGGAAAAAGAAAAGCATCGTTTTAATAACCATGAAAAAACAAACACATGCAACCAGGGGTGCAAAAATGATCTTATATAAGGCAATGTAAAACTTATCAGCGTTGCTTATGAACATTAATAATCTGACTTCTTGTTGACTAGCCTGAAGTATCAACAAACAAGTGGCGGGACTATCAGTTTGTGCAAAATTTAAAAGTACACTATTTTATTCAAACTTTTGGGTCCTTTTTTTAAAAGCAAAACTTATTTCACGAGTTCGTACTTCCTTATAATAATAATAATTAATAAAGCGTGTTTGGCGTGCTGTCCAGGGGGCGAGCCGGGAGCTCTGCGGACGCTAGCGATGCCAAAGCTTGGCGTCAGGCTCGGACCCTGTTAAAGCGGAGGCAGATGAACGGGATTGGATAATGATTAATAGGCTGATTAGCGATAATTCAGAACCAGCTGTGGCTAAGTGTTCATGCATGCTCCTCCCGAAACTTGTCTACAACATCTCTAAAATTTATACTTTTATTCAGCAAGTATGCACTCTATGAATCAAAAGAGACAGTGAATACATTTATAATGTTACACACACATTGGTTTTCTGAACTGTTTGTGCATCAGAGAATCCTGAAAATAAGAAGCTGCTCAACTGTTTTCAACATTGATAATAAAATGTTTCTTGAGCTACAAATCAGCATATTAAAACACATTTGCATAGAAAATTTATAACATTTTACAATAGTACAGTATTTTTTTATCAGATAAATGATTTTAGTGAGCATTTGAACAGTAGTAGATAGTCACGGCTTTTATATTACACTAAATCCTTTAGTGACTAGACCCTCAAATCCGACTTTATAGAGACACATGGTATTTTATTATTTTATAATAGCTTGTAACAGCTTTTTAGAACTCAATAATAGCGTCGCTAGTTATGAAGGCGGTGTTTCATGTATGTAAAGTGTTGCCGCTGGCAAGAGTATGATAAAAAGCCTAAGAGCTTTCAAAGTGAAGACTGGCTTGTTTTTAATTAAACACAGCTTATGTTTTCCACTTCATAAAGAGGGGAGAAATTTACTAGTGCACACACACAAACATCCTCTTAACCTCGCACACTTGCTAACAGCCATTTCATTTTGTACACATTCAGTACATTTATTTGTTCTTTCTTTCTTGGTCTAACACATTAACATGCATATATGTATATATATACACACACACACTGGCTTCAAAAGCGGGGGTGTGTTAATGCCACAGTTTGGTTGGAATGTATGTAATCCGTGTTTGGATGTGTGAGCGGAGTGAGGGAGCCACCACGTCTTTACTTCAAGGCTCCAATGCTGGCCTGAAGGGGCCCAACTATGAACCCTACATGCTGGTAGTCAGCATGAGGTATGTGAGAACAGGGAACAGTATGTGTGTGCATGTGTGGGTGACTATGTACAAAGGTGTGTGTGTGTGTGTGTGTGTGTGTGTGTGTGTTTGTGTGTATGGCCCTGCTGTCACCCTTTACTCCAGAAGGCCTGTGAAGTTAGAATGTGTGGGAGGGATTCTGTGGGTTTACTGTAACATCAGCACGGTTTACAATGAGTCACAGACAGATGTCTGACCTTCACATTGTTCGATTAGTCACAATGATTCAGTCATTGCTGGATAATAAGCATCGAAACTGAAACTAGGATAGGCATGCTGAGCCATACAAGGATGAGACTTGTTAAGCATGTTGGTTTAACTATACCTGGAGATCCAGCAACAGACTCAGCCCTACTGACCACAAAGGTACGAGACAGGGAGAGAGGAACTGCAAAGAAGAATAAAGAGTAGGAGGAAGAGGAAAGCATGAAAAGGGGGGGAAACAAAACTACAGGGTGACTAAAAAGTAGAACTGAAGGGAAAAGGACTGAAAGATCAAGGGTCGAAGAAAATCCCCAAATAACATTTATTTTAATATGAAAAAAAGAGAAAAGACTCTATTTTACTCCACTCTTAGTGTTACTGTAGGCCTATGTTGTCACCACCAGAGGTCCCCTATGCTCTGTGGCTTTTCCCTAAATTAGCACATGGTTACACTTTGGTAATAGATTCAGTCACACTTTATATTAGGTGGCCTTAACTACTATGTACTTACATCAAAAAAAAGTACAATGTACTTTTTATGTTCATATTGAATTGCAAAGCACTTGCAAAGCTGCTATTGAGGTGGGATATGGGAAAGGTTAGGGGCAGGTTTGGTGGTATGGGTAGGTTTAAGGGTGGCTTAAGATGTAAGGGATGGACCAGCGGTGCAATTATAAATGTAATTAAATGCAGGTATTTTAAAAAATATAAGTACATTGTAAAAATATACTTTAATCATTTGTTACAATGCACCTTTTGCGTTTTTAATTTAAATGCAAGTTCACAGTAGTTAAGGCCACCTAATATAAAATGGGACCTACTGTAAGATTCAACTCAATTCAACTAAGATCAATTCGATTTCTGATCTAAAACTGCTCTTAATCATTTAAAAACACTCCACCATCATTTCAAAATGGCTAGTAGATACTTCTCCTATTTTTTTCTCCGCATTTTTATGTTTTGTTGGATACATTAAATATTAAGTTGTCTTTTGTAACTTTTATAATATAACTAGTATATTAAAATATATCTATGATTTATATTAGCAAGAAGTAAGTAATAGTTGTTCATTATGATTAATAGCAACAATTCTATCCATCCATCTTGCCACACTAGAAAACAAACCTTACTTTATATTGCTGGTGATGGGTGCAAAAATAGGTGTACTGTGAAATAAACATAGTATAGAATCTTAATAATTTCCCAGGTTTCTTCTGCCACAGTATCAGTACTTCTAAAAAGCAACAAGTCCAATGATAGTCTTAAATTCTCTTGCTGTTGCTGTGACTTCTGGAATGAGACCGTCTGAAATAAACTGTTATTTATCTGAATGTTCACAATCTTCAAACAATAATGCCTGACTGGGATTACTGCAGAGTAGATTGAGAATAGTATGTCAAAGGTGGCAGAATGAGGCTCCGCTTCCTGTAGATCTTCAAAGTATGCATCCCTGCATACTTATTGGACTAATACAGCCTACAACCTTCTGCACTATTGCAGGGTATGTGGGTGTATCATGTGGTATCAGGATAATTTTGCATTGCAGTATTGTTTCTTAAAGGAACAGTTAAATCAAAAAGGAAAAGTTGCTGAAAATGTCCACATCTAAAATGTTCGTAGTTAAACTTGTTGCTCACTAACAGATCCTCTAAAGTGAATGGGTGCCATCAGAATGAGAATCCAAACAGGTGATAAAAACATCACAGACTCATGTCCAGATGCTAAAAACTGTATTTTCGTTTAAAAAATCATCATAAATGTGTTTCATCTTAAAACCATTGCTTTTGGCCAAAATATAAGCTTCCTCTAATAAAAAATCCCAACTTCTGTTGTCTTCGCACTTCAAAATCCACTAATATACATTTTGTTTAGAAATTTTTGATCTATGCATATTTATCTATTACAGTATATATTTATTTATTTATATGTTTTGTTTTGTTTTGTTTTTTTTAAATGGAGAAAGCAATATTGCTTCAGCCAGCAAAAAAATTGTAGATGCGTTTTAATAAATATTTTTTATCAAACGCATTTCAGGAGGAGGGGTCGAAGGCAGTTTTGATCTCCGCCTCCTTAATCTTCCTATTATCTCGTTATCCTATCAGAAGCCCTAAATCGCTCTATAAATACCTATAGTTCCTTCCTCTCCGCACCTTGATCGCAGTAACCCTCCTCCTTCTCCCTTCTCCTCCATCTCCTCCTTTGGGGGGGCATTCAGGATTAGGAACCGGCTGTCCACCTCCTCCCTCTTCCGAGCCCTTAAGGCTGTCTACCCTAGGGCTCGGCAGCTCTCCTAATACTGAGTCTCCTGATTCTCATCTCTTAGCAGCTTCGCTTATTTTATGCCTTCAAGCCTGAACTCGTGAAATGTGCATTTCTTGTGGATTATTGTGATGTTTTAATCAGCTGTTTGGACTCTTTCTGACGGAACCCATTCATTACAAAGGATCCATCAGTGAGCAAGTGATTAATGCTAAATTTCTCCAAATTTAGGTCCATGGAGAAATAAGAGTACATTTTCTTTTTTTAGTTAATTATTTATTTTAAAAAAAGCAAATAAACAAAGATGGATTTAGTGGTGCTTACCTGGAGATGCGGTGAGAGCCATCATCCCATACGAGGAGAAAGCTCCAGCTTCAAACTTCATTCCCTCCTTCCCTGCCTCCACCTCCACCTTCCCCTTAGAGAACAGATTACATTGAAAACCAGACGTTCAACATAGCTAGGAACTGTTTTAAGCAACTTCAAATAGATACTGATGGAGATCTTTAGTTTGAGTTTTTCCCTCTTGAAGGAAGGGCTTTCGCAACAATGCTCTTCTTTCACATAGTGACATTAGTTAAAACGTTTGATACTGGGCTTGTTAAATACTTGCGAAAATCCCAGCTTGTTCTAGGCTAATAAGATCAATCCCTTCTCTCTATGCCTTCTGCGGCCCTGGCCCAAACAACCCAGCTGACCTGCAGAATGAGGATGAAATAGTCCACTGGCTTGTTGCGGTGGAAGAGGTAATGTTCGAGGGCCTTCTTATTCTTCTCATTATATTTGAGCTCCTGGATGACGTTGGGGTGCTTGAGGAGACGTAGAAGGATCTTCTCGGACATCTGGCTTGGACTAAATGCTTCTACTTCTGTAAAGCAAAAGGAGGCATGATCATCAACTTCCAGTTCCTGTGGGATGTTTGCACTTGAAAATATTAACTTAGGGCCATTTTAAATCATGGGTAAAGGTAATATCACACAGTATATTAGTAAACCTCTGGATAATGACATTTTAGCATTTCAATAACTGCTTCATCATCTGTGAAAATATTGCCTTGTGAATCTTCTCTGACCATTTGAAGTTTTCTAAAACATACAAACTATACTTTTTTTTTTTTTCCACATAATGTCTTCAACGGTGTGCATGACAATTTCTGTGAATATTTGATGATGTATGCAGTGTTTTGTTCATTATAATAGTTGTCTGTTGCTAAATAACTCTTTGTAACATTGTTCTGTTTACAAGTATCTGTGTAATCTGGCAGCCAGTCCCTCCTTGACCAGGAAACGCTAATAGTATTGTATTTGTTAATCAATGATTAGCGTAAGCCACAACCTTCTCACCAAATCCTGGAATTAGGTTTAAAGGGGAACTCCAGTCAGAATATGTTCGGCATGCCCTTTTTGTCTTTATTAAACACAGCCTTGTGGACCTTGTGGACCTGGTCTTGGGACCTTTTAACAGCGGCTTGAACGTCAGTAAAGCAAAGGGAAATGGCTCGTAGGAGGTTGTGCCAAATGTCTAAACAATTCAGCAAGAATGCAAGAATCAGCAGTTATCTGTACATTTCCATTCATACATTTTTTATAATAATACTGCAAAATTACTTTAAAAACTAGTATTAATGTCTAATGTAACCGGCTTTCAGAATACCAGATATTTGTCTGTTGCAGGATAGTAATTTTTAACAAAAAACTACAGCTTTTTAAACATTTTCACATATCAAGATTTTTTATTGTTTTTATTTTGTTTTATTACATTATTACGCTTTTTTTTATTATTTTTGTTTTACATATATACAGCGGAGGAAATAATTATATACGTATGTTCGAACAGAACAAATGACAAGAGAAACATACAAAATGTGCAGAGCGGGACGGCGCGAGGAGAGGACGAGGATTGAGAACTGCTGATCTAGCACAGTGTGTGCGAGATGTAATTTAAATCGTATTCACTTATTTACGGTGCAAATCTGTGAATGTGAAGTAAACTTTAACGGACACTGTGTATAGGGACCATGTTGATTGGCAACACAGCTCATGCACGGAGGTCTTTTCTAATGAGCCGATTATCAGAATCAGGTGTGTTTACAAAGAGAGACAAAATACGCTGAGCAGGGGGACGCGAGGACAAGGGGTTGAGAACCACTGACTTAGACTTTGGCTGATTGTGGGGTGCACAGGTGTCTTTATGAGAAATCTGGCTGATAAGCAAGTGATCAAATCACTTCTCACACACAAAAATCACTTCAAGCAAGTGATCAAATCACATTTGACACAGTAATTCCCAAATAAATTGAGAAAAAATCATTCAATGTGATTTCCCGATGTTTCTTTTTAGATTTTGTCTCGCACAGTGGAAATGCACCTATGCTGAAAATTGTAGACCCCTCCATGATTTCTAAGTAAGAGAGCTTGCAAAATCACAGGGCGATCAAATACTTATATTTATCACTGTATCAATGTACTATATATATATATCACTGTATGTACACTCAACAAAAATATAAACGCAACACCTTTGTTTCTGCTCTGATTTTTCATGAGATGGACTTAAAGATCTAAAA
>JAUCNO010001819.1:16441435-16462505 GCA_032353835.1 Enteromius viviparus
ATGAAAATTCTGTCATCATTTACTCACCCTTCGAGAAGTTCCTAACCTGTATGAATTTCTTTGTTATGCCGAACACAAAGGAAGAGGCTGTTTTGGGTCACCATTGACTTCCATAATATATTTTTATTCTACTATGGAAGTAAATAACGACCCAAAACAGCCTAGTTGCAAACTTTTTTCAAAATATCTTCCTCTTGTTTAACACTTCCACACAGAAATAATCTATATAAACATATGTTTTAATATAGGTTTTGATATAGGTTTTTAATATATGTGACATATATAAAATTGGCCATTTTCCTATATTACATATATGCACATATATGCATAGATATATACGTGCATACATGTACCTATATATATATATATGCACCTATGTGTTTACCTATATATTAGTAAAATACTTCAAATATATAAAAATTATTTTGAACCCATCCAAGTGCACACACACAGCAGTGAGAAGTGCTCAAGGGTCTCACCTCAGTCATGTTATTGAAGGTGGAGAGAGAGCTGGTTATTCATTCCCACCACCTACAATCCCTGCTGGACCTGGGACTTGAACCACCAATCTTTGGGTTACAAGTCCAACTCCCTATCCAGGCTGTCCCTGAAGTTTAATGTTTTTCCCACATTCTGCTCCACCATCAGATCCGACTTCCACATACAGCCCAAGATTTCTTAAGCAATCAGAAAATTTTAAAAGAAATGTCTCAGAGTCTGTGGAGACATAAGATAAAAAATGAAGTATTGTTCTCTTATTAGCAAGCAGCCTACTGCTGAATGAAAAGTGTGCGCTTATTTCACTTTATAGACAGGCAATACTGAGATTAGGCTCACACCCTCCATTTATGACAAAATCAAAAACTCAACCTATAAGACTAACGGAAACGGTAGTTTAGTTGCAACCAATCAGATCCCTTCCACTACAGCAAAACAGGATATTATTCAGAGGATGGTCATCAGCAATCTGCTTTCTGCTGGAAAAATTCAGTTTGGGACACATTAGAGTAGCATTTCAGAAGAAACAGAAATATGAGCATACACATAGATTTGATGTAATGCTTGGGTTACTAGGAACATGTAATAAATGTATATGTATTTGTGAGTGGATTCAAAATAAACAGATGGAGGCTGCTAAAGCCCTCCAAAACCTGAGATTTGACCGTAGAGGAGGCAGTAAAATACTATTTTGTTGGTAATCATAAAATGTGGGTTAAATGTCCTCAACAAGGTTAATGTTTAATGACATGCAGCTTCCTTTGGAGTTAATGTGTGATCAGGGAGTAATTCACCTGCAGGACCTAAGCACTTATGAAAAGACTGATTTTCTGTGAAGCTGAAAAATAACAGAACAACACGCATACAAATAACCTAATTTACTTAAAGTCTTGGCAAACAATTATTAATTCACAAAAAAATGCCTAAAAACAATCCTTTCAGATTTAAATGAATTAGCATCCTTTACTATTTTAGTTCCTACAAATATAAAACTAAAATAAAAAGAGAGCACTAAACTACATGAATGAACAAAGAGCAACTGCAGCATGTTTATGTTTTCAACAAGGATCAAATACTGAGACCCTTTGAGGGAGAGACACAAAACTGTCAATAATGATTTAGCATTTATGAAACTATTAGGCCATTAGGAAAAAACATGCTCTTAATGAGCAACCGCGCATCTGCATCACGATACTAACAGCTGCCATTAGTGCACAGAGAAAAAAATGAGATTGACAAAAGCCTCGTCACACAATAAAGTTCCATTTCGAATCCGTTCTGTAATGAAAACTCATTGTGTGCCATCTCAAACAGAGGTATTGTACTTAAAAAGCTAAATTACCAGTGAAACAGCAAACAGCACAGCATGAGGCACAGATAGTGTTTTTGCACTGTGGATATTCCCATCCACAGCCCATTAACAGCTTTCCGAAAAGAAACCCCATTATAGATCCCCTGGCAAGGCTCTAGGCAGCTCACAATGCCTCTCTCAGCAATGATCAAAAGGCAAACTAAGACTTCCATACTAGCATAATGAACCAAGATACTGTATGGACATTCAAAAATGTAGTAGGTGGTTTCACTATAAACACAAAAGCTATAATAATCAATGCCATGCGTCACTATGTAAACCATAAAAATAATCAGATTTATTTGCATCGGTTGTTTTGACGCTAAATTAATTTAAATTAATACTTACAGGCATCATTTTTGCTTGTGTCAGAGGAACATCTGGTCTTCAGCTTCAGAACATCCACAAGGTCCAACCCGAGATCACAGCCCTCTGTACATCATGAAAACAACTTCATTTGCTCTGACACATGAATGTCCAAAACACCAACACATTCAGGTCAAATAGGCCACGGCTCTGTGCATCGTGTTATGTACTTTAATTAAACGTAACATTTAATTAACGTAACAACAACTGGTTCCATGCAACATCTCCTTTAGCTGACCAGAATTAAAGAGAAGCTTTAAAGGACTCGCTAAACTGGAAGAACAGCTGACTGTGAAATGGCAGATGTTTATATTTTCCACTGCGAGCCCATAACTCAATCTCTCCCCACAATGAATGACTTATATATATCCTTATATATATCGCGTTTTGAATCAAAACTAAGAGGTTTGTCACATTTAGAGACGTTTACTCCAAGGAGTTTTCCTCCATCCGCCCTGATCGTTTCAACACGGTTCTCACATCTGTTAGCCAGTTAGCACGACCAGAAAAACATCTCGCTGTACTGTAAATGTTAATAAACATTGAAAACATACACAGGCGGTGAATACAACTACATTATACTCACTTGTCTCGTGCAGATATATGCCATACCCTTTTAGAAAAGATACATGAGGTGTTCCTCGTATCCTTGCGGAGTGAAAGCAGCAGAGTATCGATTAACTCGCGAGATGGCTAAATTAGTTAGCCTGCTAGCCGAAGCCAGGTAAAACACTGCGTTGCGCGAAGCGAATAGGTGAAAAACAAACCAGAACTTGCGCGTTTCTCTAAATGCAGTCGGATATGGGTGTAATATCCTTTAAAGCACCGAATTAAAAGCAATACACGTATAGCAAAACAGCCAGAAGTGGCCGAGGCGAATACAAGCAGCTCGCGCTGTTGTGTTAAATGATAGCACGCGCAGACCTGGAATGACAGGAATGTGGAGCTTAGTGACTTCTGGATGTTTGTATGTGTAGTCATTAAACAATCTGTACCTGACGAATATCGACTAGGTAACACACGCTCTTAGTTTGTCGATGAATCGCATTAATTGTCAGGAAGCTTGAAAGTAACGTTAAATGTTTATTTTAGGAATGACTTTACTTGCATGAAACATGCGGTCTTATATTGCAGATGTTTATCAATATATATATATATATATATTTTTTTATATATAAATATATATAGATATTTATAATATTGCGTCATTTTTAAAATGTATTTTTTTTTTCAATATTTAAGAAACAGTTAAAGGACTTCACATTTGTGAAGCCGTTGTGCTGGACAGTGCGTCAACACCCACTACTGATCAATAACATGAACTACAAACCATCAACTAAAAATTACATGTATAAAATGCAAAAACAGAGTTCTTAAAAAATATTAAATGAAAATAATTAGAAAAAAAAATGCTGTGAATAGGCATTAACATCAGCTCAAAGAAAGCAATTTGTGTCTTTCAAACAACTCCATGCTATTAAAGTACTAACGCCATTAAACAGTGTTGGCAGAATGTCTTTAATAGTTTAATTGAAGTGAACAATCAAACAGTTTCATGTTTTTGCAAGATAGTGAAAGACTACAAAGCATTGAATTGTCCATGGTGTGTTCCAAATCAAGCGGTTTATTGTTTACATAAAACAAAATACAGATATCCAGGGGAAGTTCTCCAGGGGAAGATTTACAGAGTGGACATGGGGAATGACACTTCGGTGGTCCAATCAGTGGGCAGGCTCTGTGAAAAGAGGCACAATAGATACAGAATGTTTTTTTTCCTCATAGATAAGCATTAAACTACCATTTAGACCAGGGTTTTCAATATTTCAGATACTCCAAAAGTGATCGTTCTTGTTCAAGGCAATTCCATCCTTAAATTTAAAACAAAGCTGTACAATTTCACGTATACAGATCCAATGGGGTAGGTGTTGAACATCACCCGACCAAACCAAAAAACAGGTCTCATTGCATCTGCTTGTTAGAAATAGTGTTAACAGCATTATGAGCTGAAGGTAATATCTTTGGACATTTAAGGTAATCGGGTAACATATCTATATTTTTTAGTTTGTTTATTGTTGCCATTTGATTCAATATTAATATCAGAATGTTTGTGAGAAGAAAAATAGATGTTATGATCATCTTTAGTATCTGCTTTGAAGCAAATTTAGAGTAACGAAGCAAATGCAAAAGACCTGAACCAGAAGTGATGCGTTTACAGCATGCAGAAGTTTGTTGTGCATCATATATACTGTGAAAATGTATTACAAATGTGTAAAATATTATTTTGAGATATTTAGTTGCTCATTTATTTTTTTACTTTTCACTATAAATCTTATACATCTATTATTTATTATTATTTTTCATCCAGTTCTCTCTAAACCCTTTTCTACCCAACACTTGGAGTAAAGTTTGAAAGCCTCTGGTACTTGTTTACTTAATAAAAAAAAAATACTTACTTGACTGCACTGCTTTCTTCTTTCCTGCAAAACAGCAATTGTATTGTTAATATTTAATAAGAACATTATCAAGCTCATAAAATCAAGTTTGTTACCTTGAACATAAGTTTCTAAAATATTGTATAACAAAACAGTCTACGAACATGAGCTATGCTTAGAAGATGCATAAGATAATACACAAATTAATATTTTAATGACAGGAACAATGTTTTAAAAAATAAATAAGGGTTTTTGACAGTATGCACAATGCTAGCTCTTCAACAAACTTGACCTCTCACCTCCATATGAAAGTTTGTAGTACATGAAAGTCATGATTCCTAAACCAACCCACATCTCCTGGTATGCTTTGGTGTAGTAAGGGGCCACCTTAGTCCACCAGCCAGCGAATGCACCACCTGCCATCTAGTGATCAAAACAAACATGCATGAACATTTGTCTAAAAGGCTTCAAAAACATGTAACATTTCCATACATACGTTTGAACGAGCAAATGTTATAAGAGCCACGTTTTATTAATAACCCATAGAGTAACACGACACAAACAGCACTTTCAAGGACATCAATTATATTTTCATAGACCAGCTCAAGGATATTGAACACTATTAGACTTCAATAAACGGCGTTATTAAGACGCTGACAAAAAGAGCAAAAACATTCAGCATTTATTTCACTGTTGAAATAAAGCGAGTTCAATTTTAAAGATAGCGCGTCACTGGAACAACAATAGATCTTTTCGCCGTCTAATATAGAAACAAAATTATCGACAATATTGTGAAAATGTGTGCCATTCAAGTGTCAAGCTTGAACCAATAACCAATGTTGATTCATTCAAGGCGCTCAGAAAGGCCTTGTCACGTATGACCCAATAACCGAAACAAATAATGTTTTACGATACCGGGAATCTTTTTGAAATGTTCAGTGCTTATTTAAAACACGCAAACAGAAACATATACATTTGTTAATTTTAAAAAACGTAGTTACCTCTAATATATAAGTCCACTAGACCACTCGGAGAAGGTCACTGTTCAGCAGCACTAGCTCAGTGGAGAAGACAGCGGAAGACCTCTGTGGAGTTCCGCTTTGTAATTAAAAGCAATGGAATCAAAATAAAAGTCTTTACGTAGAAAAAAAAATGTTACGCTTAGATTTTTATTATTAAATATTATTTGTACAAACATACAATTTAATTTTTTATTAGATAAAAATGTAACTACTTTAAAGTATAAAATAGATAGATGTTAATAGATTTTGTATTGTATTCGTTATAAAGAAAAACCTGGGGGCCTATTTCAGAAAGGAGGTTCAAACAACTCGGAGTTTCAACTTGAACTCTGAGTTGATCAAGCCAGAGATTAAAAACAAGTTTTGGGTTGAAGAAAAGCTGATCTGAGTTACATCAATCAACTCGGAGTAGACTAAGCGTATACACCACGACTCTAAAAAGCCATTATCAATGGAGTGCAGGCATCCCGAGTCACCATGGCAACATCTGAAAAAAGAGGTTGGCATTTTTATTTCCAGCTGAACTTGATGTGCTCATGCAAAGTTACAGCAAATATGAGCACATATTTAATAATAAAAAATAAGTAATGTAATGTGTGACGTTTATTGACTTTTTAACAATCTAGTTACAGTACATGTCCCTGCTGAAGGTCAGTGAGATTATTTGAAGCTAATATTAATATTATTTATTAATATTATTATAAGCTAATATTATTTTTTGCAGTAATATCAAAGGTAAAACTATGTTATTGAATCTAATTGTAAGTGTCATGTAGGTGCAATTCTGCAGGTATTAAAAGAACATGGCAGAAGCTGAAAATGCAATTTAAAAATATAATTCAGTCAGGTAAGGTTTACATGTTTAAACCATACCTGATTGAATTATATTTTTAAATTTAATTTTCAGCTTCTGAAAATTCAAATTTCAAGTTTTTTTATAATTTGTTTATTTTTAAAATACATACAGTGGCCTTACTTACACTGCATCCCCAACACAGAAAGCTTCGATTTGCAAAGAAATGTAAGAGCACGGCCAGGTTAGTTATATAAGAATGGATTAGATTATGGATATACTTATATAACTTAATTGATAGCAACAAAAAACTGTAATGCTTAAACAAAAATGTAATGTTATGGGGTGTAACGGTGGTGCCCAAAACAATTATTTTACTTGTTATTTAAGCAAAAAAATAAATAAATCCATTGGATACAGGAAGCGAACTCAGTTCGTTCCGTGTGCTGACGCTGTATCTAAACCGCTAGACCACGTTTCAATGTAAATGTTAACTCTCAAACTTTACTTGACTTAAAAATGGAAAAAGAAAATTGGTTACTAATGTTTGGGCGCCACACAAGTATCTACTTGTCACAAATGGACAATTATCCCAAATAGCTCAACCACACAATACCACCGTTACAAAGGAAAACACAAAAAGATCCACTCTGGGTCTCAAAATCCTTGCCTGACGTAAATGTAATTCTCTTCAAATTAATACAGCCTCTTCATCTATGGGATCGTCCTAAAAAGGACGAGCCATTCTCATAACTTTCTTCTCTGTTTGTGTCCGAAATGTGGGCATTGAATGACTAAGGCTAAGGCAAGAAATACCGCTTCATCTTTTAAAAAGGGGAGGGGACCGACAGAAACTCAGAGTTTAGAGAAAGTTTTAAGAATTTTTAGAAACATGTCTCACAAAAAAAGACTGTGAGCATTTTAAGACCAAACAATGTCAATAATGTATTTTAAGATATCTCAGTGCAAGCCTTTTCCAGTTTAGACAGCTATTAACATTTGTTTTAATCTAGGACTAGTCTTAAACCCTGTTCGGGAAACTGCCCCCTTGTTTTTTATTTAATGTCTGTATGTATGTGTTAAACAGTGTTTTAATCGATCATACAGACTGATTGTAACGACCAGCTGGATGTGCCAGCCCAGCTCAGGGGATGGCACTCCAGCACCCTGCTAACTATGTTTGTTTTGTGTCTGTTTTCATTCATGGAATCTTTTCACCGCCCATCTCATCTGTTGTCACGGTTCCCCATTGATGTCTCCACCTCGCTTGTATGTTGCCATAGCCACTCATGTCTAGTCTACTCCCACTGACCTAGTTCTACGTGTATAAAACCCAAATGTGTTTATATGTCTTCACTGTCGTACTATCGTCTTGCCACTGTGTTTGATCTTTTGTTACTGACCTCGACTGTTTTTGACCATTGCCTTTGTTTTTGCCCTTTGGATCGTATTTGCTGTGTTTCGACCCACGCAAGGACCCTGACTATTCTCTTCTGCCTATGCCTCTGATAACCCTGTTATGCTGATGATAAACCCTGCCTGTATGACTCTGCCTTGTAAATAAACAATCTGCATTTGAATCCGAACGCCGCCTTGCCTCTCCCTTGGACAGAATGGACCGTCACCGAGGATTCAGCGATTGTTTAGATTTACGCAACATCAAAGACTTTAATTCGCCTCGCAGGCAGGATTATAATCAGGTTTCAGTTTCTACACATCGAGAGGTACATAGAAGATTTCATTTCTGTGTCTCATCAAGTTAATACTACCGAAGAAAATATTAAAGCGTGCTTTTTAGCTGGGTTGGATCGGGATTTACTGTTTGATTTGCCTAAGGAAGACCCTGATTGGACTCTGGCACAACTTATAGACTTTGTATTGTTGTACTGCGGTTCTCCGTTCCCGGTGAGCGAGGTGGAGGAGGACATTTACACCAAACCCGTGGGTCGGCTCTCGCTTGGCCATACGGCAAACTCTGCTCCCACACAAAATGGCCGCTCCCAAACACAGCGCACAACACAAAATGGCTGCTCCCGAACACACACACAAGACGCCTGCCGATCCTGAGCCACATCCCCAGCCCTCAGCCAAAGTGGAGGTTCAGTTGCAGTCTTCAGCCACCATGGACACCACCCCTGCGTCCCCTGGGGTCATGGGTGCTGAGGACAGCAAAGACAGTCCAAGGCCTAGAAGGTTAGTGGCCAGTTTAATGGACCCCCCATTAAAGACTGTGAGAACAATGGATATTATCAGGGTTCTTGCACAGGCCGTTTTTGAGACTGTTTCCCTGTGTGGGATCCTCACTGTATCTAGTCCGCATTGTACGGCTGGCAGCCCCGTTTCCCCATGTGGCGAACCATGTAAAGCTCAGTTGGACCCGGTTTATCAACCTAAGAAGTTGTTCCATACCCTGTCAGTGCCAGTTATACAGCCAGGAGTGCTGTTCCAAGCCCAATTGGTTCAGGTTTTGCAGCTTGAGGAGCTGTTGCCAGTCCTAGCAACCCCTAAAACGCTTGTGATGGTGGTTCTGACATCACACAGCAAGAGGATTCTTAGTCTGGTTGGTCTAGGAGGGTGTATTCCTTCCCTGTCCGGTCCCGAAGGGCACTATCACTGACTGTTGGTTGCAAGAGGGCGCGTTCATTGTCAGTATGGTTCCCAAGGGCGCAATGTCTGTCGGTTCGGCTCAAGAGGGTGCCTTCATTGTCAGTCTGGTCTCGGAGGGTGCGATCACGGTACAGTCAGCCTAGAAGGATGCTAACTCATGTTGATCGTCATTGAGGGCGTTTCCATTGTTTCCAGGCTCTGCCGCCACCCGCTCCCCCATGGAAGATGGAAAATGAATCCGAACGCCACCTTGCCTCTCCCTTATGACACTGATCATGAAATACATAATTTGGGTAATATGGATTGATTTTATGCTGCACCTTTATGTACTTTTCAAAGCTTAAAAATCTTATAACCATTTATTTTTTTTATTATTTAACTAGTTAAAAAGACAGTTAAAGACAGAGTCTTTAAATTATCATTGTTTTCCACATAAAGTAAGTAATGTAGGTTTGGAGCAACCTGACGGTTAGTAAATGTTTATAGAATTTTCATTTTGGGGATCTACTTGTTTTTTAGCCAAGCCATGATAAATGGTGTCCCCTGACAATGGTCTTATACGATTTTCTGTATCATCAAATGCATCAACCTCTCTCAATATCAATGACAAGACCTTCCTCATTAGGGAGTAAGAACCTAATAAAAACATAACTAAGGAGCCATTTTGGGAGCCGATACTCTCAAACCAGACCTTTTAATACAGATTTTGTCCAACTTTATCACCTTTCAAAGACATTTTTCTTGCCTACAGCCCCTGAACAGAAAGGGCTGGGCATTGATGTGATGAGGGCTATATCATCCCAAAAGACAATCATGGTGATCAATTAGATTTAATGCTGACCCAGGTTTGAAATGATTGCAGGTGGAGCGAGTGACATTAATGGCTTGCCACGGATTCTATCTTACCTCATGAAAGTTGCTCTGTGTGAGCACCCAGCCCATCCTGCCCCCTCCACCCGCTGGTCCCTGTAAAAATCTCAGGGTTATTGAGAGTGATATGAAATTTCTAAATGTCATTAATTGACACCTTTTCCCCCCTGAGCTGTCAGCTAAGAGACAGAAAGGTCACAGCTCGGGGGTGAAATATTTATATATATATATTTTCCAGTCCTGTAAATTATGGCTGTCATTAACGAGAGGGAATGGATGGCAGGGCCTCTGAAAGCCTCCATCGATCGAAGCTACGAACAGGGACCACAGTCGCCTGAGATGGGACGGGGTCAGCAAAGTATCCTGACTAAGGTGAAAGGTCCCTTGTGAAGGCTGAAGAGGTCTGGACCTTCTCTGAGGTAAGCTTTTATTTCATTGAATAGCTCCATTAAACACAAAGTTACAAGAAGGATTCTGTTAATCACCATCACAAACTATCGTCATTCAACAGAAGTGCAATACACTTATTACTGGGCCAGACATCTTTGTACAGTACCTTATTTACCCCTAGAAGGTTTATAGTATTACCTCAAGTGTACACACTACCCTTACTACTTCTAAATAAAACCTTTGCAAATGCCCTAGACAAAAAAGAGACACTATTAGCATACTGATAGCCAATTAACTGTCCACAGCTTGATTGACAGGCTGTCTGACCAATCAAAATGCAGACCATCTTGCCAAACAAACAAATCAGACAGGAGTGTATTAATTTTTGAGGACTTAAACTAAAAAAAAATTCTGTATTGATGTCTTTTGGCCATTTATATAAAATATGTTCTGATGTTTATTCATGTTTATTTCTTGCATAAACAAGAAAATGGGATCGTTTACATGGCACTTGAACTAAGGCAATACATACAGTGATCTGTATCAACACATTTAGGAGCCACAAAACAGTATTGATTGTTTTCAATATGATCTATGATCTATATGATACTATGATCATTATGCTTATACAAAATCTTGACTAATATGCTGCAAATCATTAAGAATAAAAAAAAAAAAAAAACATATATATATGACATATGTATATATGACAGTATATAATTTTGAAGAATTAACAAAAAGACCCACAACTTATTTAACATAACTGAAAAATATTCTGTTTTCATATATACTAATATACTAATCAGATATAATCATATTCTTTTTGACTGATCAAGTTTTTTTTAACTACAGTGCGCCACTTTAAACTATACCACAAAAACAGGAAACATTGACATAAGTGACACAATGCCAAGTTCATATTAAGTTCATAGTTAATCAGTGTGTTTATCCAAGTTTTATGTTATCCCTTCTCAATGTAAAGCCATCAAAAAAAAAAAAAAAAGAATAAGAATTTATGCTGATGTTGCCTTGGGCTAAATGGTACCTAGGGTGCTTTGAAACTTTTGGATGACACTGAATTACAAAGTCTTCTTCTCTAAAGAAACTCAGGATGTAAATAAAATAACTGAGACTTCTTAGCAGCCAAACAATATTAAATTAGACATGAAACCAGCTGAACATTGTGATCCTGCAGCAATCATAACGCCACAGGCATGCACCCAGCTAAACACTGCATGGAATGGTATGAGTCATAAAACGAAGGTCCAGTGTCTAAACGACGTTGTGGCTACGCTGGGTGAACCCCAGCCTCTTATGGTTCCTTTGTTGTGTGACAGCTTTCAGGGCGCGAGGCGTTTAATTTCAGAGTGAATACCACACTACATAACCACATGGCATTTAACTTGAGAAATGGCTTTCTGCTTGAGCTGTCTGTGTTTTCATCATCAGGGCGGGCTGGTGGGGTGGAGGACGGGAGGGAGAGGAAATGGCTTTTTTTTCAGCTTCCTGATGCCATTAGACATCGGTGCGCAGCGGGCGCATGCGTCTTCTTGGTATGCGTGTAGTGTAGAGTGTTGCAAAGCATGTTACAACTGCAGAAACACGCTGGGGGAGGGGGAGGTGGTAGTTGAGATAGCTGAGATCTTTATCTGTGGGGAAGAAAAATGTATAAATAGGCAACAGGGAGATGGGGAGGGGGGTGTCTGCTAAAGGTCTGCTTAAAGACAAACCCAGCCCTGATTCAAATTCAGTTCAAATCGAGCCCGAGAGAGGACAGTCCCACTGAGGATGCACTCCATTATCAGTCTGAGCCACGATCTGAGAGGCCATGTTATACGTCAATGTTGAACCGCAAATACATGAGCCTGCTGTAATTTATCTGTCATAAACTGTTTAGAAACTGTATGACAACTAACGTGAATTCCAGTTCACGTGATAAAGGAACAGATTTCAGGAGCCATTCTCGAGTAATGACCCGTATGTCTGCATGCGGTTTGAAAAACAAGATGATTTTGGTTAGTAATTTATGTTATTTCGTAAAAGTGACAATTATGATTTAAGGGCCTTTCTTGGTCTCAAACAACAGTGAAGTAAAGCAGCGATGCAGAGCTCTGTTGATGTCCCGTAGGCAGATATCTAATGAGTTCATGATGTGGAGCAATAACTAATTACAGGCTTAGATTAGACATACAGAGGGGAGGTTGCCGACAGAGTCAGTCATTTTATTTTTTTTTCTTTCAAAGGCCTTGCCAAATGGAGAGAAACCAATCTAAACAACATTTTATGTAAAACCCTAAATCTCATTAGAGACATGCAGAAGGAGGGGGAAAATGTTTGACAGGGGAAAATGTTGAATCACTTCCTGTACAGTAACACAGTAACTTTCATGTGGTGCACAGCCTAATTAAGGGGAACGTTTTGGAGGGGCTCAAACTGGCATTACACTACCGAGACAAACCGTAAGTCACGAGACTGAACCTGAAGCCGTCCCAAGAGTACACCTAATGCTGGGTCACAGGCGGTACGCAGCCAACATCATTCTACCTTCTACATGACAGAAATATGGGCAAGGAATATGTACCCCATCAAGAAGATTTAGGGCACTTGTTCGGTGGTGGCAGCCTTTGAGCCTCCTCCAATCAAGCCTCATGTCGAGTGAGTTTTCAAATATCTGTTCTGTCACAGTCAAACAACTCACTCTGTCGTGTGAAGTTAAATAAAATGATGTAGGGACACGCTAATAATGTTTTGCAATACGGCTTACGCACACCGCTCCACCGCTTCATTTTTGTATAGCTAAAAAGAGAATTAAAATTGCACAATAACTTGTCTAAATACTAGCAAGGCATGACCTCATCAGGGGAAATCAAGGCCAGACTGAAAGCAGATCTTCCAGCAGTCATGTAATGTTGGGGCATTCCACCGTAGAGGCTTGTCTCTAACTAACCCTGTGCATATGGGAGCACATTTCTATTTATGCATTTGGCGGATGCTACATGCAAAGCGACTTATATTGCATTCAAGACTTTTTATTGGCATGTGCTCCCTGGAAAACAAACCCATGACCTTGCAGTTGCTAGCGCCACACACTAACACTTGAGAATGCTCAAATAATGCTGTGACCTCACATTTAAAAGCACCACAATTAACATTAACATTATTGGTTAACATTAATTAAACACCAGTGCACTTAAAAAGTATGATAAACCTACAGAAATTTAGGGTTTGATGTTTGCAAAGAAAATTCAGATATCTTTATGTATTAATGTGCTGTTTGCAAACAATGAATGTGGGGTCTGGCTTTGCTCTTTATTTATTTATTTGTTTGTTGTATTTTCTTCTTGCTAGTAATGATTTTGGTGTATCTAGCAAAATCTGTTCTGATATAGTGATCACATGGGTCTGCTTTAGATTCTCAAAAAATATTTTCTTAAGTTGCAATTTCATGTTATAACCACATGGTGATGTAAAGCCCAGAATTCTTTATTAACTCAGCATATTCTGGCAGTTACAAGCACTAATTCACTAATACCTGTTTAGATAAGCTTGGATGTGAATCACAGTGCATGTTTTGTCATGTTTTCCTGCTTTATTTAGTGAGTGAATACTTAAAATCTGCCTGTCTTATAAAAACTAGCAGTTCAGAAGGCATACAGCAAACCCACAGTGGGCTCGCATATACATTGTTGATTGGGCTAGTGTGAGGGAAAAAAAACTCACTGAGAATTAGTGGAGTAATTCCTGCACTGGGACCTGCCTATGAGTGCGCTAATCAATTCAGGTGCCCTTGTTACGCAGAAAGATTTGAGCCGCTTGACCGCTGATGAGGAAAAGGGGTTAGAGAGATTGGTGGTTGGGGTGACGTGGATGGTGGAGAAGTAGTGGAGGAAGACAGGTTTTCACCGACTGACAGTTTTAACTCTTTTCAAAGGTACAGAGTGATTAATGAGGGCTTTTTATGGTGAGCGGGAGCAGAGGTTTGGGTGAGTCACGGGCCTGAGAGTATTGACATCTCCATTATTTACTGAGTGATTGGGGCAGCCGAAGGGCCCCTGATTAGAAAACAATAAATGCTGTTATTGGTGATCTGGGCCTAAGCAGGACACTTCAAATGCATGTCTGAGGTTTTCTAATTACTGTGGCCAACTGCACGCTGGACCGTGATAAACCAAAAGCAATAGAGTAGTCCCTGGGGGGGAGAGTGGGCAGGGGCTGTGGTCTCTGGATGAGTGTGTGTGTAAATGTGCATCGAGCATTAGAATGTGCATTAGAATACAATGAGTGTTGCTGAAATATACGAAAATCCCCAGAGAGCATATTCAGTGAATAGGTTTATTTTATATGCAGTCTTTCTGTTAAACAACTCTGAATTGTATTTTGAAAGGCACTTACCATTAATATTGTGCCTTTATCAATGAATAACCACTAGCAACTTATTTTCACTTTTTATTTATTTAACTCCAGAAGTAGTGTCGTGAGTGACATGTCATGATGAAATAATGAAATGCAGTGATTCTTTGTTCCCGAACTTTGCGAAGTGGGGTTCAGGTAATGTCAGAGAGATGGATACGTAGCAGGATAGGCATTACAGTGGTCGTATCTATTTATTTATGTAGTTTTTGTTAATAAAGCACATTTGATTAAACTGAAAATGAACAAAGTAATACTATATGATTTAAACATTTAAAACAAAATAATAATTTCTACACCCCTAGTGGCTCCAACAAAAGCTGCACAAATTCCGATTCTATTCTATTCTATTCTATTCTATTCTATTCTATTCTATTCATGCATTTTGCAGACACTTACTGAACACGACATACAATATAGGAATTTGTCATAGAGCTAACAGTATTCATAGTAAACAATGCATACTCTGCTTTTGTGTGTCAATGTCTTGTTTAAGGTTGTGGAGTGGGCAGGTGCTTAAAATAGTTTGGTTTAAGTAATAAAATGTAGGTTTAGGTAAAAAAAAAAATTTGGTTATGTAAAAATGTCTTTTATTATACTTTCTTTGAAATGGCTTCATTTAAATAAATACATAGTTTAATATCTAAATCATTCAGTCTATGTGACAAATTCACGATGGCTGGACGCCGTCTGCACAGAGACGGAAAAGTTCAGCAAACAGAAGCATCTTCACACATGACATTTAGGCTTTCAGAAAAAGCCCACATTTAATAAGAACCAACCTTCCGATGCGATGAAATATTAAAGTCTAATTTTAAACATTATGATGGCTGCCTTTCTGTCTGATTACAATGAAATGCTTAAATTGTCACAAGAGGTAATTTTTTCCATATTAGAGCTAAGCGGGTAGCAATATTTACAAACTTTTGAAATGAAACTTTAAATAGAAGTCAGGTTTAATTTATTGTTTCTCACAAAGTCAAGCCATTTACTTTTTTTCTTGTGTTATTTCCATTCCTGTGTGCTATAATTTCAGGAGGCATATTTCGTCTCAGACTTAATTATTTTGCAACAATCATTTCAGTCACAACAGCTTGATTAACATATGCATGTTAACTATAAGAAAATGCTAGAGCTTTGACGCCTCTTTTGATTTGTAGAAGGTAATTGAATTCTTCATTTTGTGTAACATTCATGATTTTACCATATATATCTTATGGATTTAACAAATACTTTATGAAATCCTATGAGATCTGTGGAGTAGTATAGGCAGCCTATAAAGAACAAAAAATAGTTTTACAGTAGGTAAAGGTTTTTGACCAACATAGAAACACTATTTTTAGATCAACACACAAGGTCAAACCTTATTATAGGTGTATAATATATCTCTGACTGCATTATGAGTGGTCCAGGCAAGACTTTATACTCTTTTAATTTAGTTAAATATATATCATGGGGAATAATGTCTTATTACTAATTAAAATAAAATTTCCATGAAAAATTACATTACATTACAATTTTAATTTATAGAGTTGTACCTAACCCTGTATGCCAAACTCCGCCCCTGCTCGTGCATATTTTTGTCGGTTTTAGCAGTTATAAGTATAACTGTATAAGTTAATGGATCTGCAAAGTCAAATCAACGGTTTCCTCCTTCCTAGCTGATACAGAAAGTAATGTTTCAGCCAGCTGTGTTAAAGTGATGCTTGATAACACCAGAATATCACTGCATATCACAAGTGACATCACAGATGGCAAGATGCATGGCATCTCATCATCAGCTGGTGACACAGTTGCCCAAAGTGACTGGGAAAGTCAATAACACCTTTTATTTATTTATTTGTGAACCCAACACAATAACCCTGCTTTATTAACAGTGTACTGAGTATGGTGTTCCTTTGAACTTTAAATTAATTATATTAATAAGAAATTATATAAAAAGGCAGCATTTAAAAAATATTTATATGAAAATCATTATATGAAAAATTTGCTTTGATAGCTATAAATTACATCTGTTCATCTTTTTTAATCATAATAATATTTCCCAATATTGCTGTTTTATTGATCAAATAGCTGTGGCTTCATAAGCTGATTTCACCAGCATTACCTTAAAAAAAAAAGGATCATATGTATACTAATGAAGAAGGATTAGTAGTTATGGGCCTTAATCACAAGATTGTTAGTCTGCTGTGAAGTGTGTGTGTGTGTGTGTGTGTGTGTGTACGCAGGTTGGGCATTTCTTTTGAAACAGGCATCAGAGTGGATCTGTATGTTTGACGGATAGGAAGGTAGGAGATGGAAGCTTTTCCACACTGGATTTATGTCAAGCCCAAGCCCTCCGAAATAGCTGTTCTCCACCCTCCCAGGATTTACGTGTCACTTAATGGGCAGAGACAGGCCCGTCCTTGACAAGTACACCTGTCAGCCAGCCGTGAATGACAGGGCCAAGTCACATCGTATCCTCAAATTCCCCTTGTCAAAACAGAAAAAAATAACATCGAAATCAAACCTGCAAGCAGGTACTAATCAACTCCTGCATGCCTCACACAGAGACAACAGCAAGTGAGTTTATATGAAGAAGTGAGAGTGAGTGGGTGTGTGCCGCCCTCTGCGTTATAAAGGACTGATGTGCCACTGTATCTCGCCCCTCTATGAAGGGGGAGGGGCTTATCATAACATGATGTATCTTTCTACAAACATCTACGATACTAATGCTTAACAAATATCAAATTTACTATGTGCATATATAAACATATATATTTTTTCATTTATTTTAATTTTTATATCATATTGAGAAAAACAAAAAAAACTTTATTGGGATTTGGGTGTGGCTTGACAAAATACTGTAGAACAGATTAAAATATAATCACACATGCTGTCTGCACTGGATCCTGGATCTGTTGCCACATTCTGTTTATGACGTACTGTATTTACACACATTTCAAATGATTTCCAACGATCACTTTGTCGCGTCCAGTGCAGACACATGACAACTGTCGCTTCAGGTGTAGATGCAGTGTAAGCCTTCTTTTGTTCTGCTGAAATTGTGCTCTTGTTTTTTATCCGCCATCTCTATCATTCTGACGTGTCTCAGCTCGGCTAATGTCCATCCTGCGCACCAAACACTCTGCCCTCTGCATTATGAGTAGACACGCCTCTTGCTGCTCATTGGCTACCAGTTTGTTTTGGTACTCAGCCCCAGTTAGTTTTCGAAAGCATTTTTGAAAAAAAAAATTACATACCTCACCTTTTATTAAGCAGCAAATTAGGAATTTGAGGCAAAAGTCGTGGTAAATGGTTTGTTAATAAAAAGTGTAACTCAATTTTAAATTTACTTTAAAAAACGTTAAAAAATATATCATTATTAAACCATAAATGTAATTACATTTCTTGGGAGATGCAACACCTTTTCCAGCATAAATTCATTTTGTTAAGTGAATAAATGAGTGTCAAATTACCTGATGTTTTAAGAGACTTATGGACCTAGACATAAAGGGTCTGCAGGTGTCTTTTTTTTTACAACATCATCTCCTTTCTTCTTCTTCTTCTTCTTCTTCTTCTTCTTCTTCTTTGAATGTTTGTGCATTATGTCTTTTCAAGAAAACAATTTAATGTGACAAGTCATTTCAACAAAAGCTTTTAAAATGTACTTTTTAAATACTTGAACAAATGTTATTATGTAATTGAGTTTTTGGGATGTTGCATAACATTTCAAATGTGAACTAATTTTGTCAATGAAAAGGTCAGATTAGACTAAGAAATACAGTAGGTATCATTCAGTGTTGTAGACAAAATAAAGATTATTAGGAGATTACATTTTACAAAAAAAATACTATTTCAGATGTTCTACTTTAAAATCCCATGTTTAATTCATTGTGTTACTTGCCATGTTTTTTCTAATTGTTTAGATAATTTCCTAGCAATTTCTAAGGTAATTTTTTTTCTGAGTACCTGATATTTTAGAAGACTTCTGGACCTAGACACAAAGTCATTTGGGGTCTGCGTGCATCCACCCTATCAATATCTGCTATTCCTCTGCATGTTTCTGCACAACGGCTTGGCCAGACAAAATGAATTCATTAAAGTCCAAAACATCAGAAGAGGTGTATTCAAATGGTTACATTCATGTCTTTCGTTTGTAATGCATTACTGAATAAAGCGTCCGATTATCACATCACTGACCCGCGTGATCGAATAATTTGTGAGGGACCAGCACTCCTCTTTAAACGGAGCCAAGAGGCAGTAGCAGCAAGAAGAGTAAATAGCCCAATCCTTCCTTTAAAGAGCGCCTCAGTGTCAGACGCTTTAAGAGAGCTCTGCAAAGTTATCACATCATGACAGCAACAGCCAGGAGTGTCTCCTCTCTTTCGACTCTTTAAACAAAATATCGCTGCGCAGTAAAATTGATGACGCCGTTGAGTTGTGTTCACTTTCTTCTAATATCTTCAAAGGAACGCTGCTTCACAGCACGGAAGGGGAAAGAGATTTTGACTCTGTTGACTGTTTCTGTGTGTGCGAATGTATACGTACACTGGAGGAAAAACATACCGATGGTTGCTTTCTAAAAGATGATTAACTAAAGATATAAATCAGACACTCTGAAACCGAAGAACCTGTGCGAGCCAGTCCGATTGTAAAGGGCTTGTAGACTAAAGGCTGTCAGAGAGCAGTATCTCTTATTGTCAAGATTAATGAAATTCAGCCGGAGATCAGAGGAAAGAGGAGTTACCCTGAGCCCCTGATTTGGGATCAGACCCCCCTCTCAGAAAGAGTGTCTTTAGGCGTTATCTGCTGTAAAGCCATTACAGTGACATACTCATCGATGCTCGGCTTCTATCAGCACCCTCCAATGTCCTAGATGTCAACAAGACACATCTCCATGACCTGCCCATTAGAATGATGCCTTCAATATAAAGAGAATGTGCTACTCGCAGGGCATTCGAAATACAGTTAGAGAGACAAAGCGTGAGGATGAGTTCGTCTGGGAAGTGTGTGTGTGTGTGTGTGTGAGCGCATCTAAAGAAGTGTACGGGTGACACATCCTTGGCATCGCGCAGCTCTCAACCTCCTCACAGAACGGCACACCAATTCTGCGGAGGGACAGGATTGACTGTGACACCCGGCAGCCCAGCCCTGCGCTATAAAAAGCCTGCATATGCTCTTCTCTTGGGTGGAGGGGAAAAAAAGCCAAAAGAGAGAGTTGGAGAGATACAGACACAACTGAGTGAGAGGCCGTGTATGTGCGGACCCCTCCGTTCCATATGGGGAGGCGGACCCTCGCACCGCTGATGGACAGGCGGGCCGAGATGGCCCATCTGCGCCTTTTGCAGGTGTTTCCAATGATTATATTATTAGCTCTATCCGCTCATCTTTGAGTTTTATGGGCTTTTTAGTGTCCCGGCCTCAGTGTGAGGGGAGAAGAGAGGTAAAATATATCCAGCAACACCACCATCTGTCTCCAGCAAGACGCACATGCAGTCTTCAAGGAAACGGGGGCTTTATTCCACTTTTACGAGGGCATAGCTTTTGATTTCATTTTTCATTGCTGTGATTTTGTGTGTGTGTGTGTGTGTCTGCATGTGGGTGGGTGGGAGCGTATGCGTAGCCATATGTTGAGCGAGGATAAGCTGGGGAAATGTTTTGACTAGGCAGTGAAACCATTAGCATGGTAATGCTAAAAATAATGGCAAATTAATTAATATTTTCCGCTGTTGCTTTTTATGAAACAGACATCAGAGACACAAAATAAGGATCAACAAGCACCCATCAACAGCTTTTTGAGGCTTGGGGGACTTTTTGAGGAATCATGAGACTGTTTATTCTGACTTTTTTTTTTTTTTAATTTTGTTATTTTGCTAACAACCTGTCCAAAAATAAATAGCTTAATAATAATATTAATAATAATTATTATTATTATTAGTAGTAGTATTACGTATTTAATATAAACATATTATAAAAAAATAGAAACCTGAATAAATAATGAACAATACATTTATTACACATATTTATAAATTTGTTAACGTTAGTTAAGAAGTCCAGTTGTTCATTATTTGGTCATGTTATTTCATAGTGCATTAACTAATGAGTAAATGCTTACTAATGTTAACTAATGAACCTAAAGTGTTATCCATGAAAGAGACACTTTTTTTTTTTTATTAAACACTTATTAAAGGTTTTAAGCTAGTTTGTAGTTATTGTTAATAAACTTGTATTTATCACAAATTGACATTTACACATGTACATGTTTATTATACTGATATTTGTATTCGCTATATAAAATTATTTACTTGGTATCCTCCCATGCTGTAGGTATGATAATGCTGCATGTCAT
>JAUCNO010001819.1:16462678-16476338 GCA_032353835.1 Enteromius viviparus
ACATTTAAATGAATTCATATAAACGTTTACCAATATATAAACTTAAATAATGGATTCAATTATTTCAACTGCATATATATATATATATATATATACATATATATCTACTGTATGTGTGTGTGTGTGTGTGTGTTTAAAGAAATAAACGGGAATTATTTACTTGAATTACTGCCATGCTATGCATACATTTACATAAATATGTATCATAACCTTTAAGGTACATTCAGGAATTCTTTTCATTAATAAAGGGTTTTAAATATATGATAAAAATGACATAAAAGTGTTCATAATTATCACTGCTGTTAAACTAATAAATTCTTTTGGATTCTAAAGTGCTTGATTCTAAAGATCACATGACCAGACAAGCACACCCACACGACTATAGATGTTAGTTAAAGTAAAAAATGAATAGGTTACAACATCAACAAGCATACCCCTAACCGCTCATATTAATAATTAATAAGCTTTCACCAACATCAGTCCTATATATTGACGCAATCGAGTCACTTTTGTAGTGTGCGAAACACACCTCACGCTCTGAAGAGATGACAGCAGCAACAAAAAGCTCTTTATAGTGGAATGCTAGTGATACAGTGAAGAACGCTTATAATCTGCTGCTAATCTCAGCGGATTACGGAAGAAAAGAGCATCTCCCTCTGCAAATTAGACGGAAAGCATGTTTTTGTTCTTTTGTTGCAGCACTTTTCCCCTCTTCATCCCCCTCTCTCTACCTCTTTCTCTATCATATTCGGCAGCCGTTGATTTTGTATTCCTCTTTGTCACGCTTGCTGCTTCATGCTGCAGTGGCGGATGTTTGGTAATGGCCATTTAGACTAATCAATCGGTCCCTTTGAAGTCAGAAGATGAAAGAAGTGTTTGACAGCTAATGTGTGTCTGTCCCATGACGTGAACTGCATGCCAATGTCAGTGCTTTGAAGGCAAAAGGACGGGCACATCACGTTGAATTTATCCTCCACAGAAAAGATACACCTCAGCTGAGCATTGCCGCAATAACAAGTGTCAGCCCTCTCTCTTCTTCCTCCCTTCTCTCTCTCTCTGTTTCTCTACCCCTCATTCCCCCTCTCTTTCTCTCTCTCTGTGTTATATATCTGTCACATACCTATACCTCCTATGCAGCTTGTGCCATCTTCTATTCCACGCTTTCCCGCCGAAATGTGTTCAAGTAAACATTTCACGCTTGCTTATGCTAAGGAGAAGTGGCAGCTTCAGGTAAGTGACAGGCTGAGATCTAACAGAGGTTTAGACCGATATTGATGAAGAGAGTTCTCTTTCTTCCCCCTACGTCGTTCTTTCTCAAAGCATCCTGGGCTCATCCACAATGATGATAAGCCCATTTCTTTCATTTAATTTGGGTAAACAGGAAAAATAAGAAAAGGTAGCTGAATGTAAAGGTCTGCATTGTGTCACACTTTAGTTAGTCACACTTCCTCACACTTTATACGTACAAGTCCAATTCTTCCTATTAAAACAAACCGTTAACTAAAACGTTTGCCTTAATAAACTCCTTATTTACTGCATATTAATAGTTAGTAAGGAAGTTGTTAGATATTGGACTGGATTTGAGATGCAGAATGTGTGCTTTATAAGTATTAATGAACATCATGTTAATAACAGGGTTGCAATTAAGTTGTTAGTTATTAGTATGAATTGGTCCTTTTACTTAATTTTTACTAAGAGTTTTTTTTAAACAGCAATTTTAATGAAATCATTTAAATTATGATTTCATCTAATCAAGTAAATCAAGTAAAAACCTTAAAAACAGCCTCACTTTCTATAAGCAGTGTATAAATTGGGCATGACGAAATAATCTTTTACAATCTGAATATTAATGAAGAATTTTCTATCTTAATTTATTTATGTTTATTTATTATGATTTATGTGGTTAGGCAAATCTTCCAATAAACAATGAATGAACATCAAAATCAGAAAAATGTATATTATATTTTTATTATGCACAGCTAACTGTATACTGGTGGTCAGTGACTCTTGGGAAAACTACTATATTTCATGTAAATTAAAAAAGGAAGACATTATTTATTATATATATATATATATATATATATATATATGTGTGTGTGTGTATTAATATATGTATATATATTTTTTGTAATGGGGAAATCATTCATTATGAGAATGAAACACAAATACTATTATTTATTACTATGCTTTAAATTTGTGATAGTCAAATAAGGAAACTTCTTGGTCAAAACAGAATCCTTTTTTGAGAGAATACAGACTTCAGGTTTGTGAATAATCTTCATGCTAAGTGCATATTAACGTTAGATCATTTCTAATATTTCACATACAAAAAAGATAGGATTTTAAATAAAGCACTAAGTCCACAGCTGTTGAGCATTACCACAAGAGCCGGTTAGAGGACGCACTGCACAGCATACACCCTGCTCTCTCTCTATCTCTCTCTCTCTCAGAAACACATTATTAGCCGTAACTATGCGCAGACCGCACACACACCACGGTGGTCCCTGAACCCTGCACAGGAATTCTGGGAAAGCAGAGGCCTCCTCCTGCAGAGAAACATGAGTGCTGAAGTATGTAAAAGGAAGTGATCTGTGGCTCTCCTACACGGTCGCCCAGCTGGGTGCCTGTAAGGTTTTTATGACTTTCTGCAGAGAGAGGTCTGGGTGCTGCTGTAGCACAACGCTGCGCCTCCTCCTCAGCGCCGAACAGTCTCTTTCTCTCTGTCTATCTTTCATTCACTACTTTACTGGCCCTACACTAGCGGCAGTGTCTCCACACCGCAGTATAAAACGCTTGCGTAACCTAAACCACATGTAGATCACAGAAAGAGAGTATGAGAGATAGCGAGGGAGAGAAAAGAAAAGAGTGCAAGTAAGGAGGCAATTACAAGGTATAGACGGCAGGATGGGGATCTCAGGGTTTTCATCTCAAGCGTATTTGTTTATAGAAATGCCATATAAACATTACATCACTGTGTCTTTGCTTGTCTTGGAGTCATTTACGTGGATGTCCTTTACTATATCATCCATCCAGCAGGATTTGTCCTGTAACTTTGGTAAAATAATGAGGGAGAAGAAAAAGGGTTTGCCTATTTATTATAAAGTATAGAATCTTGATGACAGATTAAAAAAATTGAAAAATGTACATCAAACTAATTATTTGCTGGAAATGTGTTACTAGGCTGATCGCCTGTGGATATAAAAACATTTTTTAAACATAAAGAAATATCACATGAGGCCATTTCATTTTCCACATATTTGAACCGTATGAGATCTTGAATGCCAAATATTTTCTTAAGTGTCACTGTACGTGGAATTCCTCCACAGTTTAAAATAAACATGATTCAAAATAACATGGCAAAACGTGAAAAGTTTTAGTCTCTGACAGGTAATACTACTACCATACCCACCTCTAAATGTTTTCCCAAAAGCTAATCCATGAAAATTGCTAATAGTCTTATAAAACAAGCCCCCTCCATTGAGGAAGTCATAACAGCATGTGTTGTATTTTTCACTCTTGCTCCCCGAAATCTAAGTCCCTCACGCAAAAGAGCTCCGAATGGGGTGAGGATGTGATCGTCCGCTCTTTTTCTTAAGCACTGACTCGTTCTCGCAACATTTCATCTCTTTCTTTTACCCTCTTCCATAAGCCCCTCTGAAAATATCCCTGCGCTAGTAACATCACAAAGGCTTACTTATCTCCGTATTACCTATTAAAGGTTTAGATCCCGGCGTCTTTGATAAACACTCTCAATAAGGGTTTATCTCCACAGCCTTATCAAGCTCTTGACGGTTCCTCTACCCTCACTAGAGTAATTTGCTTAATTAAAGTGTCATTTCAAGGAGGAAATATGGGGCTCGTCATTCAAAGAAAGATACAAAGAACTTTACGAGACTGCGCGAGCATATGTACGTATGCATGCGCGTGTGATTCATATTTTCACTATATTATTATTATTATTATTTTCAGCCTGGCTTAGTTTAAGCCCTCTTAGTTTGTTGTGGCCAGTGAGCTTTAAGAAGTGCAGGGACATTTTGGAGATCTCTCTCAGGAGTCCAGAGGAGAAAAGGAGGAGGAGGAGATGAGATGAGACGCACAATAAATAAAATGGTTGCTTTCTAAACGAGGCCCGCAGAGGATTGGCTTTTAACGCCCGCAGCCTCCGTCAGCACTTTGGGCGATTTGCGTGTGATTTCATTAGGGGTGAAAATAACACTACAATGAAGATGAAAATAGACTGTGGAAAGTGTAGTGAGAGAGAAAGACTTAGGAAAGACAGTCGAGATAAACAAAAGTAGCAAATCTCCCAAACTGGAGCAGAACATTGTGTTTTACGTTTAGTTGCGAGCATAAAAATAAAACTAAGCCACAAAGAAATGACATAAACTGTGTGAAATATAAAACTCATAAGCAAGGTAGATTCGAACTAAAGGATGCAGATCCAGTCCATGCGTGTTTTGAAATACACCCCAAACTGCTGTTAATTTTATTTTTTGGTGATTAGCGAAGGTAGAAACGCATTCATCAGATCGCCTGCCAAGTTTTGTCACATCTGAATCGGGTTTTAATACCTGCGGCCACTTTGCCGTTCTGTGCTTTTTTTCCCTTCCTTGCTTCTTTGTTCTTTCTTCTCTTTCCCGTCTCTTTTTTAGTTTAAAAGAGCTAATACAGGGTTCCTTGTGCCTTGAGCATCTTTTGGCCTGGTGACAAGGTGTGAGACGAAAAGATTTATGCACACGGGCGCACAGATGCAGGGGGAAAAAGATACGCGAGATCAAATGGAGAGGCATGATAACACATGAAATACGACTCCCCGGCCTCGTAAATTAACAGTCGGGAGAAGGTTGTCATTATCCGGGCTGCATTTAAGACCATGGTATGGAACCCAGATGGTAGGGGAGAGATAGTTGGGCTGAAGTTTGAGTAATTGATGACTTAAAAATAAACCGGAGGGCTCATCTTGGGAGGGAAGGAAGAAGAATTACCCAACACAACAAACATGTAGCATTGGGGTCAAGAGCATAGCACGAGCTCCCTGACTCTTTCTCGCTTCAGAAGAGGAAGCATTAAAGATTAAAACAGGGATAGAGAAATAATACTTTGGAAAGTGGGAAAAGTTATAAAACTTTCCTTGGGCTGATGCAATCGCATCCACAAAATACCTCATTGTTCTTGGCTGAATCGTGCATGGATTTATGGGCATTTCAAAATGTTGATTTTAATGATGTCTAAACGTTGATGCATTTTATGAAACATTTATTCATTTATTATTGTAAATTATTACTTTAAAAAAAATATATATTAAATTTTATTCATTTATAGTTGGCAAAGAAAGAGTGAAACAAAAGAGAGTGAGATAGAAAGGTTTGTAGATGGCACAATTATGCTTATTGACATCCAAATAGTTTTTAAAGCCATTGTTTTATCTAAAAATTCACATTTGTAAAAGTTTGTGAGCTGTAAGTGTTTACAGTTGCTGTTTGTTTGTTTGAGTTTAATGCATAATGACAAGTCTCTACAGACCTGACAGTTAAAGAAAGACTTGACATCCGCACAAAAAAAAAAAAAAAAAAAGAGTAAAAGGCAAAAATAGGAAGACATCTAAGGAATAAAAGGAGAAAAAGGCATATGCAATATGGAGCAACTGACGTATAGGCTGTCTATCATTTCCTTTTGATTGACTCTCTGTTGGATTGGTGTTTTAGAGCTCTGACATGTTATTAATAAAACAGTCTCTAATAGAAATATCATTCCCTTATTTTTCAATCAGCCAAAACATCGTGCTAAATCTGCAATGCGTGACTTTAATTAAAGATTGATGGGATGACCATTCATCTGAGGCACCGTTGATCCAGTAATTAAAATGACAAAAAAAGATTTATTTATAGAAATTATGTTTAACTCTTTTCCCTTCGCTGTCAGCAGGCCTAGGTTTCTGCTTTAATGAGAGAAGTCAGCAAATGTAATTTTCCTTTCTTTTTCCTCACAGTGAGAACTAGAGCATCAGCATAAGTGGTTGTTCATATTCTATTTGAGACATATATATACGTTTGACAAAAGAAAAGCGATACTCTTTCAAGTGGGAGGATCATACGCGCCACAGTTTCCATTACTCAATCAAATTTTTCAAATAAGTGAAACTTTGGCTTTCATTGACCTTAGTTCAGCAGTAATCATAAAGAAGAAGGGAATACAAACAAAATAGCTTTGCATTTTTATTTTGGTTAGTAATTATGTAGTCTCTTGGAGTTTGACAAGGCCTCTAATGAGTTCTCCGAGGACCTCTTTTATTTGTTTGTTTGTTATTTTTAAGCTTGATTAAGTCCCATGTATTTAGTTAGCTCAATTAAACCGAGGGGGGATACAATATGAGCTTAACTTGGTGTGTTTCATTCACTTTTGTTTGAAATCCAGGTTTAGCCAAGTAAGCTAAATCATTTCTTTTGTGGGGATGACTTACAGTACCTCATTTTGTTCCTGTTTATAAAATGAATTGTAAAAGTGCATATTGAATATTGGGTCAGAAAATTGACATGAACTCATTTTTAGGCCACAGTATTTAGATGGCACAGTATCATGTTGCAGTGCAAGTCATGATAACATAGAAACAACAATAAATTTCTTCTTTTTTTTATTTTTTATAAATGACTATTTTTTTAAGACTATTTAATAAAATCTGAAATAGTCATTGAGCAAATAGACAATAAATGAACTAGCAAGTAATTGGAAATTGGGAATATATGACTTTTGCGTAATTGAATGTGTCCTTTCTGAATAAAATTTCGACTTCTTGCAAATTCTCTTAAGATGTTACTAATTTTTTTTTTTATGAGTGTGTGAAAAAATATTGTCTGAAAGAGGGTACCTGATATCAAACATCCAAAGTCTCCACCATCACAAATCTCTGTTAAGCTTTACATTTTAATTGTAGTAGGTTTTCAGAAGGCATTAAGACACACAAATGTTTGGCAAATGATTTCTGACAAGAGCTGTGACTTTGATGGTATCTAAACTGCCATGGCCTGATTGACAGTGAAAAGGACAAGCGGCTCTTTTGTACCCTGATTCACAAAGACATATAAATGCTTGGATATGCTACATAGCAATCTGATGTATTAATACAGATTTAAGTGGACAGCCATATTCTGACTAAAGACATTTTAAAACTATGAATAAACTATCATTAACTCTCACTTGTGCCACAGACAATGAATCAGTTCAGCTGAGATCCAGCCACAGTGAATTAATGATACAGATCCACCATCTGTAAATTCCCCACAGACTCAGTAAAACAGGCAGCCATCATCGAATCTCTTTCCTACTGTTCGGTGGCAAACTTCCCATTCTCCTGTTCTCCCTTTTAATGGATTTCTGCAACACGGTTAGATATGCGTTCGTTTCTGGGTTCCGAGTCAAAGCAGGAAAGTAAAAGAGCACAAAAAGATGTATTAAATGATAATAATGACTGATGATGTTTCTTCTTTTTTACCTAAAAAATGACTTGAATAGCACAATGGTCAAATGGTTTGCAAGGCTGACAGAATTATTAAAAGAGAAAGACTTGAAGGATTTCCTTACATTTATCGGCCAGTACATCACACCCTCTCTAGCCTTTAATATATAAATGTAACGGATCCTGCCGATGTCTGTTTTATTATTTTCTGCTATTAAAGCCCAGGGCCCGCAGATCCTGAGTTAATTTCAAGACAGAGTTGGCAACAAAGAGTGGGAAAAAAAGCCTCAGCAGGATTTATAATCTTTTCCCTACACTTTTTTCTTTCTTTCTTTTTTTCTCTCTTGAAATCAGGATAATAAAGGCAAGCAGGATCCTGTGCTGACCAGACTGGAAATGGAATCAGTGGCTTCCCATCTCTCCCCCCGACTTGATAAAAACATAATACGTCTTATGATGAATGTTGTTATAAAGCACACCTGCGATAAGATTCAAGTATTCATATTTTCCATCATGTTAATGCTGGAAGATAAACCGAGCTGGTCCCGCCAGTGTCCACCTCAGTGGTTCTCTCAGGTCCGTGCGCAGTTGCCCCATTTTTCTATGTCGTCATGCTTAACGGATGGCGCTGCTCCCGGGTGTAGATGTCAGGTACGTGCCTACACTGAACCAAGGTCCTATTGAGATGATGATAATAAAACTATGAGCGGGAAATGTTGGGCAAAAGCTGAGCTGGGTGATTGTAAATACCAGCGGTGAGCGTAATATGAAAAGTATATTTATTCAAAAACAGAATTTGTACATTATTATAAACTACTGTTATTAAAAATGTTTTATATGTAAGCAGGGATTTACTAGGCTTTAGTATTTTCATATTTAATATACAATAACAAATGTAATCTACTAACAAGAACAAATTTTTCAACATTAAACAAGTTGTCAGGAACTTTGTTAGGGAAAAAACTATTGTTGCTGACCCATTGTAGTTCTTACTTATGTTTACATGTACATTAAATATGATATTTAATTTGATAACGTCAGATTGTGTAGGTCAGAGAATAAATTATTGCATTTATTGTTACCTAATGGGCTAATATTGGAGATAAACATCATCTGTACTGTTGCTCAACCAACACACAATAGTGGCGTTTTGTTTCTGAATCAGTATTTTCAGTGAGTCAGTGGAGAGACTCATGTGCATGCGTCGAACAACCATATAAACATATGACCTACTGTATGTCTACTAAAAGATGGCGTTGCCGCTTGCTGTCATGTCCGCTTCAGACATTAAAAGACAAAACCTCTGCAAAAAAAAGGAGAGCCGACATGAAAAAGTGGAAGGAGCCGATTGGAAGAACCGTATATGTGATGTGATCTCTCTCTGAACACGCTGAGGAGTGCTAAACACCACGAAAACAGTTAACCTATCAAAATAAACTACATACCATATATAATAAAGCTGTATAAATGCATATTTCCCGCCAGTCCTGCGTAAACTATGGCAAGCACAGTTTATTTGTTTATATATTTATTTATATTGTGAGATGGCGGAGCGCAAGAACAGTTTGAAGTAGTATATAGTTTATTTTAGTAGATTATCTTGTATGCCTTATGATATGTTGTATAATATTTATCTATGATGTCTGTCTGCATTGTATGCATTTTTGTTGTATTTATTTATTTGTTTATTGTATATAAAATTGTTATTGCCCGTACTGCAAGAAGGATCATGTATTGTACATTGTTCATAATATATTTTCTGTTTTTAAATAATAATAATAATAAACTTGAAAGAAATGCTTAAAAGTAACCTGACAACGATTAGTTTTGTGAAACAAAGTGGTACCGTTGTTACACCGTGTCTATACTGTAGAAGTAATTAAAATCAGTGATGCTGTCCACACTGGATTCAAGTGGTGTGACAAATCTCTGACAGAAAACAGCTGCTGCATTCTATTTGCTTTCTGCCACAAATTTCAGATTCTTTTCAATGGTCACTTTATTGCATCCATCTGGTGTAGACAAAGGTGTTACTCACTTATCGAGTTCGCTTCTTGACTTCTCTCCAGCGCTGGAAAGCTAATACAATATTTACCTACTTCCAATATTTTCCTACACCTTGCCTTATAATTTCACAGCCATTTTCCTCTTTTGTTTTTTTATCTTTCTGTCACTCGGGTCGGTTGTTCAATGAGTGCTTTCTCCTCTAAATCAGTAGTAGACACGCCCCTTACTGCTGATTGGCTACAAGTTTGTTTTGGTACTCTGCACAACTCTAAAGCGTTTTTGAAAAATCACTTCCCCTGCCTTAAACTGTACTACACCAACCATTTTATCATTGTCATGTGACTTACCAGTGTCATTTGCTTTACTTTCATTCACAGCTGGCCTCATGGGATAGTAAAGTATCCATGGGATGAGCACTTCAGATATCTTGCCCGAAGTCATTCGGGTACTATTTGATGAGTACTGTGAAGTCAGACGCGCTACTACTTTCACTATTCTTTACTGTTTTTCATAATATAAAGAGTAAAGAAGCAATTTTAGAGTCAAACACTCACCTATTTTGTTATATTGTTATATTTTGTTGTTTCTGAATTGAAGTGAATACTTCAATAACTCGTTTTGGAGACAGTCACTTGTCACCACCTACTGGCATAACGATTTAACTAGTAAAAAAAGTCTTTAAACACTAATACACAGTCACACACTGCATATTGGAACACTCACATGTTGCATACTTTTAAATATTTATATAAATGCACTTGTAGGCTTCTTGTGACTTTGAATTGAAAGAAGAAAGACAATGTGCGCTTCCTGTTTTCTTCGCTGATTTTCAACTGTTCTTCCTTTTTGCTTTTACGGGTCCCTAGAAGTGACACAAGCAGCTGTGCACTATAAACCAAATTCTCTTTTACCCTCTCACCAACTCTCCATGGCCTCAGAAACCCCACCCCCTATCCATTCAAACTATAGCAAACAAGCCAACCCAAATGCTGGCAGCTGCAGATGTGAGACTCTGTCACCTGAGTCTCATAATGCCCCCTCGTACCCCACCGGCACGCTCTCATCAGCCCCCCTTGTGTGCCCCTCAGACTCGGCTGGCGTCTGGCGTGGTAAGAGGGATGACTCTCTCGGCACATCCCTTCCTCCGCTCAGCCCGTCTCCACATCAGCCCCTTCCCATAATTCCCGGCCTACTAGCATCATGGGCCCAATTAGGATGACACATCCTATCAGGGAGCTTGTTTTGCATAGTCGAATACAAATGACTGTGGAAGTGAAATGTTTTCATAAACTTGCTACAATGAAGACAAAGCCGGCTGTTAGTTTCTGCCGAGGCTGTCATGAGGAGAATGAACACGTCAAACGATATTTCAGTTCAAGCGATTTGGGCTTCTTTATTTTTACCCTTAATGTGTCTTTTTAAGGATTCGCTGTCGACTAGGGGTCTTTAAGGTATAAACTTGCTTCCACCAAATATTTTATTTGCAAATGTTGTTTTTTTTTTCATTTCCGAAATGACTCCTTAATGCCTGCATCAATCATAATTATAACAGAATGAATAATTTAATTACTTCTTCCTCGAAAAAATCAATATTCCCCACCCAAACGTTTAGCAATTTTTAGCTTTTATTTGTCCTCTAAAACTGTCTTTAGCTAAATGATACTGACCCTTTGAATCTTTTAACAACGCAATCAATAAAGCATGTTTATGCAAACCTTGCAGAACCATCAGTTTGGGACTTTTGAAAAAATATGACGCTGGCTGCAGCTTGCTAAGTGCAGAGCGCTAGCACTAAATCTCGGGAGTTAAAGTTTTACTGGGGCGTTATGGGTAAAAATGCCTTGTCAGCCATCTGCCACATTCTCTCTCAACGTCCATATTTCCAAAGCCGCTCAACTCCTGAGAGGGACCTGTACCGTCACCGTGGGCCACACTCCACTATAACAGCTCAGCTATTGCTCCGCACATCCCGAACATCAACACAGTCCATTAAAGGAACCCGTGACAGGCTGAGAGACTTGATTCTTCTTTTTCTTCTCGTTTTTTGAAGCTTTAATGAATAGTGATAGCGCTCTTGTCAGCATGACAACCTGGCATAATGTTTTCTCAAAATAGGACTAAATAAATAAATGACATTTCGGGAAAAAAAAGTCATGACAGGACTGATTCCCACAGATCTTGATGAACGCTAATCATGGCTGATTAATCAGGCTGTAATCCGCTGATCCTAAAAGGTTATCCAGTCCATTGTGCAAAATTAGCTGCCTTTCTCGTGCCCTTTTAAATTCTGCCATGGCAATCACGGACACTAGCACATTTTTAACGTGCCCTCTTTCGTCTGTCTCTCAGGACATATGTTAGAGATGTTTTTAAGTTCTGTTTTGGAAAATTATGACTCACATTATGTCTTATTCTGTCTCTCTCTCTCTCTCCTCTCCATCTCTCTCTGTCTAACTAGTTCTTTGTTTCTCCCTCTGTCTCATCTATCGCTGCTGGACTCCTTCCAAGTCTGCTAAAGCTTGTCTTATCTACTTAAGCTTCTCGAGTGCTGATCAAAAACACTCACGATTTGTTGCGCTGAGGCGGGCTTCTTTCCTAACAGACTTGTAAGTCAATAATGGTTGACTCCATAGATATATAAAACTGCTTTTATTTGACTTTTTGTAATAAATGGTATGTCAGGGTGTTTATTTTTAAGTTTTGGATAAAATAAATGTGGCTCACTAAAAAAAAGTTTGTCGCCCCCTACAGGACAAATGAAGTGAGGTAATAGCATAAAATTTACACTTATGTATTAAACTGAACCATTATGTGTGCAAGTAGTCATGAGAAAATGTTAAAGAGAGAATGAGATATACAAGAAGATATCTGGAGTCCAAAAGTCTGAGACCACACATTTTAGCTATTGTTTAGAGCTTTTAATTTGTTTGTAATTTAATACAATAGTTATATGGCAATCTATTGAATACTCTACAGTATGTTATTGGTTATTTATATATATATATATATATATATATATGTGTGTGTGTGTGTGTGTGTGTATATATATGGCTTACATATTTATATAACTTACCTATACTTTTTAAATATTACATTTATTACTAATTAATTAGTATTACTATTTTTATTTATCCAAAACTGAAAACATAAAACTAAACAAAATGGACAAAATGGAATTAAAATAATAATAATAATATTCCTTAAAAATAATAAAATACAATAAAAGCAAATAAAATAAAAAAGTGCATCAAATATAAAAGCGAATAAAGTAAAATGAAATTTAAAAAAAGTGAAAAAGAAAACAACCTCTGTTTTCTCAGAATTTAGGACCCTTAGGCCCGGTTTCACAAACGCCAGGGTTAGGCATTAGTTAAATTAAGATATTTAAGGAACTTTAACAAAAATGCCTTATAAGAAAACATTACAGGTGTGCATCTTAACACAGAACAATGACACTGACATGTTTTAAAATATGTCAAAGAGACAGCTCAAACATGCAATTTAGTCTGGGACTAGCTTAAGCCTTGTCTGTGAAACCGGGGGTTAGACTTTTAGATGTGTGAAAATGTGCTCCTTATCTGAAACAACCTTATGCAGATGACATTAAAGTAACATTCATACATAAACCTCTACTCTTTCTGTAGTGTAAATGTTTCTTAGTGTATATCTGCTACAGCAGTCCTCAGTGCTCATCTCAGGATGGCTGGATTTGTCTATAAATTATCACTGGGAGGGAAGAGGCACTATAAGAAAAGTGTCATGTCCAGAGTGTCGGGACATACAGCACTAGCACCACCTTTACCAACAAAACATGCTTGCCTCCTGCTCGGGCCGACAAGAATTAGTGAGCTAAGCACTCGCAAATCACAGTGCCTGTAGCTCTCTCTTCCTGTGGCTCTGAGCACAAAAGAGGGGGAAAAAAAACATAGACTTCACCATGTTTTGAGTGAAGGAAAAATGAGGAGGAGTGTCTATAGGTCCTGGGGTGCAGGGCTGAAGTAATATGCCATCAGCATCTGGGGGAAATCCAGAAAGGTGATCTAGTGTGAGAACATTGTGTCAACAGCGGAGTGAGAATAACAGCGAACAGAACTGGGATAATATGAAAATGCTGATGATATGAATCTTGTGTTTTTTTTTTTTTTTTTTTTTTTTTTTTTTTTTTAAAATTTTTGAATTTTTAAAATATTTAAAAGAAAA
>JAUCNO010001819.1:16487746-16518607 GCA_032353835.1 Enteromius viviparus
ATATATACAAAGTTGTTGTCATAACACTGTAAGTACATATAATTCATCAGTTGTTGTGGATTTTTTTTTTTTTTTATATTAGTAAACCCAGTCTCATTCCAACTTGTAATAATTTGTATTGATTTATTGATAAATAAACTGTATATACTGTAAATAAAAACATATGACCCCTATCTAAAAATAAGTTTTTTTTCCAAAGGAAAATATAACCTTTGTAGAAAAAAAAGCCAAAAGCCAAATTTTGCATTTTCAACACCATATGAAAAATGACAACAAGATAAAGAACAGGAACAAAAATGACAACAGCAACACAAATAATAATAACAATAATTTTATTATTATACATTTTTCTTATACCCAAAATAACTACATAACAAGAAAAAAAAAAAATGCACAGTATATTATATTTGCTAAAAAAGAAAAGTAATGAAACCGAACAACATAGCAACACATTAACAAGAAAAAAAAAAATAGCAAAAAAAAAAAAAAAAAAAAAAATAAATAAAAATAAATAAATATAAAGTTCAGTTTAAATAGCTCTTTTGTTGCAAAAATAAATTTACAGCCAAAAGCAAGCATGGCCATGAACACATCTTTGCCAGAACACATCTTTTTCTCAGGTGGCCATCTTTAGCTTAAGCAAAGAGAATCTGGCTCCTCCATCTGCTGGCTCTGATAAGTGGTGTGAGTTTGATTAAAATCATTTTCCACGCTGCATCTACTGATGCTACTGGAAGCCTCTTCATCTTGTCATATCCCTCACGTGCCCGGATGGCCTATTTACACACACGAACACAAATTCAATTCAATCTGATCGCACGGCACGTGCGTAATCAAAAGAGGAGTACGTGGCAGTCAGTGAAGAGACGACACAGCAAATCTCCCAGGATTTATTTCTCTCAATTCTGATATAGACGTCAGAGAGAGCATCATATATACGGTAATAATCACAGAGCTTTGATTATCAGCTCATAAGTCTGCACTCAGAAATTACACACCTGCTAAAAATAAGTGTATAGGATAGATATAGACCTCTTGTTTTTAGCAGATAATCCTTACGTCACCTGCTCCAAATGCACATCAGGACTGCTGTTTCTCCTGGCCTCCGGGCTCTTTTAAGGGCACTGTAAGATATTTGCCTCTAATGCGCACAAATGAGGGGCCCAAATGGTCTTATTACAAGGCCTCCCTCAACAGAGACAATACATCAGGTGAAAACACACTACAAAATGGAGAGCGTGATTGTTCTGGGAGCACAGTGCTCATTACTCAACACAATCTCTCTTGCTTTTTCTCTCACATGTTCTCTCTCTCTTTCTTTCTGTGTCTCTCCACCTCTTGGTCTTTTTCTTTCACCAACATGCACACATTCACACACTATTTTTCCCCTCCTCCCTCTCTGTTTTCTTCAGCAAAGTCTCTGGTTTCAGCGGGCGCACATGCATGGAGCCGGATCCACCCCTCCATCTATCAGTCCCCTGCTTTTGTTCTGCATCTCCATAAGAGTAACTAATGCATGTCTGGTGCCTTACTGGATTAGATTAATGTCATTATTGACTGCATTCAGTCTCTGTCAAACGTGCAATGAAGAGGAGATGAGAACAGGCCTTTTGATCAACAGGCCAACATTTCATCATGCGTCTCAGGTTGCTGGCTGGACCTTATGCCGATGATGATGTCTGAAGTATGTGAGTGGTGTGTTTGTATTGTGTGTGTTTATGGGAGAAAGGATTGGAGGACTGGTGTTGAGAGTGTGTTACCTCACGCCTCGGCTCGTCCACCTCCTGAACTCGCTGTGACCTAGGGGCAGTGTGGGGTCAGTTGCCTATTGGCCGGGATAGATGATGTAGTGGGTAATGGCATTACAGACATCCCTGGAGCCTGCGGCTCTTTAGAGCAATAATCACTCATTGTTACTCTATCTGTGCTTTAAGATTTAAGCCCATTCTCTGCCTGAACTCTGGCATCTCTACAATACACCACAGCAGCTGCTCCAATACAAATACACTGTAGCATCTCACAGAGGTGTGAATGACACACCAGTGCTGTCATGTTGGCGATGCTTTATCAGTACAAAATATTAATAATAATAATAATAGTTATATATACCCCCAAATACTGTCTCTGTCCAAATATAAAAAAGGGAAATCATTATTATTAAACTATTTTTAAATGGAATAATAACAACAGTACTAATACTAAAAACAACAACATCAAATAATAATAACAATATTAATTATTATTATTATTACAAATAATTGATATTAATAAGTACTATTATTAGCAGAAACAGTAGGAATAGTAGTAGTGTGGTTACAACAACATCAGTACTAATAATAAAATCAACCCTCAAATACATTCTCTGTCAAATTGGAAAAAGACCAAATCAGTATTAATAATTTAATTTAATTATTTTTAATCTCACATATTGTTATTATTATTATTATTATTATTAGCAGTAGAAGCAATAATAATAATAATAATAATAATAATAAATTAAAAAAGACCAAATCAAATAACTATTACATATTCTATTAGTATTCTTATTGCAGCAGTAGCAACAACATCATCATTATTATTATTATTATTATTATTATTATTATTATTATTATTATTATTATTATTATTATTATTACTGCTACTGCTGCTAATACTTCTTATAGACATTTGCAGTTCATCAGTTGTTTTGTTAGGTGTGCAAGTGTATATGTAAATATATAATAACTATCCAGAAAAATGAAATGACAAGATATTGTAAAAACAAATGTACAACAAGTCCTGAAATCAAACAATCAAACAAACACACACACACAGTCTCACAGAAAGAATAAAAGTCATCCTTTTTCTAACAAGCCCAATTTTTATGACATCTTGCCTCTTCTTCATTTTATACAAATGATTACAACTTGTCACTGGAGTGTGTTGGGTGTTCACAAAGCCCATAGACAGAGTTAGAGGAGTAGTTTATAGTTACCAATGAAACACACAAGGTTTATCTCACCCTCATAACACAGCACAAGAATAAAGGAAAAACTCAAGAGGTTCTCTCTCTCTCTCTCTCTCTCTCTCTCTCTCTCTTGTGTGTTAGCTGTCTTTGCTCTTGCTGTAATACTCTGTTTATGAAACATATCAAGAGAAGAAGCGCGAGACCACACAAGCAGGGAAAGTGCTCACTCATTCCTCTCCGCCATCTGCCAGGTCACATGACCCATCTGCACACTACAGCCCTGTCAATCAATCAAAGACAGGGACAATGGAGAATAATAATCATGACAAACTAGGCAGAGGAGAGAGCACACATCCACACACACACACTGACTCATGCTCTTCGTGCATCGAAAAATGAAGGGACAAAACTTAATCAGGAGGGGTCGTGTTAGGGAGTGGGGAACAGATTAAATTACTATGGTATTAGATACGGGAAATGATTTCTGTCAAAACCATCTTTACTGCAATTATAATATGTTAATTATGTATTTCATTAAGTAAGTGGATTAGAGGCAGCGCTGATGGAATCAGTCTGAAGAAGGACTGGACCAGCAAGACCAGACACACACATATATACACACTACACACACACATGCATACACACATGTATGTAAAGGCAGAATTCTAATGAACTCCATCAGGAGAAGAGCAGAGGTGCTGCCAAATATGCCATTCTGTCCACTTGAACCACGGCATTTGCTTCCATTTAAATTACACTGACTAAAATAATTTTACAGTTGAACTGACAGTGTTTTCATTTGCGAAAAGTGTTAGGATGGATTTGGCGTTTACTTTCAAAACACATCCACTTTGTCTGTTCCGTGACTTTTGGGGGAAACGACTGCACTTACAGTCAAAGTGAAGTCTTAATTTAAAATGTAAAGTTTTAGAGGATGATAAAAAAATTAAATCTTTAAATTCTGTTTATGCTGGAGTTTCAAATGCTATCATTTCAAACGGAAATTCTTTTAAAATAAGATAAAGGCATTTCGAGATAATAAGAGATATATGTATAAATCTAAGGAGACCTAATCAATTAATCAATCAATGAAAAAAGCTTAAAAGTTCTGTAATGCATTAAAATTTTGATGAACAGGTGGGATACATAACATGAATGAAGAATGACAGAATGACGACTGAATTGCAAATTTGAAAGGCTACAGAGTTCACTCTGCAGGCCATGAATGTCATCAGAGAAGTTTTGCTAAAGGACATAATACTCCTACAGAATGAATGGCCAGGATAAAGCTAACAACTATTCGTGACTGGACATTTAACAATGTGTTACATTCCAGTCGAAACATCGCGTGTGTGCGCTCAATATGGTGCTCTTTTCAAAGGCAGAGCAAGACTCCAATTTAGATGCAAATATCTGATAAGAGCGAAGTACATCCTTCCAGTGATGGAATGCACTTTTTCTTTCCAATTTCATATCTGATGTTTATTCTTTGACAGACACCAGACAAAAGTGAATGTTGTGAATTCCACGTTCCTGAGGGAATGTAGAAAATAACAAGAATAAGAGAGAGAAACTGGAAATAGACAGCCTTCCCCAATCCAATTAAGTCTCTTCAGACATTATGTGGTTTTAAAAAAATGAAAGGCAGCCGCTGAAGTACTTTGGTGTGTTTCCTTGAAATGTCTAAAAAAGCGGCATCATGCAAAGAAATGTCAAAATATTATTGGTGGAGACAGTGTTTGTCTGCAACATTACCCTTTTTTATTTATTTTTTGGGCTACATCTCAAGGTTTCGATGTCTGACGTTTATTTGTACAATTGTCCCACACATTTGTAATGATTCAAAAAAAAATCAAAACCTGTTTGTCATGCATGTGGGTGGTCTGGAGAAGTTTATTGGTGGTCAAACAAACGAAAACGCATACTGAATAATAACCACATTCACAGCAGAGAGTCACCTCCAATTAATGTATTCGTTTACTGAATATGTACAGCATTTTACCTGTCGGAACGCATAGAGCATACATGTACATGCAGCCCTGAAAAAATCCAATTGTGTCAAGAATAGCGTTTCCCTACATGTGTTTTAAACCAGGGGTCTGCTTTATTGGACTCAAATGCATAATTTCCATATTAAAGCTGGAAACTTTTAATTCTGCTGATATTGAATTCTTATTCTTGTCAATGAGGGATTTCTTGCAAGCTGGTTGGACTCAAGTATAAAAAAAACCCTCATGCATATGCTAATACATGCAAGATAAAAGATAATAAGCATGACTCACATACATATAACTGTCTGTTTTTTTCTGGTTCTATTTTTTCCATTTCTTGTTATCACACACCAATAATGAATTTATTTACTTGGTCTAAAGTAGGTCTGCATTTGTTCCCAGCTATATTGCTTTTCACCCAAACTCAAAGTGTTTGATGTGCCTTTGAAATGCATTCCTAGAAAACAAAGCCATGTGTAATTAGGACTAGACTACAATTAGACTGTGTGTTTTCACTGCTATTGAATAATTATCATGAGAATTGTCTGGTTATACAGTGGATGCACTTCTGATAGCAGAACAGGAACAACACGGACTGAAAAGGCAAAGAAATCGGGCATAATGCAAAAAAGGTAAACGTGCATGAAAATTAGAAGATATTTGTTGGGTATGGCTGTCTGTGTGAGTGTATATATGCTAGTATCTATAGAGAGATTATAGAGTGTAATAGAGATTATAGAGGCTTTGGCAATATGATAAACCCCCATTCCCCTTCCTTCTCTCTCAGGGGACATATTACACCTCTCATTATGCTACTGATTGGCCTGATTTCATCTACAAAGCATTCTGTGAAGGGCACCACACCACTAACTCAGCAAACAGAAAAGGAGAGATAACAGACAAAGGTTTGCTCACAAAAAAACATGAATGGTCATCAATCTATACGCTTTTACATGCATCTTAAAAGTTCTAAAGCAATAATTCATAATTCTGAATTAAATTGACCAACATACACTACAATATAAAATATGATTGTATCTTAGCTTAGCCCAACATGCATTCACATTAGTCAGATACAGTTGGTGCCTTGGGGCTGTGCACTTCCTCTAAAAGACAGGTGACACGTGACCAGTATTTAATCCTTCAAATACACAATTACATATTGAGTCATATGTCATTTTTGCTTGACTACTCAAAAATCATGATGACACATTTACTCACCTTGATGTTGTTTCAAACCCGTATGACAAATATTTGACATGTATAAAGATATTTTAATAATAAAAAAACATATTTTATGTGCAACAGCAATCATGCAGGTTCGGAATGGCATGATGGTATACAATGGCATAATTTTAATTTTGAGGTGAGCTGTCATTTTAACGTCAGAACTGTCCTTTAAATTTCAACCAATTGTTCAATGTTACTTGTTCAAATCCCTATATCGCTCCATTCATCATTTGGCATAGGCAAAAAAGGACATTCCTATTCCATTCTCTTTATCACTGAACTTGGAGCAAACAGTCTAATTTACAGGGCAAACTTTTCTCTCTTCGATACCCTGATTTGATATACTCCAATAGAGCCTTTCTTCCAGACACCATCAATTGTCTATGGATTTTTTCCTCCCTCTACCCACCACAGAAGGGAAACAAAAAGGAGGCCTGCACAGCCTCCAGCCTGAGACGCTTTATTGATATCGATGCAGTAGGAATATTGCCCATTTTCACCAGGGGATCAATCTAGCCCGTCGCGGGGTGTTTTACGAGGCGCGTCCTCTCTGTGTGGGGTGGCCCCGTGCAGTGAACGTGAGTGTGTCTATGTGGGTGACAGCTCCACAGAAACAGGGTGCTGCCGCAAATCAAACAGCGGAATGATCACAGAAATCACCCTTGTGACCAAACACAAGCTGCAGTTTCTGGAGGTGAGGAGAATCTAAATTGACCAGAAAGCAACAAGCAATCGACAGCAACAAAATCTGATGCGGCGGTCAATACCAGTCCACTAGAGTCCTGGGCTGGTTTTTATGAGTTTTCACAGGGCAGTCGTGCCGAGAGGAAGTCCATGACCGCAGCAGGTGTCAGACCCTGTTGGACAGTGTCTCATCCAGTTGCGCTTTTATAGACTGCAGAGTTGCTCTGGTTTCACCAGTAAGTGCGATCTGTGAAGGCACGCTAGCGCCCCTTGGTACTAGTTAGCATGGTGGCTGGCAGCTGGAGTGCGCTGATGGAGGGTGATGAGTGGAGTGGAGCGTCACCGGGACGGAGGGGGGGAACGGGAAGGGAAGAGGTGGGGGTGGGGAGTACACACCTGGCATCCACCACAGATGGGCATAATCATCTCTTCCCCAGAAGCCCTCCCTTCACCGGCACCATCTCAACCGCTTGAGTGCACGCACACATACGCAGACGTGCTCACACAATCTCACGCTCACGATCGTTTGCTAGCCAAGCAGTTTTAATGCACACATGCAGATGCACGCACACAAACACAGCCTCCCACTCAACATATGTGGAAACAGTCATATGGTAACACACAAATCTCATTGAGTGGGTTTGTCTTATTGTTCGTAGAGCGTCACTTCTTTTGCACAAGGTCCACGGCATGTCGTGTGGCAAGACACATTATTGACAGCTTAACATTTATTAGAACACAAGGTACAAATGAGACACACTTATACCAGTGCTCGCAGAGGAACTCGAGACACACACGCACGCATTATACCCCGTCTATTCTCCTTGACTGTGAATATATTACACAATCACGTCGAGCAATTAGACACATCCATGGGGACCCTACACACAGAAAACAAACAAGCAAACAAATCCTAATAGCTGGAAGAGCACCGGAGCCCTAGAGACACCTCCAGAGGTTTAGGTTCATGTCATTATCAGGGCTCTGTTTTGACACGGCAGAGACACACATCAGAATGGATTTGTTATTTTCAGGGGAGCGAGCTCGGGAAACAATAGGTGGAACACAATCCGAATGTGTATGATGCTTTCTAAAGAAAGCAGACAGCGCAAGCCGTTATTCAAATGACACGCCGGCTTCCAGTGGCAGAAAAAAAAGGGATGGAGAAGGGGGTCTAAAAAAGGCATTCCGATTATCTTGTGGCCTGTTGGTCGCTAAGCGGTTAACGCGTCGAGGGTCCTGTGATTTATTTATCAAAAATATTTCACCAGGAAGCGCGCCCGAGACAGACCATCTCATTTAGCGCCGACACCCCCCAGGGGAGCCCTCCATTTCCAGGCAACAAAAGGGTCGGCTACGCATCCCCTCCACTCCTTTGATGTTTATTTTAGTAGCCCACCCCTGCTGCTCCAGGTCCTTTTGTGTCCAGCCAGGTACAACAAGCTCAAGCTCAGCCCTAGCCAGTCAGGCTGCCTTTGGGGGCCAGCGCTCCTCCGCTGACCTGGTCACGAGATGTCCGTCCCCCTAAACCCTTTACCCTACGTTCCCCGAGTCTCCCGAGCAGCCCAGGGGCAGCTGGAGGTGGGAGGAGGGAGACCAAGATGAGGGCACATCTCTCACTCAAGCGGTGGGAGGGGAAATGATGGGCTGGTGGAGAGTGTGTGTGTGTTTGTGTTAAAAAAAAAAAAAAAAAAAGGAGGAGGGGGGCAACATTTCCTTTCACTGCCTGCCCATCCATCAAGACTCAGGCTACTGCTGTGAGGCCCATCACCCAGCACAGAAAAGTACAAGACCCGGCAACAGAGCCCCTCACTCCATAGCCATCACTCATCCGCTCGCTCTGAACTCCATGTGACCTTTCCCTCATGTTCCTTTCCAGAACTTACAGTCCTCTGCACCTAGTTAGGGCCTAAAGACACAACCTGTCGGTGTGGCTCGATTCAATCGGCACACTCTTGCCTCGTCTCTCAGAAAAGCGGTTTATTTTCATGTCTGTGTTTGATAGTGAGATTACAGTAATAGGTGGAAGAAGGAGAGTGGATGTGTTTACATGACAGTGTGTTTGTGTCAGAACTTTGCTTTTCTCAGCAGTTAGGAGAATGAGAAGGAGAGAGTAAGCAGGAAGGCACATTCTGCAGAGAGAACACTAGTTGACATCATTAGGCTGGACACATTTTTGTCACGCTTCCAGATTTAACCCGTCTGCGTTTCGCTGAATGCCGAATCGGTCTCGCTTTTCTTTTTTTCTCTCTGCCTTCTTTCTTTCTTTTTTTTTAATATCTCACTGGCGTCAGAGACAGTCCATCTCTCACAACGGTCTGATGAAGGATAGATATTGTGCTGGTTGGAATCACCTAAAATGACCAGATTAACACATAAAAACAGCTGTTGAGAGGTCAGAATAGCCGAAGAGCACATTAAGAAGCGGAAAACGCTACAAATATTTTCTTTTAAAGATAAGACTGTCCTTTCCTTGCTGCATCGATTTTTAATAAACACGATTGCATCAGGTGAAATCGAATATGCCCTTGCTTATCGTTTTATCTTCACATAGACTCCTGTAATCCAAACTTACTTTTCCACCACACTTTGTTGTTTATCAATGACTTAATTGCGTTTGCCGCTGTTGGCTGAGACTGTGAGGCCGTTATGAAATTGTGCAGTTCAAAAACAATCAGACATTGTTGTCTCTGCTCTATGGTGGCGAATCGCGTTATTGCCACGAAGGCCTCAGGACAATGTCTGTCTTTATGACGAGGCGCTCGGCAATATCATGTCCAGATGCCGCACCCCTGAAACGGCACCATAACCTATAAAACAAACCTGACCGCAGGCTGTTCCTAATCGCATGAAGCCTCGAAACGGGACACAATATTGTTTGAATTCTATTTGTATTGGTGCAACTGACCCTTATATGACTCACTGCCGACATTAAAGGGGGAGAGAGACAGAGCAAGAGAGAGGAATTGCGGGATGTTTGTGGGAGAAAAGGCGAGGGGTTATTTTTCACCTCGAGATGGATGTGCCAGCATCCAGTGTGATTAGAGAAATGGATAACTCACTAACATCTGTGCAAACTACAATAAAGAGGGATTTAGTGTTACCCTGAGGAAGGAAAGGAGAGGCTGTCTGTCCATTAAACGGTTTATTACAGAGCCAGAAGCCCTGTTCTAACTCACTTATTTCTGCGCGGGGGTTTAGACTCTGTGACTGCTTGTCATCCTCGGCAGACAACGCTCCGGGCTCCGTTACTCCTCTCCCTCTCTCAAACTGACTTCTGTCTTTCTTCCTCTCTCTCTCTCACTCCCCTCCTTTCCTCTCATTCTCTCCCATTGCCTCCGATGTGTCCCTCCCTCCATATCTCCCTCTCTCTTCTTCCCTCCCTCCCTCTCGGTCGCTGTCTGCCTCTCTTTCTCTCCTCTCTCTGTGAGTGCACTAGGTGGATGACAATCAAATGACTCATTGAGCAGCTGGAGAGGCCGACCCCCGGCGAGGGCTTAACTACGGAAAGTGAGCATGATCATGTCACACTTCACAATGCTCGTTGGCTGTAGCCGTGGCAGCGGGAGGGACAGGGAGGGGCTACTTTAAAGAGACAGTGACACGGTTGAAGCTGGACAACGGAGAGAACCCGTTCTGTTTGTTGACTTTATACTTGATTCACCATTGTGAGGTATACTGTGAGATGGTCTTTCTTTTTTCTTTTTGTTTCTTTTTTTTTTGTAATTTATTACAGGTATGAAGGATGTGATTGCAGCAGGTGTGTGCATTAATTTGATATATTGTGTCTGGCTGTTAAGTTTCCCTCTGAAATCTGGTTTAGGACAAGTACAGCTGATGTATTTTACACTTGAAACGGGCGAGTATATCAGATCAGTAATGTATCGTCAAAGCATGACAAACACGAGCGCTTGTCTCATTAAATGTCCCCATGCGCCATTTCAAATCTCGGCTCAGTGTGTGTATGTAAGTGTGTGTGCACGCAGGAGGAGACAGCATTGGCTGGGAGGAATTGATGCCCTGTGTTTGGCTAATTAAGACAGCACTAGACATTTCCGTGCAGTGAGATGGCGGAGAGGTGCTAATTCATAATTGACGTAATGGATGGAGTCTGTCTGTTGGCTTTTTAAACGCTTGCGATTTCGCCGTGATTAGCTGACACGTACCTTTGTGTGAATAATGAAAATATGCACCATGCTCCACACTTTAATGGATACCAAGCCAATCTCAAACCAGCTTTTTCAGACAGCCATCTTTTCCTCCCTCTCTTCCTCTCTGGGCCTCCCTGGAATGGCTGTCACATGAAAAATGGACCTTATTTGAGATGGACACTTTGTTAAATATAATCTTCTAATATATTCTATTAGTCCTGGTTCCCACCCAGGAGCCAGAGTGGCTATATACAAATCCCTGCTTTCAGCTCACACAGCTTACACCGATGCTATCGCATGCAGAGACCTGCAATTTTGTGTTGGTATTGTGCAACTCGACAAACCTGTGCATTTTATACAATCCGGCATGTTACATCAAAGCACACTTTGTATATACATCTGAGAAAGGCATAGCTTATGGGCTTGAACAATGGTCAGACCAACAATGTGAGAGGATGTGCATGTTTACATTAAGATAGTGCTGAAACTGTAAAGCCTGTGCAACAATTCAAGCAGGTGCTTGTGTAATACAGTGGAAATACATATGTTATAGTGCAGTTTATGCCTATTGTATCACCATTCTGTTTTTGTAATGGCTTTACTTAATAGAATAATGATCACATGTATGACCATGTTGCATTATAACATAAACAGATAATGTTGCAAAAATTTAAATCAGTGTTCGTTTATTAACACAGACCAGTTCAGTTCTGCAGCCAACTCTCTCTCAGAGAGTGTATCCATATCTACGTCACTCAAACTGTGACCCAAACAGACAGCTAAAATAACACTCTGGTAGCGTAAACAAAGCAAGATTACCCCCATGGGAGTGTGCAGTCTATTGTACACCCTTCAGCCCTCTCCTCCTCCTCTCTGCTTGACTACAGCCTCCTGACATTCAGCAGCACTTGTCAGCTGGATTGTTTATACTCTAAGAATTAAGTTTGTGTAGGATTTTGTGTGCCTTTGTGTTTTCCGTGTAGATGTCTTCCTGTAGGTTTACCCAAGATTGAAATTTGAGGGGGATTGGAGAGCAAGGTAGAAATCTTTAGCAAGTGCATAACATATAATACATAGAGAGGAAAAAAGGCTTGCATTAAAAATCATGAAATAAATAATAATATCAAAAGAAAAAAAAAAAAAAACGTATCAGAGGATGTCCATGCGAGAGGAATAAATCCTGTGTTTTTTTTTTTTTTTTACCATAATGAGATTACAGCCATTTTGCACCATAGTCATTAGCACTGCAGCAGAATAATCCAGCCAATCAGAGCGCAGGAAAGGAATCAGCTCTGTCTCTGATGCCCATCAGCTGTCGAGCGAGGCCAGCTGGGTGACATCATGGGGTCTGTTTCCGTGGTGATGATTGACACTGTGTCTGTCAAAGCTGGAGAGCTGCACACATGTGACTCGTCATTAGCGATGAGAGCGAGCGAAAGAGGTCTCCGCTGCCACTGTCCCCCATCCTGTCTAATCACCTGCCCATTGTAGCTGAAACGTGTAAACATTAGCAAAGAAAAAGTGACTGATTTCATCTCATTTCATCTCGAGGGACACATCGCAGATTATGCTTTTTTTCCCTCTACATCATTATCTTTTACGATGTGTTACACTGCATGCAAAAATGACATATATTTACATGTTTTCCAGGCTTTCTTGCATGCAACGTATGTTAGCAACACTGCTACGCCTGCATTTTAATCAAACTCTTTGTGGATAGGTGTTTTTCTGATCCCAGTGTATGGTTTTTTTGTGGAATAGATGTGTAGTGTGCACACTGTGCTTAAATATTGGCTTTTACATATTTAAAAAATGACCTTCTGACTAGTGGATGACATTAGCATCTGAACCTTGCATCTAATTGTAAACTCCTGTGTTCTTCTTGGCTGCTGTGCAATTGCTAAAGATGTTTTAGAGTATCCGACAACTTTAATCAGGCAGAGCAACATTTCCGCCTCTCAGTGGAAGTTAAAGTCAAGCATGCGTCCGTGACTAATCGCAGTGAAGGCCTTGTGTCTCCACGGGGTCAAAAGTGACATGCGGACCCCCAAACCAGCCAGCCTAGGCCTCAATGTCAGCGAGTGTACAATGAACTGACATTTCCGATTCGCTCGTTTAGCGAGAGTGTCGTATCCACACTTGGCTACTGACCAGTGGAAGCATCATATCACACGTGAAGTGGCTCCAGATGTTTCTGCTCTGGCTGGCCACAAGCTGCACATCTGCTTAAGGCAATGCACATATCCAGGTGCAATCGTCAAAGAAAAGATTAATTAGCCAACACTTTAAATTAATGTCCATTGATGGACCTTTAATTATGGAGTAATTAATTATCATTACAACACAGACTAATTATATCATTAAGTATAGTCAACCAAAAATAATTTCATTACACCAAAGTGATTCCAAGACACTCTACTTATTTTGAACCCAAGCGCACGGGTAAGTAAACAACATCATTGTTATTATCCGTATGTTCGTGTTCTAGCAAAACAACGGAGGTGGCAGCTAACCGCACGTCTGCTCGTGGGTGTCGGCTTCAATTAATTTCCCTACAATCTATGAAGTTATTTTGAACATTTCTGTAGTAATAACATCTCCAATACAGGAGGAAAAAAACTACATCTGCTTTTTGCAGCGATACAGTACTAGGACTGATTAAAGAATTTCCTGTGTGTGATATCAACACTCTTTTACGCTCTCCCTGTTTTGTTTAAGATTGAAATCCCCACAAGACAGCGAAAGACTGACGGTTCCTCAGCAAAGTTCACACTGTGTGCGCCGTGAAATGCACTGAGCCCACCCAAAACTGTCAAAACGACAAACAGTACATCTCCCCTGCAAGCAGAGCCCCGATATCGCAGCCGGTGTCATTGCAAATGGACGACATCTCCTGTGCGTGCCTGATAAGGGCACTCACCTCACGGTGACCTGATTCGATGTACACACGCACGCGCTCGCAAGTATACGCTCCAACGTGAGCATATACAAACACGGGCGCACATCTCATGCAGATACGCAGAGACACACAACGAATCTCTCGTTCTGTCTCTCTTCCTCATCTTGTTGCCTAGACGTGCATGTCTCTGGCAGATGTACAATGTCACAGGCAGGAGGAAGGAAAAAAAAATAGAAAGTTGTGTTCCCAGGCAAAAGCGGGCATGCCAATCACATTTCACCATGTCCAACCTTGTGACAAATCCTGTCATTCAAACCTGGTATCACAGACCTGTCCATATGGTTACCTGTCTCCTGTCACTCTGTCAATCTCAGCCTACAGAGCTAAAGCATGGGTCGGACAAGAGTGTGGACGCAAACCCCGCGAGTCAGAGGAACTCTCCGCCACGCTAAAGGCTTACAGTCCTGCAAACGAGTTGACTGACAGCTCATGATTGTCCTTCCTCAGCAGTGACACGTTGGAGTACTCCTAAACTACCAGTGCCTCGTTTTCATCGGGCTTCGCCTTTTCTCATCTTCACTCATTCGTCTACCCCCCACTCGCTTACTCTTGTGCTTTTTTCCCCCTGCATGCGTGTGTCAAAACGTCAATTTCGGCACGACAGGATGTGACAAGGCCCGTTGCCCAGGGGGACGGCTGGGAATAGAGGGCTGCGCAAATTGATTTTGATTTCATTCCAAATCATTCAAAGTGTTTAGTTCTAATGGGAGCTGATCAGAGTGCAGTTCGGAGCACGGCACCGGGTCTGGAGATTAGTTCTGTCATTCGGGCGATCAGGGCCTGTCGGGTCCACTCCCTCGCTGCAAGACGGCGAGGGCCACGTCACTTCATCAGCCGTGCTCCATCTAAAGCCTACAGTTTACATAAGAGACACTGCGTGACACAAGCAATACCCTCTACCTCACACAAGAGGTGCAGAGATCCACCCACTGACGTCCAGAGCTGTCATGGGCATATGCTAATGAGACAAGATTGAGGAAAAGAGCCACTGCTACAAACACTGTATGCAAACAGGCTTCTGGGACTGGAGAAAAAGACAGAAGTCGAAAACGAGTGGAAGCTTAGCAAGAATTCAAGGTTTCGTGGATCTTGACTGCAATTTTCGCTTTGTGCTCTGCAATCCTGTGATTTTTCAAATGTCACATACTTAGAAACAGACCTTCAGCCATCTTAGTGTGGAGTAGACTGCCAGTTATGCATCATTTCTCAACATTCATACATTTCTCACATATGTAGCACTTTTTCCAACAACTAGCATGGGAAATATACATCTTGAATGTCTATACCAGCTTATTACCAGGCTTGTATTAAAGTCAGAATTAAAGAATCAGTTCTTCCTTAATTCATGAGTTGGAAACAAAATTGAACTTGTCCCATCAGAGGCATGAGTGGACAAATGTATAACTTTTAAACAAACATTTTTACTTATTGATTTTTTTTAAGGCTACCATACATTCAAATATTATTTAGACACATTTTTTGTTGAATGGCAATTCATGTCTGCTACCTAAATTCAAATTCAGCTGTGCCGAATTGGGCACAGCACTGCTTAGACCACCATGAATACTATTACAGTAAGTGTTGCTGGTTAATCAAATTAATCAAGAAACCTTGTTGAAACAAGGGGACCAGCACCCAAATTGTCATATTTGCAATTACTTTTCTTGATCATCTTGTTCAATTCCTTCTTTTGGTCAGTTACAGTTTAGATGAGTATCATAACAAACTGGGGCCTGGTTGTAGTTCGGGAAACCAAGGTATCACTGCTGCTTTGTGGTGGGTATGAAACAAGATGCCGTCGGCTGCACAAGTGTTACTCCATGTACAAGAGTTTCTAATTTGCAAGCAGCTGATGGGCCAGAACTTTCTGAGCTGATCAAATGTGACAGCATCAAAGAGTGAGCTAAAGCAGACAAACTTTACAGCCTCTCCATCAGATATGAAATCCCAAGAGAGAGGGTGGAAAGGAAGACTAAGGAGAGAGAGAGTGAGTGAGCAAGAAAAGAGCTTGAGGGTTATTGTGGGATAGACTCCCTAATTTGCACATGCAGATATACCCACATAGACACATGATATATTTAACAAAAGCGACAGGTTTATGAACACTGCATATATACACACTGTATATGTGTATGTTATGGACTGTATTTAAACACTTCTTTTGTCACACTCAGTTGTTTGGTAGGGTAGGATGTATTTAGTGAGTAAATGACTGACCTGCTATACTTACAGTATCTGTTTCCTATCCCGCAATTAAAAGAGCTTACCTTACTCCATTGTTAATGTTCCTGTTTGGTTCTTGCCTCTGGTGTTCATCAAGAAAAAAAAAAAAAAAGCTCAGTGATGATTCTGTCCTGCGTTTCACGTGGTAGTCTAAAATTGTATAAAACTAAATACATACTGAAGGTTGAATAATCCATCCTAGTCACTATAAAGGTTCCATCTAAAGATGTGCCAGTGGGATCAACCTCAATCAACAGCATCTCATCAGCCCAAGCTGGACTTATTAAAAACTTTCATCAATGGGACAGAGGGGCATCGCTCTCAGATAGGGTGTGAGCGTCCGTGTGGAAGGACAGCAGGGCGAGATGCCAGTCTTCTTAGGGGGCATGACTATGCCAGAGCCCTGAAGCCTGTGCCCTTATGCCAAGGACAGGTGTGGTGGAACACTTGATTCAGACAAATTTAATAGAATTTATGCATTTATTTATTTTTTTTGCAACCGATTTAATTATATTTTGAGAAATGTCTTAGCTTTAAGAGTGACATAATGAATGAATATAATTTAAAAATAATTGTTTTATTTTTGTATACTGCATTTTAAAATGTACTTTATTCTTGTGTTGGCAAAGCTGAATTTTTAGCAGCCATAACTCCAGTGTCATATTAATTTATTATTATTAGTTAAAACGGGTGCTTTGTAACATATTTGTATAACCTAAAAATGTATTCACTGACACTTTTGATATTGATATTGTCACTCAAAACAAGAAAAAAAAGCTTCTTGATCCCAAACTATTGATAAGTTGTGTCTATTTGCCCACAATAGATGCTACTTTACTTTTAGTTCATTATTCTTAGATATCACATGCACATTAACATGAGAGCTCCATTCAGATGGAAGGTGCAAGCTCACCTGCTAGCATATCTTGTTAAGGCTGTTTTTTATTCTGTGTGAGATCAGAGGCCGGATCCCCATGAGGTCAGCACTTTCTCTCTTCCCCCAGCGTCTCACCACTGCTTTAAGGTGCCTACTCATGCCACGAAGAGACAGGATCTAATAGATTGATACACAGGTTTTGACATGCTATTTGAGCGTGCAGCCGCCCTGTAATTGGCCACGTCATCATGCATTAAATTAACGATATATAGAGAAGTGCCCAGAGACGAGTGTCTTTGGCCGATCCATCAGCCGTCAGGACAAACTACATCTGACGGCTCTCTCCGTGGGGCTAAGAGCAGCGAGACAGGGAGGGAGAGAGAGGAGCAGGAAGGAAGGATTTCAGCAGCAGGCCTTTTTATAGTATTGCTCTTGCTGATGAGGATGCGAGATCGTGTGAGAAGGTTTTTATTTTAAAAAAGTCTTTGTAGGTTGACCTCTCAATCGTTCATCCAGATGATCGTCAGCTCAGTACTTATTTAAAGTGTTGGGGTAATGCATTGCAAGTTACATCTGATTACTTTTTCTGTAACTAGTAAAGTACACAATATCTGAGTTCCTCTTACTTTTTCAAATAATTAACACCAGTTACTTTGTTTTCCTTTGTCTTGACTGACAGCTCTCGTGTTGCCATGTTGAGAGAATAGAAGTGGAGAGGGGTGGTGTATGAATATGATGTTACACAGAACATTTGATCAGTAGGAGTTTTTATCCACAGGCCATTCAACTCTTCAACCAGGATGTTCCACTCTCCTGTTCATAGGACTCATAGGACTGGTATCAGCTCACTCATACACTGCTGAGCTGACATTGCACTGCTCACTGCACTTTAGTCTGGACTATAAGCAGTACTTGCACTACATTTTTATCCTGTTGCATGTACAATCTTGCAATCAGTGTTTATTGTTTTTTATTGTTATTATTATTCTGTTTACATTTACATGCACTTTCTTTTTTAGGATTTTTTTTTTATTGTTACTTTCATTTTCATTGCGGTTCAGGACATTTCACTGTATGTTGTACCTGTATAACTATGCATGTGACAAATAAAGAATCTTGAATCTTACTGTAATTCTAGATCTATGAACAGAACATGTATTTTACTCATCTCACCTGCACAAAAAAGATTCAGTATTCCTTAAAATGAATCAAATGCAAACTCAGATTATTGTTTGAGCTGCACCCTCTACTATACAGACATGCATTTGCATTTCCTTCAGCCTGAGGCGTATTAATGTTGCATTAGTTGAGAAAGGGCTTTTACATTTGAAAAGAAAAATAGAAATTAGTTACTTTTTAGAGAGTGACGCAATATTGTTATAAAGCATTCCTTTTAAAAGTAACTTTTTATCCCAAACACTGTGTATTTTTGAATACAGAAAATGACCCTATGGGTTAGGGTTATGATAATATTTTCTATAAAATATATCTTGTTAAACCTAATTAAAATGTTAACCTATAACAATTGCATTACATAACGCTTAATAAAGCTTACAATGCAGATATATTTTGCCCTAAGTAGTGTAAGTTTCTTATGAAAAATGCAAAACCTTGGTTAATGGTGTGTTTGGGGCTGGACTTTTTGTTTTTTATGTGAACTTATCCCTTAATGATGTTAATCATTCATCATTGTCTACTCTTTGAGAGATAATTTCTGTTGATTATGCATTGATTCTATTGATTGTGTTATTGATATTGCAATAACACTGCTGTTTTCCTCTTGTTGTTTTCATTCACCGGATTGACTGAACAGTGTAACCCTGTAAGGATCTCGCTTCCTTCTGAAAGCTTTTATATAAATCAGGCCTTCGCTCTAATTTCCTGGAAAGCCACAATTTCCATGTATGGTGCTTCATACAGCCACCATACAATGATTATCCCTGCTGTTAAACTAAAAAGAACAAAGGGTGAGAAGGAAAATATGACATTGGTTTTTATGAAAATCTGGATTCAGCCCAGTCTGGAGAGCAATTATTCAGTTGGATATATTCACGTAGCGCACAAATTATTAAAAAATATCACCTCATGCTGCTTAAGGGTGCGAGCAAGATGGAGGTGTATAATATGGAAACACTGACAGAAGCCATTTTGATCTTTAAATACCCTTAAAAAAGAAGAGTGACCTTTACTTAGAAGTTATATAAAGGTGCAATTTAAGCAGACTCTCTGGAGTTCAGATTTATTAACATGAAATCTGAAATGGAGCATACTTTATGGCCCCATGCTCTGCCGCAGGACTTACGGGGGCCTTTGCCATTTCAAGCTCTCCATATTACCATATTATTATTTCATTATTTCTTTATACCAATCCCTAAACTCAAACGTGGCCATAAGTGCAGACGACGTCAGTTTAAAAGGGAAAAGTACTCACGATATATATATTGAAATGCAATCATCGCAGTGACTCATATCTACAGGTTCTCACCCATGGGTTTTCTTTGGCTAAGGGTATCGGTTACAAATGCTCGCTCACCTCAGCCTCTCACACCCTCCCACTTTCTCTCTCTCACACACTCCCCACCTTTTGTATTCACACAACACCGTTATAGATCTAGTCAAAGGGCCCAGGTTTATTTTCCTTTGCACGGGGGATGTAAGCATTGAAAACACAAGCTGTGTTTGAGGGAGGAAGTTGGCGAGACAACAGAGGATGCTTTATGCCGCCGACACAATGGGGAGAGGATCACAATGGCATCCTGCCGAGCCAGTGGCACACAACGTGGGATTACAGCAAGTGGGACTTAAAGCACTGCAGATGGGGCGGGGGGGATCCACTGCAATCAGATGCATCACAAGCCGAGCTCAAGAGATGCTTGCTTCGCTCCTAGTGGTGACCCAAATGTTTAAGCTGAATAAAGCTTTGAGGGAAGTGTGCCGTGTTGTATAAATACCGTACATGGCACTTGTTCTTTCCTCCCACCTCGTGATTGAACCAAAGTGTGCACTGGAGATCAGTGAGACACATCCAAACAAACACCATATCTCATAGTCAGCAGTGAAGTGGTTGCCACCTTCAATTACAGAGCGTCAAAACAGGCAGTCGTGCAGTCTCTTTTTACCCATTTCCTCTTGATACCTGCTCAGACTCCAGTCGTTAACATGCTCAACCTGGCACTTCCCGCTCATGACTTATCTCCATCCCCCTTGTTGACTTTCACGTCCACATTTTAGCCCTTTGCGTGCGTCACTGTCCTACATTATGTACCTCCAGGTGTCCTTACAGAGGGCTATCTGCAGCCATCTCAGCAGGGGTGCTGAGGGGCTCTGTCATGGGCCCTGCTGTCAGCCCTTGCCCCTGTGACAGGGAGCAGCGCGGCTGCTAATAAGGGTATTCATCACGACTGCCCAGAGCCGTGACAAGAGAGTCTGCGCCACTCGAATGTCCCTCAAATATGAACTTATCATTTAATTACTCTCCCGTGCCTCTTGATTGCCTTGTCAAGATGCAGGTTAGTTAAGAGAAGAGATCTCTTCTCGTTGCCCGGGCCCCGGCCCTTGCCGTGACAACTGCTCGTCTCATCAAAACATCAGCTGCCCGGGAGATCCTCGAAAATGAGATTCAATTTCATCTGCACTGAGTTTTTTCCTCCCCCTTGCTCAGGGTCGGAGTCATGAAGTGGGAAGATCCATAAGTGAGAGAACATTTGATTGCTACACGGTTAGCAGCATAAACAGGGGAGAGAGAACTGTGATTTTTTTTGTTTTGGATCCTGGTAAGATGAAAGAAGTGGTTCATCCAAACCTGAACATTGATTTTAGTCAATCATTTACTCACCCTTGTGTTTAAATCTGTATTTATTTTGTGAAACACAAATAAATTAAAAGAAAATTTCAACTCACATGCACTGTATATATAAAGTGTTCAGGTGCCATATGAGCGCTTTATGTAATAAACAAACCAAAAGCTATTATTCTATGCCCATTTGAACTAATTATATATATATATATATATATATATATATATATATATATATATATAAAACCCTCACCGAACTCAAGCAGTACAACAAGGACACTAGTTCCCCTTTTATTTTGGACACTTTATTTCCCTTGAACACTTTATTTTGTGCATTTATTTAATAATAAGGCGTGACATCAGTCCCACTGTGTCTGTGTTGGCTCGATCATGTGGGGAAAAAAAATAATACATATATATATATATATATATATATATATATATATATACACATACAGTACTGTGCACAAGTCTTAGGCCACTAGTATTTTCACTAACAAAAATGGTTTTATGTCGGTTATTAACATGTCAGTTGGAAATCAGTTTATATTTCCAAACATTATTTTTGTCATTAATTGTAAAAATGCAGTGAGATTATTGTGATCTGATCTGATGATGATCAGATCAGATCTCTGTGTGGAGCACTGTCTGTTGTCAGACTCCTTGTGCACACAATAGCCTCACTGCATTATTACGATTGATGACAAAAATAATGTTTGGAATGTTTGATATTTCTAAATGACACGCTACTGCAAACAGAAATAACCAACTTAAAAAAAAAAATTGTTGGTGAAAATACTAGTGGCTTAAGACTTTGGCAAAATACTGTATCTTATTTTTTTATTATAATGATTGTTTGAACTTTAGAACAGCAAACACTATTAACTGTGACTTTTCCCTCAATACATTTTTAATTTGCTGATTATAATATGGCATTAATATGTGCTTAATTAACACAAATCAATTGCTAATATTCTAGTAATATGCATACTAATAAGCTACTAATAGGTGTAACTGTAAAATAAAGTTTTACCGAATGATTCATTCATAATACTTGAAGTACTTCAAAATACTTCTAGAGGTGGTTTTTAATAAATGAAGACCTTTTCTTTTGCATAAGGTTGTGGAACAGACCACATGTTTTATATGGACCACTTTTATGATACTTTTATGATGCTTGACAACCCCGGTTTTCTCTTACTTTCATTAAATCAAAAAAATTGGCCAGGTATTTCTTCAAAAATGCATGTTTTTGTGTTGCTTGGAAGCCATACAGGTTAGGAATGAGATATGATTGAATAAATGGCAGAATAATTAGGGGAAAAAAATAATAAAGAGGAATTAATTATTATAAGGAATGTTATCAGACTTCCCTGTAACCATACAATAAGAATTCAAGCATTCTAGTTGTCATTCTTTGGTTTTGTATGGCATATTTTAGAGTGTCTATAATGAATGTTTATACTTCTGTGCTGAAATAAACTGAAAATAACAGTGTATTATGCACATAAGTGCACTAAATGCTGAAAAATGGCAATGTGAAGTCATGAAAGTCAAGAGACACTTACACTTCTGACATACTCTGTTCTAACTGTGCCATTTTTGGCTGGCAAGTCGTGCAATTCCACAACTCCAATTCTGTTCAACACTCATGTAATAAAATCACTCTCAGTATTAAGAGGGATCTTGGCATTTCTTTTTTTATTTCTGTGCAACAGTTTACAGCCCTCTAGGGGAAACAGAGCCCAACCTATAAAAGTTCTAGCCTGGCATGAACTGAAGCCTTTCAAATGAAGACGTATGTCATGGAGTCAGAATGAGAGAGAGTTAAAGATCGAGAGATGGAGAAAAGCTGAAATGAGAGAGGGACAATTTTTGCCATATGATGTGATACAAATTAAATGTGAGCCTGAAATTTTGGCCATTTCTTTCCCAAATGACTAGAATGAATATGGGGTAGTTAAAGTTTAATGTCCTATTATGTGTCTGTTTTACTCTCACTGTTAGTCAGAAAGGTTCATTTGAGTCGAGTATCTTATAGATGCTGACTAGCAATTAGACAACAATCTTAGACCAATATGAACATGAACTTTCTCACATCTCACGGCAGTTCTTACAAATTTTACGAGGTGGCTAATTTGTACAGTTTTGTATGACCTCAATCGTATGAATACATACAATTTTGCTAAATCGTATATATTTTAAGGGTTGCCAGTTCATATGAATTTGTGCAAATTACCTACACCTAACCCCACCCCTAAACCTACTCGTTATTGGGGTTTAAAATAGTATAAATAAATAAAAACAAATAGAGTGCAAGTTAAGTAGGTGGCAAATCGTACAAGTGAGGTCATACGAATATGTATGAATTAGCAAAAATTTGCCACCTCGTACGAATATGTATAAATTGGTCTTGAGACTGTGTTGGCAATTTCTGTTTACATTCGTCTCATGGCATGCGATTGCTCTTTTGGCAATACCCTTGGGATAGTGGTATGATGCAGCACAACAATCTCCGACAGGAAACTGCTGCCACGTTCTGTTCAAGACAAATTCCAAATAGTTTTCAATGGTCGCTTTATCGCGTCCGGTGTAGGCCCGGGGAATACTTCACTTTCCACATTCTATTCCATCTCGTGCACAGAGAGGGTCTTGCATCCACGCTATTTTAAAAGTATACTTGTATACAGTATAAAAGTATACTGGACAGACCAGCTCGATACATGCACAAGGCCACCTAATTGACTTGCAATTTTTCAGCATTCTTCTCGCACATACTGTACAGTCCGTGCGGTCTCAAAAAATTGCAATGACCCGCTGTCCATGACCCCTCCTGATGACGAAAATGACGTAATGCAGATGGCCGAAGTATACTTCAGCCTTAAAGCTGGCGTGGTGTTTGCTGTAGGCAAGTATGTTTAGGTATTCAGCCCGATATTTATACGGTTTTAAATTTTTGTTTGAAAAAAAAAAAACTTTTCTCGTCTCGTTCTCTTGAATCCAGTGTCTCATCCCACCCCTAATTTAAATATACAGTGGGGCAAAGAAGTATTTAGTCAGCCACCAATTGTGCATGTTTTCCCCCTTAAAAAGATTATTATAAAAAGAAGTTATTTTCATCATAGGTATACCTCAACTATGAGAGACAAAATAAGAAAAAAAAAATCAAGAAAATCACGCTGTAGGGTGGGTTAGGTAAATTAGGTTAGGTAAATTGGTAAGATTTCTGGCTTTCACAGACTTGTAACTTCTTCTTTAAGAGGCTCCTCTGTCTTCCACTCGTTACCTGCATCTGTTTGAACTCGTTATCAGTATAAAAGACTCTTGTCCACAACCTCAAACAGTCACACTCCCAACTCCACTATGGCCAAGACCAAAGAGCTGTCAAAGGACACCAGAAACAAAATTATAGACCTGCACAAGGCTGGGAAGACTGAATCTGCAATAGGTAAGCAGCTTGGTGTGAACAAATCAACTGTGGGAGCAATTATTTAAAAAAATGGAAGACATACAAGACCACTGATAATCTCCCTCGATCTGGGGCTCCACACAAGATCTAACCCCGTGGGGTCAAAATGATCAAAAGAACTGTGAAAATGATCAAAAGAACCACACGGGGGGACTTAGCGAATGACCTGCAGAGAGCTGGGACCAAAGTAACAAAGGCTACCATCAGTAACACATTGAGACTCAAATCCTTTTTTTCCACCATAATTTGCAAATAAATTCTTAAAAATCCTACAATGTGATTTTCTGGATTTCTTTTATTATTTTGTATCTCATAGTTGAGGTATACCTATGATGAAAATTACAGGCCTCTCTCATCTTTTTAGGTGGGAGAACTTACACAATTGGTGGCAAAACTACATACTTCTTTGGCCAACTGTATATTTAAGTGAAACATTGCAGATCTATGCATTCATTCAATTTTCCATGTCTACACTTCACAGTGGAATTCTCTGGAGGCATTCAAACAGTCCAACAATACAATCCCATCAGTCACAACACAAAAAGACTAAATATAACTGATCACTTACCTCACTCCTGTGACAACAACTATTCTGGTACCCCTCGATTACTGAAAATCCACCTTTATTTTGATTAACTTCTCACTCAACTTTATTAATTAAATAGCACAAGAGGGGAATTTAGAGCTTGGGTTGCATCCTTATGTTTGTGTTATTCTGAGTTGTAAATGACTTTAGATAAAAGTGTCTACTAAATTAATAAATGCAAAATTAAACAGTTGTTTTCATATAAATGTACGGTCCCCCATCCCCCAAATCTTACACACAAGTGAAAGTATGAACCCTAACTCTTCACACAGTTTATAACAGTACTTATGTTCTATGGACATGAAACCTTTTACAACCATGAAGGGTCCAAATAGTCTCTAAACTTCTTTCTCTCTTGCATACAGAGGGATTACCTTAAATTCCTGAGAGGGCTTACATTTTCTTCTTTATGATTAAAATTGTTGCCAAGAAAAATGAATGTTTTACTTTTTTTTTCATAAGCAGCCAGTTGACCATGCATTGTAATATATTAATGCACTTGATATAGAAACACAACATTTACATTTATGCTCTTGGCAGATGATTTTATCCAAATTGATAAGATAATTTATCCAACTGAGTGCAACTGGGTCCAGTTTTTCAGGATGTCTGCTCCCTGGGAATCAAACCGATGTTGAGCTATTTGAACAATGAAACGATAAAGACTAATGATACCTAGGGTGGCCATACAACTTTTTTTTCCTCCCTAAAATTTCCTGGCCAGGATTTCTATATGGCATAAAATATCCAGGATTTGGCTATGTTTTGTTCTTTTTTATGCTTGCTGAAGATAATGATCTGAATGTTGTTTTACCAATAACACACGTAGTGATGCAAATACATATGGGCTGGTTGGACTTTGCAGATCAATCAGTTTATTACATCAAAGTACTGCAAGAGTGACTGAAAACCATAAGAAACCCACTTTGAAGCAGTTTAAACACACCTGATATGTGCGTCTATTTGAATCGCTTTGACTGTTCTTTGTAGATCCCACCTTCTCACAAACCACGATTGGTCAATTATAACGCCTCCATGATAGTGGTCGAACTACTTTTCGATCATTACCTTAAGCAAGTATGAAAACAAGACAACAAAGCCCAGGACGTATCTGGGAAAAGGAAGATGTATGATATCCTAATACTTGTCTCAGTGTCTTACAGTCTTGAACTTTTCATAATATGGAACCATGTCATAGGAAAAAGTCAGAGCAAAAATATTGTCGAATCAAGAACACCATGATGCGCTCACTATTTCGAATGTGCGTTCAACACCTTCATGAGATCAAGGATATAAATGCCCAGCATGCTTTGTTGATATTGCTGGAATAACATGATAATGGCTGAAATGTGCCCACCCTCCAGACGCTATATGAGGTTTTTAAAGGCCTCACGGCTCTGTGTAAGGCATTTGACGCACTTTCCTTTAAAAGCGCTCTCTGTAACGATGCCGAAACCCATCTTCTCACAGCTCAAATTTTATCGCTCACAATAAATCCCAAGAATGGCAGAAAGGTGCTGCTTAAAGTGAGGTGCGTGGAACTTTCAGATGAATTGTGGCAGTCAGAATGCTGACTTTGACAAGCATATCAGCACGTCTCCCCGGATCCCGCATCAGAGGCGCAGTTGAAAAACATACCAAGATCTACCTGGCCCGTCTTCTCCGCCGGGACGACGATGGGCTGAAATCACACCACACTTCCCCCATCTGTGCCGAATCCTGCAGTGACAAGCATGAAAACCTGCGTAATCAAAGCGTAATTGATTATACTAATTGCCAGGGCATAATTGGATCCGACTCAATTAAAAAGCCTGAGTAATTGAAATGAATTACAAATGACGCATTTATTACCATCGGAATAAAAAAAAAAGCAAGCAGGCGTGAGAGAGGAAGAGAGAGAGAAAGAGAGAGAAAGCGAAAAGCTTGCAGGGTTGGGCTTTGTCTGCAGAGCTTGGGGTCCTGATGCACCTGCAATGCTAAATCATCAGCGCCTCACTAGATAGCGCCGGGCCGGGAATGCTTTGTGCTGTTTTTGCAATTCCTCAATGCGGATTTATATCTTTTGCTTCAGGAAAGGTTGTAATATTTCACGGCACACGGCACAGAGTGCGACTCAGTACTGTGCGGGCGTTCAGAATGAGTGCTGGAGGGGGACGAGGGGGAGGGTTGAAATACAGTATCAGCATATATTGTAATTTTATTTTGATAAGGCCACGCTTAAAAGCCGAGGAGGCTCCCATGCGCACGGAGGGCGAGCGGGTTTATTTATTTTACATATACACAAAGCCTGCGGACGCTTCCTCAGCCGTCATTAGCGATCCCTCTACGACAGGGGATATCGGCAAATGAGAACAGGTGTGCCCTCCCCCTCGCGAACCACCATTCAACAGTAGACTTGATAACGTAAACCACTTTGCAGCCACTTCCTGAGATGCAGCATGTGAGTAGTTGGCGTCTCCGAGCGCCCGAGTGTGTATGTGCACATGAGTGCGCATTTTTTATTCTCCAGCCCTGTCAGAATTTCCTTTCAAACTCGTCTGATCGGGTCGAGTCTCATCACGCTGTCACCCCAGCTCGCTTTTCATTAGTCTGCCTCCCTCACTCTCTCTCTTAGCCTCCCTCCCGTTCTCTATCTGTCTCTATTCGCCTAGCCAAGCAGAAGAACTCAAACACATGCGCAAATTAAATCGACATCCAAACTCACTCTCATATACAAAGCAATTTAAATGATATTCATTAGAGCGATGACAAGTCCTGATGAGGCTTCCAGGAGGAGAGCACTCCTTCAGCGCTTTCGCCGACTCCGTTTCATGCTCACCGATGCGTGATGCCCGTCGCCATACCATCACTTAAAATACAGAGAGAAGAGAAAGAGAGAAACCAAAGAAAACACACAACACCATAGGCTTGTCTCCAAACAGCTCCTTTCTCCATCCCATCCCTTCTCTTGAACACAAGCACAAATACGTTTCCCCAGACCCCTTTCTGGGTGTCTGTCTGGCTGTTTGCCTTTTGCGCCCTGTCCAAACATCTGACCTTTCTGCAGACAGATTAAACTTCACTCATTTTTCGCCACAAAACACTGGACTGTTTGATGTTACTTCCTGCCTATTTTGGTGTCTCTTTTTTTCTGTCATTACTCTATTTATGTCCATGGCAATTAAGTGCTGTCAGCTGCTCTTAATGTATTAAAAAGCCCAGCTCTCTCTCTTTCTCTTTTTTATGTTTTACCCTTCATCCGGACGAGAGCCAATTAATTTGGGCTTTTCTCTCGGCCCCTAATTAACCCCTTCAGGACTGAGATGATGGCTAATGCCACTGATTGAGGCCAAGCCTGAAATTACCCGGAATTACCCGACTGCTGTGAGCGAGAAGGGAGATTACCGCACGCCCATTGTTCACAGGGCTGCCATTCATTAGCTCGCTTACCCATAATTCATTAGCACGGAAAGGAACAAAATGGAGTCGATAACGTTGCGAACGCATTACGTACATTTCTCTTACTTGCTCCTGGCCTCCTTTCCTATCCTCTCTCTTTGTCTGACTCAAAGCTTTGGCAGACACGAGAGCCTGATGTTGTAATCAATATATGTGAGCTGACGTGAGTCTGGACATGCGTGTTAATTAAGCAGCTTGTGGGTGGAAATAATTTGAGTGTGATAATGAGTTTTGAGAGGGGACTCGAACAAGATAACTGTCTTTGGAGTCCAGCCACTGACATGTGGTGCTGTCTAACAAACCCCACCCGCTATTGTCAGCCCACGCTGACAGACAGGTAGCAATCAACCAATCATACATGAGATTCATGTTAACTTGTTTTCAGGTTTTGTGTGGGGATTTAGGTGTGCACCTGTTAACTTAATTAGAGTGTGCATATGATCAAGTCAAATGTCATCATTGTTAAAATTCACACCTGGATGGTGCAAGTTTCACGATTGTAGTCCATAGGTTTCAGAGTAAAATATAGAGAGTATTCATTAATAATTTGATCAGAATCTATTATAAATAAATATACAAAATGAAATACTTTCATATACAGCATGCAACATTGTTCACTAATAAATAACTGTTTCATCATGCATTCATACATATAAAATTATACACATAAATATACAACTCATAGTATTCATGCATATTCATGCATTGTGTTTTGCTCAAGCTACTGGCCAAAAGATAATGATGAGAGGGAAAAACAGCCCCGGGCTGATCACCGCTCCTGCCATTTCACAAAATAAGACACTCGCTATAGTTTGGTCATGCTGACCTCTTAATTCTGTTATTCTATTAGAGATGGGGGTAAAATTTAATTTGCGTGTGTATGTGTGTGTGTTTATAGAGCAGTGTGAGGGGTGTTCAGGTTAAATGGTGCTAAGCACTTTCCCTTATCACCCCGCTTTAGAAGATTCACCTCTGACCTTTCTGAGAGGTCTTCTTCAGTCTGAGCCCTAGGGCAACAAACCCTACGACATCAGCAAACCAAACAGACACAATCAGCACACATCACTTCTCTGACTGCCCTCGAGCGACAGTCACAGAGGTATTCTTTACTTTTCATTTCCTTTCCTTTCCTTTCCTTTCCTTTCCTTTCCTTTCCTTTCCTTTCTTTTCCAAACCAAACCAAACCAAACCAAACCAAACCCAAATTTTGCTAGGAAAAGCTGAACAGAGATTTTGCATGAAGTCAGCATCTGTAGACTTTCTTTTCAGAGCTGATCTGAACCAAACTAAACCAAATAAAGAACATATAATACATCCATGTAAAGATGAATGTAAAAAAGCAAAATCTGAAGATAAATTAACAAATTATATGAAGTGTCACGTAACTGTTACAGTGAGAGAAAAAAAGATAAAAGCCAAGCATTGGTGTTGACAGGCTAAGAGGAAACTAATGCTTCTGCACATATAAAGTTGCCATCATCCAACAACCATGTGGCACTAATAGAAACTGTATGGTGAACGCAGCATAGTCAAGATGATTGGTTAGCACAACTGCACATACTGTAGCACAGAGGTTGCACATAGCGCAAAGAAAATGTGTGTATATATCTGTTAATTATAACAACATAATTTATGAATATTTTAAATAATATTTAAATTATGTAACAACCACTCACAACACAAGCCAAAATAAGGGAAGCAAAACATAAGAAGAATAAGAAATATATATATATATATACTGTATAACCCATGGTCATACTTTTTATTATGTGGTCATAACTACTTACTTACATTAACAAAATAAATAATAATAGATACAATGTACTTACTATGTTACTATGTCACTTTTGCTGTAATTGAGGTGGGATACGGCTTAGATATAAGGGATAAGGTTAGAGACCGGTTTGGTGGTATAGGTTGGTTTAAGGGTGAGTTTAGGTGTAAGGGATGGGTCAACAGTTTAATTATAAATGTAGTTGCAGAAATAGTTACAATGTAATTACATATAGGTATTTAAAAAATATATATATATGAGTACAATGTGTGTACACAATAAGTGCATTGTACCAAACAATTAATTTAAATGTAGGTACATAGTAGTAAAGGTTACCTAATATCAACTGGGACCAAATTCTTTTTAAACAGATTCATGTCTTTGTTTTTTATACTTTTTCTATATCAATTTTAGTTAACTATTTTCTGCTCCGGTTTCCTGGAGAAAAGATGAGCGGCAGAGGTTGTGTGAAAATTCAGCTTCTGTAGCCTGCCATTCACCCCCATGCTCAGGTCAAAGGTCAGAGGCGATTGACAGGACAAGAGGGCTATGTCAGGGCCATGTTTATTTAACTCTTCAACAAATGAAAGGGTAAAAAAGGCTAACACAATAATGACAATGGCCCATACAGATGCAAACTGACCATTTGAATAAAGGAAGGGTAGATAGATAGATAGATAGATAGATAGATAGATAGATAGATAGATAGATAGATAGATAGATAGATAGATAGATA
>JAUCNO010001819.1:16518707-16570196 GCA_032353835.1 Enteromius viviparus
AGATAGATAGATAGATAGATAGATAGATAGATAGATAGATAGATAGATAGATAGATAGATAGATAGATAGATTTTATTTTTTTTTATAATTTTGCCTGAACTAAACTAATTTTATTTCATTCTAATTATTTTAAGTGTATAATGTTATATTATGCAAAATCTGTGACACTTTCTGATTCACACATTTAGCCAACTAACAGCTATGTGGCAGCTACTGTACTGAGCATGGCGACATTTAACATGCATAATTTTAGATTGTCTCTAGGGCATAGGTGCAGTGCAAACAGAAGTAATGCTGTTTTGAAGGCAAATTAAAATGAATTAGTATATAAATGAAGTCATGATGCAGGCATCAGCAGCTCCCAACCATCTCAGACAGATTTTATTGTGTTACAAGCACTAAAAGATTCACCCTCAGTGTCTTTTATATGCATTTTATAGTGGCTTTTTTTCATTCATCTGTGTTGGTGGGCTTTAACGTCTGCCGTTTGTGATGAATACTGAGGCGTATGTGTGCATCTGTATTGTAGCAACTAACTGCTTTTGCACTGTAGATAATTCTTCCCCCCGGTATGTTTGTCTCATAGACACGCAGGCCCACGTGGGAATGTGAGCAGGTTGGGAGGGAGCGAGTGCGCGCTCACCGAGACCTTATTACCTCTTCCTGCGTGGAGTGTGTTGTGTCTCGAGTGATTGGTGATCACATTTGTAATGGCACACTGCTGCACAACGCCATTATGCCCTTTGTCATCTTACTGAGCCACTGACAGCCAACCGGCTCTCGGAGACAAGAGGTATAAATGACAAACACACACACACGACCACGTATGTGTGATGATTCTGAGACTACAGGTGTGTGGTTAGAGCTTTTAAGTGAGCATCAAACTCTCTAACTCCTAGTTCCCTAAGATGTGTGGCGTATTGATTTCTTGTTGTGCAAAGAACCGTTCAAGCCCCATTTAAGATTTCCATCCGGCACGTAGCCGGGAGCACACCAAGGCCCCGTAAATTAGGGAAATCGCACATTCATCACACGCATTATTTTAAGATACTTTGGGAACGTGACAGCTTGAAGATCTATGGCGGTGCATTACAAAACGCTACGACGCCTCCCGTTCTATCTCTTCATTCCTCCTTGGGGTAATGTTGGGGTCATTGAGACACGCCCATGATTTAAAGGAGGTTTTTTTTTTTTCCTGCTAATATCCACTTTTTTCTCACCCATGCGTGTGTAGATTGTCCACGCACGAGCGTGTGATTGAGAGAATTTATAAGGTGCTCTAAATTAGCATTTGTAATGGGAGTGCTTCCAAGGTGAGCCTGCAGATGGTGAGTGAATTACAGTGCATGTAAATTACACAGGTTAAGAGAGACAGCTCGCCTCAAAGGCGTCCGCAGACAAAGTGAAGCCTTGGGTCAGCGCAGCAGTGAATCAATCAGGCCCGATTGTTGAGGAGCGGATGCGCGTTGCCTGCATCATTGTAATTTGCTATGGCGGTGCCCGCTTATTGTAAAGGCCTACTGAAAACACTCTGCGTGTGCTTGTTTGTGATAGCGCAAACACAGATACATTTCCGTTGGCGGCGTGCGTAATCCGCAATTTCGTTTATCTGAAAAGTCCAGCAATACATAAAGTCCCTCAGTAGCTCAATAGCATTACAACACAGCATTCATTTGTGCTGGAGAGGGCTGCTTCGAGAGTTTCACTGAGCTTTAGACACTCTGGTCTTTTGTAACAGCGCAACGGAGATAAAGCCTCCAATGTGCGGTTCGCTCCCGCACACGTAAACCTCTCATTCTCAGCAGATTATGTGTACAGACCAATTACGCTCCTCACATCTTGGGAAATATACTCATTGTTGGGGTATTTAGACACAAAGCAATTATGTAGGCCTTTTCTACACAAACATACCTTTGGCTGTGCATGTGTGCAACTGTTTAGAATTTGTTTACTCCCCGCCGTTAAGTGGGTCAAATTCAAACGCAACACCAATACGGCACACGCCGTGTCCTGTACACAGCTCGGGTTGCATTAAAAAGATGCCATTAGCATCGGGGAGGAGTGGGATATTGTTTATTTGCATGTGTGGGAGTGTGTAGGCATTTCTTGATAGTTAAATGTCTCCATGTATAGTTGTTTTCAACCTTAATAACCCCTAGTTCTGTGGCTTACCAGGCTGGGACAGAGAAGAGGAAATGGCTTTCTTACACTTCAATTTCACGCACATTTTCCTTGCGACTAATGAGCACCTTAAATATGGCGCCAGACTTCAGGGAAGCCTGTGAAGGCTGACATTTTCACACACAGCGGCACCTTGTCACCACACATGATGTCCCCTCTACCTGGCTCCTGACGTCTTTGAGTGTGTGTGTGTGTGTGTGTGTGTGTGTGTGTTTGTGTGCATGCTGAATGCTCTCTGACAGATCTGACGAGGAACATATTCGATAACTAAACACAGTAAACCATTGTTGAGAAAGTGTCCCATCATTATGAGATATATCTTATACGTGCCCCTGCTTCCACTGATCTGTTCACAAAGGTTCTCTCTCTCTCTCTTTCTCGCTCACATACACAAACACCAAGCTGGGAATCAGCATATACAGTATGTCATTTACATTTTCTTTGAGTGCAGTCTATGCCAAAGCAGAATGTTGTAGTCATAGTCTAAATGCGATTCTGTTGTCATCCTGGATGAGGCCCAAACAAATTTGTCCCTGCAAAATGGGAACCTGAGCTAATTACAACAGTGAAAATGGTGAAAAAGAGACAGTTAATGCCAGAGCAATTATCTGTTACATTCCTTTGTAGAGAGGGAAAGGCGCATCGCTCTTCACGCCGCCTGATGCTTCCCTAGTTAAACCATATTAGGAGACGTTGTGAGTCGATGTGTCACCAGGCAGGGAATTAGATGAGAGGAGTGATGGGATAGATCTGCCAAAAATATATGACACCACTAAAGTCTGCCGCATAAGAGATAAACACTTAATATTTGTGGGGCCAGTAGCAGAGGTCTATGCTTGTGCACACACACACAGTGGATTTTAATATGCTCGTACCTGTCAGAGGTCCGGTGGTCTACCCCTACTGCCACACAAACGTCTTTTCACACACTTGTCGACTGCTTATTTAACTGACAGCAGTTCTCTTTAATCTGCTCATTTCTTATCCCCCCGGCGCCCTACAGAATTGTGAGCCACGACACATCAAATTATTGCAAAAAACCAAAACAATTTCAATTTAATGCTGCAGTAGAAAAAAGGTTATATGAAGTCATATAATGAGTGCTTCATTGTCAACAACAACAAAAAAAGAAACACGGCACAGAATGCATAACACTGCCTGTGCTGTTAACATGCCAATATTTTACACATAAGATTTCCATTCACTGGCAGCTGTCAGTTACTTCAGTAAATTAACTGCCAAAACGTAGCAGAACTGTCAATTGGAGGTAAGGTAACCATGGTTACCTTTCATATCCCCAAAAATGATGAAGCTGCAGTGTGGTTTTATGGAGGAATAATTAGACAGAACAACAAAATAAAAGATACCAATCAAAAAGGCATTCTACAATATGAAACAACAACCAAGAGTGTTTATAAATAAAAGGTTACATTGTGGAATTCCTCCTTACATTATAAAGTAGCATCTTTTTATACAACCATTTAAGTGAAATGATGGAACAAGTACTGTCTTGTACAAGAAGTTTTAACCCTTTGAGCACGAGGTGGAAATAAATCTTTAGGGTGATTTTTTTTTCTTCTCATTTTCATATCTTCTGATTAAATAACATATTTATAAAACTATTGTGCAAAACAATTTTATTAATGTCTTCATATATTGTGCACCAGTAGATAGTCATACTCATCTTAAATTAAAAAATATAAAATGATGCATAATTTAGACAGAAATTAGTTTATGTTTTTATGTACACATTTTTACACTGACCTGAATTCATAAAGGCCCCTGATTTGAGCAAACTAAAAAACTGCTATTTTGGATTCACATATATTTCTGCACTGCAAGCTGTGTAAGAGGTGATCTATCAGACAAGGTGATTTTTCAAAATACCCTTGAATTTACCCACTCAAATACATATAAACTCAGTGATTTCCAATCTCTAAATTTCTCTCTTTTTATACATATATGTTTTTTTGTTTACTTTTGGGGGGTTGTAAATATAGACGTATTTAGGCGTACTCAGAGGGTTAAATTTTTCTGCTGACACCAGCATACTTAGGTCACATTAAAAAAAAAAAAAAAAAGAAAGAGGGAAAAAAGGAAAATAAAAAAAATAAAAAAATAAGAGAGAAGTAAAGCGAGAGATAAAGAAAAGCCCAGATTTAGTTATCAAATATTGAACTAAACCATTTCATTAATGCATGCAGCTTACTGCATCTCAAGGATGCCAAAAAAATTCAATTTACACAACTTTCAAATACATACAACTTCATTTTAAGTCTTTTTTATTTACCTTCATATTTTACCAGTGACCTCTTCACTCAGCACTGCACAGTTAGAAAATCATTTGTCATCATTTTCTCTGTTTTCCATTGTGAACTAAAAATGCAGAAAATTAATGTCTCTAGGGCCAAATGAGTGTTCCCCAGAGGAAAACTCCAAATGATGTGCCAAAACTAAACAGTAGTTCTCTGGCATCTATGTGCAGTTAGTTCTTCGTTAATTACTTTCAGTTCTTTTAATATTTTTTTTTCTTTTCCTTAAGAAATGTTAGTCAGAAGGCTTGAAAAAAGGACAGGAAATAAAGAGATGAGAGACAGTTCTTGTCCTTGGCCATTGCTAAGGTTTCTCAAGTTCACTAACATACATAAGATGGTCCTCAGGGGATTTACCATGGGTCTTACTCAGATGGAGCTTGACAGCATGCTTGCTGGCAAAAGTCCGGTTACACAGTTTACACTGATATGAGGTGCCATTTGCCTCCTCATCTGGGGAAGGGGAGGGGGAAAGTGAGTGGGGACTGGGGTTGGGGATTGAATGGGCCAAAGAATGCGTTGAAAGTAGTTTCTCAGAAAGCCCCTTGCTATGGCGTGAGATCTGGCTAACGAGATGCTCTCCAGACAACTTGGCCAGGTCCCTGAGCCGGAAGCCCAGATGTGACTCAAGATGGCTGACATAGGTAGATGGGGAACGGATCTGTGATGCACAGTCACTGCAGAAGAAGACAGGGTGGCCAGAGTCTAGATTTTTCAAGAACTTTGTGCCACCTGTCCGCCTCAGCTGGTATTTGACGTTGGCCAGCCAGTGGCTGATGGTGGTCATTGATAGGCCAGTGAAGCGGGAAATATGCATGCGCTCCTGTGGACTAAGGTCTGACATAATGTACTTGCCATCACCCGTTTGCCGCAAACTGGAGGCAAACTGTGCCTGCAAGATAAGTAGATGCTGAGGATTCCAGTTTGACTGTCGGCCCTTTCGTTTCTGAGCGGGAGAGATCTCCTCTGCTTCCTCTGCCGTCGATCCGTCTATATCTGAGCGCTCCGGAAGACTCGTAGGTGTTGAGGACTTGGATGCATGGCTCTCTGTGAGGTTGCGTAGCATATCGGAGATGTCGGACAGGGCATTTTCGCGCAGAGGCGAGTTGGACATGAAGGAAGCCACAGCAGATGGGGCTTTTGCCATGGTGATGGTGGACGATGGTGAAATTGAGGTGGGAGTGGAGGTGGAGGAGGACAGGGCAGCAGATCCCAGGGAGTTGCTCTTATCGCTCTTGCCTTTGGTCAGGTCAATAGGCTGGTCATTGTTGATGTGGTAAAAGTAGCGGTCTAGATGCTCGTTGGTTTTTTTGGTCTGAGATGGAGTGGAGGCAGCTACAGCTGCCTTCTCTGCCAAGCTGTTGCTCATCTTGAAGAGCATGCTCATGGGGTCGAGGGATGGCAGGGCAGGTTTGGCAGCTTTTCCTAGGTGAACATTCATGACAGACTGAAGCGCACTTAAAGGGTTGACAAATGGCTGCTCTGGAGGATGGTCGGTTATAATAGCAGTGCTGCTGCATAAGGTAGACACAGGGGCTTTGACAACATGGTCAGTACCATTCTCCAGGGACTCTTTTGTAAGAGCATCACCATTTAGGTCTTTGTGAGTATTTCCGCCCCCATTAGTCTCAGGGGTTTTGGCTCCTCTCCTTTCCTTGGGAGACTCCCCTCTGGCAGATTCCCCTGCATCACTGCTGCAAGGGGAGGGTGTGGTCCGTCTAAGTGGGGAAGATCTAGCGCCGGGATCCCTCATTTTCTCCTCTACTTTGGCCACTTTTTCTGTGACTTTTTTGACCAACTCCTCCATGGCATGAAAGTTGTTTTTGGGCAAAGGAGATGTTTGGCAACTAGGTGGAGAAATTAGAGGTTGGCTTTTGGTAGGAGACAGGATCTCTTCTCCAGAAAACATATACTTCAGAGGAGAACTTTTCCCTGAGTTGCGCAGGGACAGTTTCATAATGTTGGGAAGCTGGTAGGCAGCGTGAATACTGGGGTAGCCTCCCCAGCTGGGTGTGCCATTCTGTGCTTTGTTAATGGCAGATGTTACTGTATTCTCAAGAGACTTTAGAATGTCAAACCCCCCCTTAGGGCTTTCTTCAAGATCTTCCTCTGTCAAATATGGATATTTGGAGACTTCAAACTTCTCATCGGTCTCACTGTCTGCTCCCTTTTTGTCTTTGCTATTATTTGTCTCCTTGGTACACTCCACTTCCTTTTCCTCTTTTTTAATCTCCATGGGTGTGGTGGCAGGGGAGATACTAGGGGGAGGAGGTGCTGGTGGCGGTGGGGAAAATGCGGTGGCAGCCAGAGGCACTGACTGTACCTTGTCTTCATTAGTAGGTATAGTGTTAGGAGCCGTCGTGGACATTGACTCCATGATAGGTTTGCCTTTCTTGATGGCAGAGTTAGTGACCTTGATGAAGTGTCCTGTCACCATCATATGGGCCGTCAGCTCCTGCAGTGTGTCATGGGAGCTTCCACACTCCATGCACTTCAGGATCTGGGATTTCCGTGACTCAAACTGCCATGCATAACTAGCACCATTTTGGTGTCCATACCGATTGTTGGGTGTGATGTAGGGATTGTGGGTCTTTTGAAGAAGGTCGTTGGGGTCAGACAAAGAAGGCTTGGGGGTGCCGCCATTGGAATCTGGTGAGCTTGGGAGTTCCAGCTCAATGGGTGCTCTTTTACGAGCTGAGGAGATAATCTTGGCTGCCACAGGGGTTACTGGTTCCTTAAGAGGCACTTTCTGGTAGTGTTTCGTCTTGATCATGTGAACACTAAGGTCCTGCAGTGACTCAAAGGAATGGCCACAGTACATGCACTTAAGAACTTTCTGGGCATCCTCTTTTCCTTCCATCTCCAGCAGGGAACGTTTGCGAGGCTTCGACCAGCGCTTGGTACCTTCACTGTCTGTCTCATGGTTATCATCTCGGTAGTGGCCCGTCTCATTCATGTGCACAGTGAGCTCGACCAGAGTGTCATAGGCAGCACTGCAGTCTTTGCAGCGGAACTTGCTTGCACCAGTAAAGATGGAACCATAGAGCTTGGTGCTCTGCCGATAAAGCTGCACAGTACTGAAGAGGTTTGGCTCAGATGCTGGGTGCAGCAGTCTACTCTGGTTCTGTGAAACATTCTGCAAGGTCTTAGCCACTGCTGTCTGGTGCCAGTCATAACCACCACTACCACAGCTGCTGCTGCTGCTACTACTGCTGCTGCTACTACTGTGACTACGTGGGGGCTTTTCTGCTGTTTGCTGAGACATATTCAAGTTCAGCGATGACCAGTAGGAGTTGGTCAGGAAGCTAGTGTAGATAGCCTTCATCTGCTCCAGGCTGTCTGGGCCTAATTGTGTCAACTCCTCACTGCTTGGCATGGCTGTTGTCGTCATCATCATTGATGAAGTTGAAGAAAGAGATGTGAGGGGCTCCTTTGCTGAACTATCTTCTTCGTTCTTCACTGAGGCACTCTCAAAGTCTGACATGCGGTCACTGGACTCACTCAGGTGTGACTCACTGTCCATCTCATGGCTGGAGAAATCCGCCGGTGGAGAATCATGAAAGCCTTGTCTGTCTTTAAGGAGTAAGTCCTTGTCCTGGCACACATACTTCATGGCAGGTTCCTCCTCCACAGCTGAATCCTCTCCTTCAACATCCTCATCCAGTAAGGCAGCCTCCTTTAGCTCCTCTGGCACATATGCTGCAGGTAAAAAGGAGATAAAAGAAACAGAAAGAAAAAAACATGTTATCACATTGTCCAATGATGAAGATTTGACACATTGCATTCCTACCATGCCTTGTACGGTGAATAGACAGCTGATAGAAATGTCAGGCATCAGTGTGTTTTCTCCAGCAGTGAAAAACAAAACAATCAGTCAGACTTTTTTATATTATAAAGTGTTGCAGTAATTCCTTCTCTGCTTTCCAATTGCATTACATTGCCACATGGAATGAAGTTATGTTTCTCTACTCCTTTGTTCTGAAAAGAGAGTGCGGCGGGTGGGGGGGATGGGGGGGTGTAAAAGAACGGAAAAAATGACTCTTCAAACCGAAGTTGCCACCTTATTCTTCTCAAGGGGCAACAGCTTGAAATTAAAACTAAATTTGAAATTAATGAAGCACATTCTGGAGGTGGCATTCGTTTCTGAAGTAATAAATTACTTGTATCAACCTCAGAGACAGCAGTTCCTGTCTGTCAATTAATATGTCTTACGCTTCTTCAGCAGCCCCTAATGCATTCCCAAACAGACACACTCGCCATTTAAATTAAGAAAGCATTCTCACTCATTACCGAGCAAAGGCTTGCCTGCTTGTAAATAAAAATGATTGTATGTACATTTCCGACAGAAAAATCCCTGCACCAAACACATTTGTGTCAATTACGAAAGATTAGAAAGTTGAAAGTTATTATTTACAGTTTAGCCTGGAGAACGCAAACGCTCATGAAAAAACATGGCCATGTTTGTGCAAGCCTGAAGAAATAAGCAACCGAAATATATTCTTTTTAACTTCCAGTGGAAGACGTGCAAAAAGAGAACGAGACAGAGAGAAATGTAATGCATTGAAATAATTCCGTGCATTCCTGCCTGTGTCAGTTAATCACGCTTTTGACCAGGTATGTAAACAATGGAGAGAGAGGACACTCCATTGGACACGCTGGTTTTCTGTGAACACATTCTATCATGTCTAAATACCACAAATGTCAAACTACTCATGCTAGAACTTCAACACACAGCACATACATTTAATACCAAAATACAATATGTCAATTTGTATACAAGGAACATGCCAGGATTTCCTCAACAAAGACTACATAGAATTTACATTTTATTAATTTACATCAGCCCCTTAAAGCAAATTTTCCGAGGGAAAATATTTCATTTAGTTTGCATACCTCACCCTTTCGGGCATTCTGGCGTTTCAGTAAACTCCACAGAATTCTATTTGATTTAAAATTTGTATTTATTATTTAAATTACTAAGCAATTATTACATTTGTTCATATTAATCATCATTTATTAACATACATACAATCTGATTTAAAAAACAATTTTAATGCTAATGTTTAAAATTGTAAATATCTATTAGTTTGCTATTTAATTTTCTGAATCGTGTATGTGTGTGTTCAGTTTGTTTCAAACTGAAATTAAGGGGACAAAAATTAAGCAACTACTGAAGTCTCAGAACAAAGAAAAAAGACCATTCAAGAGTGATTTTTTTACAGCATTATTATTAGGATCCATCTTCTCACACACATCACAGCCAGTCTGTGAAATCGAATCGCCCCCTACACAAATCACAACCAACTGTGATCGTGCAGCACACACAAACTCACATGCACACGCTCACACACAGCCATCTGTTCTGAATCAGCCAAAACGACAGCTGTTTAAGAGAACAATGCCTTCGTTCAGGAAGCAGGAGAAGCCGAGCTTTACATCAAGGCCAAATAGCAATGTAAAAACCTGGTTCCTTCAAATTCATACACTTTAAACCTATTCACAATGATTACAACACAGGCGCACACACACACACACACACACACACCCAACACACAAGGTGGAGGTTTAGCATGAAAATTTTAGCTGCTGCTAAATCTCTACATGTAAAATGTGAGGTCAACCTTGAACATAATTACACAAAATGATTAGCTGGTAATTAAAGTTAAAAAGGAGGGTGACTGTGCCAACGGGCAAAAAACAAAAAAGCGAGAGAGAGAGAGAGAGAGAGAGAGAGGGAGAAACATTTGCTCATCACTCCAAGTACAAGCAAACCTGTCTCACTGTAACCTTGACCTGAACTTGACTGTATGTAGAGCACAAAGTAAGTATTGCCAGTGAGTAGGCGTACGCCCTACAGCAAATCTGAGGGAGATGTGTGTACATGTTTCTGTGTACGTGTGTCTTTTGTTCAAAATTCATTTTCCGACACCAAACACAGAATTAGCACTACTTGACAACACAACAATCGGTCATAAGCCCCAAGGTAACCTGAGAGGGGTGGACGAGAAGAAAGCAGTGGCTAACGAGAGAGCCGACAATCTGCAACACACACACACTTACACGCACCGAGTGTTGGTGCATGTCCTGGCTGTATTCCAGGTTCCCAAGCCCCCAGTGTACCTAGAGTCTGTGTGTTCTGGCTGGGAACAATATTGAGATTTCATCCCTGGACCTTCTGAAGCCAATGCTCCGGTCCAGGCCTACCCACACCACACAGGTGCTGTTTTAATTAGAAAACAGGATGCTTGGATCCAAGAGTGGTAGGGTGGGGGCAAAATGAGAATGACCTCCCAATGATTTGGCATCAGATTGGAAGAAGAGCTTGATCTAATTTACACTCAGACATCCAGGGAGACGACCAGCAGAGAATGCTGTTTTCCAAGGCAGTGGAGAGCGTAACCTTGCAAACTTAGAGGGCCGTCTGGGTCTGGACTATTAGAGCACATACTGTCTTCAAAGATATCAAAAACCTTAATACATATCACGGCGATAACTCTAATACGCAAGCCCTTACATCAAGGGAACACAATGAATTTTAACGAAGTTATGCAAATATGACTCAAACGTTTGTGATTATATTGTTTTGAATGAGTGCAAGAACTAAGACAGCTTTTTAATTAAAATAAACCAGCTACTGTCAACCATCTGTCAGATTTGTTGAACATTTATAACATTTAAAAGTGAACAAATGTACAAAATTGTTTTAATATATATTAATAATAACTATATATTGTTTTTTTTTTTTTCTAATTTTTTTATTACTATAATTTTTTTTTTAACAAAAAATTCTATTATCAGAGTTTAAAAGACTTGTGTTGCTTAATATTTTTTGTAAGTATTGTGACACTTTTGGACATTGTGACGCAAGGATTTAGCATTAAAAAAATGTATAAGAACAGCAAAAAATCTTAGTTTTCTCCTGTCTTTTTGTTGTGTTTCCCCTCCTATACATGGCCAATGTAGAACTCTATACAGTACGTGTGAACCAAGTTAACACCTCTCAAGCTGCTGCCATTTGTTCTTGTTTGCAATCGGCCTCACTTATACAGACAGCCGCTGAAGTCGGCAGCCCGGTCCAATACTTCTGGGTGTGCGGATGAGCTGAAGAGAGCGAAAGAGTAAGTAGTTGGTAATTAAAGCTGCTATATATAGCCCCTAAAGCCCACATTTATAATGGGAGGTATCTCTCTCTAATATGCCACTATCTGCAATGTGATATCATTAGGAGGAAAATGGTTTGTAGCCTTAAGCAGACAGGCTGTCTGTGTGCGGCTGGAGAATATGAGATAGCACCAATCCACTTCTCTTCTCCTCTTTCCTCTTGTCCTATGCCCTCACTACTTCCCTCACCTCCCCTCCATCTCTCCTCGGCTATCATGACCCGCGTTAATGAAGTTAATTGAATTTGAGATCAATAATGCTTAATTATTGCAATTTGACATGCACAGACAAATTGGTGGGGAGGCCAGACGTGTATCTACGCATGTGTGCATTAGATGTGTCCGTGTGAGTGTGTGTGTCCAGCACCGGGGTGGGCGAGAGGGCACGGCTGGACAGCAGAGGCAGAGAGAGAAGGATGGACGAAGCAGACAGGCGTGCCATCGATTCCAGAGAGACGCCCCATCGACCAGGCCTACTGACTGATGGAGGCCCTGCTCCAAGGCTAGCTAGAGAGAAACAGAGAACTCACTGAAACCACTTTCACCAGCCTGGCCTGCCCTGCCTGCAAACATTGAGATGGATTGGATGGACAGAGGAGCGTAACACAGAGAGAAAACAAGAAAGAAAATGAAAATGGCCTGTACCTATGGAATCATTTGTGTTTTGTTTATTGACTGCGTGGCTGTTTCTAAGTGAGGGTTGCCATGGCTATAGCTCTAACAAGTTTAGTGTCCCTGCATTGTCTCTGCTACCAGATGAAGACCAGAGGTATTTTATTTCTGAAAACATTAAAGAAATATTCGGGGTTATTTACAACTTAAATGTTTATGGAGAGCATCTGTGGCAAACTTGATCGCTGTGCATTTTAAAGGTTTATTTGTGATGCTGCACACTTACACTCCCACTGCATTACCATAACATGTTGTGTTTATCATACTTATGCCACAGATTTCATTTAAATGAAAAATAACGTTCTTAAAATATTCCGAAACTCCTAAAATATTAATTGAATGCGAACTGCCATTGAAAAAATGGGATGTTTTATGACTCAATTTTATCTATTAGTAACTGAATTGAATTGAAAGTGAAAAGGAAGTGGGAGCCAGATTGAACAAGAGAGTGATAAATGTGAAAGATATCAGTTTTAAGAGAGTCGTTTCCAAAAGATACATCTAAGATAAAACACACACACACACACACACATGTAATTGCATGTACCACAAATTATTTCCATTAAGAAATTAAATTCACTTTAAGAAAGAATCACACCTATTGTGCGATTAAAAACTGTTAAAAAGAATCATGTATTTAAAATGTAAAAAAAATGCATCTCATCTTTTGTTATAATAATCTAAAAATGTGAGCTGGTAGAAGAGTGTGTGAGAGAGAGAGAGAGTGTGTGTGAGAGAGAGAGAAAGAGCAAGCTGGTGTGGATTAAAGAAAAGAAACAGGGCTGGAGGTGCATCGGCGCTGGCAGAACTGAGAGAGAGAGCTGGTAAACACAGACGCTAGCACGGCTAATCGCCCGCTCATGCCACTCAGCGGGAGAGCCCCTGACAGTGTGTGTATGTGTGTGTATGTTTACACACCCCCGCTTTCCCCCCCTGCATGTGCACAGCAACCGGTAACCACGCTGGAGAACAGAACTTCCCCCTGCTGCCATAGCACCTCCACTGGAGTTAACACTCCTACACGGCATCAAGATTCGACAGCCTCGAACACACACGTGAGCGCTCAGTCATACAAATGATCCTGTGTGCAACACAATAACGTACAAACAAAAAGTTGATTTATATTCAAAAGCAGGCTCGGTGCTGATGCAGGCATTTAGAAAGCCCTTGCTAACGAAACGTAGAGGGGGTCTTTAACCTCTGATGAGAGCGTTTTAGCAACGATTATTACAATAACCGCTCAACTGAAATAGCGTTTATTCATCGACTTCAGTGATGTATCGCTCAGTGACCAAATACAGTTCTGTTGACAAAATCGTTCTAGAGCCGCATCCTCACGAGACGCCTCCAATAAAAACCTTACATGTGCTTTTTGGATCTACTCCTTCAGATGTTTGAACTGAGAGGTTAAAACAGCACAGCATGGACATTCTCAGGAGTAAAAACACGCGCCACCTTTTCTAAAAATGCTATTAGTCACTAATGAACGTCAGCGTCTGCACTGAATGTCCCCAACGATTCTGGCCAACATTTCTTCTGAAGGTCTGCCCCACTGTTGCTCCTAAGAAAGATCACATCACCAGGCCATCAGTTCTATCAGACGAGCATTTCCACATACACCAAAAGACAAATCATATTCTGCAAGTTATAGTTTTTAATTTAAATACATAAATAATAGAAATTAATTGGTCACACATTATTTTGGATATTAGCACCAATCATTAAATACTCATATTTAAGTATTTCTAAGCACAATTTGCTGCAACAAAGTAGAGTGCCATGCTCTGAAAAAGTACAATTTCTTTATTAAAGTAATACTTAGATAAGATCTCAATGCTAATATTTTAATACTTCAGCTATTTCATAAAGCACTGTAGAGCTAAAAAAAAGTGTGTGGATTGAAAGCACCATCATGCCTGCTTTTTACAGTGCATTAAGTGATATTTTTAGATCTTAAATCTTATTATGTTTAGTGCACTAAAGCATCATGGTTCTGCCACTGAGGTATAGAGGCAGTCTGTGACTTTTACCATTTTTAATACGTGTAAAAAAAAAAATGATTTTAGGGCAAAATTAATGTAATTTTCTGAAATTAATTTTATTTTAATAAGTGTAATAAAAAAATTATTCAATTCCTTCAATCCTTTTATTTATATAAAGAGAGTCATTGTTATTTAGTCATACTGAATAACCTTTTTTATTTATAAGATATGTTAATTTGACATGGTAATGTAACATTTTTAGGTTACAAAACATTTTATACTGTGTACTCCAAATGAATTGGTATCTAAAAGAATAAACAAAATAATAATAAAAAAAAAAAATTAAAAGCAAAGAAAATGGAATGCAATAGCAGTTTGGAATATGCGACATTCACCAACACTGCATCTAATATTCAAAAACTCAAATATTTTTACAATTTAAAATATCCTTTGTATGTGATCTGTTTTATTAATATACTTTAAATGTAATTTATCCCTGTGTTAGCAAACATTACTTTCCAGCAGCCATTACAAAAACAAAATGTAAGCCAAGTTTGTGTTACTCTATCAAGTTGACTCCATCGCGTCTATGATCTGTATTTCAGGATGTCAAACTCCAAATCAGTAGTGACTGAGGCTGTTGTCTGAACAATGCGCGAATGCTCTTGAGGACAGACAGAAATCTGACTGCAGCAGGTGTTTCCTATATCCAGCAGACTCACCTGTGCAGATATAATCAGACAAAATCTAGAAAAAATCTAGATTTGTAATGATTTTTTTTTTATTAAAATGTATTCTAAAAATGGCCCAGATATGACCTCTAGTTAATAATCAGTCTAGTGTGTGTGGCTCTGTTGTCTGAAGCAGCTCTCAAACAGACACCGCAAACAATTATAAAGCAGGAGGAAGACGATCTCCAGCAAATGATCCACCCGCCTGCCTTTGTTATTCAGATGCACTCCACTTGGAGAAGTCACATTCCTAAAGCACGGGGCAACCGGAGGTCAGACACATCTACACAAACACTGGGAACTCCCAAGAGGCCGAAAGAGAGCGGGAGAGAGGGAGGGGCGATTGTCTTTGAATGAGTTTACATGTGTGTCTTACTGAGAATCTCGGTTTTGCTCAGCGACTTGTGCTATTCCTCTTCCTCTTTTAGTAATCCCTCCCATAACGTGTCTTTCCCTCCCTCTCTCTCTTCCCTCTGTCCCACTCAGAATCACAGGAGTGTGTCAGTCTCCCATTAGAGAGGGTTGCTGGGTAATGGGAGAGAACAGATCTGCCTTGCCGTGATCCCCAGGGCCTCACTCGACTCGGCTACCACACACACAAAACACATATTAACACCACAATATAAACATGCTTATGTCTGTGCACAAAGATGAAAAATATATGTATTTTAAGAAGATGAATATGAAAAAAACTATGCATGTTCAAAAAGCTAAGACTTATTGGCTATTCAGTCTAAAAGGGATAGTTCAAAAATAACAATTCTGTAATAATTTACTCACTTTCTTCTGTGGAAGACTTAACTTTTTTGTCTATACAGTCGACTCCAATGGTTTGGTTTCCAAAATAACCGCTAGTTAAAAAAATAAATATACAAAATATATTTGAAATACATTTATTTTGTGCTAAATATATTTACATCTATAAAACAAATTTAGAACGAATAAAAAAAAAAAAAAATGCAACAACTACTTATTGTAGGTATATTATTATAATGTTTATATATACAGTATATATATATATATCAGTATGTCTTGAGCGATAGATCAGTAAACATGTTAATAGATTTAAACATAATTTGAACTAAATGTATTGTAAATATCTTACTTGTTTACCAGAGTCTTCATGTTTAACAAAAGAAAGAAAGTCTCAGGCATGGAACAACATGAGAGTGAGTAACTGATGAAATCATTTTCATATTTGATTGAACTATCCCTTTAAGGAGCATGTTTTCAGAGGACGTTTACATAATACATGTTCTTGCATTTTTAATAGTTTGACTACTTTTAATTTGACGTGTCATGACGGGACGCTCGGCGCAAAACATGACGCAACGGCCAAACACCATTCCATCTGAATGTGTAACTGCAGCGGTGCTGCTTTAATGTGTCCGCTAAAACATGCTCCTAGCACGCTACTTTAAGCCCCGCACTTAAAACATCAAAATAATAATAATAAAAATAAAAAATAAAAAACATGGACAAGTCATCCAACAAGCGTTGATTGTGACCCATCCCTCCCACAAACGCACAAAGAAAGAAAATAGACAAGATCTCTGATTTGAAATGAAAAAAGTGCCTGTGTCTCTCCCACGTACACAAGCCCTGAACTTGGCAGATACGTTAGGCAGCAAAATAATAGGCATTTTCCAACCCATAATGCAGAGTGTTAGCCGGTGGCAGTCCACTGATTTAGGTACTACGTCGAGACGTCAATCTGAAGGCCTTGGAAGAGAGAGAGAGAGAAAGAGGAAGAAGGAGGGGGGATGTAGATACACAGAGAGTGGGCCTGCAAAGCAAAGACGAGCCAGATAGAGAGAGCGAGATGCTCCTAATGGGAGACATGCAGTCATCTAGTTGCTGGCTCTCTCCATTCAGCGTGTCACTGGGTATCCATTACCTGCCACTCTCCTCTGATCTCTTTGGACAGCTCTGATCAAAAGATGTCATTTGACCTACTCGTCCGCTCGTGCCGGCCCGCCGGGGTACGTGGTCCACGAGTGCGGGCCGGGGAGGGGGGCTGCCTCGCCCGTAAATAAAACGACATCATCGCTTCAGCGTCCCGTCATGTTCTCGGGCCGATTATGATAATAGTGGATCTGTCAGCATGTAAACGGACAGGGCAGCCGCGGCACTAATGCGCAGGATATAGCCTCTCTGCCTCCGCCGCCTTAGTTCCTGCTCGGCTCTTTATTGGGTCGACTTTTCCCTCTCTCTCTCATTGGATGGCACCTGAGAAGCAAGCCCCGCTTGTTGAGGATGTCAGGGTTAATCTGTTAGCATCGAGCCGGGCCGCGGAGGCAAACAGAAAGAGATTTGCCTTATTCTGATTTGGAGGCAGACAGGGCAGAGGGTGTAGATGAGCTGGGAGGGGACTGATTGGCTATGATATTGTTCGAGAGTCCGCCGACGGGCTGCGGGGCAGACGTGAAAACAGACACATAATCTAAACAAAACCAGACGTAGAAACAACACGCCGGTGCACGAACACATCATAGAAGATGAAGAAAATTACACACAATGCCGCACGAGGAGAGACACACACACATGCCTAGCCTCGGTGGAGGCAGCACAGCAAAAGGCAGGCAAACATGCAGGGTTTTAGAGTCGAGAAAAACGGCGCACAATAAAGCGAGAAAACAACACTGCTCCGAGGCAATTTAGACTGCAAAACACAAACCATTAAGTTTGTGCATTATCTTTTAATTTAATCTGGAATGATTTATAATCCATCACGCAAGGCTTCAACCATATCCAATTATTCTCTGTGCCTTGATTGACAACAAAGGTGATTTATTAAGCTAATAAAAAGTGATGTGCACCCAGCCCCCCTCCTTCCCCCCTCGACACCGCCCCCCCACCCCCTGTGAAAATAGCCAGTGAGAAAGACACTCTGCTTAGAGCTGTGTAGCCGTTCACTGCCGCGCCGCCCTTGGCCGCGGGGCTGGGGTCAGGTTTAGCGTTCTGGGGATGTAGTTAAAAAACAGATCTGAGATCAGGAGCGCCAAAACAGAACAGCGTTTTCTGAATGATTTCATTTTATCTCTATGCAAAGAAATACGTTAGTGTAGTACCGCTCTCCAACTACCGAGACATGACAGGAAATTAGCAGTTGCCTGATTCTTGTGAAGTTAACACACTATTTGTTTATCCCCGTTGACCAGAAAATTACAGAAATGCATATTCAGAGGGAGAGAAAGATGCTCTCTGGGTTTTGGCAGAGAAAAATGACATTATGTCTTGGATTCGTTCATTTTGAGTATGCATGTGTCATCTTGTCGCAGCTGCTATGGGCTAATGTTCTGCTCTGGATATTATTTGTGATTATTAATGAAAAGCCGAGGACAGGAATGATGCTTTTCTACAGGAGGCTCGTAAATAATATTAAAACTGTGCCAACAACAGGCCCGGCCACATTATGAGCCTTTAACTCTACTCCTCGTGTTCATTTTAGGCCTGTGGCTCAGTTTGTGGAAGTAGAGCGAAGAACCCATACAACACGTTCCACGACTTTTTTACTGGAAATAAAAAGATGTGGCTTTAGGGTACGGGATAGTTCATGTGCAGATTCTTTCGACTGTACTGTATGTTGTCACGTGAACTGTCGATTGCACATGTGTGTGTGTGTGTGTGGGTGCACGTGTTCTGAATGGCTCATAAACCACAGGAGGACACATTAATGTCCACAATGTTCAGCCTGCCCTGGTAAACACACAACCCCCTCAACTAATGATGCAATAAGAAAACAAGCCATCACAGCCCCTCCGCAGAGAGACACACACATACACACACCCGCTGTAGCCGACAACAGATTTAAGATCTTAATATCACATACTTAATAAGGGTGGGGAAATATGTTGGTGGTCTAAAAGAGAAGTATTTACTTCTTTTTTTTTTCTTTTTTTTTTCACGGAATTCTCAGAAATCTCATGGAAAAGCCAGAGAACGACAACAGAAATACAGAGATAAGATACTGAAAGGTAAAGAGTCACCGAATGGACAACTTATAATGTTATAAACAGCAAATTTTCTCACCATGTGTGTGAAAGTGAGGCTTAAAACTGGCTTCTTTGTGTCCAGATAAGCAGACACGGCTCTGGCAGTACATTCTCTCAGCTCATAAAACTGGGGCCCAGGGCAGAGGACCCTGTTCGCTCTCTTTACAGGCTTCCACTGTTAACAAGAGAACGGCTCTCGTTATAGCTGTCCCTGCACTGCCGCAGACCTTTGCTTTGAGACGTTTAAAAATGTCGCCCAGCTACGCCAGGTCACTGTGATTCTAGAGAGGCATTATTTCACTATCTTTATCTCCTGCCCTCCTCTCTCTTATATTCGTGGCAATTCTATTTATGTACAGATCTACAGAAAATCTATATTATACGCGTATAGATGAAAGTGCAGGGTGGAGGAAACTCACTTGTGTGCTACGTGCCGAAATGAAACACAATAGGATGTAAACAGGATGTGCAATTAAGACACTACCAATTCAGGCAGTTGGGCTGCTGCATAAAACACACACACACACACACAGAAACATGCGCAACGAAATACAGAAGGTTATTTTATTTAGTGTACCACAAAATTTAGTTTTTATCAGTTTCATCAAACTATATGGTAAAATATAATAATTGTAACAGTTGTTGTTATTACTCTAAAATGGTTTAAACTCCGGGTGTTATTTAAGTGACGAGAAACCAAGGTTGCTGCATATCAATCAATTTTCAGGACTCTTCAACGAGGTTTGTTTCCCTCGGTGTCATATTGCATCCTGCATATTTTCTGCTTAATTTGATATTTTAAAACCTGAGCTCTTATTTGGAATAAAACTTTGATTATTCTGTTTGTCTTTCTATGATTTATTGCACGACTGAAATTAAAATGCAACTCTAGAACTTTTTAAATGGCATTCGTTCTAAAAGGGCATTCGTTTACTTTGATATTGCATTACAGACAAGTTATTCCTAAAATCACAGTGAATGATGGATAGCTAGTGCTCCATACCCATCAACACCTCTTAGTGGGGGCCGCGCTCTGATTGGTGGAGTGCCGCAGGGCCCTCTCCTCCCCTCCCCGTTGAGTCCTAAGGGCCGCAGGGCCACTGATCTGGGGTGGGAACTGATAGAGTATCCATTTCAAAGGCCTGGCCTGTTCTACGGCTCCAAAAAGGGGGGGAATGAAATATAGCAGGAAGAGGGACGCCACATTTAATTATCTCATTATCACACAACAACAAACGAACATAAATGAAACAGGAAAAAGAGTGATCCCTGAAACTCAGAGCGTTAAAACCACCCCCTTGTGTGTGTGTGTGTGTGTGTGTGTTTGAGAAAGTGTGTCAAAGCTCAAAGAACTAAAGGCTTGTATTTAGATGTTTAGATGTACAAGCTCTTTTAAACTGCCATTTAAACACACACACACTCACACACACACCCTCAGGGCTTATGCTCGGGAAGATCATTAACCTCTCCATACCCAATTAAAGTGAGAGTCTGTGCGAGTGTGTGTGTGTGTGTGTGTAAAAGAGTAAATGTTTGCTTCCATGTGTGCGTGTGAAATATTGCATCTTTTCCTCTGTGTGTTCTTGATGTGAATGTTTTGTAAATTAATCACACTGTGGATAAAATTGCACACACATACACACACAAAAGCTAATCAGCGTGTCTGTTGTGAATGCAGTAAGGATGAGGAAGAGTTACCACCTAGCATTGTGTTTGCAGGATGGAACTCCACAGGGGAGCTCGGAGAACCGCGCCATGGCCATGAACCTCACAATAACACCACAATACAATCAATACCACACACTAAAAAAACACACACTCTGCACACAACTCACGGCTACTAACAAAAACCCTGGTTCCTGCAATAACCTGCAGCACAGACGCTGCTGCACACTACAAAAGTACCACAGTCTCGCCGTATATTAAAAAAAAAAAAACAATCACAAATTCTGCGAATGCAGCACATGTATGGTTGTGGTATTCTCAATAATCTGATGCACAAATGATACACACACCACTTTCCTCGCTTACTGAGAGAATGAGAAACTCTAAATGTCACAGATGTTCTGAAACACCTGCTTTGGAAGCCGAACTTAATAAAAAAAAACAACAACAATGAGAATTAAGAGTGCTTAGCTCAAGGCCAGTTTTAGCGATTAAGAAGTCATTTTTATTCATTTTATTTAGCTGCTTTATTACGTATATTACTGCAGAGGGAGGACAGGAAGTGCAGGATCAGGATATGACATGCCGGAATTAAACCGCAGTCGTCTGTAAATGAACTACATAGCTTGATATGTCAGAACACGTGAGCTAACCGATAATTCTTTGATGTTTGGATGAACTGGATTCATTTCATGTGATATTTTATCGTAGTAAAACCAGTGGTCAAGATCTCATAATATGTCACTACCGTGATAACTTTCAAAAAAACCCTTCACTCCAGTGGAATAAAAAACCTGCGAGACAAAGACAGACAGCATGAACACTCCCTTCTTCCTGAACAAATCTTTGTGTGAGTATGTGTGTGTATCAGGGAAGATAAAAAAAAGACTCTAAAGTTTGCCAATTTTTTACTTGATACCATCTTCTCCCCAGTCTCATGTTTTTTTTTTTTTTCCTCTACCACTTCTACACTCTCTCCTTTCTTGCGGCACCTCCAAACAATAAATAAAGCATGCGTGTGTGTGTGTGTATGTGTGTGTGAGCGCGGGCTCTGTTGATAATCCTCCAGAGCTGAAGCTTATCTGCATTGTAGAGAGGTGCGAGGCAGACAGTCCCTATCGCAGGTATTAATGTAGCGCAGTTCCCTGTGTCACGATGGAGAGATAAGCAAACACACAGCCACAGCAGTCCCCAACACTCCAAACACACACACACACAACATAGCCAGAGGTATAACAGATTGTTTTCCCCCTCAGCCTACAATAAAAACAATCCTAACTGAGAAATAGTGAAAAAATTAGAGTAGCTTTAATACTGAATCCAAACGTGTTTTCTATAAAACATAATAATATTAATTTATATACATGTGCTTTTTATATACAGTAATAAAGCAGTGTATGTGCTATTGTGGTGAAAGAGTGATTTGTAATGGTTGTGGGACAGCTGTACGTCCATATCTCTGACCCAACTGCTACACTCATGTGCAGCATGCATGCAATTCAATTACATAGCCAAAAATTAATTTGAGTCATTCAAAGCCTTCGTTTTGCATCAACTCACACACACGGTGAAATACCTCCTGCTCAGACATGCATAAGTGTACTTAACGCGCTACGGTAAAGATAAGCGGGCAAGATCGTCAGCGTCATAACATTTGTGGTTTTATACGCACAGCTGGGAGCACAGAGACGTACTCTGGCACACAAACTTTTCCCCCACTGAATTCCAGGGTTGGGTGACTGGATCGAGCCAGAGGAATTCGTAAACAGTGGGGGCCTTATCAGCCGGGAGAGGGACATCCTCTCAAGCGCACAGCAGACGTGATGTGGACCGTGTCATCAAAAAGCGCCACAGGCAGCCGCGGGAGAGAGGAGGAGTGAATTGCACTTGTTAGTTTCTTCATTTGTTTCTTTAATGAAAATATAGGAAATAGGTTAAAGAACAGCAAGGATGAAAATTTCTTAAAATGCAAGAATAAATTCAATTAGAAAGATGTCAAAATAACGGCATATAAAATATGCATAAATGCATGCAACAATTGAAAAAGAAGTATTAGTTACAGTATTAGGTAAATGTTTTCTTTCCATCTGTAGATTGCAGATGTGATGGCATAGGTCTTCAAGCCCATATCTAAATGTATGCAAGTCAATAAGATTAAAAGATTAACGGCTGCCATTTTTTTTTTTGAGGAAAGATTATGTTAACAATCCAGTACATGGCTTACCGCACTGGGGCCATTGTAACCATAAGCTTTTATTTTTTTTGGTTTTTACATTTATGGGCCCTTGTCAAATTAGGTCTCTGTATTGGATCAGACAAAATTTGCATCGGCAATCAGTGGCGAGAGTTAGTGTAATGTTTGACTTCAGTGCGTAACTAGCAGCTATACGGACTGACCCAGGACCAGGTCAATATATAACCTCACAGCGACTCAATAAATCACTTAAACCCATGTTTGACACAAGTGCAACTGCGAAGAGAGATTACGCTGATAAGCCATTTAGCTACACATTTACTGAGAGCCAGTGACTGAACTTACGATTGATTATGCACCGACAGCAGAGCAGGGACGCTAGGAAAACATTTTAAACATTCTGAAGTGCCTTAACATAAACTAGCATTTCATCAAATTATGTTCTGCGGATTAAAAAGAAAAAGAAAAAAGTAAATTAAATTAAAAAATATATATATATATATATATATATTATGGAATGAGTAGTTTTATATAACAAATTTATATAGCACAATATTTATTTTTTAAAGACCAAAAAAAAAAAAAAGATTTATTTTAATAGCCACAGTTAATGGCTGTTTTTGGATAATGCATTGTATCCAATACTTTACTGAAAGGATCTTAAAATAATTTATTATTTTCTCTTTCAAGATGAATCCAAACATAACATACTCAACGAATGACACTGCATTGAGCAACACTTGAGCTGAAAACAAAAGTCATTAATTATGTACCGTATCAAATAAACCCTGTTTTGTGCAACATGCCTTAAATTCGTATCAAATTAAAAGTTTTCAGAACATATCCATCTCTGTAAATGTTTTTTGTGTCGCTTTCATGTAAATACTGTGAAACATCTACTAAAAGTGCCACACATCTAAAACACACCGCAGTACAACAAGCGGTTGACACATTTTCATAATACCGAAAGCAAGGCTCATCATATTACTCTGCAGACTAATAGTTTCATGTCAAACATGTCAAACGCTAATCAGATATAGCCTGAACAACACCTTTTTTAGCAAAAAAAAACACTCTCGCAGACACCGAGTTAAGAGCCTTGACATTTCCATCTCTATAATTTTATCAGAAAGGTATGTTGAGAAGGTGTTAGTAGTCGTGTCTATCTGAGGCATATTTGTGGTACGGGCCGGCGCAGCAAAGCTATTTTTTCTCCATTTACACAAAGGGCAAACCATGTCTATGAGTGCGTTTTACAGTGTTTTGACTGGACTTTCAGTCTGCACCTGTGTGAGAAAATAAGAGCGACTCTTTTATCTGATAATGACTAACCAAACACTACTTACAACATACAGCACGGACGCTCCCCTGCTTTATCTAGCATGTGGGAAAAGTGTCAGATTCATGTTTTTAAAAACCCTTATTACCTTTCCGAGCCAAAACACTGCACGACGATTGCTGTGTGAATTCTGAAATTTACAATAAACTTTGATATGAACGTAACATTTGCGAGAACACTTTGGTTTAGGAGGTGAGCGCACTGTTCTGGGTCTTATCTTTGTACGTGGAGTGAAATGATGGAGAAAGCAAGCGAGAGAGAGACAGACAGGGACAAAAAGACAGGCCCATGGGAGAGCTGCTGCTAGAGGCAACATGACCTCACATTACCTCAGAGACATGTAGGTGCAGGAGACACTGCTGTCTAACCAAGTGAACAGAGACACAGACACAAACACTCCACACACCATGTTACTGCAAATTATTACATGGCTCTCCGGAATACTTGATTCAGATCGGTCAATGCAGGCATTCTGTGGTCAGATATTTTTGGATAATGACAGCTAAACTGTAAAATTGACTGCCTGACTCTACATTATACCAGCTTACACCACACAAACAGACATTTATAAACGATATTGTGCCAGCATTAAAATCAAATGAATGATGCGAAAATAAGATGGAAATGTTTGATGAATAAAGAGAGAAATAGTGAAAAAATAGATTTTTAAGAAATATAAATAACTTTAAATTAAAGTTTAATTGAAACCATTTCATGGTAAACATAACATTTTACATACACCTTTATTGCATGTGTATTCACATCATAGTCATTAATGCAAATGGTAACACTTTAGTATAGGGATCAGTTCTTACTATTAAATTAATAACTTATTTGCATGGCTATTATTTACATGTTGGCTGTTTATTAGCACATATTTTGCATGATCATATTCTACATACCTAATCCTTCCCAATTCCTAAACTTAAACCTAACTAAATTAAACTGCCTTACTATTATTATTCCTACCGTTATTATTAAACAGCACATTAATGAGGCAAAATCTATATTTAATGGCTTGTTAATTGCAATAATTGCACCCTAAAATAAAATGTTACCATACAAAAATGTTTTTCTTTAATTAAAAAAAATGACAGACAGACTGATAGATTTTTCAAACTTTCTGCTTTATACGAGTGACTGACCCTGCATGGGTGTCAATAAAGCTGTCCCGAGGTATCCGATGCACGGTCACTCATTATTCTGAACGGCAGGGCTGTCGCTCTCTCGCAGTATCTGAATAACATTAGCTGCCTATAAGTGTGTGTGCACGCGCATTTCAACAGAGACATCTTAAGCTAGAGTTAAAGAAGGCACACCGTGTAGGCCTGAGGCTTTGTGGGAAAGTCGCAGCGCGTACACACATACAGACACACACTCAGTGGCACACAGGAGAGCTAGCGACATGGATTTGAAGAGGAACACTTTTAAGTACGCGTTTGTAGCATTTGCTCGTATCAGAGCGAGGTACTCAACCCTTTCATGTGGTTCCTCTCTCTCTCTCTCTCTCTCCCCTCACTCACTCACTCTCATCTCCTCCGCCAGCCCTTTTATTATTTTTCTCCCCTCTCTCTTTCTCCTCCGATCTCTTTTTAATTAATTACAACCTGGTCTAGTGACGGAGAGAGTAAGCTTTATCTTCCTCTGCTCCACTCCCTTACTGTGTCGAGCAAGTGAGACTGAGTTAAAGAGAGAGAGAGAGAGAGGACATGCCACACGCCAGTGCTTTCCTCCTGCTTCACTCTCTTCCTCTCGTTTTTCCCCTCTTCACTCTCTTCTCAGGCAACCCTGAGCAAGTGCTAGCAAGGGTCATATCTTTTTAATTATCTTTCTTGCCTTTGATTAATTATTCCGTCTGACAATAGCGTGTTTCTAATGCTTTTCACCTGCCCGTCTTGATTGACAGTGCCTCTGTCTGAGTCAAAGCAAACAGCTGCTGCCATGATTGCCTAGCAACCAGGAGGTGATGGATGAGACCCAGAGATGGATGGCCACAATAAATCATGTCTCCTGCTATAAAACTGGAAAAAAGAGAGAGAGGGAGAGCGAGGGAGGGAGAGAGGGGTACTAGGAAGGGGAAGAAATAGAGCATACAAAAACAAAACAACCTATTCTCTCCATCCTGTTCTTGCTTTCCCTCACGCCCCTATGTTTTCCGTCTGCGCTCTCTCTCCCTCTTTCTCTCGCTGGAATGGGTTTGAAGCTTTCTTAACAGTTTAACCCAAGCTTTCAACCTCTCTCGGAAGGGTGCAGCTCAAAAGTGGGGTTTGCAGGGGCAGATGAAGCCCAAAGGGCTTTTTAGATGCAGTCTGCTGAAACCCAAACGCTGGAGGAGTTCGTCATAGGGTGGGGCCTGTCATGAGTTGGGACACGTTCTAGGTGCTGGAAAATTCAAGAACAATGCATCCAAGTACACTCGCCACGTCCAGCAATGAGCCTGCAAAGCAAAATAATTCATCAAACCCATTTCAATGCGGCCAAGAGAGCGACGCATCTCACGTCAATGGTCGCGCAGTCCCCTACCGCAACAATGGACAAATATATCAAGCATTGTTGAGCACTCAACTGCCACAGCCAGAGACGACAGGAATCTGACCAGCCCGTGAACTGCAGGCACACAGCGAGAGCATGCCATTAACCGAATTATCAGATGCTTATAGATACTGTGAAAATATGATTCGGACAGATCTCATCTTACGGTCACAAAAGGGACGGAGCAAAACATGACAGAAATGTTTTCATTAACGCGGGAGGATCACGTGCGATTGGAGGGCTCAGATATGTTTCTTTTTCTGCTTTCGTTAAAGGTCGGCTTCATTTCCTGCTAATGAAGCCCAGCTGTTCCCGCTCTTTTTGCGTCCATGACGACAATGGTCACCTCGTTCCTGAGGGGCTGTCGACAAAACTTTACGACCTCGATGAAAAACGTGTCAGCGCGGGGGGAGGAAAACAAAACAAAAAAAAGTCAGGGTTACCCAGGTTACAGGGCTGCGGTGATGACAAACAAAAACACTTTGAGTTTTGTTTTCAAGCGCCACCACCCTCGTTTTATTTTTGCCCTTTCAGGCGCAAAAAAACGGGTAGTGAGTGGGTGAATGAGTGAGCAAAGGAGTGCGGCTCCTCTGGTATCTGGTAACGAACAGTGCAAGAGCTCGGCCCATCCATCAGAGGAAGCCCACGTCCTGCTCCGAGCTCTCTCTTGTTCCCTCTCTCTCTCTCTGAGCCCTGCTCAGGTTACAGCTTTACACGGCCAGTCTAAATAATATTCAAAATGATGAATGACATGGCCAGCCTCGTATCCATCATCAATTTCTTTTTTTAAGGAGCATCCATCTTCAGTAATGCTCCTTTGAATCATGGGAAAGCGAAAGAGCTCCGATTCACTCGTGTAGGCCCCTGGAGAGGCAGAAGGAGGGACAGGAGGAGGGAAGAGGGAGGGTAGGGGACGGCGGATTTGGGTTCTGACTGATACCTGACAGCCGGACTTGCGTACGGACACGTTTTTCACGCATGTAGGCTAACTTAAAAAAAAACTACGGCTTCCCGTGACCTCATAAATAAACGCAAACTTTTAGAAGTACGACAATTAAATAAAAAAAAACCCGGAAATGCACTAACATGAAAAGAGAGGGATTATGGGGAAAGATTTGAGTGGCATTGTTAACGGACCTACTGGAGCCGTGTCTCCCCCTCCCCTGGCTGTGCAGACCCCTCGGTGGCGTGGAGGCAGTGGCAATTCTCCGAGGGGGGGACAGCCCCTAACACTGGGCTCCTTGGCAAGGGCCTGTTTGATAAATGACACATGTCATTCTGTCAGGAGAGAAGGGTGGGTCCATGATGTATGACCGTGCTGAGGAGCTGGGGAAATCGACTGTTTGGCATGGAGCGCCTCTCTCTCGCTCGCTCTCTCTTACTCTCTTTCACTCTCTCTGGTCCTGCTATCCGGGTTCAGGACGGCATCAAAAAGGCTGAAGTGTTGTATCTGTGCGTGTGGGAGTCAGAGCACAGGCCAGCTTTACTTTTTTTCTCGTCTGTTGCTCCATCTCACTTTCTTTCTTTCATACTGTCCTTTAAAAAAAGAAAAAGAAAAAAAAAGAAGAGGAAACAGGCCAACGAAGAAAAGAAAGGGGGGGAAACTATGTATGAGAAAGAAACAGTCCTAAAAAAATCTGGCTCCGAGCAGTTGCGAGAGGGCAAGGGTATCAATCAAAGTCAAGTTCGGCAACAACACGACTACTATTTCAAATAAAAACTACATACGGCAGACAAACGACCTCGGCGCAGAAACCAAATCCGAAACGGCTCGCCGACCGACCGACCGAAACTCTCTACTCATCCCTTCTCGTGTCTCCTCAAAGGCAGGCTTCAACTCACCCCTCCTTTACTCTAAAAATCGTCTTCTCTTTTCCCTTCCTCTATCTCATGCTTTTTTCTTTTTTAACACACTGGCAGTGGGGGCCTGACATCTGCAGAGTGCATTTAAAGAAAAAAATGTGTCAAGGAAGCGTGATCCCCCCTCCACCCTCTCTCTCTCTCTCTTTCATTAGCTCACTGGCAGGGTGGCACTTCTCAAGCTCATTACAGCCAGAGGATTTATGGTGCCGAACCCAATGGCGGAGAAAAGGCATCTGTCAATAATTGCAGGGAGCAGCGCACACACATCTCGAGAAGCTTTGAAATCTCATTAGGTATGCAGTTATCAGGCATAAAGATCAAAAACATTACTCAACTCAGACAGAATCCTACCAAGAAACATTAATTAGCAACAGGCCCGCAGTATAAAATAAAACAGACTTCCTCTCTCTCTCTCTCTCTCTCTCTCTCAGCCTGCCTCCCTCGCTCTGCCCCTCACACCTGCCTGCCTCTGCCAAGAACCGGAGTGACTAACCCGAGCAGGCGATGCGTACGAATGCATTCAAACGCGGGAACGCACAGGAAGGAAATGCCGGCACACAGGAAAATGCACATCATCGTACGTAAACACTCATATACGTCCGCCGCGGTTGCGCAGACGTGGACAAACACGTATGCACCAGAGACTCCGAGTTAACGACATCCCCAACCCCTGTGCGGTGCGCTCCCCTCGTCTTCCTCAGCCCTCATTAAATAAAATACAACGTGGAGGGATAATTCCCAGCATCTGAGACTGATCAGGACATGAGAGAGCAGGAGTTTGTGAGCGTTTGAGGGCCGCCCCCTCTCTCTTTCCTTTAGTCGGGGTAGTGAGGAGAGAAGGAGGAAGAGGCCTGTCAGGCCGGAGAAGGATGTCAGAGCTCAGGCTGGCCCTGATTACTAGGGCCCCTCTCTCGCTCTCATTCTCTGCTGCTCTGCCTTTCATCACCGGCACCGCCATCAAAAAGCAGCCTGCATGTCACACACACACACACACACAGTGATAAAACAGCGGTGCAAGACTGATGGCTGTCAGTTTTCAGGCTCAGAGTGAAAGAGGAGGAGGGTGCCCGAGACGAGTGGGGCAAGACCCCTGCCATTTCTGTGGAGAAATCGTGCACACTCACACACACACACACACACACACACACACACAGAAAGACTCAAGTGACACTCTGAACCAAACCAACAACCAGCCCCCTGCCAAAATCTTTACTGTCTAGTCCTGCCCCCAAACTAACTCTCCCTCAGTGTCATTTACTCGCCCTCCCTCGGCAAGTCCCCATCGCTCTTCGGCATGACAGGGATTACTTCCACACGCCCATTTTTCACTGGACTACACTGGGACTTTCACAGTTGCGTGTAGCTGCCAGAGAGGACCGGCCTCATGGATACAAACACACAAAGAACTACAGTATCGCTCTGAGCGGGACAGAGCAGGAAGGCGGGACAACTCGAGCAGACGGAAAGAGCGCGGGCCGGATGATTCATTAGTACTGTGATACTCAGTGCCACCTCTGTGCAAGGCTAAGCTAATATCCTTCACAGTACCGGGCAGGGTAAAAATAACCATCTACCACAGCCAGACACGCAGATCCCAGAAACCCTCTTCATTTCCTGTCTCCTCCCAGATTCCCCCCCACCGGAAGAGGTGTGGGCCACGGTAGCAGCAAATCATGCAGCGCTCCTGAGAATCTTGACCAATCGCCAGAGTGAAACAACAAGTAGACTGGGAGGTGTATTCTGGGTATCACAGCATAATCGGCAGGATTCAGTGTTCATTGTTGATCGGTAAAATAAACAAGAATCAGCTAGAGGAGCATAAGGATCTGATCAACACTTGCTGCAGTACGTTCTCTTCGTGGGAACTGCTTTGTAAAACAAGCTCAACTATTACGGTGCATGTAGTTCCAATTCTCTCGACAACAGAGGAAATCGTCAACAAACTACAGCGCACAACCATCTGAACTAAAACTATTTCAACTTTTCATCGAATCAAAACACACAGAAACCTCCAAGGGGAACATAAACATTTAGACATGTTTATTTTTCTTCTACTTTTTGACGTGTAAATGGCAGATAAGCTACTCAAAATGTTTAGTTTAAATGTCACTAACAACGCTTAATTTATTTTCAATTTGTGTGACTTTCTGTGAACTGTGAAAAAAGAAAGAAAGAAAAACTAGTCAAAACTGGAATGATGCAATTTTATTTCTTAAAAGATAAACAGATTTATGTTTAAGCAGAATAAAATGACAACGCGTCATAAAGCCAGGCAGCAAATTTAAACAATGTGTGAAATTTAACAAACACTGAAGTCATGATAGATGCTAATCTATTTATATTATAATGTCCAGTGAATTCTGCACAGCGGGTTATTTCAAACCATCTCTTAACAGTGTTTAGAACTTCACATTTCTGTGTGCAGATGCCAGTATATAATACAATCCATTGCATCAAGAATGAAAACATATATTTCTTGTGTTTTAGTATAGGGCTGAAATAGCACAATTCTAATAAATAAAATAAACATAATCAATCCAATTTTTTTTTTTTAGAAAAACAGGGGTTTGCATGGAGAATTGCTATCAACAAAATTACTTAAATTTAGCGAAAAACACATTAGAAAATAAAAACTAATAATGCAACGTAATGTATAACAACATACTTACATTATATTTTATATTACATTCTTATAATGCAAGCATTTTCTATTTTGCAAAACAATATGAACTAACAGCAGGCGAGCGATTACTGTCGGCATTAAACTTAAAATGTGCCTGCATTGAGGTCAATCACACTAAGCAAAGAAGAAAGGGAGGGAAATTCTGTTGATCAAAACAATATCTAAATGCGACAGTAACTTTTACTGATTTACCTTACATTACTTAATTACAGGAAAAAAGAGCATTGCTATGTTTAGATCACGGTCAATACGGTCAGAATCGGTCAGTGTGAATGCTTTGCAAAAAAAAAATAATAATAATAATTTTTTTCGGGCATTTCCACTTTTCTGCTGCTTTCATACTCTGAAATGACTTTATATTGTAATCTTTATATTACAGACATTTTTGCAGCCTGTAGCATAACTGCTGGATGACCATGATCCAGAATCACTGATCAACCGATGCTTCAAATAATCAATAAAATAAAAAATGATTAACAAATAAATCGATTGTCAATGTAGTTGTCAGCTAAAGTGTGTGTAAAAAGCGAGTCACACACAAACAATGGAATTGCCCTGCAATCATTAACCCTGCTGCAGCCACTATTCTTCGTCATATTTTCACCAAACAATCTCTGGAAAAGAAGGGATAAAAAGAAAGGAGGAGTGTAAGAGAAACAGAGAAGGAGAGAGAGAGAAAGAGAGATAGTAAGGGGGTAGAAAGGGGGAAAAATGAGGGAAGGATGCAGCCTTGTGAGCCAATTTAAGAAATAAGTGCTGATGCATCAGCTATTGACTGTGTGAACGCTCCTGATAACGCTCAAGGCGAAACTGTGAGGGAAATGACAGCATCAACCGCCTGCAATAAACTGCAGCCCGCGAGACCAAGGGAGCCCTAATTGACAGCTGTCAAGCTAATGGGAGCCATGACGGAAGATTCAGGAAAAAAATTCTGTTTATCAACCATCAACCCTGGTGTGGATCCACAGGGAGGAGAACTTGCCCTCCCTCCCTTCTCTATCTCTCTCTCTCGCTCTGTTTGGCTGTTAGGTTATTCAGCTTTTTCCCTTAACCCCCATCCTTCTTTCCTTCATTCTTTCTCTCTCTTTCTCTTCATTCCTGTGCTTTTTCCCCGCCTCTTCTGCTCTTAACCCTTCTCATTGTTGCTCACTTCTTGCGGTGAAAAAGGCGGAGGACAGCCATAACTAATCATAGTGTCAGTTGGCTGCCTGGGAGCGCAGGGTTTGGGCCAGAGCAATGTGAGGAGGACGAAGACTCAGGCCCCATAATCCACACACACACACACACACACACACACACTGCTGAAGGGACACCTACACAGGGCCAAATGCTGTCCTCTGTCCAGCCACTGTGTAAATAAACGCAAGGAAAAATCTGCGACTAAAACAACTCACAATTTCAGAGTAACAATATATCCAACCGTCAAAGTAAAAAGCCACTCCATCTCCTACTAAACGACATGTTCCATCCATAATGCTGTCAGATAAGGAAAACTGATACAGAAATACTCAAAAAGCGCTGCAGATTATATTTAATTAGATCTCCTGTTAAATTTGAAGATTTTCCTCTCACGATTATTACATGCATAACATTTAGATTAAAATTCTATCCGTCTGGATGTGCATTAGTATGCACACTTTTGATTAATAATTGTAGGAATTAAATAATTGTATATACCAAACTAAAAAAATCCATTCATTTGAGAAGCGAAATGTAATTCCGGACAGTGGTGTACATGACATAATTTTCTTTTTTCTTAATAATGCATATGATTATCATGACTAGGTTTTAATAAGGATAATTAACATAATCAAGTCACCATGATGTTTCATTATAATTTAAGTAATTAAATTGCAGCAGGGGAAGAAAAAAAATCTTGAACCAAAGTGGACGACTTTTAATTTGCAAAGAAGTCAAAGGACATTACACATAGACAGATTGTTTCTTCAACGCCGCTAACTATTCTAATATTCTTTCTGAGATGTTGTCTATACTAATCATAACTAACCCTACTTGTTCATACAAGCTTACGTGTGAGTGATGATTACATGCATGTGACCGTATTTACGAGCCCACCGGTGTTCCCCATATGATCTCACGTATCCAGCGCTCCACACCCTCGCCGGAACAGGCTTTGAGTTTGATTAATCATTGCTCCCTGTCTGCAATCAATCAAACACACACAAAATCACAGAAATCAGCTCCTTTCCCCAACTGCAATCCATCTCAGCGCACCCTCCGTTACATTCGTCACAACCCAAATATTTTTATAAATCATATTTAGCCGCTCTAAACACAATGCTGAGAGTTAGCATTTATTCTAACGCAGACGAGATAAACTAACTTTAAACAGGCTATGAACGCTATCATAATGACCGATATCCACATCATCTGTCTTCATACATCAAATCCGCTCGGCTCAAACGCACGTATTGAGATTACGTTTCACCAAACTAAGAGCTGGGACCGACACGTCAACATGGAGACTGTAAGTTTCTACACTTAGGTATTGAGGGCACGTGGATGTTTCCATCAATGGTGGGGCTTTAGTAACTAACTTTGATAATAAAAAACGAGACGGACAAAGAGATGGCTGGGGGAAGAAAAAAGTTTGATGTTCTCTTCGACTCCCCAAAACAATTGATATGTTTGGTCTGGCAAAAGCTTTGAAGCCTGTGAACAAAAACACGGTGTGTACGCTGCATTGCCTGCGTCTGAATGGGTGTTTTTTTTGTTTTGTTTTTTTGGCGGGGGGTGAATCACCCTCACTAGACAGAGAATGCTGTGTCTGTCTGTTAAAAAGAAAGATAGATTGAGTAGACCGAACAAATGGATAGCAGGCAGTTCTCCCTACTATAAAAAAAAATAAAATCACGGCAAAGGTGCGCATGAGTCCGTGACGCACTTCCACCCCGTTCCTTTCACAACCCGATTTTTCTGCCCCTTTTGATTCTGTTTTGTCACCTTGCCGCTATTATTGCTCTTAGTCTCTTGACCATTAAAAGCGCTCTATTTCAGCCAACATGATTACCCAGGTACCCCGGCCCATTTGTCACCTGCAGCAGTAAATTGAGTTAGTGCACCAACTAAAGGCATGGAGGACTGTGTAATATCAACTTGATTACATCAAACTAGCTGCAAACCTAATTGGGCTGGATGACAGTGTGCGGAGCTTGTCATCTCCAATCATTAGGCCTGTCAGGAATCCATCAGCTTTACAGCTAATTAGGTGAACACTAATGAAGCTGGCAAAACAACTTTTCTTTTTCTACGGCTGAGCGGGCCTTCCAGACTTGGTGGGAGGAGGGAGGTAGGGAGAGACAGAACGAGGGAGCGAGAAAAAGAGAGACAGAAAATGTGAGGGAGGGCGAAATTTTCTCATGCAAAGCTCAAGGTTGCAGGGGACTGGATTTCCCAAAGTTCCTAATCAAGGCCCATCATCTGCCATCTTTCCTTTGCTCTTTCCATCACGACGGCGCAATCAATTTGTCATCACTCTTTGTATGCCACAGTGCAGTCGTCAACCTTATAACTTGCAGCTGTGAGGGCTGCTGGGAGGGAGGGAGGGATGGAGTGAGAAGAAGAGAGAGAGAGAGAGACAGAGAGGAGGGGCATTGGTTTGAAGAAAGGAAAGAGGGAGTTAAAAAAGAAAAAAAATATATCACAGGAAGTTGCCTCGTCTAAAGAGAGAAAAAAAAGGCTCTCAGCCTGCTCTTGTATTTGTCTTCATCCGCTCATCAAAGGCATAAATGCCTGATTTTTTCTCTCTCTCACTCGTCTGAAATGAGAAGCCTCTCAGTCACCCTTGTTCCCCTCCTCCCTCCTTCCCTCTACCTCTGCGCGTCCATTAGGCAAAAGCATTTTGATAAAGTAAAGCACAAGCCTATCGTATTGGGAGAGGAGAGGAGGGGGGGGGACAAAATGAGAGCACTCACTCTGCCAACTTCTGATTGACCATTAGAGCTATTGATGAATGTGGCTGTCAAAGGAGAGACAATTAAATCAAATATGAAACAAAGTTGCTTTGACGGGTCAGACTGATGGAGCAAACCATTCTTCCGTCTCCAGATTAGGTTATTAGTTTTGTGTATGTGTGTGCGTGTGTGTTTTTCTAGGACTGTAGGTGTGCCCTCTATTGGACCGTTCATGAGTGTATCGTACTCCAATGATATTCGTATGCGTGCAAGAGCGTCAGCGTATGGATAATACGACGTATGCATAAACACTTGACCGTATGCAACTGTTGAATCTGATTGTCAATAGTCTGGCTATTTTTATTTAGATAGTTTCCTAACTTGAAAAAATGTAAGCGGTAAATATTTAGCCGTCTATCGTACACCAACAGTCTGTAATTCATCCATGAATAAACAAAGACTTCTAGTGTCTCCAAGCAAAGTTTAGACAAGGATTCACAAGAAAATCACAAGACATACGTATTCTAGTTTTTATCACAACAGTGACTGTGGCTGCAATGTAGGCCTGAAAAGACATTAGCATAGTTAAGCTGACAGATTTCTATTTTTGTTTCTTCACATCATGTTTCCCCATTACAAATTTGTCAACTAACAATCAAAATGTCCTAAGGTATCCCATAACGTGTTATTTTTAGGCATTTCATTAAAAATGAAGAAAATAGAGTTTTAGATGTAGCCTGTCGTCATTCAGGCGGTCTGTTTTTTCATGTTCCTCGTGTTGTGGTCTTTGAGCAGCGGAAGTAAATGTGGCCTTGTGCCCGGCCTATGTGAAAAAAGTAGAAAAGCGGCAATTAAAGATGTTTTTAACGGGCGGTTGTCAGAGCAGACGTGACGTCACGGGGTTGTGGCGTTGCCATGGCGAGTGATTTATTGATGTTTATCAGGAATGAATAGATCAAAGAGCAGCCGGATGACAGGCAATCAATCAGCCGTCAAATCAAAGATGGCAATTGTCCATTAAAGGCTCTTCTTAGACCCCTCGTGCGTCGGCTACAAAATAATCTTTGAGTCTTTCCCAGAAATGGAGAGGAGGGATAAAAAGAAGAAGTTTGCTTTTTGTGATCAAATGTTTTCGCACAAAAAGCCCCAAAACAACGAAGGCGAGCATCAAAGAGAGTCATGACAGTCAGCTGACACCCAAGCCCTTTTTTCCTGCGCTTCTTTATAGATCTCTAATTCATGGAGTCAATATCTACGCCCTACGAGGAAAGAGAGCGGTGTAAAAGAGAGAACAATCAAAAGACTTGGAGTCGACTCCGCTTCAGCTGCATGAGGACTGACCAAAGTACGAAAACTACGCGAGTAAAATATTCTGTATTCACGGAAATAAAGTTATACATTGCTGTTCTTTTACAGCCAGTCGACTGCTGTGCTTAAATGAATCATGGCCTTAAATGATCTTGTACTCTAACATACCTTAATAAAAAGACAACAATTCCACAAAAAAAAAAAAAGTTTTTTTTTTTTTTTTTTTGCGTAAATACACAATTTCGCTAAGTAAATGAGCAGTGGATATTTCCAGATCATTTGACACACACGCCCACACACAAACGTTATCTCTCTCTCTCTCTTACACACACACACACACACACACACTTTTAGCGTTGCTATGAAAATAGCACAAAAAATAAAAAAAAATAAAAATACAGAGGTGAAGAAGAGCAAATGAAGAAGAAGAGCCGTACCTGCCGAGCGCCGGGGCGCTTGCTGTTTCCTCCGCGGCATGTTTCTCTTTCAGGGTATTTTTTTTTCAGGAGCCCCTGAGATCCCGAGAGCTGCTCCGCTTCTGCTCTGATACACGGCACCTGGGGCGCTTTCACACGCCTGACATGTATCGGCAGTTTTCAAACCCAAAAATCAGACGGCAAGATCTGAAGAGGATGAAGACGAAGCGGGATTTCCCCCCTCTTTCCTCTTTCTCTTTCCCCCCGCGCGTCTTTTGGATATGACGGAGAGTCGAGCCGTTACAGTGGGGAGGAAAACCGCTCGTGCCTCAGTGCGATTCTCACTCACTCCGCGCTGGAAGCTGCAACAGGCAAGCTTAAAGGAAAACGAAATGATCGCGTCACTCAAAGTCGGCAAACAGAGGCAAACATCAAGCACTGTCATATTAACTCCTTCCATCTCGAATGGGTTAGCTAGCTCGTGTCATGTGGGTAGGCATATGTCTCTCTCTCTCTCTCTCTCTCTCTCTCTATCGCTCTATCCCTACCGCAGCCAACCCCAATGCTTTCTAATAGTAAAAGTAGCAGCTCACAAACATAACACTGTAGAAATGCAATGATTGACACTTACATAGGTGTATATCAAATCGACAGGCTGAGTTAATGTTTTTGTTTAATCGTAAAAACGCGTGCAAGGCAGGCAGCAGTCGCCTTTATTAATGGTTCACAAAGGCAAAAAGCAAAGCTTTACTTACTCGTTCGCTTGAATAAACGTGTTATCCATGAGGAATCCGCTCCGAGTAATCGCATACAATTGGAAAAGCCAAAAAAAATAAAAATAAAAATCGCGTAGCTGTCGCCGATAGCTTTCTGTGAAAATCCCAAAGACTCCAAGTGCCCACCTCCTTTCAAACGTCCATCTCTTTTATAATAAACAAACCGGGGTAAAGACAAAAAGCTTGAAGGAGGAGATGGACGGACCTGTCGCCCGCGCGCTGCCTCGTTTGCTTATTTTGTCCGCGCGCGTTGGGAATCCGCTGAGAGAATCGATGCGATAGGTGTTTGATTGGGTATTCCTGCTTGTAATAACGCACATCAGAAGGAGGGGATGGACTCGGGCTGCGCCTCAGCTGCTGCTGTTGCGAGAGCATGGATCACTGAGCTATTGCCAAACACTTTCTTGGCCGCTAATAGCACTTTTTAGCCTTCTTTGTGGGGCTCGTAGCAGGTATTTAAAAACAGCAACGGGCGAAGCAGACGCGTCTTCCTCTCGCTCCAGTAATGTCACTTTCGAAAATCCGTTCTCAAAGCTTTCTTCACAGAATGGACTTTTTAAGACGGTAAGATCATCATTTTCCAGATATGTCCATCATCGTGGTACCTATACTACTAAAAAAACAGCATTACAAAGAGAGATATTGTTCTTTTTCGTTTTTGCAAGCGTAAAGTGTGAACTCTTTGTAGTGGAGAAAGGGCGAAGTTGTCCGTATTGGATGTGAGGGGGAGATAGGAACTGTGTCCTCTCTGTTTACTAGCTGAGGGTGAGTTGTCAGACACTGCCTCTTCCACTAAAGTCCGCGTCTTCGCCTCGCGATCGTGCTGTCTTCTCTCACATCTGACCGCGAAGGGAATCGCATCGAGCCCTCGGAAGGGGGCAAGTGGGAGTCGTAGCTTTCAATAAAAACAGAATGTCCAGAATCTCTTCAATGTCCGCGCGCCGAGCTCACATGAGCAGATTGAAAGGGAAGAGCAGTCTTTCACTGATCCGGGATGTTTTTGCCCGATCTCACTCACTCGTGTGTGCATGCCGTTAGATCCGCCCAAGCATCTGTCCGTCTAACCATTGGCGCATCCATCAGTGTCACACACACACACACACACAGAGAGGGAGAGAGAGAGACACACACACACGCCGCACGAAGTCGCTTTAACTACGGGCAGCTTCTCTTCTTCATCAAACGACTGATAAAGCAAGATTGGAGTGTTTAGTGGGGGGGTGATTTCCGATGTTATATCCCTAAAGAAATAATGCATTATAAAATTGCTGTAGGCGAATGGTGCATCGGAAAGCTGCACCGAGTACGTGCGCGATGATGCATTTCCGAACTTTAATGGACTAATACTTCTCTCTTATTAACCACAAGTTAGCTTATATTATTGCTTCTACTATAATAATAACCTTCAGATGAGTAATAGCAGCACGTAATTGTTTAATAATGTAAAATCTATTCTAAAAGATCGTCTTAAAGTAACTCAGACAAGTTGATGCAAATAATGCTTTGCTCTTTATTTTGTTATTACTTATCTTATTATTTAATTTGATAATATTTTTGTCATTTTAGCAGTTGTAAATTCTAAAATGAGGTGAATGTATCTGTCTTGCATTGATGTGAATTACTTCGATTTGCTTGAAAAATATCCCGAACTGTGTTTATTTTTAGGGCCATATTTCACTGCCTCAGTGTGCAAGCATGTGACTTCTAGCGAAACTACTTTGATTATATCATCAAAGTTTCTGGAGAACCGCGAATTTAATTTGACTTGGGCTATTCAAAGCTATATTGTCTGTAAAAGTAAAATAAGCACAAAGTAATAAACTGGAGTAATGAGGATATGTTTAAGTCTTAAACACTATTAAACAGAGCTATTAAACAGGTAAAACTCTCCCATAGATATTTACTTCACATGAGCATAGATAAATGCAGGTATCTAAATTGAAAAAAAAAAATAATAATAATAATAATAAAATAAAATAAATACTATTAACGGAGACGAGGAAATTGCATCTATGTAATAATAACTAAAGTCATTTACTGAGTGTGCGCGCGCGTGGAACATAGAACAGCTGCATGAGTGTATGAACGTGTGCGCGCAAGTTCATTGTGTCCGCCCCCTTTTATGTGCTTATCCTAAAATCCCCAAAATGTACTATTTTAATTTACATCGACTAAGGAAGTTGTTATTTCTGTCAAAAAAGACATCATTAACCATGATTGTGCACAGTTATCCAAAGAGAAGAAAAGGTACGTCATTGTCTGTTTCACTTTATTTTCTGTGTACTTTATCCATGTGTATATCCTTCAAGCGTTTAATAGCTTGTTTTGTCTTTTGAACTGTTAAAATATCAAATAACCACTGTTTTTAATGTCAAAATTAGAGACATCTGTTTAACTTAAAACATAGGCCTAACAAATGTTTACAGCTTAAAAAAGTCTTAGTGTGTGTGTGTGTGTGTGTGTGTGTGGTTTTTTTTTTTACTTGAACATTATTATAATTATTGATACTATTGGCTTTCTTATTAGCACTAACGATTCAGAGACGTCCATATTTTAAAATAATAAGGCTGGTGATTTATTGTTGTAGAGGGAGAATAGAGAGTCATTATCAGAGTTTCTAGGACTGTAAATGAACTTAGACATAATTCTTAAAACTTGAGATAAACGTTATACTAATATAATATATAATGAGTCCTACACTATTAAATGATGCTTATCTTAATTTTTTGTGAATGTTTCATTTTGTTTTATAATTACATTATGCATGTCTGCCACTATTTATAGAGAAAGAGGGAGAAAGAATATTTGTATCATAAACAATGAGTTATTTAGTACCACTTGGAGGCTCATTTTAATTGCCACATTCGCTGAAGACAACAGGAACGCTAATATGTTTTATTTGCCGCAATAGCTTATGGTGCTTTTGTTAAACATTCCTGGTTAATAAACAGTTTAAAGAAGGAACCTTTTATTACAAAACAATTTCCAGTCGAATATGAAGAAAGAAATGCAAGTGCAATCTGAGCAAGAACACACGCTGTGAAAATGCCGTATAAAATCACCAAAAAAGTCAGTAAACTTTCAAATTCAGAAAAAGAAAATAGCACCACGTGATAGCACGGAGAAAAAAATTAAGAAGTCTAAAAGGTGCATTTTTTCTTTGCCTCTGCATATTAAAGCAGCTCTCACGAACCGCAGAGATTTGAGAGTTCGTTCCTACCTTTAAACTGAGAGCAAAGTCTGAAATAGCCCCAGTGGATACGAGTCATTAAAGCTGCAGCAGCATTACCCCAACATGACTCGAATCTTAAACCTATATTTTTCTTATATGTTTTATAGTCTAAACTAATACTTTATTGGAAAGTTTCAGTCTATTTTAATTACACAGATGTCTAAATACGGAAGATTAATGAATTTCATTTCTTCATGCTAATCCAGATTTTAGCCTCAGCTCTAAGATTTCTCTCAGTCTGGTTTCCAAAAGTGTCCGATGCGAGCACGAAATTAGAGAAGAGCAAGTGAACATGGGGAAAAGTGCTGTGTTTATTGCGCCCTATTTTACAGGCATGCGTTTTTTTTTTCTGTTCCTTTACTCATCTGCACATCTATCTTGTGTTAGCAAAAAAAATGAAAAAAAGAAAAGAAAAAAAAGTGGCAAAAAGAAACGTATTAAATTTAATCTAAGCAATCACTGCCATGCATATAAGCTGAATAGTGAAGACTACGCAGTGTTTTATTTCAGTGTTTTACGCAAAATTGCGAGAGGAAATAAAAACGTCAGCAGGGTACAGCAGCTTCAATCAAGTTGCAAGAATAATTCATTATCAAAAATAGCATTGGTTGATTTAACGTTGATCGTCTCATTGTGGCATGCAAACAAAAAAGTTCCACATAATTCCAGACGCTTTACAATCCCTCTCCAGTTTAACACCTGTTTTCAATTTTTGTGATTTCTTTCTCTCTACACAAACTGACACGACACAGATCTACAGGAGGGATCACAATTCATCCAGTATCTCAGTACGATCATATGAAGGAGTACCAAGTAACTAACGTGACTAACGATATGAGGATCATGATTTTTAGCCCTGTCCCGTAGAAGGACTGTTATGTAAAAAGTCATTGTAGTTATTTTGACTAACTAGTAGTTTAAATTAACATTAGTTATCCCTTAAGTGATATCATTATGTTTAAGGCATTTTCCATTATGGTAGAATCACACGATTTTGGTGTTTCAGAAGTTGCAATCAAGGAATTCAATTTATTATTTTACAGTTTAATTATATATGTAGGCCTATATTTTTTATGTATTTATATTTATTGTTTTATTTTTTATTAATTAATTAATGTGTGTATGTGTGTCATGTACTAGAAATAAATCCTTGAAGATCTTTTGTAACGCTTGTGGCCTGCATTACTGATGTTGATCATTTATACTGTTATCATACTGACAAGAGCAGGTTTATATGGAGCAGAGGCACAGTTGGATGTAGGATGTGATCGATATATGAGTGGAGAGCATTAGATATCAGTCAGAGGATGAGAGGTGAAGTTAAAGTTGAGGTTTATTGGCCAAGTAAGACCGCTCTAACCTGAGTTGCTCTCAACAATAAACACAACACATTGTGATACAATATAATTAAAATACACCATTATAATATATCACAGCACAACATACACAGGTTAGGCCCAGGGGAGCAGCAGGCACTCATTGTTTCAAGGAACATATCTTATGAATAAAGGTTAATATCCGGTGACACCACCCATGAGACTAGGAGACCCAGCTGTGCTATAGGCCGGGGTCTGTCTGGTCCGTTGTCTGATCACGACCCACATAGAACAAGCTCAGCTTGGTACCTAGCTAATTTTTTTGTGGTGTGAAGAGGGCAAGTGTCTTCATCGTCACATCCTTACTCTCTAAAAAACAATAGCTAGGACTAGATCCTGGCAAGCTATAAAAAGCATGTGTCGTAATTAGAACTAGAAGAGATTTCCCGCTTCTAGAGCTCACGCTCTCCTGCACCACGCATCTTCACGGCACACTTGTTCCTAGTAGTGTGTGTAAAGAGGCTAGGCATCAGAGAGATCTTCTCAAGAGAGACAAAACATTTACTCAGTAACAGGCAGCAAATGCATATATTCGTTATACCAGATTTCATATCAGACATATATATATATATATAAATATATATATATTATATATATATATACTTATGTGATGTTTGACATTTGCTTTCTGTTCTGAAACACTACCAATGAAAATGAATTGGGACTATATATTTATATATATATAGAGAGAAAGAGAGAGAGAGAGAGAGAGAGAGAGAGAGTATTTTTAATTGCACTGTTACAAAGTAATTATTGAATTATAGTTTTGATTATTATTTTTTAGTTTTATTATTTTATTTTGTTTACTGATGAAATCTATAGCTAGATATAGGAATATACACCTTTAAAAAAAATCTTAGATTTTGTATGCAAAAGAAAGCATATTGTTTTGGTAATTATGCTGCATTATTATTATAGGTTAAAAAAAAGTTTAGAATCCGCAATCATACACACTGTGTTATTGTGTGTGTGTGTATGGTAACAATCCCACGTTTTAAACTGGTTCACCATGAATCTAGTTTGGCTCACAATTGTTGTTTAGCCCAGAAAGTTAAAGTGCTCTCAGAGGAAGAAAAGGACTGCTGGCCTCTTCAGAGAGGCATACTCTGGTATGTCCTTCTTCCTCAGAAGAGGAACCTTAAGTGTTGGGGGCTGCTCTTTTGTCTCTCTCTCTCTCTCTCTCTCTCTCTCTCTGACTCCTTCTCTCTCTCTGGGTGTGCTAGCTTGCAGGGTTGAGAGGGCAAGTGCTGACCAGCCCTCTTTCTCTGCCTGTTACTAGGTCGTGGAGCGCCCCCCTCCCCGCACTCATACCTCTTTCTCCGGCACCTTCCCATCCTCTGCCACCAGGGAGAGGGTAATTTAAGCCCTGCTTGATATATCCAATTCATCACTGTCCCACAGACCCGCTTCAAAATTAAAGTCTGATCTACAAAGTTAAAGCAGGTTGAGATAAAAATTGGCATAGGTCAGAGAAGGAGGGAGCAGTCAAAACACGTGGTGCTTTTTCATCTCTTTTGATTTATGCTTTCAAGGAGAGCAGCAGAAAAATTAAAACATTACCCCGTGCTATCAGCTGTGGCTTGTGTTGTGGTCATCAAAGCCAAAAATGTAGAATCAGGTGCAGGTTAGATTTGAAAAAAATGTGTCCCTTCAGAGGTTTGATGTTAAGGTCAATGACCTTAACACAAATAAGAGAATTCAAAATAATGTATTTGTAAAAAAAATAGTTTAAACTTGTATTTCACCAAAAATGTTAACTGTAATTTGCGTACCCTCGTTTCTTTTTTTCCTCTGTGGAATTTTGTAAAAAAGTAATACCATTTTCAATTTTATTAAAAAAAAATGTATGGTGCCATTAAATAAAAGTAAAACATTTATTTACTTTTTTTTACCAAGAAAGTTAAATTATTATTTTTTTTCTAAATGCATTATTTCAAAATAGCATGAAATATGAATTCACAAATTAATTTCCTTAAATTTTTGGTCTCATGCACCACAAGGTCAAATTATGTGATGTTTTATTGACCTTTATGCAATTAATATTAATGCATAAATTCAGACATGCTCAACACAAAGGTGTATTAAACACACTGTATATATTAATATCCGATTAAATAAATAAAAAATGATAAATGAGTAGACCATTACAGTCTATTCGTCCTTTTTTTTAATTCACAACAATTAGGCTTCATATCAAAGAAATCGGTTCAAATGAAATGTTTAAGCTCAATAGTTTCCTAGTTTGATCTTAGCGCCAGTATTGACCGTATGCAGTGTTTTGATCTTGAAAGCCTTTTCTGCAGATTATCGTCGTCGAACAGACAGCGATTGAAGCTTCTGAGTGAGATAAAGATTTGAGATGTGTGTTTGTGCTGAAGATCTATGATGGGTGACTGTGATTACACAATGAACGAGCAGATGTGGGTGAAGAGCTTGATTATGACTGAACGTTTGACTTTGATGTAGTGGTGAAAGAATGACCAAGTAAAAGAAAACAACTTTCAGTTTAATGGGCTCGTGGAACTCTGTCTGATTGGGCAGAATGACGTAAAGCAGGCATGAGTCAGTCGTGATTGAAGGAACATGTGAGTGTGTGTTTGTGTGTGTGTGAGGGACATGGAGCAGTTGGGGTGGAGGTACTGTACTAGTATCAGCTCACAAGAAAGACTGATTGTTGGTGTGTGAGAGGAAGCGAGTGTGTCTGTGTGCATTTGAGCATGACCGCACACATAAGAACTTGTGTGTGTGTGTGTATGTGTCTGCTCAAAACGGCACGTTTTCATTCATTTCATGAGTGCATAAGCCTGCATGTGATTGCCTTGCATCTCTGTGTGCGGGACCTGATCCACGGCGCTGTATGGTAAACAGGAACGTTTTCCCTGGAAGGAGGAATTTCCCCCAGCAGCCCCCTATAGCAGTAATGGTGGTGGTAATGAGCTGCAGCTGTCAGAGCTCTTTCCGCCTCTCGTCCCTGATTCATGTTCCTGCCGCACAACATCTACAACTGGAACAAATGTTTACCCCAATGAAAACCAGACAAACACGGCTGGCCCGGCTCACAGCTCCTAACGGAATAACTAATAGCCCCGGCTCTGTTTTGGTGCTAATAATGATGCAAGCGGGATCTGAAATGCAGATACAAGGTCAACAGAACTGACCATCAAACAAGGCCATTGTTATTCGAGACTCGGGCATCGCAGAGGTTTAATTGACCAAATCTTCCAATTTTTTAAATATAATATATACCACATGTTTTGGTGCAACTGAAGGTGTTTTGGGGGCACAGGGAGATGTTAAAGAAACGCTGGATACAATGCAACCGTATATCGTTAGTAAAATCCAGCCGTTCCAATCAAGGCATATGTGTGTTTTTATAGAGCAGATGGAGCTTGACTCATTCTGGCTTCCTGACTGGGTTTCCTCCCAGTGTTCTGCTCCCATGAGGTTGATATTACTAGAGAGCGCAATCTATATCCATTGGAATGAGTGTCATGATTCAGGGATCGGGGTGAGTCACTGATTGTGACTGAGTTGGAGCGGGATAATCCGAAATGTGTTTTCATAACTTTTTATAACTTGCTGTCATTATACTGCTGTTTAAATATAGCTGCTGTCTTCTTACATTCCGAATGGCCATTTTTCCCCTTTGTGTATGACATTCTTACATCCTTTTTTATTGTGGCTGTTTTCCCTTCTTCTATTCATAATAAAGAGTCGAATGCATTAAGTGATGTAGAGAGATAAAGCGCCTCGAAGAGTGTTTGTGTGTTTACCCCATGCGGCCATTAATGCTACGGCTGTGTGCCAGCGATGACATTAATCCATTAATCACACTTTTTTTTGTGTGTTATTGGTGCAGGCCTGCTTTATTAATTAGCTGTGATGCAACGCTGATACAACCTCTCTTCCGTCAGACTTCCTTCCTCATTATGCACACAAACTCCCATCAGCCTCCTGTCAAAAGACCCCACCCTGAAAATCAGACTGTAATAGAAGACATGGTGACCATGACACGAGGAGGAGGATGGGGAGATTAGAAGTTCAGGAACAAAATAATAAGGGTTTACAAACTAGTAAAGAGTGCTGGAGAGAGAAAGAAAGAAAAATCAAAGCTCAGCTGCATCAGAGCTACATCTGGCCTAAAAGATCAACCTCTCTTCCTCTTTTCCTCTCTCTTTCTGCTGTCTTGTCAAGCGTGTGAGAGCCACTTCACTATGCTGGTGTTTATCTTACGCTGACATTCTCTGCTCCATCTATTTTTCAGCCCTCCTAAGCAGAAGCCTCACCTCGAAACACTCTAGGAGAGTTTAATAGCACAGAGAGAGAGAGAGAAAGTGAGTGAAGGTATAAGAATAAATATACTTACAATAGGGACTGCTCTAATGTTATTGATGAAACAAAGATGCTCAACCACATACTGCATGTGGTCTTATTTTATTTATGAATTTTTTTTAAAGCGCTTTTCCCCCAACATATATAACGTAATACATGCAAACACTGTTGGCCAAAATTGGGACTATGCTCACTGTGGCTGCATTTATTTAAACAAAAATGCAATAGAACAGTAATACTGTGAAATATTACTGCAATTAAAAATAATAGTTTAACATGTAATTTATCAATTAAATTATTTTTCTTGTCTTCAGTGTCACATTATCCTTTAGAAAGGATCTTTTTGCTGCCTTGTATTTTTATGGAAAACATAACATACTACCATTCAACTTTAATGCAAGTATTAAAAAAATACAAGTGCAAATAATAATTATCTGCAAATTTGCATTCAATTGTTGAAAAGCAGTCAAAACATATACGTTATTAAATTGCAATATAAAAAGCCAAATAAATGCTGTTCAATCATTAAAATACATGTATATTCATTCAAAAATATTAAACAGGAAAAAGGGTTTGTTGATAATAATGGTAGAACTGTTGAGCATCTAGTCAGCATATTAGAAATAATTCTGAACAACTGAATGACATGGAAGACTGATGCATTGGCTTTAAAGCTACTTTTCATATTTTTCATGTGCATGTGGAAAATTTTATATATTTTTCAATAAAAAAAGAATCAGTAGAACTTTAATCACATGTCACAGCTGGACCAATGTGACACATTGCTTTCAATATAAATCTGATCAGAGGACAGATTCAAAAACCCACATCAGTACACACACACTATTAGATGTCATCACGCTGACTGACTTGGTTTACAGTGAGAGACTGAAAGTGCACCCAGAGGCTCGCCTTTACAGCCCGATGATTAGCATTCCGGTGGCTAAACCCAGACGCTAGAAGATGTGACAATTGAGAGCTGGCTACTGTATGTTTCCTGGCAGTGTAAATCAGCACTTCCACATATTCTCCTTACGTCCCTCTGAGAGTTATCCAGGGCACGTTTAAAATACACAGGCACCGAATGAATCAGAGCAGAGTGTGATTAAACATGCAAATGCGATAAAAGCATGATGTGATTCCAGCACTTTGTATTTAATTAAACTCAAATATGCTCAAAATGAAACATTTCATTCACAGGAGCTGGTATTGATACGAGTAAAAATGCAAACGTGTGTAACTTCTCTAAAGGGCTTTTCCCTTTTGAAATGGATATGATCTGGATATGGAGAAATTCCCCTCTCTATGGCAGGAAGTGATGCGTATCTCACCTGAAGAGAGTTGACCACTCTGCTCTAGCCTTTGTAGTTGGAATACAGGGATCAGTTTGTATTAGACAGCGTAGCAGGTGCAGGAGGAAGGGCACACAAACATTCACATGTCAAAGGTCAAATGTCACCAAGGCTAAGTACATTTTAAAAATGAGTGGCAATGGAATATTTTCTTCAGTTCTAGAGTAGGAGATGGTGTGCGCCTGGGTTTGTGTGTGTGTGCACAGGGAGGTGACTACTAATTAAATGAGTACATTAATTACATGTTACACACAAGACACGGTGCATGATCTCTATGTGTGTGCATACGCTTCCAACAATTCAAAACCAGGAATACAATAGCAATAATACAAAATAGGCTCACACTGCGCGTGTAATGACTAAATGAAATGAAGCCTGCTGGTTTTGCCGGGCTCATTGTGGCCTGTGTTCAGCTGTATTTTAGTGCTGTGTTTCCCAGCCAAATGTCATGCAAAGTGTCTGCAAAATGGTTTGATCTGAGCAAATTAATGTTGGACATAAAAGTCTAGCTTTCTCTTGGGCAGAGGCCAGGCTTTTGAGAGAGAAAGGGGAAAAGCACTTAGTTGTAAAAGCGAGTTGCGCTTTACATTTTGATTAGGTCGTTTTTCATGACTGAAAAAAAAAAGAAAAATAGAAAAGCTTGTGATTTCAGGGGTTAACCTGAGATATCTAGTCTTTGTAGTGCAGATAAGTCTCACTTTGTATTTATTCATTTTAAAAGTGTACATTTTCTGTTCAGTCATCATATTGAATAACGCAGAAATCATTTTGCAACAACATTTATGCATTTTAACATGCATGCACTAACTGTATAATCATACTAACATACGTCTATAAAAACTGGCAGAAAAACAAACCAGCCCTAGAATGGTTCGTGATACTCATATCCATAATTACAATGCTTCAGTCTGCGAGTAAAAATAAAGGCTTCCATCATAATGTCAGTCTCAGATGCTCAGACTTGGATCATGATCCACGAGCGGTGGGCTCCATGGTAACCAGTATTAAGTGGACACTATAATCATATCATTAATTCAGCTTTGTGACCTCTTTGTCTCTATTTTTAAAAGCAGGTGAGAAGGCAACAGAGCTCCACACTCTTCTGCAAAACAGCTCTCTACTCTAACACGGCAGAGCAATTTTACACTACCGCACATCATTGGAGAAGCAGTGGGAGGTCACTTAATGCCTTTACTGAGAAAACAGACAGAGATATTATTTTTGTTTCTTATGATATGATTAGTAGGTATGCAGCCTGCTGTGACTTGACATTTCATATTGTAATAGGGACTTTTATTTGCCTCCGTTGCTTTGTTTCTTTAATTTGGTGCTTTATTCTATATGTTACTGGTCAAAAGTTATATATAGAATAATGGTAAAATGGTAATTAGTAGTATAATTCAGAAAGGTCATGTGATCAAACTAATCAAACTACTGACAGTAAGGACTACAATAATGTTACAAAAGATTTACTATATATTTTAAATGCATAATGGCATACAACAATAGCAAAAATATTTGTGCACCAATAATAGTTAGTTTGTAAGTTAATAATAACTGGGATCTAAATTGGCATATTAAGCATACTATATTAAGAATTTCTAAAGGATCATGTGACACTAAAGACTGGAGAAATGTCTGATATTCAGCTATTATCTTTCTCTCTCTCTCTGTATTTATATATATATATATATATATATATATATATATATATATACACGCACACATTTTATATTAATAGAGTGTTGTAACATTGTTTTATTCAAATAAATGCAGCCTTGATGAACATCGTAAACTTATTTCAAAAACTAAACACAAACTGACATCTTTTTGAAGTTTTAATACTTTTAATTATTATCTGCTTATCTTTTTTTTTTCTTTTATCAGATAAGTGGGCATCCTGTGGAATGAAATGGATAAGACTTGTGATGTCTTGAATTCAGGTCAGTGCTAAATCCCATCACGTCTGCATTCGTACAGTTCATATTCATGCATTCATCCACCTGTGCCTGCGCAAGCACAAGAATCAGTCTAGTCAGATGTTCACCCAGTAACTTGCACATAAATAAGCTCATCAATGACATTATGAGAAATTACACATGAGAGGCACCGTATGCATGAAAACAACAGACTCGCATACAAAAGCACTGCACACATGCATGTGCCACTGATACACAAAGAAAGGTGTCTGTCGCTGTTAATATCATTCTGTCTGCTAAGTGAACGTCTCAGTCACCTCTCATTTCCTTCTTATCTGCATCCTTCTCACTCTCTTTTTTTACTCTTTCACACACAAGTAGACACATCATCTTCATCATCACCATCACTGGACACGCACACTCACGCATTTCCAGAAATGGAGAGATGCTCTTTCTGAGTGAAAGAGGGAGAGATGACAAGTAAGAGGAGAGAACACAGGAAACACATTAGTTATCGGTCTCTCCCTTTCACATCCCATTAGAATTACACTCTTCCATCTGCTCTTTCACTCTTCTTCACCTCTAACAGTCTGCCCTGCTGCACTTTACTACAGCGGCCTACCTGACTAAATGACACTTCACACAACACACACACAGATGACCAGCTGAAATATTTACAGAGCTGCAGGATGAGAAATAGAAGCAAAGATTGATGAAATAAAATTAGAAGAGAATTTTTATTCTTTTTTTTTTTTTTAACTGCCAAAAAGTTGCAAATAAATATTATTGGAATATGTCTAAAATACAAATACAAGTCTACATTAATGTAAATAAGACAATAATAATAATAAAAAAAATTCACATTAACTTTATTGTGTTACTTGCCTTTTTATTGCTTATAATAAAATTGCTTATAACACCACATTTTCAAGTAAAATATGTATATATTTAATAATATTATTTTAAATATAATATGGTATTAGAATTCAATAATAGTATTATTAATGTTTTATATATTGTAATAATTACATGTCTTATTGTTAAGTATACACTTTACTGTTAAAAAGTTTGACTTTTTTTAAATCTCATGCTCATCTACGCTGCATTTATTGCATCAAAAATATAATAAAAAAACATAATAATTAATTGAATAAAGCTGTTTAAAAACAATTTAATTTACAAAAACAATCATTATACGATAAAGCATTTATTTGTATTTGAATATATATATATATATATATATATATATATATATATTAGAGCTGTCAAAGGATTAATCATGATGTATAATTATTAAGTATATATAAATACAAACACATGCATATGTATATATTTAATGAAAATATGGTATGTTTATTTATTAAATATATTTAAATATAATATCAAATATAAGAAAATAAATATATAAATGCATTTATGTAAATACTTTCAAAATATATAATGTACGTGTGTGTTTTAATATAAACATAATAAATAAACACAGCATAAACAAATATTATGTAAATAAAGACTTTTATTTTGGACTTCACAGCATTTGACAGCATTAATATATAT
>JAUCNO010001819.1:16570296-16594247 GCA_032353835.1 Enteromius viviparus
ACATATTTCACAATATATACTGTATGTGTGTGTAATTGCATCCTAAATAAAAGTCTTTGTTTACGTAATATATATATATATATATATATATATATATATATATATATGTGTGTGTGTGTGTGTGCTGTGTATATTTATTATGTATAAATACACACATACAGTATATACTGTGAAAGTATTTATGTGTGTGTGTGTGTATAAATATATATTTAAATTCTTATATTTTATATTATATATACATAGATTTAATATGTAAACATACAACAATACATAAACATATTTTTCTTAAATATATACAAGCATGCATATATATGCATATTTACTTACTGCTGATAATTTTACTTATAATCCTAAATACACTCTAGATTTCTCCCCTTTAGGCAAATGCAAAGCTATAAAACGCAATTATCATGAGGTCGTCACACATTCAACTCATTTACAAAACTATTTCTTCCATTGTCGCTAAAAGTCAACATTTCAGCAAAGGGAGAAAGAGCATTGTTGAAAAGCCGCAGTTGTGTTTGTCCCTCTAGACTCTCCATACACACAGACCTTGAGGGGGGCTCGCACAGAAGCTCTTCAGGGGGTTGTTAGCTGTGAGCTTAGCCACCACAAGAGCTCCAGCTCACGCACTAATTATTTTCATAGTCAGCCGGGTGTGCAGAGCTGGCCTGCGAGTTGTGCAAATGCTTATTTAAGCTGTGTAACTGACATCCATATGGTTTTTATCATCATGAAGAAACATTTGAACTGGTTATGTTTTCATGCGGCCAAGGCTCTGACCTGTCTGTCAGAAACACTCATATGTGTTGCGTCTCTGAGAAATTCTATTCCATAATGTTCTGGATCAGCATGTTTTTCCTTCACTGAGTCACTGTTGTACTTTAAACGTGTTAATAAAAACTAAACCACATTTGGCGCTTTTGTGCTGTGTCTTTTTTCTTTTTTGAGAATGATTGAAAGTTTTATGAATTCCTGTTTTTCATAACTGTACTGCACTACTTATACTAACTGCAGAAGCAATTTGGATCCAATATCTATTAGTAAAAAACCTGAAAGTAAGAACTATTATATTTTATCAGAAATATTTGGAAGTCTGTATGCTTTCTTTAAGTTTGTCTCGATCAACAAATTAAATACATATAAGGCAGTGGAAAGTCACACACTGAAGTACTGGGTAAAATGTGCCATTCAATCCTCCATAAACGTTCCTGTATGTTCCGAGTTAAATGATGAATCGGAGCATTTCTTTGGGAGCCTCTGATGCATCCCATCTCTAATACACTTGCCGCAGAACGGCGAAACTCCAGCCCAATTACAATTCTGTTCGTGCAAAACATTAAAGCCACAACTCCACAATGTAGCGTAACCACAGGCATTGTCAGAGACAATTGTTTAGGAAATGTAATTCTGAGTAAAACCGTCCAAATGTCTCTCTGTACAGTAGTTGTACGGGCAGTATTACTTTAAATAAACAACGCAATTCCAGCATGGGTTTGTGAATAAATAGAACAAAAGGCAAAGAAGCGGATTTCCTCTGCTGATTGCAGCCAGATGTTAGCCAGGGTCTGTTGCCGCTTAACTGGCTATTAAGAGGGAAATTCGGAGTAATTCAATAAATAAAGCCGCCATAGGAACTATAGTCTAATGTGTTATAATGCAGTCCGAGTGCTTCCACGCTCTTCTTTTTCACACAAACACTTCAAAATAAACAGATATAAATACACACAAATAGTGTAACATTTTAAGTAGATTTAGGAAAGGAAGAATGTACTAATGCATGACTGAGTTTTGTTTGTTAACGTAACATTAATAAAGAGTGTAATAAATGTAGTGCTCATGCATGTGAATTAATACATTAACTAAAATGAACTAAATGACTCCTTATTGCAAAAAGATTCAAAACAGAAAGTTAATGTGTTTTCAAAATATGACACAAAATAAATGAAATTAAAATTAAATACATGAAAATACAGAACTAGTGGAAAAATGTCCCTTTTTTTTTTTTGGTGACACCGTATTTTAGTGTCCTTATTACATGCTACATGTAGTTGACTAATATTAATAACAGTAAACTATGTATAGTTGCATGCATCCAATCCTAAGCAAAACTATAGTAGTCTATAGTAGATGCATGTTGCTACTAAATGTTAGACAATGCTTGTTTAATATCACTGTAACAAGGACATACCATAAAGTCCATAAATGGAACCAGGTTTTGCACTCCTTTAGCATTTGAAAGCCATTTTATGTCAAGTCAGATAAATGTAACTGTCAAATGTAAATTTGAATTTAACAAATTAATATGAATGTTCCTTCTGCATGAATCCCACAAGTTTGAGTAAAACCTTGAGTAAAACCCAAAATTTGACCCTGAAATAGCAGTCAAATTTTATATGAACATGTGTCATAAATAAATAAATAAATGTAAAGTTTTGTACAGGTTTAAATTAGTTATTAAATTAGACTTCCATTGCATTCTGTCTCTCCCCTCCCTCTGTGTCTTTCACACAAATGTTCACAAACACTGGATACAAAGAAGATGTTATAGTGTCCCCAGTGGATTTATTATGGATCTGTTTGCTTTGGTGAGTACATGTCAAGTGCTTTCAGCATCCAAGTCTTCTTTCTCTCTCTCATTCAGACCCTAGTGTAATTAAGTAAACAATTCTTGTGTTAAAATTGCAAGGATTAAATCAATAAAAATAACGAACAGGACCCCATACAGTACCAGTGGAAGAATCTAAATAATCAAACATATCCCACAGACAGTAATACACTTGTCATTTCCTCCACTCCCATGCACTCTCTTATTCTCTCACTCCTCCTCATTCTCTCTAACCCATATTCGTGTGTGTGACACAGATGATCATATCGTCATACAGATATCTCCAGTATGAGGGAAGAGAGAGAGAGGCAGAAAGGTCAGAGACACTGAGTGAAACGGATAAAGGCTAATGATTATCTCAACCTTTATCTAATCAATAATCATTTATCCAACAATATTACCGCCAGCTACTGGCCGTTCTCTATTATCCCAGCACAGACGCCAGTAGCTGTATTGTTTCAGTCTGTCAGCTTTATGGGCAGGGTGAATGGTAGGTGAACATCAGGGCTGTGATACTCTCTGTGTGGTGGATGGCTTTAGTACAAGCATAGTTTCTTCACTGGACTATTTCCATTACAGCTTGTTTACAATGTATATAAATCTGCCATTCAGTATCTGATTTAAACCTGGAGACATCCAACATGGATTTCATTATATGGGACATGGGATTAATTATGTATTGAACTTTTTGTATTTATTTTATTTTGTGTTTTGTATTCATATCTAATGTATAATTTATTAAAATATAATCGAACAAGCCGTACTAAGTATTATAAATAAAAATCACAAATTATTGTAATAAATTATCACCAAATTATAAAGTCTGAATTCTGGGTGGTTATAAGATATAAGTTTTTGCGTTCCATATACTTTCCAGGTAAAACCTTTTTGTTTTCTAAATAAAAATGTATGAAAATTTACACATCACACACACACACACACAAATAAACTATTTAAATATCTTGTAATTTGAACAAAAAAGTGGTACAGAACCTCATGTTCCGTAGGTGTTTCAATGTAACACACACACACACACTTGAAGTGATGACAACCATAAAAATAGAATACATTTTGATATTAAATGTGTGTGTATATCAGTATATTGCGCCTCAGTTAGTGCCATCTGTTTATTTTTGTAATTTGATATTTGTTGAAAATATACATGATCAGAAAGATCATTTGAATTAATGACACGCCATTAACAAATAATACTACATTTTGCTCCAATAAAATAAATACAATATGAATAAAATACATTTTGATATACCAGTGGCTGAACAGTTTACAAATTGTTCTCATTTTTATTCAAATTAACCAAAAAAAAAAAAAAAAAAAGCCCGCTCCCGTTTCCCCTTCTCTCTGTCTGCCACTGATGCCATCATAACCTCCCTCTTTATTGCTTTTAATGACTCTCTCTTTCCTTTCATTAATTCTTTATCGATTTCTCTGGTCGGCCGTTGAATTAATTTCCAATTACTAAGGATTAGAAGAATAGACACATGTGCATGTTTGCATCTGGTTTGCGAGAGCGCATTCCGTCGTGTAAGCACATATGTTTGGGAAGAGCGGGAAACATGTTGACAAACATGTTTTTTTCAGATCAAATGCATTTTTCCCCCTCACAGTGTTTTAATGCGGTTGGGTATTTTCTTTTTCATAGGCTGGAAAATTCAAATAAAATAAAAATCTCACATGCAATCACGGAAAACACGAGCACGCTTTCTCACACACACACACACACGGACTACACAGGAGAGTGTTGTGAATCTGACAGAAGGAAATTGCAGGAAAGGTCAGTGTGAGCTAATGGCTAGGGTACCTTACATGAAATAAGTCCAGAGCCTTTTGACAGCTCCCTCAGTGTCACAGTACAGCCTTTAACTACCACTTCTGACGTGATCGGAAAACCAGCTTATGCTTACAGTGTGTGTCTGTGTATTTTTCAGTGTACGAGAGATACAGAGTGTTGTCAAGCACTGACCTGGATAGCCATCTCATTTACACACACTTCAACATCCAAAACATTTTGCTGCAAGGCCACAAAATAAGTACCATCCAGACAATTCACAGCACTCAAGACCAGACTATCAATATGAAACTGCCAATGGGTATTAATTAAGGCAATTATTCACTTTGAAATCTGTGACAGATATCGATTGTCATTTTCAAAAGAGCTTTGAGAAAGTTATCTTAAAGAATATGGACAAATCTATAATATTAAACAGGCTAAACCATTGCAAGATGAAGGCAATTGACCAAACAGGGATCCAGAGCCAAGTCTAGTATCGATATGTTCTGCAGCGCACAGATAGCTCAGATACAGCTAACCTTTAGCGCAACTGCATAACTTTGAGAAGAAAGCAAGCCTTTGTTGTTGCTGTTATTGTGTTTGAGTGTAATGTACCCACCTTCTTCCTGTAGGTCCCTTGGTAAACACTTCAGTGTGCGAGTGTGTGTGTGTTTCTGTATGTACTCTTAGTTATTGTGTGTGTGTGTGTGTGTGTTTGTGTTGACCCGGGTCTCACTCAGCTCATCCCCATGTGTGTGTCTGTGAGTGAAATACTGCACACTAATAGGCAGAGCCGACCTCGTACATTCTGTGCCTCACGGAGGGCCGCTGCGCGCTGTCACTTTAACAACCGGGAATTATCACCAACATCCAGATTTGGGGTTAAGAGTGTCTCAAACAGTATATAGATACATTTTCCATCAATAAATTCCCCCTGAATCCAGCCTCCTCAGCCCAAAGCATCCTGCCGCCTGATTGACATTTTTACCACAAAATTATACCATGTCTGTCGGCGGAGGAGAAGAAACATGTCGCCATTCCAAAATTAGCTGGCCATCAACATAAAACAGGATAAGTCCACTGTGGTGTCATCTCACAAGAGTATTGATTCGGGCAGACGTTCGGGATAGAGAGCGGATTTCCCATAAAGCCAGTAGCCGGCGTGTCTTCTTGGGGAGACAGCGAAGGAGAACGCATAAATGATACAATATACAGGTCTGGAGATTTAAGATCCTTGACACAGCTTGTTCATACTAATTTAACATTTCATTTCATTTTTGGAAACGCACACTGGTTTTATATTTCATCACTTGCTAAATTATATATAGGTTTATATACTGTAGCTCATACAGCAGTGTAAGTCCAGGGCTAGTTTTTTTTTTTTTTTTACTACAGGCTACTGCTACAATATATAGCCTACCTGTGCTTCTTATGACTGGTTTTGTAGTCCAGGGTCACATGTGAAAAAAACAACAACATACATTTACTGAACGTTTCATTGTCAGAATGGAACCTGCCATTTATGTAACTAATATATATATATATATATCAAAAAATGTTTTGCCAATACAATTTAAATGATTAACTAACAAGACAAATGTGACATCTTTGCCTGTCACCCAATTCAAACTTTGGATAAATAACCACCTTTTGTGGACTCTTGTCTGGATGTATGTCAGTGTGGTTTTATTGTTTATTTATTCAACAGATATGACAAAATCTAGTGACATTGGGATTATAATTGCGACAATAACATTCAGAAATCTGATCCCAGTTAAAGACAATTTGTGATATACTGTATGTGCTTCTGACCAAACCAGCATACCCACTGCTAGAGAAAATACTCGTTTGTCTAAACTAGACTTCCTCAAAACTTGAAAATGTCCCTGTGTAACAACGTCTGTTCTATACGCAATACATAAAAAACTCTGGGAACCACTTATAGGATTTTAGCTTATGACAACAATATGTTTCATTATAAGTGACAGACAGACCATCCGACTGGCATCGTGCCAAAATATCTCTGCAAGCCAATCAGATTACATCTAAGTGCTCTGACAGTGGTGAATAAAAACATTGTTTGAGCAGCCAATCAGATGGCACGTAACAGCTCCGGCGTGCCTGCGAAGCAAAACCCTGCTTAACCAGTCACAGTCACAGCGCTGTAATGAAATCCAGACTGAGACAGCGTTTGGATTGATTTCCAACATCTTGATTTAATATCCTGAATTAATTATTTTAACTTGAATAATATATAAAGGAAAATAAATGTAGAACACTCAAGGGAACAAGAGAGGGCTTCTTTCTTGCAGAGTTATCTCATGGTCAATCTCACCCTGAGACTACTTTCAGCTGTGTGCGTGCCTGCCTGCGAGCATGTGTGTGTGACCGAGTCAGCGTGTGTGTTTGTGGGTGTGCGTATGTCTGCACTGAACGATTTCCTGTAAATTACTTTGTGGGTATGGGCTTTTGTGTGTGTGTGTTCACAATATCACAGGGAGAGAATGCAGGTTTGATTGAAGTTTATTTATGTATCCTTACTAAAAGGCTTTGCTTTCAATTGCACCGATATACTCAGGTCACCCTACATGAAGAACAGATGGTCCTTCTGCAGGTGGGAGAGAGAACTCAAGCATGACTCCAAATTTCTGCAAGGATGTACACATCTAGACCGAGACATACTGTGAAGCATTTCAGTCGGAATTCCAACAGAATGAACTTGTGCGGACACACCAAGTGCAAACTGGGGAAGAAAAGAAAAACAGTAGGATACAAAAATATGCAATGATCAACAAAAGTTGATTTCTTTTTACTGAACATTAATGAAGCAACACAATTTGTGTGAGATGAAAGGTTTAAAGATGTTTGTTTTGATTAAATATCATGCATATATGAGGGCAGCTAGAGCCTGGGGCGAAAGGCCCTCAGGGGAACTAAAGTCATGCAGTGTAAAATAGAAACTAAAATGATAGGGATGAATTTGTCAACATATGCAAATAGTTTTAATATAGCAATGAATAAATATAAGAGTAAAATATATACGTAAATACTGCAAATGGTGCATCAATTCTTTATTTATTTAATCACTTTTTATCCAGATGGTCTGCTTTCACTCACTGTTTAATTAAACAAAACGGCAAACCATAAAAAAAGAATGCATTTATTTATTCATCTATTCATTCAAAGTAAAATACAAAGTAATAATTTCAGCATATTACAATTATTCTCGATTGCTAAAACACTATAACTAAGCTTATAAACTAAACTGTAACTGTAATTTTTCTAAAAGCACACCTATTTCCCTAAACTATAAACACTATTCCCTGCTTTAACACATGAGCCAAATTTGATGAACTCTACACACAAATCCCTACATTTTTTTCAGTGCTTACACCTTGTGGTCATTTAGAAAGCACTAGCATTTAATAATGTTAACTTAAGTCAGCACAGCTTGAGCTCAATTAGCACACAATTAACCAAGTGGAAACACTAGGAGTCTTTATCACACACCAATCAGAACCTTCGATGGCGATAAACGGAACAAAGTCAATTTACAGTTATTCTCAGGGGCTTTTGTCCATTTTTTAGATCAGAAAATAAATTCTCAAAAGTACCTATTCAACATCACCTAGTCTTGTGCAGACCATAAACGTTTCTCATTCTATTTACTGTAACTAGTTGCCATTGGTCTGGTACAATCATGCAGCTGATTATGTACTCAATGACATCTAGTCATTACTGCATACATTGTTTAAATCATGGTAAACACAAACTGTCAATCAAATTTTCTAAAATTCTGAGAGTGGACTTATTTTATACTGTAACTTTGTGCATATACAGTATTTATTTTTTATTTCACAATGACACTCTAATGTATGTGTATTTTTTATTTTTTTATTAGACCACTGGTAAAAGTCTAACTGTGAATCAGTCTTTTTCAATCAACATCCCACATACAGTAATATGTACTTTTTACAGTAAACAATTACAGTAATGCACATATAAAACAGCACAGTCTTGCCAAACTGATGCTATATAGTTTACATCAGGTAACACTAGCAGAGTGTACTGAAATATTGACAACATAACGTCTATGTTAAGAACGTAACCCATGTTCCCTGAAGAAGGGAATGGAGACGTTACATATGCGAACTCGCCAGAGACCATTTGCCTTTGAGCTTTATACAAAAGGCCAATTAATATTTTTGATTGATTGTGCTCAGGTGCACCTCATCACTGTGTGAGTATAAGAGGGCACGAGCGCAGTGCGCATGCAGGTTTTCGCAGAAGAACCAAGTCAGTGTCAGCGCGACCTCAGAGTCGTGGCAACGAAAGTGTAACATCTCCGTTCCCTCCTTCAGGGAACGTGGGTTATGTTCGGAACCTAGACATTACCCTTTCAGTCGAATCACTTACACGTTACATATGGGAACACCCATGGAACAGGCCATGAACCTTGAGGACACGTTACGTGAGACCCCCCCGCCGACAGGCGAGATACTTTTTCAAGTTTGTCAGCAGAGGAGTCTGCACGTAAACATTCCCACTCCCCTGGGGCCCAGGTTTACCAGTTGTACTGAAGCAGGTGGTTGGGGAGCGGAGCATATGACTAAACACAGAGTTTCTGCATGTGGAAATAAAGAAATGCAATGTATCGATAAGATTATGGATATAATTGAAGGGAAACACAGCCTTCTGGCTGACTGTGGAATATTGAGATTTGTAGCCACACCTACTGGGCGAAGGAGACACACAGGTAGCACAGCTGGAGCTACTCCGCTAACCTTGGGCACAAAGCTGGGCCGGGATCTTAGGATAACGTGAGAATCAGCCGGGCCGAACTCCAGGCACTCTTCGTCGACAGAGAAGGCTTGTAGGTCCCCTACCTTCTGAATGAAAGCCAGCGCAGTCAGGAGCGCAGTTTTCTGTGTCAAATACTTCAGATCTGCTGACTGAAGAGGCTTGACGGGAGCTTGCCGCAGGCCATGTATGGCGACGGCAAGGTCCCAAGAGGGAATGAGGTGTGGTCTCGGGGGATTAACCTGACGCGCACCTCTAAGGAACCGGACGATTATTTGGTGCTTCCCGGGGGACGCACTCTCCACTGCATCGTGATACGCAGCTATGGCAGCGACATACACTTTGAGAGTCAAAGGGGACAGCACCAATTGACGAACAGTTAAAAAGTTTTGAGAGGAACCGTTGTTTTGTGCCTGAACGTATCTAGGCATTTCAGCTTGACCTGCGCACGCTCGCTGGTGAGGCGGGCAGCCATTTCGACCGAATCCAGCTCCATACCAATAAGATAAGAGATCCTCTGCACCGAAGTTTTGCACTGAAAGTTTGCTCTTCTCTCTGTTGACCTGAAGACCCAGATAGCTGAGGTATCGTAGCACTATGTCCCTGTACAAGCACAACAGACCCCTTTATCAGCCAGTCGTCGAGATAGTTGAGGATGCGGATGCCCATGTGTCATAGAGGGGAGAGGGGCACTCTCAGCGACTTTCGTGAAGACACGGGGAGAGAGGGACAGGTCAAAGGGTAAGACTTTGTACTGATATGCTTGAAGCGAAGAAGGGGTAAACGTCCTTCAGGTTGATGGCTGCAAAGCAATCCTGGCTCCGGATGCATGTTAGTGTGCGCTTCAGAATGAGCATTTTGAACGGCAGCTTGAGAAGGGACCGGTTCAAGGCTCTCAGATCCAGGATGGGTCTCAGCCCACCGGTCTTTTTGGGCACAATGAAGTAAGGACTGTAAAACCCTGACCTCATCTCGGCTGGAGGGATAGACTCGATTGTGTCCTTCACCAGTAGGACCGTAACCTCTTCACACAGGACAGCAGCATCGCTGTCCTAGCGGACAGTGGTATAACAAATGCCGCACTACCTGGGTAGGCGCCTGGCGAACTGAATCACAATAGCCGAGGCGTACCGTACATATCAACCACCGCAAGGGGCTGGGAAGCGCTATCCAGGCTCCCAGCCGAGTCGCTATTGGAATCAAGGGAACGTTGACTGCTGTGCCAGCAGTGGGGCAGCCTGTAGGGGGACAGGGGCAGGGACTGATCCCAGAAGGCTGTTTCAAAACCTGGGAAAGTCTGGAAGCATTGAGCAGCGCTTACCTGCCTCCCTGGATCACGCGCTGGTGACACAGTGCTCTTTGTCAGTATCTGAGGAGATAAACAAGTTTGGGCCAGATAGGAACCTCTGGGTACTGGGCCCGGAGGTGATGTGAGAAATTGCTCTTTCTGTGAAAATGTGGGTACGTTAGTGGACAGCTTAGTGGACAGAAGTTCCCGGCCCTCCTCCGGGAGTGGGGACGGAGATGTCATTGTCGCCCAAAGAACTGTCCTCATCACCTCAAGGCCTGTGTCAGGAACGCTTCCCGCCCCTGCGGTTGTTTCTGGTCGGTCCCTAAGTAGCAGGCGGTGCTCCTCGCCCGCGGCCAGCTCGATGACGAGCCACCAGTTGGGAATCGTGTGCCTAGAAGGGGGTCGGAGCAGAAGTGATGGGTGCTGCGGGGGACGCCCTTGGCGATGAGCAGGTGGTGGCTGTGCACTCTGGGACCGGCTAGCCCTCAGAGGCAGGATATGAGACATCGCCTTTGGACTACTGAGAACTCCTGGGCCAAGTCCTCGACAGTGTCGCCGTATAGGCGTGTCCTTCTCAGCGTCCGGCACCTGCGCTAAGTTCAGCCAGAGATGTTGCTCCTGGACCACCGTGGCGTTTCAACGCCTTAGCCTAGTAGACTTGTAGCGTTGCCATCGCATGCAAGACGCTAGCAGCCTGTCCGGCGACATAGTAAGCTTTGCCCGCCTGGGCAGACGACAGCTTACATGCTTTGGACGGGAGCCGCGACTGACCCTGCCAGGCGGAGGCACCGTGCGGGCACAAGTGCACCGCAATGGCACGCTCCACCTGAGGAATCGCCGCATAGACCTTGGCTGCACCACCATCAAGTGTGGTGATGGGTGAAGAGCCTGGGCACAGGCGTGATGAGTACGGGACCCGCCGCAACCTGGTAAGCTCTTTGTGCACCTCTGGGAAGAAAGGCACTGGGGGAGAGCGCGGCGGGGCTGCATCTTTGGCTCCCAGAATCATCCAGCCTCACCATCTGACACATTTGTATCATCAAATCAAAAGATTTTTTACACGAGGAACAACAAAGTAACAAAGTAAAATTTATCCCCAGTGTAGCTGATATTATTGCACTAAAATGTAATGCAGTAATGTAATAATCAAACAAAAAACTGAATGATGTTGTTTGTTTTTTTAGATAAAACTTTAAGTGTGCATACCTTTCCCTCTCCATAGTCTTTGTTTTTTGCATCGTCACTTGCACCCAACTTGTGTAAGATGTGCTCTTATCTCAATAGAAGAAAAAGAGTAGCTGAAAAAAGTGTAATATTAAACACCTCTGTGATGTCTAGGCAGCAGCTATTGGCACACCACCATCCCATTCGATTACGGTTATTGATAAGTTAGTCTGTTTTTTCCTCTCTGAATATCTGAAACAATCATCAGCTCATAAGCCTTTTTTCTCGTCTCATTCTGAAGTGAAATGAGAAGGCACATAAAAAACTGATATTGAGGCAGGTGCTGCAGTGTCAGAGTGTCTCAGCTCGATTGGTAGCTAGCTGAGGTGCTTCTCCCCTCGTCCTCGTCTCCATAACCTGCGCACTTCTGACATGCGGATTATAATAAAAGAAGACTACTGTCAGAGCAGGGTTGATTTAAAGACGCCCCCAGTCAATCAATCACAAAGTTCAGATTAAAAGTACAAGTATCGTTCTCCCTCTCTCTGTCTCTCTCACTCTGATTCTCTTTTGCCTCCTCGCACTTTTTTTTCATTTTAATCTGAGTGAAAATAAAGAAAGGCCTTTAAATTTCATCGCTTCCACGAAACTCTGGCAAGTATTCATTGTGTTCTACTTTTGCCTTTCAACCTCTCCGCAGGAGGCTGCATTCATGACAACTTTATATACGATGTTCTCCTTTCAAAATGCCATCGATGGCTCAGATGAGCTGTGCACTGTGATCTTGCAACACAAAAACACCAGCGTCAGATTCTTCTTATTGACACCCGCTCGCTGGAGTAGCCCGCCTGAGCGAGCCAAAGGGCGCCGTTCCTCGCTTTTAAAACACTGCTTTACATTTCCCCCCGCAGAAAACCAGCTAATTATAATGAGGGTGTTTTTAGATGATAAAATGATATCGAATCCGATTGCATTCCCTTCTTTTTTCCTCCCGCCAACCTATTTTATGGCGAAGTTCAACAGTGTCACCGGGACAGAGATAGCACTTAATCACCCAGACAAACACGCCATTACCTCGCGAACGCGGAGTTGAATTAAATATGGTAAACTATCTCATTACACAAACGCATGCATAAAATCTCCGTCTCTGAGCGATCAAAGGTCAGAGAAGTAAATATCTAAAAATCCTTCTTTGAATTCATTTAGCGTTAAAAGCTAGCGCTCTCCAGAGACTGCGTTCACCTGCTGCTACAGCCGGACTCAGGTAATGACTATCATCTTAAAGGCCTGTCTGCCGTCACGATGTGTGTTGGAATACATCGGAGCGGTCGTTCTGAACGCTTCCAGGAGGAGATCACAAAGTCATTAACTATTTTCTGTCTTTCTCAGCAGTTAGTGTTGATGTAGCCTGCTTGCAATAATGTATTGTGTTGCAAACAAGAAGGATGGCCACTTCCCTGCCTCCTGGTGCAGAGGGGGCCCGCAGTGACACAGAGGCTCAGGTATATGGATGGCCTGAGGAGGTCTCCATCATTCATAAAACATGCTGCTGCCGCACGCCACCGAATTGATCTTGCAAAAGAAGCAGGGTGGCATGCCGACCACTTCATTAGTCTTCCACAGCCACAAATCACAGTCGTCGTAGCCTCACAGGGACCCGCTGTTACCGTCGACATCACCGCAACGCATTTACGCCGAGCGCTCCGACAGCGTTCCCAAAATACTTAGCCGATGCTGCTCACGACTGGCTACCTTGTTTATGGCGAAATGGCCAGGGTCTGGCTAAAATATGTGTGAAGAGAATGACAACAGCTGCCCCTAAAATAAGAAACACGCACTATTTATTTATTTTTTTTTAGCTCTGTAATTGATTGCTCGTGGTCATTTTGGGCGTCATGGGATGAAATCAAGTGGCTTCTCCATAAAACAATGTCAAATATTGATGATATTTCTCTTCCCTGGCCTCTGAATGAATTGCCCCACTCACTGAGGCTTTTTGATGAATGCTTTTTATTGCCTTTTCTGTTGTTGCTAGAGCAGCTGGAAGGAACTCGGCCTGGTCCTCTCATAGTCAGCTAACCAAATTGCCGTTAGAGGACCGCCACATCGCAGTTCACAAATCAGAGATGTGCATTTTATTATGCTTCTGTTCTTTTGACAGTTTAATGACATTAGTCACTTTGCTGCATTTGGTGATTATTTCTGTTGATAAAGCATGATAAAGGTATTACCGAGCTGCCTTCCTTTTCACTTACGACTGATTTTATATAAGAAGTCCACTGGAAACACCTGCTATTTTTGTAAAACAAACAGATAATAAAAAAGGCAGACATAATTGTTGTAGCCTTGGGCGACCTATCAGTATTGGTGGTCAATTGTCCCGAAATTGGTTATGATTCATTCATTATTCATTCAGACCACCATATTCAATAAGTTGGGAAAATGCTCTTGCTTTGAAGTACCTTGAAGTACTGGTGATGAAACAGAAACATTGAAGCTTCATTATGACACAACACGTGACAGCCACTAGGTGGAAAATCCAGTGCTTGTAGAGAATTCTAAAGGCAGCTTTCCCATATGTTTTCGGGGGAGTCCAGAATGTTCTAGACAAGTAAAAGTGTTCCTAAAAAGAACATTCCGAGAATGAAAACCATACACTAACATTAAGAAAACGTTCTGTGTTTGCTGGGCTAATCCTTAATATTCACTTACATTTGATTGATTTAACTAGACACTGATTCATCCCACTGAAATTGATCTCCTAAAATTAAAATAATATGTCGCCGCGGTTTCTCAAAACGTAAAGAGCATGAACAAAAGGTTGTAATGGAAAGATACAGATCGCAGATGGAGAACGTCAAAGTGGCGTCACAGCTTGGCTTGTAAATGTGAAAAGAAAATGGAATGTCTTTCTCGCTCTCTTTTCTTTTGTCTGTCTGTTTCTCTGTGTCTCTCAGAAAACAAACTGTTCTTACATTGTGTTGTCTCTTTAAAGTTGCATGGTTACCCCTCAACCCCCCTCATTCCTGCACAGTCTATTCCCTCAACTGTCATGCTGCCAGGCCTAAAAGCCTGTCTTGTGAAATGTTCAACATCACAAATGGTTTGTGTGCATGTCAGTTTGGCCTACCAAAACTCCTAACAGTTAAGCCAAAGGCACCATAGGCACGTTGTCTTGTGAAGCTTTGCTTTTTTGTTTAAAAGACCTTTGGTTCAAGCTAAGCCACTATCGCTGTCCGAGGATTATTTATGATCGAGCTGCAATATTAAGATCTTATCAGGTTAGAGATGCACTTTTAGCACAGATATTGTGATCTAATATATTGTATGTCTTCTGAAGCTCATCGTCGACATCACTTCCTCTTATAACACTCAGTCAAGTAAGTACTTGCCTGAAAGAAAAAAAAAATCTGTTTAGTCTCTTTACATTTCCATAAACATACATCCCTCGCTCTCTCCGCCTGCCTCTCTCACAAAACTTCCCATTTGACTTGTGAAACATGATGAACACATTTGAAGATCAGCATGAATAATTCAGTCCACTCGGGCTGAAGCGGGTGAGCATGTAAGCATGTGAGTGGGGGCTGGGGGCTGGAGAGCAAGACAGCAAACAAGTCCCTCCTGGTTAGGCTTTTTTGAAGGACGGCCCAAAGTGCGTAGCAGCAGCGTTACAAGTGCTGGAGGTCTGAGGGGAATTGGGAGCATCTCCATTACCAGTCTGGAGCGATTTGTTTGGAATTATGCCATGCTGCAAATATCTGGACCTTTGGGGACACTGATACATCTGATCCCACAGCAAAGCAATCTCTACAAGTTTACCTCTTTCCACTTCTCATGCTACATGCCCATCTACCCTCGGAGGTGTTTAAGCCGAATCCATCTTTTGCATTTCGCAGACATATTTAGTGTTAATCTTGTCTTCAAAATTGCAGACAAATATGTTTGTTTAGTTATTTTATTTTATATTTTAGCAAAGATAAAATATGCGTTATGATAATAATCATTAAAACACTGTACAACATTAACAATGCACTAACTTCTTTAAACAACAAAACATGTAGAATAAATACATATTCCAAATAATCCAGTCATCATAGTTAAAAATGTCAGTCACTGACCTGCCTAATTTGTGTAAGCTAATTTTAATTTAATTTTTTTTTTTTATTCACTGAAACAAGCTATATGATAATATTTATATATACTATCACATTATAATATTGTTGATGTTTAAAAACAGTATACAATTTTTTTAAATACCTTATCTAAAAATAAAATACACAAATTTTAGTCAGCTAAATGAACATAACACATGTTCATAAATATGTATCAGTTTACCTAAAGGTGTAAAAAAATGAAATAAAATAAAAATCTGAGGTTAATGGTATTCTCTACAGAATTTCATGTCTAGTAAATTGATGTAACTCAGCAGAACGTGAATCAGTGATGTGGCACAGACACGACTGGCTTGTGTTTAAACTGAAAGTCAAAGCTGAACTATTAAGAAATTCTATTACACTCCGAGGCAAGTTGCATTGGAGAGTAATATATGAAAATGAAAAGTGTAAATACCATTCATCTTCAATTCATACTTGTGCGGAAAAGGCCAAGATATACTAAGACGTGTTGCTAGGACACAAGCACAAAGAAAGAGCACCAGTGATCTATTTACACAAAACTCTCTCGTTCTTTATCAGATAAAGTGCTGTGACAGCAGAAATGTTTGTGTGACAAGAATCCGGGGGCTTTAGTCTATTGACACCCTCTTTTGAGTCTCGTTGGTGGGTTACTGGACCAGTGAGTTAAAACCTTGCAAAACTTGCCTTCCATCATGTGAGAGTGGAAGGGAACGTAAGGACACAAAGAAAGAGGGACAGAGAGAGAGAAGCTGCCATGTTTTCACCGTCGTTTAAACAAATGTAATGTGACAAATTGAAAAAGGGTGCGTGGAAGTGCATGTGTGTTTACGTGTACGCATGCATGTCTGATGAAGACAGGATGCACCTATCAGCTTTGGTGTCATCAGATACTGGCATACGTCCATAATTAATGTCCAGTGACTAGATGCACTTCTCAAAAGGCAACCCAGGAAAGCCGGCTCTAACTGTCAATCAAAATGACACATGGTCTTAAACACACCAGCATTAAACACAGGTGTGATGTGATGTAAATTTCACATATCTCTCACAACAAAATATACCATATAGCATGCGCTTGTCATATAAAACTGTAGTTTTACTGTATTTACATGAATGAATAAAAATCCAATCTGATCCTAAATCACTTAGGTGCAGATACAAAACACCATTATGGTAACACACATGACACTAAATTAATAACATAAATATTAACTACACAGCTAAAGTAATACACAACAAGAATCATGACATCAATAAAACTAATGTAAAAAAAAAGTTTCACCGTAATTATAAGTACTTTGTTATTTCCAAATATGGTACGTTATTTAAATTGTAAGGTTGGATCTGTTACAGTTTTTCCCATTAATAGTAAGGCTTTTTACTGTAGTATTTACAGTATTTTAGGATCTAAAATTTGCAGTAACACTTAAATATCATGACCTGTTCTCACAATTAGCAAAATGCTTATCAACATGCATATTAATAACATATTGGCTGTTTGCCAGTATTCATAAAGCCCATATTCTCTGCATGACCACGGCCTACTGTACATCCCAAATCCTACCAAGTACTAAACTTAACAACTACCTTATAACTATTAAATATAAAATAGGGAGTTTACTGAAGTTATAGTTAATGGTTTGTTAATAGCAAGAATTTTTAAAATTAGATTTTTTTTTAACTAAGAAGCATGTCGTTTCCCACCGAGGTCAAATCTGTACTCAGATTTATGCAGCATGGCCTTGTCATACAATACGGATGTATGTTTAGACTTATTGTCACTGTGTGTCATGGATGTACTATTATATATGACAGTTTATTTTTCTTGCTATTTTTGGTTTATGTCACTATCCATACAATAAAGAGTGATAAACAGACAAACATAAACTAAAGTACATGGCAGGACAGGCTTGGATCCTTCATCAGTATGTTCAGTATGAGGATGTTACTGGACACAGCTGTCTCTCCTGAGGTCTGGCCCCTCATGGAAAAGGCCATGTCTGGTGTTGGCTAATTCTGCATGATGTGGCCAAGCATCTTGTCCTAATAAAGAGCAGCGGATGTTGATGGAAAATGCCGTACCATTTTCATTACACTCACCATGCTAATCTGATTTCATGTTCTCTTGTTTTAGGTAATCACATGCCACCATACAGCATGTTCCAGCATGGGGCTATGGCAGATGTATTAAATGTTACAGCTTGCATGTTTTCACTTTTTATGTTTTATATTTTAAGAGAATCACAATTTCAGTCAAAACGGGCAAGATATCTGTGTTTGTCCCGCCCCTGACAATACAGTAATAATAAAGAAATAGGTGTAAAGTTATTTTAAGTTATTCTGTTTTCTTTGAATGGCATCTACAATTATATTTAGGCACTTTTTTGAGCCTTGAAAATCACATTCATGTAAATGGAATGGCAAAGAGCAGTCAGGGATTGATTCAGGTGTAAATATGTGTATAGGATAAGTAAAGTATAAAACCTCTGCTATGTTTTTTGTTTTGCTTTTTTTTTTTTTTTTTTTTTTTATTAGTCCCACATTTATTTTCCACCTTTGTCCTTATCAGTCTGCTCGCTCACCCTCTCTCATTCCTTCTCTCTCTCTCTCTCTCTCTCTCTCTCTGCTTGGCTGGGCTAATTGAGTGTCTAAACAAACTAATTAATCACTGGCATTGGTGGAAGACGGACAGGTCTGGAGAGGTGATGTTCATCAAACTCCCCCAATTTGTTTTTTTTTTTTAATCCCTGTAGTCGTTTATTTGCTGAATATGCACATTTTTTTTTCTTTCCCGAGATCTCTTTGCCATGGCCAAGGTTAACTGTACACACCCTCATTCACTATGTATGATTTTGCATAGAGGAGAAGTTTTCTTTCTGCTCTTATATTCACAGTATCCAGGCGCATTAATCAAAAATAATGAATAAAATGATCCGTCTGACAATGTATACCCTCCCAGGTTTCAAGAGAATATCCAACCAACTTTATTAATCAACATCCAGATTAATTGTAACAAAGTGTCATCCATAAATTTCCCTTTCATTTTAATAGTACTTTGCCCAACACTAACAATATCCCTTGTGACTTCAGATTTATTGAGGGCTGTGGCTATCACAAAGAGAATGAGAGGGTGACACGGTACTAAGGTAATGGCGCAGATACAGTGTTCCTGACGGAACGGACCAAAACATCTCCTCTTTGGACCAATTGAAGGCATTTAAAGATCCCTGTCGGATCGAACGCTTCCCCTTCTTTAGCAAATGCTTTGGCGGTGCTGTAATGGCCATTTGTTGCCCTTCGACGCTTCTCCTCTACCCCCACCCCCTTTTTGGCCCTGTTCAGCTCTCTGTAGGAGAAGGTGAGGCACTGAAGTAAACCATTAAGGGTGACAGTTTCACTTTTCTCCCCCTAATTACTTGTTCCTGCCTATGTGGCATTTCTTAGAAAAATTTGTTGAATAATGACCGGCATTAAAATGGAGACTCTTAAGAATTTATACGCGCCGCTTAATTTATCATGTACTTTCTTTATCTCCTCAGTGGATTTATGTCCAAAGTGTCGCAGGCCCCCTCTGCCTGCTGACAGCGCCGTCATTTTCTTAAGGGCACAGCATGTATATCAGTGACAAATTTCCCTGACGCCACACACTCCGTCCCAGAAAATTGCACGCAAGCACACCAGATTTGCGCTTGTTTGTTTGTGCTTCAAAGACGCCAGTTACGTCATTACTGACGGCTGTCTCGGAAGACAAACTTTTTATGAGAATGGCAGCATAAAAAAGAACATTTTATTATCTGTTAAATATTTACTGAAGAATTGTTCTTTGCAGTTGGCCAGAGACTAACATAGTGATACATTTATTTGCCGACGTCTGTCAATTATTTTGTAAATCAACTCTAAATATTTGAAAATACACTGTTAAAATATGTAAAAACTGTGGGTGAAAATTTTTGTGAAAGTGACTAAGTAAGCGAGCGCTTTTAAATCAGTCCTCTGACCCACACACTGTAAATGATTGTTGTAAATAAAGATTATTAGAGTAAATTTTACAAAAAAAATAAAAATTCTACAATTCAGTGTGCTAAATGCCATTGCTCTGAAATTATTTATGAAATTTACTAGAAATTTCTGATTGAAAATAATTTAAAAGTATTTTTTTTTTTTTACAGTATGGCCACCCCTATGTGCGACAAATTTGCCATCTCCCTCTCCCTCATTAAAATATGCACCTTTTTAGTCCTGCATTAGAATGATTTATGAAACAGATCAGGCTTGTGGTTCTAAGAGCCACCTATTGCCTTCATTTTATTGCTGTTGTGTTTTTTCCCCCACTATTTTTCCTCACGGTAATATACCGCGATCTCCCAGGAGCACGTGCCCTGATGGTGGCTTTTATTTTCAAGGGCATTCAAGTGGGTACTAGCTCACAGCGGTTTAATATCTGCTCTAACACTTGGGTGCAGGGGTGCCCAACTGTCTCCGCTAACACCATTACATACCACGTTCTTTAATGCTATTCTAGACAGCGGTCTAACCCAGAATGCTAAATAATATCACAGAACAGTGCCACTAACTAATATTCTGAAATGAATCACCCCTACAGCTGAACAGCTATACCTCTGTTCACTTTACAGATGAGGTTAGATCTGAAGTGTACAGGGGTTAAAGGTTAACATCTCTGGGGTCAACCCAATGCTATTCTACCTCAAACAGACGGTTTTCCGGTGTGAGCAAATAGATTCTGGTTATCTCGCTGGCCTATTTCCACAGCAGTACGACAACAATGAATACATTATCATGGGCTCCAAGTTAAACACTTAAATATGTGACCTAATGAAATTACAGGCTCCCCCTGTCTGTATGGCTTTGCTTTAGCCTCCAATGAGCATTTCTATGCTAATCAGATGCAAATACATGGAAACGATGGCAGATATTTAACCCTGGAGTACTGGAACGCCACGGAATTAAAGAGATTCACCCCTCCCCAACCCCTCCACGTTTTTTTTCCCCCATCTAGTTAATGGGGGGCCTTGGAGAGTAGGCAAATGTTTTACCTTTTTGAAAGTTAAATGCCCACTTTCGCCTTGATATTAAACCACAGATACTGGCCTGAACTATAACCTTTTTCAAATCCCCATTTCTCCTGTAAGCCATTGCCTGAACCACTTTCGGCGTCGGTCTAATGAAATGTAATTTTTGTTAGCTGTTCTCGTTGGCATTATGGAGTATAGTTCATATTGGTCTGCAAGGATCTGGCAGTGGTGTTAAATACGGAATGGTTAGCACAAGCTCTATGTCACATTATTGTAATATGAAGTAATTCTTTTAGCTAATGTGGTTACATCTATTCCCTGCTATTGCCCACTGTTGTGTGCAGTGAACTACTCCCTCTGCCATTACAACTCACGTGAACACACACATTTCATTAGTGTTTCACGCCCCTGCGATTTTCATTACTAAAGCACGATGCACCAAACGCATTCCACCCAACACACAAATGAATCTTTCCCTCTTGCTTTTTTACTCGTATCAAGGACAATGATGGGACTCTGACGACCCACTGACCCATTAAGTGGAGTGATGGCAGTGCCACTGTGTTACTGCAGGCACATCAGACTGACTAACTTACACATGCAAATGATAAAAATACCTTCTGTTAGCTGGTGTTAGCATTTACCATGTTATTCTGTACAATCTGAATACTTTCTTTCTTTGACCAAAAGGTTAAAATGCATATAGAACCATCAAATGGCCCTCAAGCTCTTGAACGCAGTCACTTATGGATTTAGCAGACAGTTAAGCAAACTTCTATGTTAGCAATAGAAATGAACTATTAAGTTCATTAGGCTACGCCTACACACGTGTACAGCAAAATGAGAACACTAACCATATTAGAATATATTTAGCATAAACTTGGCAAGAATATTACTTGGGTAAATTTCTTGGTATTAAAGAACAAATACGGAATTCACACATTTATTATTTACATTCATAAAGCCATAATTGACAGCTAGAGTCAAGGTTTAAAAGGTCTAAAAAAAATAATATAATTAATTGTAGATGTCAGATATTTGGCTGAAGTTAATTTAGCAGCTAATAACCTTTTGAACGTGTAAAAATGCTGCTATTGTTGATTTTCAGTAACTGTCATCAAAACAACTATTTGTAGCAAGTGCATTTTTAATCTCTACCACAATTAAGGATGGAACAGAACAACTATGTTATTATAACTTATATATATAGTATATATACTATATATATATATATATAAATTTATATAGTTATATATTATATTAGTTATATAGTTATATATCACAGCAGTGAAATAAATATATATTAAAATAAAAAAATGCATATAATAATAAATTAATAAACCAAGAAACATAAATGTATGAAACTATAAATGAAAGAGAAACACATTTTTTTTCAAGGATTCATTCCTATACGAGTAGATGTAAGGGTCATCAGAAATATCTGGCCCTTAGACAAACACATCTTTTTGATGATTATCAGTGTCAGTTCAGAAAGAGAAAATGAGGCTAGGAGACAGAGAAAAGCCATCAAATCACACTTGTTCATTATTCCAGTGAGTGACTTTACCTGGTTTCTGTCTTTTCTACTATTACAATGAATATCATTCTCTCTTTTTTCCTAGGGCAAAATTTGGGAACTATCATGCTTGGTCTTCTCCCTGGACACCTCAAGGAGATATTATTCTGTCTTCCCTCTCTGTGTATATCTGTCTCAGCAACAGGACAGAGATATATAAAGTAGAACAAAGACAGAATCAGGGTTTGGAAATGAAAATAAACAATATGCATGAAAAATTTATGTGTTACTGCTGCCAAATAAAAATATGAAATCAATCCGACATCTTTAATCAAACATGAGCTGAATAGCACTGTTTTAGAATGTGGTTATATAATGTCCAGCAGGTCATTGAAGGGTTAGACTGCGGCCCTCTTTCCTGAAGATGACACTCCACTTGTGGTCCTTAGAGAATGGAACAACTACTCACAAAACAGGCAACCATCTCGAATGCATTTAAAAATAAATAAATAAATTAGTAGATAAATACCACACTGCTTTAGCTGTACCACTCTATTACTTAAAAAAGCATCTGTTAAATAAATGAATCTAAATGCAAAAGATTTATTCACTTGAAAATATCTCTTTATGTAATATATTTTACAGCTGAATATTTGTCCTTAATGGTTGGTCTCTGCGTTTGGTATTCATTATACATTCTCTTATATTTGGTAATGCATTGGCCATGAACAGAGTTGATGAAAAAAGTACTCAGTTCCAAGTACTCAGACACAAAGTTTCTAAGCAAACAAACCTGGTTTGTTACATCCTCATAAAAGAGACAGAAACAAGGAGATGCCCTCTCATCCACTGGCATATGTGTGTGTGTGTTTGTTGCATGTTACAGCAGAGGCAAGAAAACAAGCAGACATTAGCCTGTCCACTTGACAGCAGCGTGTTCAGTTGACCAGAAAGTCCTGTAATTAAATGGCTGCTTACCCTGTCGAGTGAACTGAAGTTAACCTCTGCTTCAGCACTGACAAACACGCAACAGGGCCGGCGCATCTGCTCGCCATCCAAGAAGCCCGAGGAGGCTTCAGAAGCAACGGAGAGACTAATCCAGGACTTTGAGGTCTCTTTGAGGAAGTGCGTACAGGGGGTTGAGCTAATTGTGCTGAAGGCTTCCAGCCTAATGAGATACTAGTGGACACCGCATTCGCTTTTCTTTCTTATTTATGCCACATTATTTTGAATGATCACGCACCGCTTAGATATCGTGCTGTGTTCTGCGCTCCTTTCCGGGCAGGTTTTGGGAGAGGATAATTTATTAAAATTACTTTTTACTCATTTTGTTTAATGTATGCACTTTAACAATTAATAACCCAAGCGCGGGAGATTTTCACTAAAGGCCATTAATTTGTATAAAGCTGCCGCCACTGACAGAGGAGATTTTTTAAACTGATCAAGAGAAAGTCAAATTATTCTCTAGCCTCAGGTTAAATATTACTTTCTTCAGGAATTCTTTGCCGTGCCGTCTCGCTTTTTATGACCTTGTCATTGATTGCAGCTTTCAGAGCCATCTCGTGAAAGCCTCCGCCGCTGCGGGGAGCGCGGTGTGTGTGTGTGTGTGGGGGG
>JAUCNO010001819.1:16594347-16621860 GCA_032353835.1 Enteromius viviparus
GGGGGGGGGGTATTGTTTGTTTTCTGATCACCATCTCTTTGTCCCATCTGCAGGGTGAGTGTTGAGCATGTGAAAATTCAAGGCCGAGCTGAAACAGAACTACTTTGTATCTGCAACATCAAATCATCTTCCAGACCAGGACAGCGTACTTGCCTGTTTTGTTTGTGCACGGCCAGGCTATTTTATTATATATGTGCCTGCAACCAGCCCAAAACAAATAATAGTTTGTGCCAGTTTTTCTTCATGCCTTAAATTATTCAGACCACAACATCACCTTTACCAACAACATGGCGCTCCCTCTATATCCTTGTCCTTTCCTTATTAGCCTCCCGTATTTTCTCAAAGGGTGGGAGAATGTTTATCTTCAGACGTTTCCTTCATGTAGCTGTAAACCCATGAGAGGGATGTCTACGAGCATCTTTGAACAGCTCTGCTAGATATTTATTTACACTGCTCAACCGTCCTATCAGTCATCTTTGGCCTCGCTTTTTTTCACTGGCACTGTTTTTGGTCAGGCAAGCCAAGTGACTGTGGTTTTATTGTTCTGACAATAAGCTGCTTGTAATTCAGAGTATCTTATAGTACGCTCATTGCAAACAAAAGCTGGAAAAGTTTTCCACTGAAGCAATATGATTACTTTGCACAATGTCCAACTAATAGCCTGCGTTCTGTGTGTTTATCAGAACATATGTTCACTGATAATGCTGATCCTGCTTAGGAATCAAACAAAGCCTCCAAATGCTGCAATTAAATCAAGCGGTCGCGTCAAATTAATATGGTTGATCTGACTGCATTCGTCAAAATGGATTTTCATTTATTCCCCTTTCTTTTCGTTTCCTATTCCGCTCGCTCATCTCACTCTCTTTCTCTCCCTCTGCCTCTCTCTCTTTCTCTGCAGTGGTACTTTTAAGTTCAGAAACTGAGAGCATGTCTTCATTAGCTGCATTAACATTCACAGGCTGTAGTAAATTCTGACAGTGAAAAGGTCCCCGTAACCTTTAGTTGTGCAGAAATTTACTTCCCAAGAAAATTACAGCTGGCACTGTCTTAATTAATGCTCGCTTTCTTTGCTGAAAACCCATGGCTTGTCAGAAGAAGAGTGGGGAAGGAGAAAAAAAGGAAGGAGAAAAGAAAAAGAGGCAAACGAAGGGAGAAATAAGAAGGTGAGGCGATTAAAAGGAGAGTAGAACGTGCAACGCAGCTGGGAATGATAACTGCGGAATATATGCGAAATTCACAAATATTTTTCACATATATCACAACATTGGCCAGGTTTTAAGGGTGGAGTCGGATATCCATGGATAAACAAGCAGATTCAGAATGTTGATTTCCCTCTTTCTTCTCTCGTTTTTTTGTCTTCCAGTACAAAAAAAAAAAAAAAATCCAATACATATTTTATCTCTCGCTATCTCTCGACTGCATGCGTCGTACGATAGCCTGCTTTGGAAGTGACGATCATCTTCTAATACCCAGGCCATCAGAGGAGCAAAGAGGAGGTCGCATACAGATTAGAATGCTACAAAACAATTTGTCCTCACCACAGGTAAGGAGGAGGAACCCTGAAGATAGATTTAAAAAATAAAAACGACTGGACCGAGGCAGACATTCGTGTGCAAGGTGACTTCATGTTACACAATGTCATAATTAAATGATCAACAAAGAGCTTTGAGTATCAGGCGTAACACTGAGTGAAATCAATGGCATATTCTTTAAAATGGGTCTCGTAGTCTCTGAGGGTCTATGAATTTCTAGCACTGACGTGGGAGAATCACATGCCTTGAGTTCCTATTGGATTAGAGACTGCGGGGCTAATGTGCGAGTACTTCCTCTAATGTGATGTTTGCCCATATTCTGTCCCTGTCATTCATGACAAGCCCTCTGGGTTTGATCATTAAACAGCACTGGAGGGTAAGGCTAGACTGTCTGTCTGCTCTCTCTCTCTTTTCTGACACTAATTAGTGGTTGTGACTCAGAGTACGGTTGATAGACAAATGTCAGAAAGCTCATGTGTGGGGTATTAATTGCTGAAATAAAAGCAGGGGAGGCGTGCTGAAGATCTTGTAAACCTCTCTTTGCAGATGTGTCTGTTACTCAAATCTGCAATGCAAATGATGGCAAAAAAAAAAAAAGTCATGTGTTAATTCCTTGTTTATTTTAAGCTTTTGTTGATGCAGACCAGTCGCTTGTGATTATGCTAGAAATAGGTTTCGAACAGATAATTTAATTAACGAAAGGGATATTTTAAACAAAAATTTTAATTATGCGCGTGTTCGTTCCAAACCTGGAACATAAAAGGATACATACGGAGGATTGATTTTTATCCTTTTTGGCATGCAATTAACATGACTGATGACCAAAGGTTTCCAAAAGGAGGCAGAGACGCCATAAAAGTATAAATTTGGTCCATAAGACTGTATTTCAAAAAACAGAATTTTGTTGTTATTCACTGATATGTTTGGCTAACTAGACAAATTCTAAGTTAATATTGAAAATATAAACAATTTCAGCCTGTTTATGTAAAAAAAAAATTTTGTAAATAAAAAAAAAAACTTTTTTTTTTTAACTAGGGCAAGTAAGTCAAATTTGAAACAACAAAAATAATAGCAACATTTTAATATGTGGCTAAATGATTCAAATTATTCAAGCTTCACATCATTCTATGCTGTCAATATGTTTCAATTAATTTCTGATAATATTTGTGTGTGTGTGTATGTATATATATATATATATATATATATATATATGCCTATATATTAATCTTACTATTGTGAAACATGCTGTAATGCATAATTTGATTACATCTCTTCATATATTTCAGTTTAGTATAATATTAGATGACACTAACCTGCACACACATCTGCAAGACTAGAAAACAATGAAAAAGATCTATCAGTAGCAGATTTGTAACTGCTCAGTAACTAAACAGCATGCTCCACAAGCATGAATCTAATTTACAAAGCACATCCTCACTGAGATGAGGACATGGATAGAATAATTTCTGTGACTGTAACTGACATATTACCATCACTCCAGTGATACAATAAGGTGGGCCAATTACATCAACTAATTAAAACAATTAAAGCATGGAGGGTCTGGTATCTAAATTTCTGTCAAGCCTGGAGTCAGCTTATTAAAATAGTCCTTTAATGAGCTACAGACGCTCTCTCAGTGTCTCCTCTTTCGCTGGCCTGTTTCTTCCCTAGAGAGAGAGAGAGATAGATATATATATAGAGAGAGAATCTGTCTGTGCATGGATGAATATCACCCATTACATCACATGTTGATAATACCATATCTTTTACAAAAGGCATTATATATTCTGGTTACCTTTATAATATAACCAAAAGGCTGTCAACAAATTTGTCTTTTATGTATAATTACGCTTCTGTATAATTATGTATTCACCTGAAGAAAAATTAAAATCTAACCTGCTATGCTGCAATGCAAACAAACGCTTCAAGATTTCAAAACTTCAGAAGGAATTCTGTTTTTCTGTAAAGTTCCACTGGGCACAAACACATCATTGCTGGATTGGAACCTCACTCTCCTGTAGAACATGAGCTCACGGGCCTGCTACAATGAGATGATAAACTGCCCCTGATTCCATGATTCCAATTTGTAATTTTCCGAGTGCAGAGGTAAGACTAAGACGATTGATCAAATTGAGGAGCAAGTTGAGCGACCCTTCCCTCTCTCTCTTGCCCAAAGACCCTCTTTAAATATTCAGCTAGATTTATGAATGGTCACTGTCTCCCACAGCTATTTATATCTCTTATATTGACAGAAACACATTCAGGAAGAGGAATTAAATTTTGGTTTCTGCGAGTGCGACAGGGGAAGTTTGATAGAGCGTAGTCTCACTTGGAGGTGGGGGGCTGAAACACTCAGATTAATGTATTTTTTGGAACAAAAGTAGACATGGATTTATTCCTATTTTCCCTCTCTTTTTATGAAAAATTCAAATGAAGGTCAATTTTCAGGATTACCTGCCTCTTCGTAAAATGTTTCAGAACATTTATCATAAAGCGGATCAAAAATTAAAGACACAGGAGGCCATTTTACCAGAACTGAAGACAAAGGTTAAAACAATAGACTTGGCTTTGTTTGATAATGTATAGACTTGTGGAGTTACAGCATCTGAAGAGCAAAGTCATTTGATTTTATGCTCCCCCGCGACTGCCGAGAACCACCTTTACCTTTAACAATTCAAGTTCTGTGTTTGACTCCTCACGTTCTTCATCCTGGCCTGGTCTCAACCTCAAGCGACATCACAGACACGCCAGTCTGTTGGGACACCGGACCCCGCCATTCGATCCGATTATTTAGGAAGGACAAAGTGCTTGTGTTGATGAAGAGCCTGCTCGAAAATCTGAGAGTGCAGAAATCAATGTGGATCCAGCGGGCCCCGGAGCATTGATCACGACTGCCTCTGCATTGACAATCCATGCCTTGTTTGGCTATGCTCGTGAATAGGGCGAAATGAGCCTCCAGTGAACGCTTTCTGTACCATCTTCCTTGTGATCCCTGTCTCTCGCCCCCCACCCCCTCCTCTGCCTCCGTATTGACAGTGTTTCTGCCATGATTTATAATCACACAGTCAAAAGTTTTGAGTGAAGAAACAAAGTTTACAGTGTAAGTCCTCAACAGTAAGCAACACTGGCGCAAACAACTTTTTTTTGCTATTAATTCCCGGTTTTTACTTTAAGCGATACTCTTGAGCGAAGGCAAAAATCTCGGCTTATAGTTTGCGGTGGAATCAATCCCTGAGAGCGAGAAGACACTCAAATGAGAGTCTCTCATTATGGACGGACATTGTTTGTCCAGAAATCCTTTCCTCCGCACCTTGTTAGAGATGTCCAGCCTGCATAATTGGAGCCGGTGCTGACAGACGCTTCACTGAAAGCTTTTGTAAATGACAAATGTTCCACCTCTCCGGGAAAGATGACCGTTTAAAAGAATGACGTCTCGTTATTTGGACTTGCTGATGATTTGGAAGGCTCTGGCAATCAAGCTGCTGCTAACAGTACCGAACCATTTCCCCTGAATCACCTCTCTTCAGAATGTCTGACTCCATTTATAACGAAGGAGATGCTTAGTTTAGAATAGGTTTACAATAAATAAACAGTCAGTTTATGATTAATTGGAGTTAAATTACTTGAAAACCACGCCGCCGTAAATTGGCCAAGATGTACTATGTGAATCGTTAAGACAAGATGAGGATATCAGAGCGATGAGATAACTAGAGCATTCTGACTAACCAAAGACAGAAGAGTTTCTACCCCCTTCAAAACAGGTTAAAGTTACACATCTGTTTTGAGATGCTCAGGTTCAACACGGACATTCCAAACACAGATGACTTCTCTTTGGACTGTTTTTGTTTATAACATCCAAGATTCCTCTGATTAGCTTGTCACTTTGTTTGGATCCCGGGTAATCAAGTAAAAACCTTCCATTATAAGAGTCAGATTTTCACTTGTGTACAGGAAAGAGTCTTGCAGTGATGAATTCCACTTTATAAAGAACCACCTGTTGTGAACTTTTCAAGGGAAGTGTCACCCTATTGCAACAGAACCATGTTGCTTTTTTGCATAGATTGCATTTTGCTTGTGCAATACGTGAAGGGTATAAAAGAAGATGAATGCCTTTGCTATTTATTCACAAATTAAATGTCTTGGATGCTGCAGTGTGTTAAAGCGTTACTCCTGTTAAAATAGCATCGTCTTTTAAGATCCCATTTACAAAAACGAGTAAAGGAAAAGCTGTAATGGTTCACAACTCAAAGAATGACAATGAGTCAAAAAGTTACTGATATATGCACTCTTAGAGGTTCCTGGAGATTGCAATTGTGGGGGAACCTTAAAGGTTCATTTTTGAAAAGGTTCTAATTGGAACCTTCACTTTAAAGGTGCATTAATGACACTCTTGGGTTCCTTTTTTAACCTTTTTTCTGGATAGCAATAACATTTCCATTATTATAATTTTTTATGTTATCATTGTTTTATTATTATTATTATTATTATTATTATTATTATTATATTACTAATCCAGTTCCACTATACAGACATAACACCATTATTGTCCATAAACTGTTCAATAAATAACTCAATAAATCAATAAATAAATCAACATAATTCATTTATGTACATACACATTCATTTATTTATAAATAAATAAATAAATAAGACTATTCTGGGTGGCATATTAGTTTTGGCATCATGATTATTTCAATGAATGTCAGGTTGTCTTTTAAATTTTAAGAATATTCAGTGTTAAAGATGAAGTGTAGAGCTGTATTCACATTGTCTATTTCACTATTTCCACTTCCATTACTATTTCTAAAAGAGACTACAAGACATGTCCCTTTATAAACAGCACAGGTTTGGGTAGATGTATATGATACCTAAACAAGGAGAAAATAAATTATAGACTATAACAATATTTAGTAGTTAAAATTGTTTTTTTTAATTAAAAAAATTTGTCCGTAATAAATGCTTGACTTTTTTTTTAACCTGTCACAATGTAATACAGGCTTTGCAAATAAAGATAAGGCAATGTACACTATATTGTCATTATAATAAAGATAGACTAATAGAGAGGGTGGCAAGTGGTCATGATAAACTAAAATAAGCAAATCAGTAATTTATTACCTTTGTGTGACAAATCAACACAGATTTGCTTTTTTCCTCCAAAACTTAGTAACAATATCTACACCCACTGCTCTTCTTTGGCATGCTTTGATCACTGTGTGTGCTGCCAGACTCTGTGACATTTAACCCAAATGACCTTGGCCTCTTTTGATGCCAATCTTGGACTAATAAATCCTCCATTGACAAAATAAATAAATATACAGAAAGCACAAAACTTACTGCATTGTGGAAATTATCAAGTACAGGTGCACATTTAATCAAATTGGTAATTCACTCTGTGTTGGTACACTAATATTGTGGCCACATTATCATCATGTGTTTTTAATTGTTCTATAATTCTGTGGCCTGTCGTCATTTATGAATTATATAACACACAATTATAACATTACGTTGGTGTCCCATAGCCATACAAAAAGTTCATATAGTTTTTTTAGTTATTTATTTGTAAGGTCTTACCACAGATATTTGTGCTGCTCCACTCCGCTGCGGACGCTTGAATATTTGTAACGGTTTTTCCGCGCGACCACTGATTCTTGTCTAAAAGTAAGCTCAAAATATTCGGCCTGGTTTAAATGTTTTTGACTGTTGTTTTTATTATCAAAACCGAAACTATATAATCATAATAGTACTAATAATAGTAGAATGCTAATAATAATAATAATAATAATAATAATAATAATAATAATAAAATAATTAGGCCTACTAATAAAGAAAAAATAATAATAATAAACTTGCCATTGAAACCTTACACAACACAGATCATGTGTTATATACAGTATATCAGAGTGCTATAGAATGACATAAATGTTACCCTTTCAGTCGAATCACTTCAACGTTACATATGGGAACTAGCCAGAGAGACCAATTGCCTTTGAGCTCTATGTAAAAGGCCAATGTATATTGGTGTGCACTTGATTGCGCTCAGGTGCACCTCATCACTGTGTGAGTATAAGAGGGCACGAGCGGAGTGCACATGCAGCTTTTCGCTTCAGAGCCATCACCATTCTAAGCCCCTCGAGTTCTGGAGAACAATAGAGTGGAGCGTCCTGTCTTCAAGAGTTCTTGCGATCTTCCTTCTTTCTCGTCTGACAGCATTTCTCTGGGTGGCTGTCAGCAGATTCTGTGGGCTGGTGTCCTTTTTAAAGGCCGGCTGTGACAGTCGTCTTGCATATCCAGCGAGCAAAGAACTCTAAATGAGTTCTCTAAAATAAGTTGTTTCCTTGGGCAACCGGGAGAAAGAGCAAATTTTCCCACGGTTGGTCAAATGTTCTCTGTAATGTCGATCCGACCGTGCGTTTCTGGGTGCGGAAGTTTCCTCACTTCTTCGGAATGGACATGATCACTGCCTTAAGTGTCTGGGCCGAGAACACGCTGAGGCGGCTTTCGTGGATGGTCAATGCGTTCATTGCGAGTGGATGACCATGGCTACTTTGAGGACTTGCCTCTCATTCGTGAGACGTTGGACCGTACAAAGTTCACGGCTTCTGCGCTTGGCGGGCCTCCATGTGACTGTCCAGAATGTTCTGTCTGGGAGACCGTTCCCCCCATAACAGGGCCGAGTGTCCTTCGAGGCGCCCCGAGAGGCTGAGATGTCTTCGGCAGCATCAGAGGGTGAGGCTGAAATCGCATTATGAGGGCGCTGCGCTGTCGAACTGTCGGCTATGCTCCTCCGCACTGCGGCAGGATTTGGTTTGGAGGTGTCCCGTGCAGCTGCAGCCGACCCTTTGCGGCTGGATGATTGGTTTCTGGGAGCCAGAGATGCAGCCTCGCTAAACTCTCCCCCAGTGTCTTATTTCCCAGAGGAGCACGAAGAGCTTACCAGGTCGTGGCGGGCCCCCTACTCATCACGCCTGCGCCCAGGCTCTACTCCCCTTGCCACTCTCGATGGCGGTGCAGCCAGGGGGTACACGGCGATCCCTCAGATGGAGCGTGCTGTCGCGGTGGCCCGCAGTCAGACCAAGAGTGGAGTAGCTCCGGCTGTGCTTCCTCTGGGTCTCCTTCGCCCAGTAGGTGTGGCTACAAATCTCAATATTCCACAGTCAGCCAGAGGCTGTGTTTCCCTTCAATTATATCCATAATCTTATCGATATATTGCATTTCTTTATTTCCAAAACTAAAACTATGTGTGTAGTCATGTGCTCTGCTCCCCAACCACCTGCTTCAGTACAACTGGCAACCCTGTGGGCCCCCATCCTAGGTCCCAGGGGGTTGGGAACATTATATGCAGATTCCTCTGCTGAAAAACTTGAAAAGTATCTCCCCTGTCAAATGGAGACGTTACACTTTCGTTGCCATGACTCTAAGGTCATACTGACGCCAGCAATATTCATTGGCCTTTTGTATAAAGCTCAAAGGCAATTGGTCTTTCTGGCGAGTTTCCATAAGTAACGTTCGTAACTTACACGTTCCTCAATAATAAAAACATGTGACCAACCTAATCTTGTCTAAAAGGTGTTTTGCCAACCATACTCATTTAAAATAATTAGCTTTTTTCACTTGTCATGTTCTATACTGAATTATAAGCTAACTGAGATTTAAAGGTTGAATATGGAGAAAATTTAAGGGATGTACAGCTGTAAAATATAAAGATAGCAATTTTAACAAAGTCTGTTTTTGGTTCCAAGAAATTCACTTGAAACTCTCAAATACAGAATAGCTTGTTATTCATTTATGAACATAAAACTGAAGGTCATTGTGCAATTTAGAGATATGCGAGGTGGTCATGGGGCACAGATGAAACACATTGTGTCAACTCAAGACCTGAACATTTTGGTTAAACTGATTGAGGCCATCTGACATCACTGTTCAAGTGATCAATAGTAAATTCACCAAATTAGTAAATTACTAATGTAATAAGGAAATGGTGTTCTAAATGTACTCAGTCTTGTATTTGCAGTACAAATAAGAAAAGAATCATGAAAGAACCTTTATTATGCTTGGTTCTAATGTGAACCTTTTACCACAACAAAGGTTCTACAAATAACTGCCAAATAACTAGTGAATCATTATAGAACCTTTAAGTTAAACTTTGCACCTTTTTGACAGTGGGAAGTTCTTTTTTGAACTCCAAAGGATCAGTCTCTTGTAAGAGTGTGGGGGGTAAGCTTAAATGAACTCTTGTACAATTACAGGTCCTGAATTTTAGGTTTAGATTTTATTGTATCTATTTATGCATGTTAGAATTTGTATATGTGTTTTGCTGCCATCATTAGTTGGCGGGGTGTTTGATGGTGAAGAGGACCTGGCAACCTCAAGATTTTAAAGACACAAGTTACATTCCAGCTCTGCACAAGATGGAACCAAGATAATTAGCAATCATATTCTGACCATACAACTGACAAAATAAAGATTTGGAAAAGTTTACTCTCAGTGTGCGCCTGTTTATTTTTAATGCATTACAGTGTGATATCATATTATGGGAATGATACATTTTTCTTTTTTTAATGGCATACCTGAATATTCAGGTACAAAAAGGAATGGATAAATGAATGCATGAATATAGTGATTGATTTTATCCATTGATTGTCTGAATTGTGAATAACGGGCATTACATAACTGAAACAGGTGGTTGCAAAAGTCAAACGGGTTTGTGGTATCAGCCAGTAAAACATTTTTTAAAACAATTTAAACTAATATGCAATGAATTAAGACAAAATGCCTATTTTATTGCTTAGGCAAACAATGTGTATAAAACTTGCTCAGTAAAAATACAAAGTTTGGTGCTCTGTTTTATACACTTTGTGTAGTCCCTGTAGCCTCATAACTTTAGAGAGTGCCACATTTAGTCATCAGATACTTTTAAAGATGCAGACTCATCTTGTGAGGTGATGAGATTTGCCCCACGGAACAGGAGACCCCGAATGAATCCCTCCTCTTCCTGCTCACAGACTGATTTAACACCAAGCAGGTCAAAAATGCACTGCTTCCTTCCTGTCTGTGAGGAAGCCAGGAGGGCTTCAGGAACCACTGTATGCATTTAAAGTGTGTGTGTGCTCTTGCTTTATTGTGTTAGTCTCAAAAGGTGAATAAAGTTGCCTACAATTGTTTAAATCTTTGATTGTTCCATCAAAGAGTGCCAAATCATTCATATCACACACACTTCAGTCAGTATAAGAAAAGCCATAACATATTGACTCTGTATTATTTTACTGACATTCCTGTATTATTTTATGTATGTCATACACTGTTACCCCAAAATGAGAAACGCACAGCTGGTCCAATTTTTATTTTTATTTTTTTTTATTTATGAATTCATTCAAAAAAAACAACAACAAAAAAAACAGTATTAATGTAAAAGTCTTCTATTTTAATAAATGTAAACATTTCATTTATTTGTATCATGGCAAAGCTGAATTTTAAGTAGGCAATACTCCTTCAGAATATTCTAATATGCTGATTTGATGCCAACACTTGCAACACAGATGTTTTATGACATTTTAAATCGTGGCAGCCACTTAATGCATCTTTCCTTAATAAAATCATTACACTCTCTTTCTTATTTTATAAACAAACAAAAAACATAATGACCCCAAACTTCACATATGACAATAAGAGGTTCAGAGGGCAGTATTTCTGTTGAAAGTGAAGATCACAGTTTGAGACACAGACTGAAAGTTCGATTTAATTCAGATTCACCAACTAATTTATTGCAGTACAGCAGAGATACCTTTTGAAACCAGTGGGTGTGGAGGTAATTCTGCAGAGCGGTCCCTGTTGTTGCTATTATCTGCTTTATTGAACATAGCACTCCGTTTCCACGGCCATTTACATAAACGGAGGAGTCTATATATTAAAGTAGCATCAAATGACTCATGACTTGGGAGAGGGGGGACTGGTGGCCCCATCCCTCTCGCCTCTTTATGCTCCTCTCTGCCTCTCCACCTCTGCATTGCAAAGCCCCTTACATTAAATTGTGATAGATGAAGAGCGGAGGGCATTCATACAAATCAATGACTTTAGTGTATGTGTCATTAGCTTGAGAGATGCAGGCAACGGTCAGTGCCATAAATCAAGCGATGATCGGCCTGTCTGAGACGCAGAGCGGCTCCTCGCACAGCCGCATGCATTAGCGAGCGAGGAGAGACGAGAAGAGCCCGGAAAGAACAGGAAAGTGGCTCCTCTGCTTATTAGCGGCATGCTTGGATAGCGTACGAGCTAACACGCTGAATGATGCTTCTGTTTTTTTTATGTATATTTAAAAGTGAGCTGATTCTGGCGTATCCCTGATGACCAGGCCAGTCGGTGGATTAATGACTCTTTGCTCTTGCTACTTTGACACCAATACTGAAGGCAGAGATCCAGCGACCCAGAACTCCAGAGAGACAGCAGTCAATAGCAGACCCTCTCACCTAGTGAACCACAGCCGGAGAAAAATCATTCTCACAATTTACCACAGACCATAGCGTTTAATATAGACTAAAATGCGCAAGATCGCAGATCAGGGTAATTACATTTAAAAGAAGTCCAGAAGAACCAGTGGATCATCACAAGGCCTTGCACTTCCTGTTTGTAACACCATCAAAACATGAACCTAAGTATCATTTTACGTCTTTTTTTGATGATATGACTATGAATTAGCGTGCATACTCATTAAAATTGGCTGTTGTCTTTCCTGTCACTTTCACACATCAAACGCTAGTGAGACTTAATCCTCTATTTTTTGGTAATTGTCATTTTGTTGGGGCAGCCTATGTACCAATTAAAAATGCCGGCATAATTATTTTTATTGTGCACAGTGTCAGTTAAGAGCTGTTTGATGGAGATATTTTAAACTCTTAAGCAGTAATCACTGCAGTTTACTAAATGCCTATTTGATTTTACTAAATCAAATATAGCCTAAGACATGTTTTGTCAGGTCACTTCTTGTGGTAAATTCTAAATGAACATGTATTATTCAAGGTAATAAAATTATATTTATTAAAAGTGTAGTAGAAAAAGACAGAAATTGCTCCTCGATGTACTTCACATTCCCATTTCTCACAGCTTTTCCCTTTTGAGCTAAACACTGCATGTAAAATTGAGGAGAAAGAGACAAAGTAAGAAAACAAGGCCGCAAGAGAACAACAGGTTTTTCAACGTTCATATTTTTATAAAACGGTGAACGACAGCAATCTTCTATTGCTTATGAAACACATTCATCTTTCTCTTGCTGGTCTAGAAGGAGTAAAGAGGGTTCAGTTTGGAAATGTCGAAATCACACACTTGTGACTCATTTCACATGCTCATTTTGGAAAGAAAAAGAAAAAGGAAATGTCTCTTAGACTTCAAACAAAATCATTTACATATAAAATATATCAGAGATTTTTTTTTTTTTTTTGTTCCTACTAGACAGTATGGACAAAGCAATCAAACTACCAGCACAGACTGAATTTCCATAGTTCTCTCTAGAGGCTATATCTGCATTTGATCTAAAGAAATTAAAACTAATTATATATTTATAAACACAGTTATATTCATTTTTGTCTTTGATGTTTGTGCTCATTTTTGGCACAGAGAAAATTAATCAATTATAATTTCCTCTAATGATACGTCCGTTAAATCATATATTTTGATATGTGCTCTGTATTGTGCTAGTCTGATGTGCATCTAACTACAAAGGATTGAGAGTATATGCTTGAAATGCAGTGCAGTTAAACTGTGTGCTTGTGCAGGAATAAATGCAGACGTATTTGTTTCAATAAATCCTCTTGACACAAGTACAAAGGCCTGCTATTAACACACTGAAGAATACTCAACTACATACACTCAGTGTATTTTGACACGTCAGCAACTCAGATACCACTTGACCTGCCGCTTACATTATGTCCCCACAATAGACCCATTCCCTACTCTTACAGTGTCTCTTGCCATATAACCATTGACACCATTGGACAACGCTATGATTAGCCGATTAGGAGAAACACGATGGGGGCAAGATCCCACAAAGCTGCAAAACTAGGGACTACAATGAAAAGGTGGTTGACGGAGGCCCTGAGGCGCGATGAACCCTTCCCAATTACTCCACTGCGGGACCTGAGCTCAGAGGGGTCATGCATTAAAGCGAATAAATGTATCTGAAATGATCCCTGAGCCAGAGTTAAACAAATCAGGATCCACCCTAGGGTTTAACATACAACTGACTCCCTCTTGGGAGAAGAAAAGAGAGAGAGAGCTCTACCTAAACATATTAGACCATGAAACCCACCTTCAAAATGAGCAACTGAGATTGACACAAAGAGAAAGACAACCGGAAACACTCTCTTTCCAGAACTCCAGTTACTACCTGCCCGCTTCCCCCGTCTTTCCCTTGTTTTCTTTTATTCTTGAAGGAGCCTAATTAGCCGTTGCTGAGGGCCTCTTTCTCCCTGCCCTTAAATCAGTAATTGGTTTCAGTGCTGAGACTGTCAAGAAATTAACACATCACACCCTGACAGCAGCTGTTTTTTCCCTCTTATTTGTCATCTGAATCGCCACTGATTTGCCAGAGAGCATAACAAATGAGTGGTTGGTAATCAGAGGGTACTCTCTGGGGTGGAAGTGTGAGCGAGAGCGGAAGAGTAGGAGAGTTAGTGTGGATGTTGATGCCCGGAGATGTTCTCCATGACTGATATTTAACAATTTTTCACTTGTGAAAATGGCCTGCTATGCTATCTTGTACATTTGTAGATTTGCAGTCAGGCACTATAAGTGGTAAAGTGTTGCCGTCCACTCTGAAGAGATCCATCTCAAAGCTGGACTCATACATGGTCAAACTTAACAAACACTCTCCTCCCACATACACTATTATTCATGCTTCTCTTCAGTCATTTGTCCAGGGTCAGCAGACAGCAACCAACAGATTAGAACAATCATGATTTAAGGATTAGAGCACAATCACCAAGTCACTGATAAGACGGCCATTTAACATCAAAGATAAGATCAGCACATGACTGGGTTAGGTGAAGGACACGGCTACATTTCCTCTTTAAGAAGTTGAACAACTTATTTGACTCTGCTGTCTAAATTGTCAAAACTTATTGATTTGTAGAAAGTATGATGCTTTTTTTTTTAATTAAATTAATAATAATAAAGTCAATTAGTATTACTTTAACTTTATGCTTATTACTTAAAAAGTGTTTAATTTATAAGATAATACTGCATATACGTCTCAATATACTGTATAACATGCATTATAATTACATTTAAAAATATATATTTTTATATATTTGTTATGGAAGGATGCATTGAATTGCTCCAATTGAAGTAAAAGTAAAGCAGTTTTTGAACGTTATATATTTGAAGGTTTTTATATTAAATTATATACTTTGAATGGCGAAGGTATTTCATAATAATAGTGTTTATACCGTGCATTTTCTTAATTAAGTTCATTTAAACCTTTGTAAGCATCAGATGTTTTAAAAACATTAAAAACAACATTTTAAGTGCATATTTATGCAGGAGAATATACTGTACATTCTTACAGCTCTAAACATATCTAACATATGTCAGTGTTAAATAACTGCTGCTGAACTAATGGTTCATTGTGTGTAGTTATTATAGTGTTACCAATGGTTCAGTTCTATGGTTATTAAGAAAAGGCCGGCATGTAATGAAGGTGATCATCATATTTAAATGGAAAATGTATTTAACATGTTTTAGTATTTAGAGCCTAACATGTTCTCTAATCAGAGAATATTAGAAATGCAGATGGCGAGGGTCTGTGAGAGGCAGAGATGTATCCTGCCCATCCATAAATCCCTCAAACTCTACAGGCAGATAATGGCCCAATTAACCTTTTCAAACTACCACTGTCAGCACAATTTGCCGTGGCTTTTTACGAAATGAACTTCTCTTGGCAGCAAACTGTGTGAGATTCAGTACACAGTGAGGGCCTGCTGCCCCTCGGCCGTCTCTTACCGACCCTCCAACCTCTTCTAGTCCCTCAGTGAGGTTTTTAGCTCTCCAGACCTCCATTTTACCTACTCTAGCTCTTTCATGACCATTTCTGTAATCAGTGCAGTGAAGGACACCGGACTAGCGCTAACATTCGAGTGGAAGGCTGCACAGGTAAGATTGCAGTCCAGATGAAGAGAGCGGAGGGGGTGGAGGTGGCAGCGAGGCTTAAATTGGCCCTCTTGCACCTGCACGCTTGTGACGCCAATGTCACTCGCTCTGTAGCAGGAAGAGGTCAAGAGGTTCATTGTTACATCCTCACCTCCTCAAACCAAGTGCTCACCTCAAAGTTCACCACCATTAGACAGAAAGGCACATTGCCATTCTCACTTTAAAAGTGCGAAGCTAAAGAAGTTCTCATTAGTCCTTGTAAGACATAATTACACAAATGCATGCTGATTACACACCACTGAAAATGGTTTCTGTACTTATTTAGCTCACAGACATATCATCTCGGGGTGTTAAATGTATGGAGGGTAAAAATAAAACGCATATTAAGACTATTAGTCCCACCCACGCGGTGGCATATCAGCGTGGCTTCGTTTAACTTAAACAGTTTATCCATTAGAAAACATTATGTTTGTTCATTTGCTTGGTGACATGAAACCACGTTTTAAAAAGGTGAGGTTAAATTAAAAAGCGCCACATATACGAACACTCATAATCTAATAAAGAGACCCGTCTGGAAGAAAGTCTTGTCATTGTCACCTCACATTAATCAAGCGGCCCGGCGCTTAAAACGTTAGGTGGGCGCAAGGACAGAGAAATAAAAAACTAAAGAAACAGTAGCATTGAAAAAGAAAAAAAAGAGGAGCCTGGGTGCAACTGCTGTCATTCAGGAAATATATCCGAGTCTATAAAGTGTTCCCTCAGGTCCTTGTTGTGTCTTTCACTGTCTGTAGGTGTGTACTCACTCCATCTCAACGCTGTCACACAACACCAACAGTCTATTTGGGTCTTGCATGTTAGCCAGTGTTTGTTTGTGTGTGTGTGTGTGGGGCTGCATGTGACTGACACCCCAGGGCTACAAATACAGTTATACAAAACAAGGGTGGAAAGAGGCCGCCGTATGATATTTCTTGATTTTGACAAGCGGCCTGCCAAGGTGAAATTGTTTCTGATGTGCTTTTGAGGCGCTTCCCTCTTCCAAAAGCCGTGTACATGAAGTTAGTGTTGTTTTCTACCTCATCTCCTTTTCCAACGTGGCGGCAAGCTGGGGAAGAGAGGTGGCTTTTGCGCCTTCGTGTTTCGCGAAATTGGACTGCCTCTCCCCATTATTGTAAACATCATCCCTGCCGACATGGCTGGCAGTTGCTGTGGCGTCGGACCTGGCTGCCTTGGATACATCTGCTAAAACACATCCATTAAGGCCAAACTACTTTTGATTTACATGTTGAGACTTTTTAAAAGTGTCACATCCAGTGGCATTTGCCCAGACAGCTCGCCTGTGTCGCACAAGCCCAACCGTCTCTCTCTCTCACTCACGCGCACACACACACAGCCTTTATTTGCTCTTTTCTTCTTTTTCTTCCTCTCCATTTTTACCCCCAAAGGAAGAATTCTCTTTCGTTCAGCGTTGGTCACATCACACCAGGCAACCCCTCATGGCTCGGTAAACAACGCTCTTCTACTAGCGCTTGCTCCTCTCCCTTTCTCCCTTCTGCCTCATTACTGCATAAGCACAACTTAATGACCTTATCGTCAATGCAGTTCCCTATCACCTGTCACACCAGCAATTAATTTGATTCCAGCTATAAATTATGGCAGATCTTTTCTTTCTTTTTTCCCTTTTGTGTCAGAATGTAATTTATAATGATTAGGGGAAAAAAATGTATGTGACATGGGTATCATGAGAAAGGACAACAAAATGCTCATTAAGGATGTAGAAATTGTCCGTGAGGCTTTTGTTGTCTAAGGTCTCACTGTAATTAAACTTGTATCAGCTAGTTCATAAAGAACAGACAATTAAAGCCACAAGAATGGCTAAACAATAGGCCATAGGTTTGAGATCGGAGCGCCGTGGAGCGTTAGTGATAAAAGTGATAATTAGCTACTTTTGTCACATTAGTTATGGAAGTTACAGAGTAACTTCTTTTTGTTCAGATTTCTCAAAACAATGTGCTGAAAGGGTGTCATCGAAAATTGGCCCTCGAGTTCTCATTAAAGTCAAATGGTGGCATTACACCCATCTGTTATGCTTCAGATTTCCCTGATAGATGCTCGTCTCGGATCAAAGTTATGAAACGAGCCATCTCTGCATCAGCATGCATCATGCGCCGTGTTAAAAGTATCGTTACAGACAGCTTCTCTTTGATTCGTCTGACTGACAAGCTCACCACTTCCAATGCGCCGTTACGTGTGCCATGTATCAATTAGACACCTCAATCTGATTATATCTAACTTACTAGACCTTGTATGCATTACATAGCCGCCTTTAGACACGCTGGAGGGCAATGCTTCATCTTCACTTGGCAAAGATTTTATGAATCCAAGCGATTTCATAAAAGTCCCATTATATCTGAATTTACTGCTGTTATGGCTTACGATACAAATATCTCAGCAAGGTGTGAATGTCGCCAGTGGCTATGCTTGTAAAGAATGAGGCGGTAATATGTAGCGTGTGTGTGGGAGAATATGTTCTGAATGATAATATGACTTCCTTTATATCCTATTCGCACACAGTAGGACTATATAAAAGATACTCATGAATGTATTATGGGTAATGGATTAGTTGAGTGTTTTTATGGACGTTTTGATTCTCACATATGTTAGCGAGCAAATTACTTAGTTTTCACAAAAATGCTCGGGGCAGATCGTCACAACACGGCCCGAGTTCATGATTCATTTATTAAAAGGATTTGTCAATGTTACGTCAGCCCGAAAAGGAAAGGAAAAGAAAAAGAGAAATGTTGCCGGCAAAAGACCACCACGGAAAACGCACAGGTCATGTATTCGAGGCAAAAAGCCAGTATTGGTCCTGAAAGGGTTGTGAAGGTTATCCTTAGATTTACTTGCACTGAATTTTTGTCTTTAATTTTGCTCATTATTTTAGCATTCTCATTTTGTCATTGTTCCCGATAAAGGCTCTGTGAGGACCTCCATGACTTTTCCTTTATTGGGTCATAAAAGCTTGTATGTTATGACCGGTTAAAAGGCGTCACCTTAGATTTGAGCCCCCACACATCAGATATGTTTCTAATGTTAAAGCTGAGCACCTTGACCCCATTATTAAGAGAAGTCTTTATGCACAGAGATAAAACCCAACTAAATGTGTGACGGATGCACTGACGATGCCTTTATGTGACTTCTTCAATCAATAGAATCTTAAATATTTTTCACAATAAAATGAGAATTATGCATCTTGAGCTGATTGAATTATACAGGTAATTGCACATCTCATCATGTTCCCCACCGCCTGTTCACTTGATCTATTAACATAGTTTCCTGATCGTTCTTCCAGCACACACTATATCTGAGCATGGGCTTGAGGAGAGGGTCAAGGACAGCTAAACTATTTATCCTTTGGACTGCTAAAAAATGTAATAAATAAATTAAATTAAATAACAATTAATAAGTAAATAAATGAATGCAAAAATTGTAATTACAATTTTTATATTTAAGCAAAACACCAACTTTAAAAGGAAATGCAATTTAATGCATTCTGAAACCATAAGAATGAACAATGTTTCCCTTTTATTTCATATGTAGTAGCGATATATATGCAGAATATTCCTCACATGAAACCACCAAAGTATTTGTAAAAAGTATTCATAAACTTGCAACATTTCTGCAACAGGTACTAGTTTGTTTGTTTTTTTAAGGGGAAAAAACTTAATTCCCATGGCATAAGGACAAACTATATATATATATATATAAAATAATGCAAAACAATGTTCAATATTTATGACCAGTATATTTTCTCAATTTACTCGACTTTGACAGATACAAAGTACATTTCGGATCTCATACAGCAAAATCAAAATCTTTACGTTTGGTGCTTTTTGTTTTGACTTTCCTCTATAATGAGACATCTTTGGTATCAAAGGAGGAATATGTCACAGTAGCAGCCCAGGTTTCAAGGACAATTGAACTCTATTGGAGAGAAATTAGGTTTGGTCTTCAGCTTATGACAAACTATGGCGCCACTGCACCTAATGACCCTTGTGATGTTCTTCTGAATGGGTCAATGACTAATAAGCAAATATCACACTTAGTATGCCGTTGCTATCGTGTGTCACAATTAAGCTTTTTTCCCCTTTCTCCTGCGTTTGACTTGTTTTCCCAGAGAATTCTGGTAATAACTCAGATGAATGTAGAATTAAGCTGTCTGCGTGCGGTGTTTCTGTAACTGTAAGGCATTATGAACATCCAGATTTTTTTGCATGTACTTAAAGTCACTTTCAAAATGAAATATTATTCATCAACTAATGCACTGACCGATTTGAAAACCAATCTGGGCACTATTTAGGAATGCAATTTGCAATTTGCTTATATTAGACAAGATCTAATATTAATAAGAAGAGAAATAATCACATATAGATTTTCACATGTGCTTATACGAACAATTATAGTCGTTCAAATGATCTATTATTCTCTTTCTTTGGCTAAATAAGTGTATATGATACCATTCATCAAGTACGGATGAGGGGCTGACATGTCTTCCCTCTTCCATTCATCATGATTATAGGGTGATCTGTCTCATTTTGTGTCTAAAGCCGTGTGGCCAGTGTTTTTCACCTGCTTCCTCTGCTCACACAGTGATTGACGTTATTACATACATGAAAGCTTGCTCTTGGCTTCCGATTTATGAAAACAGACTTAATTTTTTTTTCTTCAGTTTTGAGCCATGTGATGAAAATGTGTACCGTTTACCCATTAAAATCTTGAGAGCATACTCTGCTGCTCAGTGTGTATAAGAGTGATATATACACACCGGGCAACATCAAAATGCATGTATGTTGACACAAACAGATAAACACACACAGGGGGAGGAGGAGAAGTGAAACGAAGTGTGTAGCAGGCCTGAGCATATATATTCATGCCTTGATGTATACATATAACATTGCATACAGCATAACTTCTTAAAAAAAGGTCAATTGTGAATGCTTAAAAATCTAAGGCAACATTCTCTCAGCTATGGTCTTAATAATTGCATTTTGTTTTGATAGATTTATTTTGTCAAGATCTCAACATAATTATTGTTTTGAAAATCTTCAGTTAACACACAATACGTGCATGCATTAAACACAAACAAACAATTTATACATACATATATATGCTTATGCACTCATACTTTTTAACTACTTTTTAGCCTTAGGGTTCTGGTTTAGTGACAGCTTTGTACCTTTTTCTGAGGCAAAAACCTATCATGCCCAATATAAATAAATTAATAATTCTATTGATATAAATATCACTCATATTGATATCACACATACAAGTCAGAAAGATGACAACTTAGACTAGTCGGACAACATCTGGTGGATTGTTTTAAGAAAACAACATTTATTGAGTATTTGAGACTGTATGAGTAGTTGCTATATGTATAATATGTATATGACAAATATGTAGCTACAGTTTACATATATATATAAATATATATAGTGTGCATTTTCATATACAAATTAAAACACCTTGAGTTCTGGTTAAATTAAGATCAATAACTATCTTTTGCTTTGTAATCTAACAGTATAACCATATGTTTTGTTCAATTCAATAATCCAATTAGAAGTAAAACTGATGAACCTGCCTTGCCGTTTAACTCTATGCTTTTAGTGTTTCAGTATTTCTGCAGAGGGAGAGTGTACACTCACATATAATCAAACACACACACACACATCATCATATTTCTTCATTTCTGCCAAAGAAAATGCATTTTGCTGTTGCGCAAAACAATGCTTTACTCGATTAAACATTTGATAATCGAGTCCTAATATCATCAGCAGTTGATATAAGAGACATTGAAATTAATTTCATAATCGCTCTCACGCCACAGAATATTTCAGGCCGCAGCAGGCAAGAGAAAGAGGCCCTAATGTGGTCCACATCCACCGCAGCGGCAGAAACACATTTCCAAACGGCACACACTCACACTCCGCTCAATCCATCGCCTGACAATCTGAGACACACGCAGAGATGGAACTCATCTCTCACTTCCTCCTCGCCCCCCTCTATCTGCAATGCAAAATTAACCTCACTTTAATCTGAGTGCGCAGGGGCAGGGTGGAGAGGTGGGGAACCGGGCCCCGATGAAGAGCCGCCAACGACGCCTGAGTTCAAATCCGGTGCGTCACTCAATTATATTTCCTTGTTTCGCCTGTCCTTGAGAGGAAACCCCTCTGCTCAGCCACATTATTCTAGGCCCATAACAAATGACACCGCAACACCCCGAGCACAGGCGCGTGTGTGTAAACGGAGAGCGTGTTTGGCAAAAATGACTTTCTTTTTGATGTAAAGGTGGCACGCGTGTGGCTGCGGCGGAGGGAGGATGTGAAATTGTCTAATGCTGATTGTGATTGTCACGCGCAGGCCGGCCCAATTATATCACTGAATCTTTGTTAAGCAGGCCTTGAAAATGCCTGACAGTATAATTAATCTTGCCATATGAACAAAGAGACCCTGCTCAATAGTATTGAGGACGCTTATTAAAAATACTAAACACCCTCTGCACCCTTTCGAAAATGTGTGTGGGGGGGGCGGCTTTTGAAATAGCAAGACGCAAGTCATTATCTTTTTGTTTAGCTTTTTTTTTTAATTCGGAGGTGAAATTGATATCAAGGGGGAGGGAGCTGCGATTTTGCAGAATGATGAAAAATGATGCCTGTGAATACGAGATATCATTTTGAAAATGATGCTGCTCTCTCGTGGAGCTGACGATATACTGCTTTAATTAGAGTTTCGCGATGATAAGATACAGCATTACAGAGTTTGAGGTGTAATGCGCAATCCTTTAATTTATAAAATATAACAACATTACACTCACGCTAATTGCACTGTGTGTAAAAATGAATGATCTATTCCCGAGGAATGGCCAGTGTTACTAAAACAGAAATATTATGCCTGCTGGTATAGTTTTAATCTATGGCTGTACTTATTGCCTTATGTTCTGCTGTGGTCATTTATATGACACTACAGAAGCACTGTAAGGTCACAGCTCTCAGACAGATTAGCTAAATAACCTCTTTAAAGACATTCAAGATTTATACCTTCATCAATAAAGGGACAACAAAAAATGAACAATAGAGGATGAAGAATGATCTCATCAGCAGAGCAAAGGTTGGATGTTAGTGCGCACTTGACTTCAGTCAAAGTCCCTGTAAGGTAAGTCAGTGTATCGGTGCTGCACGGGGGGCTGAGCTTACAACTTGTTAACAACTGTTGTTAGTAACTTATGCAGAAAATGTATAACGTCTATCTAATGTGCTATCAGGATATTGCTTAAAAAAAAAAAAAAAAAAGCTACAAATTAGTAATATCAGAATTTCATAATTTGAAGTAATTATATTAATCAGTTGAAAACACAATTAACTACAACTATACTAAGATGACTGTACTTAATGGTGAAATGCAAGGTTTTTTTGGCTTGTTCGTTTGTTTTTTCAAAAAATGTACTCATTAAAAGGTCTGGGGTCAGTAATATTTTTAAATGTTTTATAAGGAATTATCTTTTCCACACCTAACCTGCATATATTTAACCAAAAAACTGAAATATTGTGAATTAGTAATATTATTTATATATTGTAATTGAAAATATTTCCCTATTTTTATGTATTTAAATAAATTAAATATACTTAAATATTGTATCTGTAATTTTTCCTGCAATTTTCCATAGCTATCCCTCCTGTCTTCAGTGTCACATGATCCTTCAGAAACCATTCTAATATAATAATGTAAGTGCTTAAAAACATTTCTTATTAGTATCCGCATTGCACTGCTTAATATTTTTGTATTAATCAGGATGCTTTTTTTCCCCTGCCGGATTCTTTGATGAATATAAAATTCAAAAGAACAACATTTCTTTGAAACATAAATCTATTATAACATACATGTATTTACTGTTAATTTTGATCAATTTATTGCATAATTGCTGAGTAAAAGTATGATTTTTCTCATCAAAAATAAATAATAAAGTAGAAAAACCAACTAATAAATAGCTAATGTAAACACTGAAAATGCAGTGAACAGGACTACACTAAAGTAAACAAACAGGCAAATGTGTCTTTAACAGTGAAGTGGACTTGACTCATGTAGAGCATCGTGATGCCTCTAACAAAGACAAGAATGCCTTCTTTAACTGCGAACCGTGACTTCGCTTGCTATATTTAGCATTTCTCCCATTCTTGTGTGTACCAGTGGACCATCTCTGCTCCAGTGTAGCGTAGATTCCCCATGCCTCAGTTCTTCAGGATTACTTAAATCAGTGGAGAGTTCCTCCCCTCCACCTTCCTCCTCTTTTCATGGTTCACAAGTCAAAGCTGCCCCAGCCAACAGCCCTATCAGAACCTCCTCAGTACCGGCACTGGGCCGTCGCGAGCAGAGCGCGGGGTGAGATCGAGAGGGCACGCAAGGTGCCACAGAGGTGGAGATGCCTAATTTAGCAGAAACACCATCTCACAAGCTACAAGCCAGATCAGCCTTGCAACCGCAAAATCATTTTAATATATTCCCAGCGCTACTTGTGAATATTAATTTTAAAAATTAATTATTAATTTTGCCCCTGGCATGGCAAGATATACTCGTTTTAATTAGTGTACCATACTCCCCTACAATTAAAATATAATTGATGTCCATATATATTGACAGCTGCTGTGATCGCTTTTCTTGCTGGTGTCAACACAGGCAGGGCACGGAGTCTGCCATCCTCTCTGGTCCATTTAGTCAATGCCGCTTTTCAGACCCATCCCACCATTTGTGACATAAAGAGACAAAATGTGGCCTTGATACCAGTAATTAGAAAGAGTGAAGACTTGCATTTGTGGCACACAAAAGGTGAATTATTAAAGAATATTCTGGCTATTTTATGTAATATTATAATAGTGAATCATAAATGGTGCAAACAAAAACCAATATGCCTTCCACAGCATTTATTGATAACTGCATCAAAAAGATTGACCAGTGCATTATTCAAAATGTCTCTCTTTGTGCTCCACTGAGAAGTCAATCATACAGGTTTTAAACAACACAAAGATACATAAATCATGACAGATTTTTCATTCGATTTGACTTAATTCTATTATTATTATTATAGTTGCACCAATGGAGGAGTAGGAGCAACATGTAGACTTTTGTCCTGTATAAGTGAAAATTTGTAGGATTCGTTGGACGTATGTGTGTGTGTGTGTGTGTGTGTGCGTTTCCCTTTCTCTCTATCCAACCTGCTTCCCCCTCTTTCCCTTCCTCTTCTTCTCTCTTTCTGCATGGGGAGGTGGCAGATGGATGTGTGAGAAGCAAGAAATCTGCTTCTGTCCGTGTCAGTTCTGCTCTACAGAGCACTGATAACTGAATAATAATCCCTCTCTCTCACTCTCGTTCCTCTGCACCTCCCTCATTCTCTTTCTATTCTCATTCCCTTCTCTTCATCTGAACACCCCTCCGTTCTCTTTTACTGTTTATCACATCTCACTAGTTCATATTAAACTTTCTCTATCAGCTGTCACCTTCCGCTGTGTTAAAGAGATCATGTCATCACTTCCTCTCTCAGAGCCTCACGCTGACCAGCAGGAGCACATGTCGCAGGAGCCGCTGCAAATGAGCTGTACAAATAAACATCAAGTAGCTATTTTCTCACTGGAGTTATCAAATACTTATCTAAGATTAGCTGTGATACCAATTATTATTATTATTATTATTTTATTTATATACATTTTTCTCTCTTATTAAATTGTAACAGATGTGACACATGGAGCATCAAATCAAAGTACTGAGCACAAATAACTCAAATTAAAAATGTAAACTCACTCTCATAATATGAATAGGCCTGATGCTTTTAATTGGCATGATGGGAAACAGTAGGATGATCCTTCTTCTGCCAAAGAGTCAAACACACAAGAGGAGAACTCTCGACATATGCACATCAAAAATAATGAAAGAAATGAAAAAAGAGGAATCTTCAGAAGCCATTCTAATGGAGCAGGCGGAAGATTTTAGCATTTAATATTGCATGCGCACTGGGTTTTTGTGCAATTGACCAACATGACATTCCTAAGTGTATAAATGGGTAGCTTTATGATGATAAGATCACTGGCTAATAAGATATTTATGTGACATGCTCACTGACGGATCCATCTCCACACTGCCTTCTTCACGCTTCAGCAAGCCGGTGAGGATCAAACGCAAATTCACCAAATGGGCTCGTTAAATGGAGAGGAAATTTAATAAATTAGGATTTCTGCTCTCCAAGTCATGAGGAGGAAATCAAACATTTTTGGATTGATAGAGCTGGAGTTAGGACCCTGGAGATACTTTCATTTGTCTTTTTTTTTTACATTCATCCTAAAACATGTTTTGAGATCTGAAATCTGCCATGTCAGCTGCATTTATTATAGTTAAAGTGTGGACAGTGTGTGGTCTTTGAGAGGTAAATGTTGAAGTTTTGGTGTTTCTTCAGGACTTTCGGGGTTCACATGTTAGATGTGTTGTCTGAATTGTTTTATAGGTTTCTCTTGGTCGAGTCTCTCTGTTAATCAGCCCTGTCATGACTAATGCCACGGCTCCTCTCGACATGTTGTGTGTTTACACCACTCATACGCTCACTGTCATGGTGAGCATAACCCATGGTAATTAGCCTAATGGTGCTAATGAGAGAGCTGACATGGAAAAGCCAGTGTTAGGACAGCATCTGATTGACAGCATTGCATATTTACACACAACGACATGCTTATATTTACACACAGACACACATACACACGCACGCACATATACTGTACATACACGGCAAATACTTGCATCATAGAAAGAGAGCTGCCACACCAAAACAATGAGTTTGAATTACAGAACGGTACATATAAAAACTACAACCTATAACTATAACTACAATTCAGCTAACCTGTAAAGTAAACAACTGTGAATTAAATTTATAATGTAGACCCTATTTTTCATAATTGTTATCATTGATGAACTCCTTCAGGGTGATTTAAAACCCCGTTACTTCACATTAAATCACAATATCATGGTTTATGTGGAAATATATATTCAGTATATATATATATAGAGAGAGAGAGAGTCTCTAAATTATCATTTTTATGCATCTCCTATATTTACGTTTGGTAATTTCACTTTGATAGCAAAGAAAAGGTTTTTAGCCAGTTATAGAATTATTAATATTATTGTTATTATTATTATTATTTTTAAATGCCTAATCTTATTTTAATCGAAGAAAACAAACAAAACTACTTTTTCATCAAAAGCCTCCATCCACACAGAATGTAATATGCATTTGAAAATATATCTTGACACCATATAAACATTTATATCATTAATATTTTTAGCATTACGGGGTGTATATATCTATACATATACCCATGTGTGTGTGTGAATTTGTGTATTGAAAAAAACACCAACTAAAAAACCCTCTATTTACATATTTATTTATTTATATTCAGAACAATATGTAACAATTTTTGTATTGAAAACAACCTTAAAAAAGACTATTTACATATTTTATTTATAATTATTTATTTATAATTTGTTTGCTTATTTATTTACTTACAATTACTATACTTTTATATAGTAAATAAAATATGATCTACAGAAACACGGACAGACGGATGTTCCGTCTATAGATTATATAGTATTTATATTTTATTATTTATTAAATAATAGCATAGTATTTGTAAGTAAATAAATAAGCAAACAAGTGATAAATAAATAATATTTTACAGACCGACAGACAGACAGACAGATAGATAGATAGATAGATAGATAGATAGATAGATAGATAGATAGATAGATAGATAGATAG
>JAUCNO010001819.1:16638919-16669195 GCA_032353835.1 Enteromius viviparus
CTATATTTACTGAAATTCACAAGTCCACAATTTCACAAGGCCAAAAGTGCCCGTAGTTGAAGAATCGCCCATATATATTTATTTTATTTATTTATTTATTTATTTATTTATTTATTTATTTATTTATTTATTTATTTATTTTTTTTTTTTTTTACCACAGTGCAATAGTTTTATTCAGAAAGAATGCATTAAATTAATCAAAAGTGACATTACTTATTACTAAATTACAACAGGCGAGGTCTATAACAAGAACAATAATATTCTATGAAAATATATCAAACATGGGAAAATTCCAGTCCTAGAGGGCCATCGTCTTGCAGAGTTTACAGTGTTTTATTAAAAGATTCTATTCTTAGCAATGGCATACGAAGCAAACTGTGTGTCACCTGCCACAATAGCCTCGTCGAGAGTGTGCTCTCTTGTCTATGCACAAGCAGTACCAAATGTCTGTGGGCAGAACCATGAAAGGCTGCTTTACCTTGATGCAATCCTCCTCGTTTGCTTATTACACACCGGCCCTGAAATGACAAATGTGTGTGCTCTTATCACCAATGAATATAGATTCCTGCTGAGCAAAACAGAATATCTTGTAGTTGCACCCGGAGAGAAAGAATAGCGAGATAACATCTGCATAGGTGTTGTTCAATTACTCCAAAGCAGCGTGGTGCAGTTCACTGCGATTTTAACATCCTTTTAATTCATCATTGATAACGAAAACCATTTTAGACATAAGCCTGTCTTGTTTTAAACATGCATCAGTAGTTTTCACCCGCGACAGACATGTAGAGACAAAACCTGTAGGTAGAAAGCGAGGCCTGACCTGACCTGACATCAACATTTTGCCTACAATCTATCGATTGCACTAAGAGAGCAACTGTTGCAAATCCACCCATAATTCACAAATCTGCCATCTTCCATTCACATGCAAAGGTAACATTTGGTTTTAGAATGGATTCTTTTCTCCATTATTTTAGGTCCCCACTTCTCATCATGGAGATATATAGGTTAATGTCTTTGTGGCATTTCACCAAAAGGCCAGGCTGAATGGTCCCTCCTGCCATATGAATAATTGAAACCAAACTGAGCATTGTAAAAGTGAGCTGGTCACCGGGACAGAGGAGAGAGACGGAAGATGAAACGAGGTGGACGGCGCACAGCAGAAATACGTGACAAAGGCAAGCCCGAATTCAGGAAGACATGACAATAAAATGCGTCAAACCTTTAAAAAATAACTTATTTAGCTCTGATCTCATACTCTTCCACACTCCTTATCTTGTCTTACAGATGAAACCTGGCATCTTTGGCCTTTTAGACAAATAGACAGAAGGAAGACACAGAGTCGTCCAAACACGCAGATTCATTGTTGATTCTGGCTGACATGCTAAGAGGGAGGGATGAGCGAAACGTTAGTCCCCACATCTGATCACCGCATTAGCCTCTCTCGACGCATTAGCCGCTGGCGCTAACGCTACGCTAGCTCTACTTCCATGGTCATTCCCTTCTCATCTCATCCGCAATGTCCCCCCTGCTCTTTCACACGCCCTGGCACACATGGTTCACGTTGCGTCCATCTTCTGTTGACGCTAATGTGACGCACTGACTCCTAATGATTGGTTCGTCTTGATGAATAATATATTCAGCACACCATAAACATGATAAATTATGTGCGGAGTCTGTGTGTGCTTCATTATACATGAGGCAGCACTTATAAAGGGCGATATAAATGACATTAAAGGCTTAATAAATGGGGTATTGATGAATAATTGACTGCTGCGGCATATCTTTTTGGAGGCCTGCGGTTTGCCTAGCAGGGGCATGTTTTTTGAAGATTAGGGCACATTACTGGAATGATGTGCTAATGTTATCAGCGGCACCGTGTTCGCCGGGCAAAGCAAGATAGAAGGACGTGTCTCTGCACTCCGGGATGACAGCCGTGTTTAGATGTGCTGTCCCCACACTGTTGACTGGCACTGCGCATCAGTCTCAAGTGTGCATGGGCTTCACATCACATTTGCAAGGCTGATATCATACATAGGGAGTCACAACGGAGATGCAGCAGTGTGTGTTTGTGTGTGCACACTTTAGGGATATTTCAGCCAAAAACAATCAGTCTGTCATCATTTACTCATCATCATGTCGTTCCCAACCTGTGTGACTTTCAGTTCCATATAATAGCAATCGCAATGAACGGAAAATTACGCTTTCAAAATTTAAAGAGGACAATAAAAGCATGACAAGCCAAGTCACTTTTACTCTTACATTAAGAATATATTTGATATTTCTGATATCAGAAGTAGTTTTTAGACTGCAACGTCTCCTCCCTGTCTAATAGTGCACTTACATGTATGCTTACATGATCGATTTACAAATTTTTACATTTAACTTTTTCAAATCGACCAATTGATTTGATTTATATGGAAAATGTCTTTTGCATTAAATAAAGCAGTCTCAGAAATAAAGGTACAAAAGCTGGGGTGGTTACGTTTCAAAAGGTACATGTTTGTACCTAAGGGTCCAATTTACTACCTTAAAGGTAGATATTAGTATGTGTACATATTAGAAGCCGCTTTTGAAAAAGTACTGCCCTAGTGACAGCTTTTGTACCTGTATTTTTGAGACTGAAGACTTGAGGTCTCGCTGATTCAGAATGACATAAGCAAAATATTTTTTTAGTAGGTTAAGCTTTTTCATTCAGTACATAATGATAAAAGTGTCAATCCTACCAAAACCAAACTGTTCTTTTGAACTCTACAAGATAAATGAATGAAAATAAGGCATGATAGTAATAATATTTTACAAATAATATTTCTTGAGCACCAAATCAGCATAAAAGAATGATTTCTGTTGTAATGGCACATATACTGTCCACTGTCTCTCATTAAAGTAAAGTAGTGCTGCCCAGAACAGGAACAAGGGGGAGTTTCTCTCCTTCAATGTTTGACCGTTTTAACACCCTGCCACTCATTTCCAGTCGCTCTCATAAATCTCTGGCAAAATGAAGTAAAAGGAGCCCATTACATTCAGATCTGTGGGCATTTAATCAGGCCGATGTGCCACATAAACTTTCTCCTTCTAAACCTTCATCCTTTTTACTGAGATTGCTGAGCTGTGATGGTGTCGGGATGGGGTAAGGCGCTGCTGGGACAAAAAAGGGACAAGGAATTACAAAGGACACAAACATTCCCCGCTGTGTCTCTCCATGCCAGGGGTTGTGTTTTGTCAGTGATACGACTACATTGATTTAGAAGGAATTTTGCATGATTGCATTTATCACTCCCTGGATGTGGCGAGCTGATTGATGCATCGGGGGATCATAAATGCCATTCTCTCAGTTCAATGTTATGCACAGTAGGATTTCTGTCACAAGTTAATGATGCCAGATTGTGATTCTGACCCATCGCACAGATACAGTTTGTCCAAGATTTGGAGAAAAAAGGAGGAGAGGATAGCGAAGGGAAAAGAAGCGTTCAGTTGTATCAAGTGTGAAGGCATTTGTCTGTTTCTGCTGCTTTCTCTCAGATGCTTGTCAGAGACATCAGTACGGACAGGAGGGTTTCAGAGCTGGCCATGAGCCTGCGGCGCTACAAACGAGGACTCCATCCTCTACTCCCTCACCATAATATCTTTGCCCACATTTGCAAACACAAAAAGGAAAGAGAAGAAAAAAAGAAAAAAAAACAAAGTTAAGGAATTTTGACATCCATGGCCATTTTCTGTCACTTTCCTTCCCAGTCGTATTCTCATTAGGATAATGTGATGCTACAAAGTGGCAACAGAAAGTGCTTTCAGTGGAGAGAGTCACTGAACTTGCATGACCACGTCTTTGTCTCGGCAGCTCAGCTCACTCCAAGGAGAACGCATACGTGACTGATGTTTGGAACAAATCCAAGTGACCAGTGAAAAATCATTTGTAGAGTCATCAGAGACTGACGTAAGACATCCTGACAATGATCCTGGCCTCAGAAGAAACACACATGCATACTCAGACATCCCAAGGTATTTGAAAGACAGTTTCAGATGTAATAAGATCGAAAATGGATTTGGTGATGCATAACAAACCATGATGGCAAGGCTGGAAAAAAGGCATCAGAGTATAACAGCATAACATCATAATACCACTGACAATGGTTTTATATCTATTCATCTATCTATCTATGAATGTTTGTTTTACGGCATCACAGCTTTCACAAAAAAATATTAAGCAGCACAACTGTTTTCAACATTATTAATAAGAAATGTTACTTGAGCAGCAAATCAGCATATTAAAAATTATTTCTGACAGATCATGAAAACTTGTAAAAAGATCTAGACTAATTGAACTGTGTTGTTGACTACATAAATACAGTTTTGTAAAAGAGTTCTTTAAAACAATGCAATAAAAATCTTACAGACTCCACACATTTGAATACTGCATACTGTTTTAAATAAATAAATATCCACTGTACATATTTACAGGATACATGTGTTACACTTGTACTGTTAGATTAAATATAAATAAAAAGCACCAGGTATAAACAATCAAAATGTTATCATAAACCATGAGTGGCATTTTACTATCGCACATATATATATATATATATATATATATATATAAATATCCTCTGAGCACGAACATCATATGCAAGCAACTTCAAATCATGTGCGGCCCAAGTGCAATGACTGCAAAATGAAAACTGCTGGAAGCCTTGGACTCAAGTCGAATTACGTTGCCAAGATGAGCAATTTGTTTTAACTTTTAATGCACTGCTGCATTGTGCAACTGCGTCTTTAATTAGCAAGGACGTTCAGCAAATGAAGCGTGCTCAAAATTGTTTGCTTGCGTTGCCTTTAAAAGACTGCATACTTTTTTATGGCCCTCTGTTTGAGTTAACAAATGCTGTCACAAAACTGATCTTTCTGTTACTTCCCCCTCCTCCTCCTTGTCCCATTTGCTGCGCACTGGTGGCAGCAGTGGGTCTGCGCTTGACTCTGTTAATCGGCAGACGACAGCTTAACAGCTTGCGCGAGCATAATTAACGCCGCTCGAAATAAACGTGAAGGGGAGGGGGGAAATAAATAAATAATTCAAGCAAATGTGGCAGTCTGCAGACTGTTGTCTCAGGTACGGCTTTACCTGACCAGGCATCTCCGCGCTAAACAGGGCCGGGGCAGCGGGCACGCACAATGACAACCTTAAATTATTCACTGCTTCAAAGCACAATGTGACTATTTAAAAGCCATTATTATGTTTAATAGTAATGACTCTTTCAGGTTTTGCAGAAGAGTGAATAGACTGATTGTCAGAAATCACTTTTGCACCTCGGCTTGTGGAGGATTGAGTGATGGGAGCACAATTGTGAGGCTCCGTAAAGATCTGCTGAAAGAGCTCACGAAACTAAAAAGAGGGAAGAAAGGTATTTACAATTAAATCTATTTCTTTCTGAAAGAAAGTGTAAATTATTAAAGACAAAGTCTAACACTTCAGTCGCCTTCAGTTCACACTTATAATGATGTATGCAGCAAAGTAAATTACTTGCTTAAAAATGGAAATATATTAATTAGGTTAGCTGATAGTTTTGTAGATAAGTTTGTTTGTCTCTCGTGTGAAAAATGTCAGCTTCAGTAATAGTCTCTGTCTGAATTACCCTCAAGGTTAATGTCTCCACCCCAGCCTCTTATGTCTGCTGTCACCAGCCATGTTTACATGCTTCTCTGCTGTTCACGTATGCAACGTTAAGCTCCTCGAACCAACCCAGGGTGAAATTATTGCTTTTGTAGGTGAGCGCGAGTGAGCATGAGAGGCGGTATCCAAAAATCCCTTAGCATATAAATAAACCAATTCATCACATGCTTTTTTTTTGACAAGAATAAACACTAATTTTCCTGACGCTGACCCTGACAAATGGAGCGTCGTGTGAAACGTCCCCAGCTCTGCTATGGTCACCTCGTCAACAATGCCAGCAGGCTAGCGGGGGCTACATTGGCTTTAGCAGCGCGAAGCGCCTAATAAACGGCTGGTGTCAAAAGCGTTGTCAGTCCATTCTTTGCTTGTTTGGGTTCAACTGGGTTGGAGAGAGAGGCTAGCGAGTGTTCGGCCGTGCTCAGTGGCACCTACGCTCTCACTGGCCTCACCCCGAACAGACGCTATTGATTTCTGGCCGCGCTGCTCTTTGTCAAAAAATCAGATACAGCGAGGCCCTCTGGACCTCTTCACCTTTTAAAACACATACGCTGTGTCTCTTATGCGGTGGGCGGAGAGGCGTACGTACGTGTGTCTGTCTGCTTCTTATGAGTTCTTATGGGAAGGAAAGGTGTTCTTTGTTTGATGAGGTTGTAGCTGGGCTGTGAAAACGGATCTGTGTTCTTGGGGGGGCTACTGTGATATTTACTCTTACTGTGTGTGATTGCATTGTTACATATTCCCCCTCACTTTGAAAATAACTTTCTGGAGAAGCAAGTCTGCTAATTTGATAAAAATAAATAAATAAATCTCATATTTTATTCACCTCTTGTGTACCAAGCTTATATGAGTTTGTGTATTTTGTGAAACACAAATGAATGAATGAATGAATAAATAAAATACAATAAAATAAAAGATGTATATAGCTTTTTTATTGTGCTTTACAGGGGTCATGCCGTGAAAAATCAAATTCTCATTGATATTCTGATGGATACTATAAAAACATACTGTTATTTTAATCTACGGAATATCCCTATTTCTCACAAAAAGAGGACGTTTTGGTTTCCAATCTGCCAGTGCTGCTATTGTTAACTAAAACTAAGAAACTAATAAATGCATGGTTGCCAAGAACAATGCCAGGCATATGGGCCTAGGGTGCATGTTGCCCTAAACAGCTTTTGGATTTTTTTTCTTCTTTTACATACACTAACATGTGAACTATTGGGGAGATAAAAAAGTTTCGGAATTATATGATTTAATTTGCAGTTGCAAGTTATAATGTATGAATAGCAGGAAATAAACTTGCAACTATAAGAAATAATGTCAGAATTGCACTTTTTTAGCAAATGCGTGTTTGGCTTGCAATTCTGACATTTATGTATCTGCCTTTTTATCAAAATTCAGAGACATAAAAGACTGATGTGTTCTCAGGACTGTGAGGTTTTATCTTGACTTTTTGCTGAATTCTGAGATAGCCTAACTTTTTCCCCCTCAGATTTTCTATCTTTTTCAGAACTGTGAGTTCACATCTCAAAATTCTGACTTCATGACTCGGAATTAAAAGATTGTATTGTATTATTATTTCGGAGAAATATTTTTTTATTAATTACATAATTATGAGATGTAAACTTTTGCGAGAAAAAAAGGCAGTTTAAATTAGCTATTATATTTTTTTATACTTGTATTTTACTTTTCTTTTCTATGCTTCCATACTGGAGCCTGAAAGAGAAAATGTAAAAAAATGAATTTGATCCTTATTAATCTGAATAAACAAAATACTGGAGATGATTTTAGTAACAAACAGGGAGAGGATAGAGACGCTAATTGTTACGGCCTCAGTGCAAACTTTAGCGACAACAGGACAGCAGATTAGCAATAATTGGAAGAGATGAAACAGTATGAAACGACAATATTCAAGTATTATTATATTCAAAACAATATTCAGATATTATATTCAAGATATAATATTCAAGCATCAGCACCAGCAATGACAACCTTTAAGGAGACAAGACTACAAGTTAAATAAAACCAAAACTAAAACCATAAAAAAACCTTAAATCCTTTGTATCTTAAAAAAATTATATATATATATATATATATATATATATATATATGTATATACACACACATATTAAAACATCAAAGAAAAAAATCGAATTCATCTGGACAAAGGGGGCCAATATTTTATACAAATCTATCTATTATACAAAATATGACTGCATTCTGCGAAAATGTTCTCATTTGAATATCCTTGTCTGCACAAGTTACATAATAGTCAGTGTGAACTGATAAAGAGAGAGCGGCTGAGTTAATCTAACACTCAAAGTGATCATATATGTATTGCTTTTAAACAAAAGGATTAAGGATTTGAATAGACATTGCTGGATTACAATAATTAAAATATAAAATGCATTACACAACCCTTTTAATGGGATAAAAATGAGCACTTTATGTTCACAGAAGGATGAAAATCATACGTTTTGTATGACAAAATGAATTGAAAATAGCAGTGATGTTTCCTTATGAGAGTGTGTTGCTGTGAATGTGCCTAATAAGTTCATAAAGCAACAAAGCGGGTATTGTGTGAGATTTCAAAACCACATTAAGTGCTCACTTTCGATCTAAATAACAAAGATGGAAAATAATGTTTAGCGGAGGTCAGTGCACACCTAAAGCGTGTTTACACTGACATTCAAATGCGCATGCAAGTCAGTGGTCTCTTACATACGCTCTCATGTTACAGGAGGTCTGTGTGCTGAGAGACACAACAAGGCTAGAGAGAGAGGAAGAGACACAGAGGAGGTGAGAAAGAGAGAGTTTAAGAGGAGGGGTCCACTGTCCAAAGCTTCAGCACCTCTCTCTTTCTCCTGACACAGAGAAAATATTATGCAGCCACTCGAGTCCATTGAATCCTTGTGATTCATTGCCCAATTTGAAACTGCCAAGCTGCTAAATTGCATCAGGTCTGCCAAAATTCATTCCAGGACTGTGGAGGAGATATGAAAAATTAAATGTCATCTCAGTACAGTGGAAAACTTTTACCTCTCAGCGTGCACAGCGCGGAATATGCTACATTTGTAATGATCGATGACGACTCGAGACTACACTTAACCTACTTAGTGATGTCATGTAGGCCGCGGGGGTGTTTACTTTTGAATGTGGCAGGAAGACATAAACTTTATTGGGTACCTGACATGGACACATTCTTCTCCCCTCGCCCCTCAGAAAGAAGTGACTTTCTGTGTTGATTCACAGATACAAAATTCTTCTTCTTTTCAATCTTCCTTTCATCAGATGGAAGTGGGTGGTAGAGGAAGTGAATGATTTAAGAAAGAATCGTTGATGTAGGAGAGGTCCACAGATACCTCCACACCTAAAGTAAAGCATGTGAGCCACTGAGTGATTGCTGGATATTAGAGCCCTAATCAAAGATATATTTCTTTCCTTTTACATAAAAAAAAAGTGTGGGGGGGGGGGGGGGGGGGGGAAACCAATTTAGTTTGGCCCTTCAAAAAACAATCCCTGTGTGCGAGAATGCAAGTGTGGAGCCCATGTTCCTGTCCGATAAAAAATATCTCTAAATATTAAACAAATCCTCCTATCATCTTACTGCTGCATCTTACTACTGAAAAGGGGAACGAAGAAGGGATGGCAGGAGAACAGAGGGAGCAGGAAAGGAGAAGAGGAGGCATACTCTGCATAAGTATGGCGTCCAACTCAGTAATTTTTCTCTGGGGCTTTGTGTTGTACTGACAGCTTCATTTGTTTAAAGGCCCCTGCTCCCACTGTTCCTCGCCTTCTCCGATTATGATAGCTCTCTTCTGTGCATTATTATGGCCCAGCAAGGAGAAAAATACATATTAAAGGGGTTGATATTTGGAAATAAGTGGTTCGAGTACGTCTGTGAGACGATGTTCACATGGGGTTTCTGTCTAGTCTCTACTCTCTGTACTATTCAGTCACACGTGCACACACAAACACTAGCCAAAGTGATGCATGTGCTGGCTTTTATATAGCAATCTTTTCCCAGCAATCATCATCTACTGTATTACCACTCTTTTTTAAAGTTTAATAGTCGACTAACATGTATTAAACACAACAAAATTAACTATTTAATTTTTAACATATTTCCCTTAGTCATCTATTCATTTGCTTGAACAATGTGTGCATGAGGCTCATGTGAAAGCTGAGAGAGTGAGGAAATCTGTGATAAGGATTTGAGATCATAGCTACACATAAGCAAATGCAATTTTTACCAGTTTTAAACAAACAACACTCACACAAACAGTCACACACTGAGATGCGTATGGCCACATGGATTTGCAGTCTCTCTTTATCCCTCGCTCCCCTTATTTCTCTCTCAATCTCTCCCTCTCTCTCTGCCTGTTCGCTGCGAGGCAGCAATATTTATTATTAGGAATATCATTTGTATTAATCATAAGGATAAATGACTGGTTTGGCTATCTGAATGCCTCATTTAGAGAAACTTCGCTCCTGTGTCATCGTTATAAATGACTGGCAAGGCTTTGTTTCACCTGAGGCTGCTCATCCATGCCTCTTTGCATATACATATACATGTTTTAAAATGTTTTCATATATAAACAGTATATATAAATACTCTTAAGGTATTGTTCTGTTGGTGTCACACTTACACCATCAGCAAAAAAAAAGACATGCATTAATTAAAACGTCCTTTGAGGACTATTCTGTGTCATTGATGTAACCCCTCGTGGCAAGAGAGCAAAGAGGGAAACAAACTAATGGGTTACAAACATAAGTACATAAGTAGCAAACACCCCCCACTGAACAGCTAAAGATTTGAGATTGAAATTTTCGAATGTGAATTCCCCACCCCCTCTCTTTCTCCCTCTCTCCTCCATATCTCTGTGTGATTAAATTATTCAGTGCTACAAACTACAATCATGCTTTATTAAAAATTATTAAAAAATTCTCACTGGGGTGTGCAGATGTGAAAGAATTTATTGCCTGCTTGTTTTTCTCATTTGCATCATTGATTTTGTGGGAGTTTAGCGAGGGATGCTACTGCTCTTTTTTACGCCTCTTTTTTTCGTGAAGGGGGAAATCTTGACATCTTGTCCCATTTGATTAATGACGCATACAGGCTGATTTTATTTACGTGCGTTTATGACTTTTATCGGCCGCAGAAAGTGTGCGTCCCTGTAAAATTAGGAGCGCAGAGCTTCCTGTACTTCTTATTAAACGAGGCGCTCTCATAATGACACGCGCGCACACACAGAGCATCTCATTCGCTCTGGTATTTGTCACTTTGTCCATCACAATAACACATTACTCAACTTTTCTGCGCTTAGTCCCTAAGATAATCAAGCTTTGCCAAGTGTTTTGTCCTCTGGCTTTTTTTCTGTTTCCCCATCAAATAAATAAAGATGGGAGCGTAGCTCACAGAATGAGCAAATGAGAAAAACTAAAGTGTGTCTGAACACAAGCAGGCTGTTTGCATAGAAAGGCAACATAAACTGTAGCAAATCTTCATCTTGTGTATTAATTAAAATCTTTTTTTTTTAATTTCCATGCATTAAAAATACATGCGAAATTTACACTTCAAAGTTTCGCCCATTACGAGAGCCATTACTTATACTTGTTATACCAGATCCCTATGGCCGCACTATGAATGATTTAACAGCAAGTTACAGTAAACTAAATTCAATTTTCGTTCAAAGCAGCCATCTACAGTGCACTTTGAAGGGAGAGGGAGAGAAAGGCAGCATGCTCACTGTTGAATCCTGAGCAATGACTGGCTACTTTAGCAATTAAAATCCGGGGCAAAGACACAGCGGCTTCGTTTGGCCCAGAGACTGCACCATTCATCATCCCAGCTGCCATAAAATAGCACTAGATGGATTCTTTGATTTTAGCTTTGGAAGAACATAAATCAAAATCTAAACCATGGGCTGTCAGGGCCATCACCAGAATTATCCATTTGAGAGAGAGAGAGAGAGAGAGAGAGAGAGAGGGAGAGAGAGAAGCAGGGAGGGTGAGGAGAGACAGACTTATAGTTCAGACTAAGAGTTTCTCATTGTTTCTCATTTTGTGCTCTCCTTCTTTCCTTCCATCTCATGCACATGGATGCAAAACATAAGCGCTCTTGCATTGGCACTATCAGTGGAATGTGTGTGTGTGTGTGTGTGTGTGTGTGTGTGTGTGTGTGTGTGAGAAAGAGAGCCGTACAGTAAGTGACTTATAAAAACACCAACAATGGTGCACTAGTGAGTCTGATAAGGACTAGGAAACTCTCTCTCTTTATAGTAACACTCTCTTGAGAGCACGTTCTAGACCAGAGCAATTCCTCTCTCACAGGGCAGTGCCACCTTATACCGGAGAGACCACAGGAAGCTGGATTAAGCTCTATGCACACTTTAGCCCTCCTTTTACTCTTAAACGCCTGCCAAGGTGAGGTGGATTCCCTCCAGCACACACACACACACACACCCATGCTCCCTGTATTGTTGCTCCCATGAGGCCTTCCTTGGAGCACCGGCAGCTTGGCTAACAGAAGACCTAATTTTAGTGTGGAGACGATGATAAGGAAAGAGAGAACAGGAACAGGAGAATGACTTAAAGAAAGAAAGAGAAAAGAAAGGAAGAGGATGAGGGTGTCTCCAGGGCCTTTAACTTCCTCCTCTCCTTGAGTGGGAAAAGACACTCAACTCCCACCAGTTATCAGTCATTATGTTTCATCTCCTGTTCTTTCTCTGCCTTAAAGGGATAGATCAGATGAAAATTTAAATACTGCTATTATTTACTCCCTTTTCTGCTGTTTCAAACCAATCAGAATAAACATTTTCCTTAGCTCCAAAATTCATATAAAGGGTGCACTTTATTGCATGTCTTCTGAAGCCATGTGAAAGAAGACTTAAAAAAGATCAAAGCTTTCTAACAGAGAAAGCAACTATCAGAGACATCTACGAAAGAAGGAAAAAGTAGCTTGTTGCATTACTTAATCAATACAATTGTACCATTACGGAAATGAAAAATAACAATACTACAATGCAAATTCTATTTAATCTAGCTTTGCTCCTTTTAGAGATATTATTGCATATTATCACATTTTTTATTACAAATGTGCTCACAGGCATAATGTTGTCCAGTAAAATTGTTCTGAAATTATCCAGCCATTTAAAAATATATCAAAATGATCAAAAATTTTATTCATAGCCAAAAAAGTTCCTCGTGTAGATTTATTTTGTGTTCAAGCCAAATGAACTTGAACAACAGAACGTGGATTCTGTGTGAGCTGTGCCTCAGAGATTGCTATATTAATGGCAATAATTACCCAAATTGTTGCTTTTGTGTATCTATTTGTTTGTACTTTTCCTTTCCAATAAGTCACCAGCTCTGGTGAGCACCCGAAATGACAAAAGTCTCCAGGTGCTGGACAATCTCCTCATTAATCAACTAAACTTGGTTAAACTGAACGAAAATGTTGCAATAGTTCTAATTTCCTCATGATTGTAGTGATTGAACTGCTTAGTGATTAATAATTTGACGCAGGCGCTTGCAAAGGTTTGTTGTGTGTTTGTGTGCAGGGCAGTATGGAGGGCAGCTGTCAATGCGAGGACATTTGTCTCTGTCATTGGTTCTCCCCTCCTCTCAGTCCTTCCCTCTCTCTCATCTCATGTGACGGAGGAGTCGTGCCACACATACCGCCTAAAACTGATAATACTACTGTCGAGGCCAATTAGGAGCTGATTCAATCAAAAATAAAGCAAAGCATAAAACGACCTATTTTAATTCCCCCGGCTCCCCGGCAACATTCAATTACATCTTCCCATGGTACGTTTTTCATGTGCTCCAATTAAAGTCTTATTTAATGTTTAAAGCATATTACTTTTCTTTATTACGCCAGCGAGTAACAAAGTCAGCAAAGGTACAAAAGCCTCTTCCTTTTGTTTTGGATTTTATTGCCAGAGTTCTTGAAATGAATTACAGAGAAAGTGTGTGAAAGAGAGAGAGACTGCTGAAAGCCGTGAAAGGAAGGATGGAAAAAGGAAAGAAAGAAAGTCCATGGACGGGAGAGAAAGAGAGAGAGAGAGAAAGCCATGTATCACAACAATTGGGAAAGAAAAGAAAAGAAAGCAAAAACAAAACAACGATATCAGACACTTTTGTTATTAGATTTATATGCTGCATTAAAGCAAATCCACGCTCTCACTTTGCAGATGCTTCATCTACTGTAATATTTGCGTGTTATAAAAATTCCTTGACTCCCCCCCCCACCCCTTCTATTGTTCTGCTGTACTTTGCTGTAATCAGGGAAAACCATCCAACAAGGCTCATATTTCTTGAAGGTGTATCTGCTTCTCTCAGGGATATTAAAGATTTTTAAGCCCTAGAAGTGCAAATGATCTGTGTTGGGACAGTAAAGAAGCTGTTGTGCTTTAATACTATTCAGTTAATGGTGAACCCATTGAAAAGATGAGCGATGAAGATAAACCTTTTGTAAACAGCCGTTAGTTCTTTCTTAGTAAAGTATGTTGTCCTCTGTGTCGCGTTGTTTTTTTCTCTCTCTGTACAAAGGGCTCAGAGAGCATAGAGTGGGCTTTTACTATAGACACTCAATGAACACAAGAGAGTCAGTTCATCCCATCTATGAAATGGGCTGTTCATTAGCCCATTGATCAAGTGGTCCCATCCTGTCACCAACATACAGCTGGCCAGCGGTCTGACTCACACACACACATGGGCGTTCACACACACAGAACACCTTCCGTCCCACACTGTGGCGGTGAGGACTCTGGTAAGTGGGGTCAAAGGTCGTGTGTAGTAATCCATCTAAGCAGCGTGACAGCAGCAGCTAATAAATCACTCATTCATGGTTTAATCCATCGTCTGTCCTCAGCACAGACTGGCAAACAATACACCGGTAACACTGCCTGTCTCTTACCAAACCCAGACACTCTATAACTTAGAACTTATTTCTTTTGCTTTTCCCATTGGGAGCTCTTTGTAAGAGACAACGCTTGTATAGGCTAAAATAACATCTTAAACATACTTAAACTTCATCGTTAACCTCAATATTTATTCTATGGGCATTTAGCTTCATTAAACTAATCACTTTATTTGAAAAATACAAACTACCCCCGCGGCATTCAGGCAGGCATTTCCAACATTCGAACAGGGCAAAACAATCTATCGGTAACAGTGATTGGTAAATTTGTAACCGCAGATTTTAATGTGGGATTTGAGAAAATGCTAAATGTTATTGAGCCCTCCCAGGACTCCTAGCAAAGAACAGAAAGATTGTGACCTTCTTTAGCTGAAGCACAACAGCGGCCCGTGTGTTGAAGACACAATCTGTGCTGTCTGAAGAAAGTGTTGACACTCTCATCTTTCTGAACTTAAAAAAACAGAGTTCCATTTAAAAATAAAATTGTTCTTTTCTTTCTATTAGTTTATAACTACTACAATATTACATTTCATTTTTATAAGGAGCATTTGGTTTTGGTTATGAAGGAGGTTTTGTTTTATTTGCTGCTAAGAACAAGCCCCAGAAGATATGTGAAGTATAGCTCCATTGTTGTTCAAAGTAAATCATAAAGATGTACTTAAAGAAGTAAAGAACATACTTTTATGTTAGTTTTAATTAATAAAAGTGTGAAAAACATATTTATTTTTGCTGTATCGAAAACATAGCGAACCGTGATTTTTACACCCCTAATATATATCTATATTAAACTGCAATAACATTTCATAATATTACTGTTTTTACGGTTTTATTTTTGTATATTTTATGCTCTATTTTATAAATATAACCTTAGTGAGCATTAAATACTTCTTTGCAAAGCATAAATAAATCTTACCAACCCTAAACTTTTAAACGGTAGTATTCATCATTACCCAATATTTGAATAACTTCCTGTCTTTGGTGGTTGGTGAAAATAATAACATTAAGAGATTTTCCACTATTCCAGGCCCCAGTCTCTCTGTACCGTTAGCTAACCATTTTAACACTTCTGGTAAACTGTAGGCCTGGTAATAGAAAAGAGTCTTTTGTGTTCCATTGAACACATGTAATAAAGAAACGCCCAGTTTTTCATTTTAAACATATTTGGAATATTTTTTTTTTTTTTTTTATTATAATTAATATATTTTAATTATGTATTATATTTTAATACATAATTAAAATGTTTTGATTCTAAATATTTTCTTAGTGATGACAAAAGCTTTTTTTTTTTTAATCTTTTTATTGTTTTCTGGATTTTTAGCCATGACAACATTAAGATGTCTTCATACAAAAATGTTGTCTGTGAAATCAGTAACATACTGGGCAGTGACACAAAAATACAGCTGCCTTAGCTTTCACTCACAGCCTGAGACACAAAAGAGGACACTAGTTTAACCGCATACAATGTAAAATATGCAGTATTTATGCTGCTTTGGCCCCAGAAGAGCTGGCTATTAGCTACAGTATAAAAGAAACTTCTGAGTCTTCCCAACATTTATTTGTTCCCTCCCTATCTTTAGTTCTCTCCATTTTCTGAATCCCACTTGTCTTCCGATGCATAGCGCCTCACCTGACAAAGAAGAGGAGAATGAGAGAGGGATAGAGCAGAAAGAGAGGAAGAGAAGGGCCAGCGGTTGATCTTACAGTTTAATTACCTGCCTGCCTTGTAAGTGCTCTAGCAAGGAACTACATCCCTGGCTACAAAAGACAGCTCTGCTATTCCAAATAATTAAATACTGACCCATTAAAGTGAGGACATGAGGACAGGCTTCCTCTTGCTCTCTTTCTTTCAGCACATCATCCTCCTCCTCCTTGTGTCCTCACTTCATTGCCTCCATTCCTCTGTCTATTTTCTCCCTCCCCAATCATCCCGTCACCCCCGCCTCTAGGCCAACTTTGTTTAGCATGGACGGCGCCACTTCTATATTTGTTTGTTGTGATCGTCCCGCTCAGATTGAAAGTCCCGGGGTTAAAACCCCTCAGCGAGAGGGGCTCAAAGTAATAAAACTAGCGATTAGCTATTCCCATCGAAGTGTTCGGAGGGGAAGGGGGAGAAGGAAAGGTAGTGGCACCTCATTACGGCACTGCACTTGGCTGCTTTTATCGGTAATTGGACTATATAGGCCTTCATTATAATTTACTTTCTTGGTCCCCCTCCTCCCCTCTACAAGCACCCAAACTGATAATGCAGACAAGCAGAACAGAGTGGGCCTGTTAGTAGCTGTAGAAACTGACACCATTTAATGGCTAATTATAACAACTAAATTAAAGAAGAGGCCCGCAGAGGTAGCAGGATAATACCAGCACTTCACTTAAGCGCATCACCATCATCAGCTGAGGGTGTGTTCACCGATAAGATAAGAGGAACAAATTAAAGTATGTCCGGAACATAAAGCTGGGCCGACTCTGAACAACAGGGCTTATTTTTCAAGCTAACGCTGGTACTGGGTTGTACGCTAGCAGCAGGGAAGGTAAAAGTACTGTGATGCGGATGCAAAGGGTTTATTTCATTTCATTTTTTTCTTCTTGTACTATCATCCGCTCACACTAGGATGCATCTTTAGTCTGTCTCGTTGCACAATACAAAAGTCGTTGCCAATGATTGAAGTAGAGCTCAAGCAAATACAGCTAATTGCATTTGATACCCAGCGTGGTGCCCTCTGTAAGCAACGACTGCATTAAGCAGGAGGCTGAACTTGTTGTGAGCACTTTCAAATCAAGTCTCTGAAGAAAAATCTCAATGTCATTGCTGTTATTTCGGTCTAGCCGAAGGCAAACAAGAGTCACCCCGCAAACATGAAAGCGTTTTGACAAAAGGAGAAAAAAACTGACCTAAATTTTAACCAAATCTGAACAAATTTGACATTTCTTTTTTCACAAAACACTCAGTAATGCTCCACATGCCTGCACTGTTCTGTCTAGAAACTGCACCTTGTTAGGTTTGAAGGAAGTGAAGTCTGCTAACACATCCTGGCTTACTCTTAGTCACCCACCCCCAGAAGTGCTCTCCGTCGGACGCCTCTGTCCCATCGATAAGTGCCACCTCGCCTCCTGCCGTGGACTGGCACAGGGCTGGCAGTTCAATAGGCTAAGCTGGCGGGATGAGGGACGTTACACCCACCCCCACTGTCACTGAAGCCTGCCAGGCCTGACGGAGGGCCATGGAGCTGCCTGCTTAACGTCACTCTCCTGGCTCCTTCTGCCACTCACAGAGACTAAGCGCTCACCTGATTGACAGACATGGTGGAGCCTTTGATGCTGATGATGACGATGATGGTGGTGGTGATGCTGCTGGAAGTGCTGGTGATGATGGGGGATTTCTGAGGCTGCAGACTGACTGTGATTATGTTCTGGGAGGAAGCAGCGAGAGTGCGCAAACGACACGGCTGATCCGGCTTAGCTCCTTCAGGAACGGATACAGGCGTCAATGTGCCACCGGCGGCCATGTCACAGTGGTAGGGTAAGAGGACCTGGGGAGGGGGTGACGCAAAGCCCTGGATTTACAGAAAGAAGCTAAACATCACACATGCTCCTAGTCCTATAGGGACACTGCTGCCCGGAGAGAGAGACAGAGAGAGAGAGAGAGCTTTGATGATACTCCGGACGAGACGCTAATCACTAGCGGCATGAAGCAGAGCAACTTTAGAGGGTGATATTGGAGTTTCAGTGTCATGGGCAGCTTTTGATCACTAGCATCCAAGTCTGCACTTCTAATCCCAAACACTAACAGCTCATGTGTGTCTCCAGACTTTGTAAACAGCGGAAAGGAGTGGCAGGTGGCTAAATCACCAACCCGAGTGAAGCCCAGAACTCTTGACGAAGACTTACAGAGGATGAAGGAACTGTGAGAGTGTGTGTACTGTATGCGTTTGAGACAGAGTTCTACGACGTTTGGAATCGAATTGAGAATTCCAATTAAAGTTCCGAGTTAGATTCGAGGAAGCAAACAGAATTCATAATTGTAATTTGAGTTGAATGTAAGAACGTAGAATTTCAAACTCAAAGATATTGATAAGTAGTTTGTCAAGAAAACCTTTGAATGCTGGCTCAGTTGAAAGTTTGAAGGTTTAAACACTACCCTAAAGAGGATAAGTCATTTGGAGAACGGACGGCTAGACAGAAGTATTTCCTTTCCTAGCATGCAAAAAAAAGGTATATGAAAATAGCAGTTCGTCCTTATTGAGGGAGATAATATAACATGTGATTATACATGTACTGTACAGTACTGTACGTCTGTATTACATTTATACTATATAGGACATACTTTTTGTGTGGATTACCTATTCAAAAGAAGTGAATATGGAGAATATGCAGTTTTCTTCTTTCTGTCATTACAGTTCAAAGTCCTGTGGGTTGTGGTTAATCTGACTCAAAAATAAAAATTTTGCCTTTTCTCCAGTTTTGAATTTTGCATGGTCAAGGGCCTTGTAAATGGGATTCATCTGCCATCTCCACAGGTCTAATTTCACTGTTGAATGAGACAGAGCTTAATGAAAAGGCACTGCTAAAACATTTCATCCCCCCCACTCACCCACCCATCATCTTCTTTTTTTTTTTTTTTTTTCTCGCCAATAACCTCTTTAACCTGAGGGAATGAACACCTTGAGCTTATTCAGCAAAAGTCAAATGCCAGCATCTCAGTCTCTCTCGCAGAGCTCACTCTTCTGCATCTATGAACATGCACTCACATTTACGCCTGGAATGGGACTGTCTGCAAATCCCTCCCTCCAATCCAGAGATGGGTAATTGATGAAAAGGATAACGAAAAAAAAGTTGCTCATCTTTCATTTCTACGATTTTTTTATACAGGGAAGGTATGTATGTGTTTGGTAAATGTTCTGTGGTTATAATGTGGAAATGAAAGTGGAGTGGCCCAGGGGTTGGTCCCTGCTTAACCATATTTGATTTACATCAATTAGGTCTCTCACATAAGATGGCCTAGCAAGGAGCGAGGTAATAACCCAGAAATAACCTCATTAAAAAAGACAGCATATCGGTCTGCGCACAATGAACTCATAACTGAAAAATTAGTGACCTGGAAAGTGGCAGGAGGAGTCAATGATGCTACGTTGGAGAGTGCCATATCTTTCCCGCTGCCACAAAGAAGAGGTAGACACGTTAAAAAAATGGACCATGTATTTTTCATTATCCTTCCTTTCTTCTTTTCTTTCATAACAAGGTCTGCAGCCATGCTATTGTTTGTGGGTCTAATTAGAGTTGGGGGGCTGGGGCAAAACTAGCTAGTTGGTAATGGTTCAACATCTCAGTTACTATACCACCACGTCCTTTGTTTACGTGTTAATACTGTTCATGCAAAAAAAAAAAAGTTCAAAGATATTTTTACTGCTGTCAAACGATTAGTCATGGTTATTACGCATAAAAAAATAAACGTTTTTGTTTACATAATATATGAGTGTGCACTGTATATTTATTATACATATAAATAAAACCCTATGCATGTACATATTTAGGAAAAATATGTTCTGTTTATATTATATTTTTTCTTTTCAAAATATATACTTTATGTGTGTGCATGTATATATGGAAAATAAAAACAAAACAAAACAAACACAGTACACATATATTATGTAAACTAAAACATATTTCAGACGCGATTAATCACAATTAATCATTTGACAGCACTGATATTTTTCCATAAAGTCGTACGATTGTGCAGTTATAAAAAAAAACCTTAAAGACTGGATGATGCATTCACTAATAAGCATGTTCTAAACAACCCAGTGCCTTCGTTCAGCTGTGTCAAATAATGAGTTTACCGAGACTTTCGGCTGAAATCAATATACATTTTTTTTCCTTCAGTATGTACGTCCCTAAGATGAGAACTCCCTGTCGTCCTCCAGTCACTCTCCCCACAAATCTTTCGGACATGCAGTGCAATTAAGAGCTAAAGCCCACCGATGTAAGGGAGTAATCACTGCTTTGATTTCTCACATCAATACAAGCTTGGCCACTTTGATATGCAGGGCTGCCTTGATGAGTCTTATAAATATATTAAAATAAGTTTAATTACCAATTCAAATTCCGGCGAGCCCCAACTATAAAAGCATATACAATAAAAGCACACAACGGCAGGAAGTGAGGGACAAATTAAAGGGCTGCGAGGAACAAAAAAAAAGACTGCACTCCTGACAAGGCACGTGTTTTAGCCTTGTGTCTACGCTTCACCTTTCATCTCATTTTAAGGCCAGGGAAATCAAATGTGCCCCTCGCCGTTTTGATTTCTTCATTTCTCAGAGAGAAAATATTCTGTTTAATTATTCCTTCCTCATGCAATTTTAATGGGCCCCGATTCCTCTTTGAAAGTGCGGTGGGGCCATGAAGTACATGTGTCAGTATTTGCTCTTAACTCTGAAAAGTTGCATAGATGAAATGGCTTTGCCGAATGCCACTGATGTGCGCTTTACCATATTTGCTTCACTTAACTCAGTTGATTTAACACTGAAGCCTTGCTGCGATTCATCAGGGACATCATCTGAGAGAAGGGGAAAAACAAATAAACTTTAATACTTGCTTGTTTTTCCTTTTTCTGTCTGTATTACTGCCATTATTATTTTTCTCTGTCATGTTGCTACAGCATCTTACCTTGATAATATCTCAGTTCGTGACCAGTGGTGAAGAGGTTAAAAGCCACGTCAATGATTGCACTCAATGTGCGAAAATGTCAACATTTGAAACATCAACATTTGAAACAAGGAGAGTATTTTAATCAAATTAATCAGTTATTTTCAGTCTGTTGTGTGGAGTCTTGTTATTTCAGGAAATGATTTGGGGTCATTAATGGCTGTCACAAGAGTAACATATCAAGCTGGAGGACGTCTCTGACATGGACCGTGGCACAGTGACAAGAGAAGCAACCTTTTCAAAGCTAAAGCTACCCGTTGACTCATTAAAATCCCAATAATTACATACATCCAACCATATCTTCACACCTTTAATTGCCTATTACAAATCGTCGCTCTCATTTGCGGCGCTCATACTCCTCTGTTGTCAGCAGATTGTAGCTTTGCAGTGTGTGTGTGTGTGTGTGTGTTTGTATGCAAGCTAAGAAAAAATACTGCTAGCAATGCATTGAGTTTATTCTTTCTTTAGGCTGCCACAGTATCAATTTAGAGATTTGTGACTGTGACAGCCTGACTGTTCATACAGTACATGTATTTACACATGCACACACTCACACAGAATGGCTACTGTAGGTAGATTCATCTATAATGGTAATTGAGCTGTAGGGTTCAGGCGGGAAAAATAGAAGGTGTCTTTCCTGTCTGAGTGTGGCACTGCCATCTCTGCCAGACTGGGTCAAAGATCAAAGAGGTTAATGCTGGCAGCATGTGAGGTGTTGACAGGTGTGATGCTGTTAGTCATTGGGGATAGACAGAAAAAGCCATGGAATACATTTAATAAATAGAGATTTTTTCAAATTATTTAAATGCAAAACCTGTATGCAGTTATTTAAAGTAATATGTTTTTTGTCTAAGAAAAGGTTATTTAAATTGAAAGAATATTATTTTTTACAAATATGCATAAAAACATAGGTGTAAGCCCTACAACTTCAAAATCTCTTCAATGAATGAAGAGTTAACTTGCAAAAACAGATAACTGTTTCATCTCATTTAAACTGCAATTGGGTTATTTTGATTAAGTAAACATAACAAAAAATATTACAAATAAATAAAACATTTAATTTAAAAACTACAAAAAAAGACAAATAATAATAATAAACAAAAATCTGAAACCTGAATCACCAAAAAAAAATCCTGTATATAATTGAAGGGTCATATCATAGTCACATTTGATCCAGGAGCTAGAATAGGCTGGTGAAAAAACAATATATTAGATGGTTGTACTTGTAAATGTGGCATTGTTTGTCTGTTGTTTCAGGCCATTACTGTGAAGTGACACTGTGAAGGATGACACATGTGTTGGCTGTTTTTGGCACCGATACTGTGTGATGCAGAGCTTGTCTGAGTGCCCTTCAATGCTTTCTACAGCCTCGGGTGCAAACACACGACTGCACGCATACACACTCACACCCCGACTAAGACACTCACACAGACACCGGGAACAACAACGGACTACAGCCACGGTCAGTGGTGACACTGTCGCCCTGCCAGCACTGAGTTATTATCTAATCTGAGGCTCTGCCCAGGGTTACATTTGTCAATCTGTTCTGGATGGTCCTGAGAGGCTTCTGCTTTCTGGCAAAATGTAGAAAAAAAAAGATTATGACCAAAAAAAAAAAAAAAACATATTCGTCCCATAATGCCTACAGGCTACCTGTTGTCCCCTATCTCCTCTTCTGGATGCATGACATGAGTGATTTGTGTGTGTGACAGAAAACCTGACCCTTCAAACTTACAATAGAGGAGGCCAAAGCGGCACACAGTGTCCTTGAGGCTTCAGCATCATACACAATTTTGGGTCAATATCCTTTTGCCTATAACGGTTAATTATGAAGACTTGGACAAGACAAGAACCTCATTATATATTTTTTTTCATTTCCTCAAAAACTCACTCGCCATCGAGGCAAAATTGTTTAGCAATCCAATAACATGAAGCATTGATTTTTATAGCTGTCTAATTGCATCCTCTAATCAAGATGGAATACCATAAGTGATTACGCCCCGGGCTGTTAATAAACCCATAATGACAGTGCAATGAGGTGGCTTAAGGAACACCTCGTAGACTCGCTGTGAGATGCGAAAACTCTCTGAATATGATGTGTTTGATCTGCCGGTGACAGTAACAGACTAGTGGAGCCCTTTTACTCTATGTGCCGGTGGAGAGTAATTGATTTAGGCTGCAGAGGGAAAGATAGATGGCTGTCAGAGTCTGTTGTGACACCTGCAGGATGTCTCTGGCGAGATGTAGCAAGGGAAACCGGCCAATTAGAGAAGCACAATCAAATATTCAAGAGCAGACGGACACAGTCGTTATTTATCCATGCTAACACGTGAATATTAAAGAAGTTAAACGGGTGTGGTGCTCAATCATTCACGTTCACAGGATGCTTTAGAGTGAGATGGTTATAGCTACGATTGCCTGAAAAAGTATCCGAACCCTTTGGCTTGATCTGGATTTCTACATAAATTGGTAATATAATTTGATTGCATCTAAGTCGCAACAATAAACAAACGCAGTTAGAAATTACAGACAAACAATATGCTTTCATATTTCATTACTAAACATTCAGTCGCAAATGTTGAGTTTGCTGTTCACAAGAAGCATTATCTGATACGATGATTAAAAGTTCCTAACTTGCATGAAACAGAAGTCTGATTCAGAAACCACCACAGTTTATGGTGGTTTTGATACCCTAGGAGTTTAGCAGGATATTTTGTATAAGAATGTATATAGAATAATAAGAATAATAACTGTTTATCCACCAAGTAAACGTCAATAGAAGATGGATAACACAATATGACCCAAAGCAAAGGACTAGAACAACAGTAGAATGACTTTAACAGAAGAAAATATACCTTCTGGGGTGATCCACTCTGAGCCCTGACCTCAACCCGACTAAGATTCTCTGGAATGAACTCAGAAACTCAAAAATATTAGTTGAAAGTTTTTGTACAGTGGAACGCATGGTTCAAAATTCTCTCTGTGCCAATTTGGTCAACAGTTACGGTAAACATTTGGTGGATGCTAATTAGATTGCCATCTACTTAGCAATTAATTAATCTAACAGTTAATGCGTTAATGTACAGAATATATAACTTAGCTAAAGATCATAAAAATCACATACTTCCTACTGCATCCGTAACTCACTCTAATAAGAAAACATCCACGTTTTCTGCTCTTAGCTATTCTAAAAAACAAAGTACAGATGCAAAAACAATTCTCATGTAAGGGAGGCAATATGGACGTGAACAGGAATTTGCTGGAATTAGAATGCGTTTTCAATAAAATCATGTTTTTTAAAGAAAACAAATGATGAAAACAATATGTACAGTGCTGTACACAGGTAGCTGCTTCTGCTTTATTCCCTTTTAGCGCACACACAGAGCTTTTTCCTCCTCGCGTTTTATTGATGAGTCTGTCCTGAGGTGCATCTTCATAATTGTGCATCAGAAAAGTATAGCTCTGTGATGGATATTTGTACATAATAAACACAGATAAATAAGAGACACAGCCATTTTTCAACCGTTTTATGCCATTAACACTATCTCCCTCAGCAACTGTCAGCTCCATAAAAACCTTCAGATATATTGTGTTTTAATGCCCCTTTATAAAGGCAACATAAAAACGCAATATCCGAGAGCCTGTCACTTAGATAAACAAAGCAGAATATTGATTTCCCCCTAAATTGAAGTGGAGAAAAAACAATAATGCTATATTTGTAGTAACATGGAATTACAAGTGGTAACCGTGTTAAATTCTACCTTGCCTTGTCAGTTTCACACCTCTCCGTAGTTATTCCTCCAGACTCATTTCTTAACTGAAAACTCTGCATCTCCTTATTGGATCAGGATGCAGCCTGAGATCTGGTCTCGCAACTTATGCTACCCCTGCGTGACACCTATGGACCCTATTACCCAGAATGCATTGCCAGACCTGTGATTAACCTTACCTGAGTGCGCATACAGTCGATAAAGCATAGGATAAATAGACTGGCTTTCGCTCGCAGATCGAGCGCGCCGTAGGTCTGTCACTCGGTACGGCTGAAGCGAGACTGTATCCAAGCAATATCTTTAACACAATTCCTCAAGAAGGATGAAAAAAGCTTTAACAAGCTGGATACCTAGAGAGTTAGCGCTCCACGTCTTTTACAAATAGTCTTACAACGCTTCAAATCGGCGCTCTGTGAACACTCTGTGAAGTTTCCCACTCGCCTCTCCCTCGCTCCTGCTCTCTCCCTATATTAAATCGACCAATCAAAGCATGTCAGTCATGCAGTCTGCCCAGCGTCTGACAGCTTGGCAGCTCCAATGCGAGAGTGCCTCATTCATTCTTATGACACGCATCCGATATCTTAGTGTCTGACTCTCGCAAGGTCCATCAGACCGAACAAAATTGCAACCAGAAGCTATCTGATCCTGCTCTGGGTGGTATTAGCAGCCTGTCTGACTAGGAGGAAGAAAAAAAAAAACAAAAAAAACATAATGCTGTTTATTACCTTGATGCTAATCAAGTGCTAACAAATTCCATTATGGAAAAAATTGCCTTTGTATTGACTTTTGGTGAGCCAATGGGCATCCTAAAAAGCAGCACAGAAAACACTCTTGTTTGTTGGAGTGTATGCTGGATACGGGTCATGGGGCACTCTAGATCGAAGTTTCACTGTAAAGGTGTGTGCGTGTATGTTTAGTAGTGAAACTCGGGGGTATATTGATATTGCCAGAAGGGCTCTGTTTGAAACTGTGAGAGGATTGCTTAATTGCATGTGAATATAACTAGAGGCACTACCACGGGCCCAAAGTCTGTCAGTGTTGATCAAAAAATAGAGAGCTGCCCCTCATTGTGATGACTTCAATAAAAAGATGTGACTTGAACTGGTGTTTCTACTGCCTTCTGGCCAATCGATTGGCTTAAGGACTGCACTCTCATCTGGGAGTGAGTTAGTAGGCCATTTTAATATTCCACCTTTTTAACAAATACATTTACAGTTCACCAAAAAACTATAGATTCTGTCATAATTTCCTCACCCTCATGTGCTTCTAAAATGAAAAATGTATAGACAAATGTACAAGCTGCTCTCTTCAATACAATGAATCTGACCATGGCTCAAAAACACTATGTGCTTTAGAAGGCAGACACATGTATCATTACGCACCAGAAGCATACAGTTCATTTTTAAGCCAAAGTCAAAAGTAGCTCAACTAATTACAGAACACCCACTTTAAGAATGAACAAAGTGGAGTCAATAAGTGTGAAGTTCAGTCTTAGAAAAAACTGAAAGAGAAATGATTCATATCATTACAGGTCCCTATGTGAAGCATATGCCATAAAAACATAATTTAAGCCACCAAAAGACAAACGAGAAAAGTTACTATCTTACGTAAACAACTATTTGGGACAAACAGAATGTCGTTTAATGGGAAAACTACTGTAGACCTACATGTAAAAAAAATCTGGATTTTGAACTGTCATCTGAGTCACAGCCAGGTGCTGCCATTGTGAATACAGTCTTAAAAAAAAACAATGTGTTTCAATTGTAAAGACATACTGTACGGCACAATGCTACACTAAGTAATTTGCTCAAAGTACTTTGCAACCGGGGTATCACTTTGCACTTTTTACTGGAGCACGAGCACTGTGAAATGGCCAATGTGCCGCAGCAAACAATATTACTGATGAATACCTGTGTAAGTGGGATTAACGTATCCCGACCTGAGAATCATTTTCTCTGATAATACTTCAGTAATCTAGTCATACAGTATTTGTCTTCTATCCACTTCTTAGAGTCTGAATTGGTAAATATGTGCATGGATCATCTAAACAGTCAAATAGGTCTGAAACTGTTGGCAATTCAGTTGCAGAGCTCTGGATGAGGTGGATCGAAGCAGCTCTTCATTGCACATGCATGTGTACAACACTAGGCTGAAGACTGGTGCAGGACAACAGTTAGGACATTAACAGGGGTTTGGCCTAAAAATGCCCCAGCACAAATGCATTAAGGCTGTTGCAAATAAAAATATAAAACATTTTTACAGCATTTTGAACTGTGATCAATCACATCAAGTTTCTGCTGAGTTGTGGTTGTAACAGCCAATAAAAGGCGTTCAGATTACTGTAGTTATTTCTGAAATGCCGTTTTGTTCAGTGCAACATACTTGAATTCTCTGATTATAAACAACAAATTGCAGGTGTCAAAAATTAAGTGCAAAACGTTACTCCCTTTCTAATTAGTTGCTTATTTTTATTATTGTTTTATATTTTATTATTAATAATTGTGATAATTTAAAAATATTACAGTAACATTAGGCTTATCCTTAATCTGGAGTTGATTCACAATCCGTCTATGCTAATGGCAATTTTTTTACAGTTATTTTCAAAGCAGGATTAAAAAGTATCAAAAATATCAGGATAGTTTATTAGTATTATTATTATAATTATTATTATTGGGGGCCAGTGCCCCAGTACCAATGAAAGGCTAGAAACCCCCTATTTGGGTGAAAGGTGTTGTGCGTAGTATGGAAGTGTGGAGTATAAAAGCAAACCAGGAATGCTATTCTGTTTGCACACTGCTTTTTAACTACTATATATTATTGAACCATGCCTATTTGGATGCAGAGCAAAAATACTGAGAACAAGTGATATGGACAATTTGGAAAAAAACAAATTGGAGCTTGACAGCTCCTGGTACCTATTTCTTGTATACTGTATAAGGGAGAGCATAACAATCATAAATAATTATCTATTTTTAAAAGGTTATGGTCTGTATATCTAAACTGAGACAGAAACCTATGCGTTATGTGCTAGTAAGTTCGCATTTTTAACAACATCTACATACTATTATAATTGGTACATTTGTTTTATTTTTAAGTTTCTTTTTACCAGTGCTTAAGTTCGAAAAGTGGCATTTTGTTAGCTTTTTCTGCTATGTATAACATACAGTTTTCTGCCTTGTTGTCTAATGAGAGACCTGTCCCAAGAAAGGCTGGCTGCACTGGCTAAAAGTAATAATTAAGTGCCAATTAAACCCCACTGCCCATGAGCAAAAGCAAGGTCAGTGTTTGTCAGACTGTGCTGAGAGAAGAAAGAGACACCACTTTCCTCGTATTGTTCTGTTTATTTGGTCTAAGTAATTAAAGCTCAGTTGAACTGAAAATCATTTTGCACTTATTTTTATTCTAACCTAGACCTAACCAAATAACTGCTTAAAGTTATTGTGTCAACACATTTGATTTTTATATATTTTTTTATATCCATGTTGTTTTCCAACTGGACAACATGATTCAGAGTTGTGAACGAATTCTATTTTTAACACATTAGTCAAAGAAGGCCTGCAAACGTGCTTCCACTCCATCTAAGTAGAACACATCTGTGACATAATGACAGCTGACAGAGTGTGTGATGCTTTCTTTGCCTCTCATTAGCATGCAGCCACAGCAGCCAGACATTACCTGTTGATGGCAGAGCAGAGGCGCATGCTGATGGACAGATGGATGGGGCGGCTGATGAATTCCTGGCAGGTGCTTTGTCAGAGGAGAAGCAATTTAAACCTCAGGGGAGAGGAGCCATTTGGAGTTCACACCAGAGCTTTAATGTAGAAAACAGTCAAATCCTTCCTCTCCCTTTCATAATTAAACCACCGCACAGCGGCGTCTCCTAACAAAGGGCCAGACACGAGCCGTAGCGTGTTAGCCATCAGGACTCCTCTTACCTGATGCCGAGCGCCAGGCTGACTGTGATATAGAAAAATGTCCGCCGAGGGGTCAATCTTCCTTTCATAGGTTGTGACTGATATATCCAATACCTTTGGAATCAGATAAAACTTTGACGAATGGCTTGGCAGTCGGCTGGTGGGAATCACTTTGCCCTATGCCCGTACTGGCCTGTCCCTCTCCCATCACGGACCCTGCTGGCTTTGATCAATGGTTCCCACCTGCCGCTGCATAGGGCAGCATGCTGTCACATGATTAAAAGAGCTGGAGGATATTGCCTTCTCTCAGTTTGCTCAGCGAGAGAGAAAACTTCATAAAACTAAGGCGACAGCACTTTCTCTGCTCAGCCCTCTCACTCTCCCCTGTCTGCCACTTGGGTGATCTGGATTGATTTGAGAGCTTTGGCTGATTGGAGAACAGAGGAGTGCGGATGAGCCGGGAGAATGAGAAACATCTGTTTCAGCATGTATCTTCCTGAAAGGGAAGCGCGCTGGCGATGACGGCGCCCGTCATAAAGAAACTAAATATGCATTCTATAGGAAGCCAGGTTGGGTTTCATTTCGGGGAGAACCGGGAGACTTTTTATCATGCGCATGACCTCATCAAATGACACAGGACGTACGCAAAAACCACAAATCAGGCAGATAAGCCAAAACATCATGACACTTAGAACCCAGAGACGTAAACGAAAAGATGGGGATTTCAGAACTGCAGCCGTGATTGACGAGGGAGATGGAGGACCTGGTGTCCCCGCACGGATGCAGACCGTCGGAGGCCTCTGAAGTGTTTTGTGCACTCACCGTCACTCGTCACCCCCCATCCTGGGGACTCTCCATGTAAGCCCCATAAATCAGCGCCATCGCTCCCCTCAACCGGTGATAAATCGACCCAGCGATTAGTGTGATGTATTGTGCAAAATGTAAATAATAACAAGTGCTGCTAATTGGCTCACTACCTGGCAACAAATCAGTAATGCTGGATACTGTATGCCGTTCTGCATCCCACTCATTACGGAAAGGTGCCATCTCATCCCCCCACCCCAGTGTTCGCTCTTCCTTAACAGCGCTGTGCCTTTTCTGAGTTTATTTGTCATTGGGGATTTCTCTTGCAGTTATTTTTTGAGTTAGGTCAGGTTTAAGACCCGAAACACATTTTTTTTTACATTTGCATAAAGCGCCGGAAAATGGGTGTTCCTTTTCAGGAACTCGAGCTGCGTCAACGAGACGCTATGGGAACGCCCTCAGCGTGACGGCTCTGAATAGTGTGTAGAATCAGCCAATGATGAG